>CM052895.1:23259585-23508883 GCA_028534135.1 Potos flavus
CTGCATATTTTCAGACTACAGTGCTTTGAAACTAGAACTCAACCACAAGAGGAAAGTTGGAAAGATCTCAAATACAGGGAGGCTAAAGAGCTTCCTACTAAAGAATGAATGGCTCAACCAGGAAAATTAAAGAAGAATTAAAAAAAATCATGGAAACAAATGAAAATGAAAACACAACTGTTCACAATCTTTGGGATGCAGCAAAGGTGGTCCTGAGAGGAAAGTATATAGCAATACAAATAATCCAGTCAAGAAATGGGCAGAAGACATGAACAGACATTTCTGCAAAGAAGACATCCAAATGGCCAACAGACACAGGAAAGGTGTACAGCATCACTTGGCATCAGGGAAATACAAATTAAAACCACAGTGAGATACCACCTCACATAGTCAGAATGGCTAAAATTAACAAGTCAGGAAACCACGGGTGTTGGTGAACCCTGTGGAACACTGTGGAGGAGAACCCTCCTATGCTGTTGGTGGGAATGAAAGCTGGTGCAGCCAGTCTGGAAAACAGTATGAAGGCTCCTCAATAAGTTGAAAACAGAGCTACCTTATGACCTAGCAATTGCACTACTGGGTATTTACCCCAAAGATACAAATATAGTGATCTGAAGGGGCATGTGCACCCCAACATTTATAGCAGCATTGTCCAAAATAGCCAAACTATGGAAAGAGTCTTGATGTCCATCAACAGATGAATGGATAAAGAAGATGTGATATATATATATATAATATATATATATTATATATATATAATGGAATATTATGCAGCCATCAAAAAAACCCCAAATCTTGCCATTTGCAATGATGTGGATGGAACTAGAGGGTACTATGCTAAGTGAACTAAGTCAATCAGAGAAAGACAAGTATCATATGATCTCACTGATATGAGGAATTTGAGAAACGAGAGAGGATCATAGGGGAAGGGAGGGAAACATGAAACAAGACAAAACTGAGAGGGAGACAAACCATAAGAGATTCTTAATCCCAGGAAAGAAACTGAGGGTTGCTGGGGGGTGGGAGGGGAGGGATGGGGTGGCTGGGTGATGGACATTGGGGAGGGTATTGTTATGGTGAGTGCTGTAAATTGTGTAAGACTGATGAATCACATACCTGTACCCCTGAAACAAATAATACATTATATGTTAATCCAAAATAAATGCAATTTCCCAGAATCCACTCCAGATCTACTGAATCAAAACCTCAGACTGGAGGTCAGCAACCTGCATATTAACGAACTCTCCCAGTGATTCCAGTGTCCCCTAAAGCCTGAGGCACTGGGGAATGTTTCTGTCCTGATGTTGTTATGTCATATTCCCGGTATCTATAGGTACTAAACCGTGAACTCCCAGATAAGCTGTCCCACAACCCACAACTAAGAATTGGGTAATCTGGGTGCCAACATCAAGGTGGACATGGAATTGACTGCAAGGATCACTGACGAGAATCCAGGCACATTCTTCGGGTAAGTGGAGGACCATCGTGGTTTGTTTATTTATTTCTACTTCATTTTTAGTGCCTGTTGATTATATATGCCCTATTCTGTAATATGCAGTTAAATGGGTTAGAAACATCTTGTTAAAGTGGTGATTGGATGTGCCATGACTCATCTACATGACCCTTCACATCCTATCATCAGTGCATTAGGGAAAAAACAATACAGTCTTAAATAAAAGGGATCCACTGCTTCATTTTTCTTATAATGTGCATGCGTTTCATTTCTTTACCTTCAAGCATGGAAGGGGGAATGATTTCATTAGTTTCTTTGGCATGCAGGAGCAATCCATCTGTGCAGTACCCTGGTTTTCTAGTGCCTATTATTTTGGCATAATTTTTGGCTTGTTAATCTACAGTTCTCTTGTGATTTTAAGAATGGAGCCCATTAGTCATCATTGTTCTCCTATTGTACCTGAAAGAATTAGTCACATCTTCACAGCTTCTACATTGGTATTCCTTCCTGGAAGAAGTAGAAATGCTTACAATTTGAACACAATGTGGGCTACTGCCTAGCAGAGATTGATTTATGAGAGCTTATAAATTGGTTGCTAGGCTTTCTGGATGACATGCAATAGTAAGGTCCTTCAAGGGAAACTCAAAACAGAGAATTTTTCCCCCATTTATTCCAAAGCCCCTTGTACCAAGACACTGAATTGAGGCTGTGTTTGTTCATTGCCAATGTTTACCTGCCCTCTCTTTGGTCTCTGGAAACCACGTGAAACCAATTTTTTTCTTGACATTTATTCAGCAAACAGCTTATGTAATCAAATGTGTATGTGTGTGTAAATTACTTAGAAAGGTAAAACTAAACAATTTTTAATCAAATTGCTAAAACTGTCCTTGAATTATAAAATTCTCAGTCAAATGATAAATTTTATCAGCATTCATGGGCTCAGCTGAGCTTCCTCTTGGATTTTAGCAGATTAACTCATCTAATAGAGGTAAGACTTAAAGTCTTTGAATTTTATCCTAGGTCCAGTGCTTTCCTTGTTGTTCACACAATGTTTACCATGCATCCAGGTGGCAAATATTTACTAAGATTCTGTAATGCGTGAGGCACTGTACTGAGCACAAGAGTTTTGGTAGTGACAGAACTGAGCATGCCTTGACTTCATGGCTCCTACCGTCTGGTGCTATAGTAGAGACAATAACTGGTCCATCCCTTTCTTATGCTTCCTGGCCAGCCCTTCTGCATTCTCCGTTGCTGCTGGGTGTGGAGTGTGGCTGAGTTTGACCTGTGCGTGGTGTAAAGGATGAACATGAATAGTGTGTATCACGCCTGGCCTGGCTGTAAAATCCTGCCATAATCCATCTCTGCACACACTTTCATGTCCTTTACATGTTCCTAACTAGTACACTAGGGAAGAACAACATTGAAAGAATTTTTGGCAATGAGAAGGTAAACTACTTGACATGATGTTGTATGTGGGGAACCCTGGATCTCAGGAATGTTGCCAGAGAAAGGCAAAATAGTGTTTTCTCTCGGTTTAGTCATTTATTAGGAGTTACTAGTTGTACCTAATTGAAGGGACCTCCAAAAGAGATTCAGCTAGGTGTAGTGGTGACCAAACTATCATATTAAGGGTAAGTCTGAGATTTTATGGAAAAGTGGTTAGTTTCTTTATTTCACTTGTATTAACACAGAAGGAAAAAGGTAGGGCATTAAAGTCAATGCAAGTGTCCTTTGCAATCTGAAGTCCATGGAATAATGACTATAATTGCTTGTGTACACACTGTATGGCTGTTTTTCCTATGGTCTTTCAAATCTTTGACTGTTGGGTAAAATAAGTGCTTTATTAAGGAGAATCTTGCAGAATTTCTTTGGTTTTGAATAGAGGTTGGTCATTTTGGAGTTGCTTTGAACAATGGCACACAAGGATGGGGTGGAAACAATCTGCCAAGGGTGGCATATAAAAAGGTTCAATGTAGAGAATTAAACAATTTAAACAATTATTATTTAGTTAAACAGTAATAAAACAATCTAAACAATAATAAAACCAACTAAAAATTGGCCTTCTTTTTATTATTACTGTGTTCCATAACTGTAAATCATACCAGTATTAAAATAACCTTTTTACCAGGGGAAACTTCTCACACAATCTACTATCTTTTACACAATCTACCCCAACCCAGTTGGATGACCTACTAGGCATCTCAAGTATTTACTAAGGACAGTTTTCAGGGGCTTTCAGGATAATAGGAGATATGCCATACCAGGTCATAAAATCAGTTCTTAGGAGTGCAATGCCTAGGAAAATGAACCAGAGGCTTTTGTTTGTGACTTAAAAAAAATGGGATCAGTGATTCCAGGAAAACTTTTTAAGATTCTAAAAGGATGTGAGCAATGTGATGTAATCAAGAAGGAAAACATTTCATAAATGTTTGGATAAAGAGGACGATAGACTCCAAAGCTGGAGAGGTAAACCAGGAGTGGGAGATGACCTCAGGTAGTGTAGTAAACAACAGGTCAGCCGTGATGGTGTAGCTGGCAACAAGACTCAGACAACAAATGTCAGAATTTCCAGTTGTGTTAGAAGTTACCAGGTCACATGAGTATTATTACCACATGGTCAAATCAATGGTTGTAGAAACACCACCAGTCATTGATGAATAGTGCCATGGGTTTGAGTAGGGAAGAAATTGGCTAAACCCCATCATAATTCATAGGGAGCACACAATCACTGTTAGAGGTATGGGTTTTGTAGGTGATGACTGCAGGACTCCATTGCTCTGCACAGTGATTGGTTCTCTTCCTGGCAGTTTCGTGAGACAATTTTGACTGTGTTGACCTGCCCACAGCAGGTCTGAGCCTACAGATGATTTGGGGAGTGGTTGTAGTGCTTCATATACTAGATAGTAAGTCTCAAACAGTTTGATCTTTGCCTTTTGTAGTTTAGCATTCCACAAGCTCTTGGTTTGAACCAAGTCTCTTTATATCACTGAAACTCACTCAAATGAGGTGTCATTTAAGACAGACCCCTGTCTTGTGTGCCAACAAAGAGGTATGTGGGCATTTGAGAAGGGAGTATGACTGCTTGGATCAAACATCCATCAGAAAGTTTTGGAGATGAGACAGGATTGAGAAAAATGAGCATTTAGTATTGTTTAAAATAATGAGAATTACTTCAATATCTAATGAAACCTCATTTGTCATGGCATAAACCACAGTCCTCCAACCTCAATAAAAATAGAGAAATATTTCTATTTCTCATCCATGATTATTGTTTGTTAGTTCTTACCCTTGATTTTGTGCCTGCTGCTATCATCAGCAGGCTCCAACATCACTGTATTAGTCCATATAAAAATGAGAGACCAATAATGAAAGGGAGTTTACTTCTTTTTTTTTTCCCCCAAATACTTTTATTTTATTTTTTCAGTGGAATTCTTCCCCTTCTGCAAATACCTGCTGCATTTTTTTAAGGTAAATGTAGGAAGGAAGGAATGGTCATGTATTCTGTTATCTTCCTCCACTTGAGGCACAGCATGAGAACTTCTTTGGCAGGAAATGAAGAGAAACTTACCCAAGAAAAGCTCTGCAGAAATTCCCATCCCTGCTCTGCCAACCAAACAGGCCAATGTTTGTTGAAACCTTTTCTCTTGTGTTTTTTTCTGAAGTGTAGCTTCCAAAAGCAGAGGCAGAGAGGAGAAACCACTCAGGAAGGGCACTTAGGGAAGTGATGTGGGGCAGCATTTGTTATGAAGGGGAAGCCAGGGTGGTAAATAGACCCTACATTTGAGCCAGAATTTCAGTTCTATCAAGATCCCTACTGGTGGGTTCAAGGATCCAAGAATCTAAGGTTAAAGCCTTTTATTCTAAGAAATGACAAAGCTTCACCACTCAAACTCATTAGGCAGCCCCAACTTATAAGTGGAATTTTAAACACACATTTGGCAAGTTTCCAGAACTCTTAATTTTCAAAAAATCCATTAAATAAAATCCTTTCAGAAGATCAGCATTTTTTTGAGCATTGCTGAAATTTTTTAATGTCCCTCCAGGAGGCATAAACAATCAATGCAACCATTAATTTGAGGGCCTTTCTCTCTGGCAGTGGTGCAAATTGAAAACGAATAGTTCGAAGGACATTCTGACTAATCAGGTCAGGGGGGAAAAATGAATAGTGTTTTTCACAGCCCTGCCAGAGGTTTTGTTTTGCTGTGAGTTTTAATTTAAGGAAAACAAAAATGAGGGAAGGATAAAAGAACAGAAAATGTCAGTACTGCTTTTTCCAGTGACACTTTGGTAAACCTTGCCAATAATTAGGTATTTTTATTACATTTAAATATCAGGATTTCAATATTGTAGACCCATTTTTCTTTTGCTTTCCTCTGGATTACTGTATGCTATATTATATTTACATCGTTTGGGGTAGAAAGTTATTTCAATTTCCAGTGCTTGGGACTTACTTATATTAGTGCTTTTCTCAATTTCTGAAGCTATATCATTGGATTATAGACCTTGCAATATTGTAAGTTGGTTATCACTCAGATGTTATATCTCCCAGTGAATCAAGTTATGCTTAAAGAATCCCCTTGTATAGGGAATACTTTAAGAAAGCTTCTATATTTTCTCTCTATTGAAGTAAGACCTACTTTTCATTCCAACTGTGGCTTTCTTTTTCTGGGTGGTGGCCACTGGCCAACAGAAAGGGAAAAGAGAGCCCCCATAACATTTTATAGGAGATTACCTATATGAAGTTGCATAAGCTCCAGTTTGGAGGCATAGAAAGCATTTTCCAATTGCTCAGAACAATGTGTCAATGATACGAAACTTTAGACTGCCTTCTTGAACATCAAATCGCATTATCACCTAGCTTTTTGTATTAAGGAGATGCCTGGTGGAGTCATAACTAGTATTTTTTTTTTCTCGACAAAAAACTATGGGTGGAGGGAAGGTACAGGAGCTGGTATAATTTATAAACTAATGGCCCACTGAAAGCTCAGACCACCTATTAAGAAACATGGAAATTGATGCTGATTTTGAAGACACTGAGCCATGAGGCCTTAAAATTATGACTTAAGAAATCACTCTTTGTTTCTAAGTTTGAAGTATCCTCAAAGCCCAGGATCTGTGGATTCGTTTGAGAGATGTTTGGCTGTTCTACTTTGCTGCTCATAATCATCAGGAGAGCTTATTCTCAGTTTGCCGTCAACATTTCATGGTTGGCAGCTCTAAGCCCCCGGATATAGCATGAGGTCAAGTCTTCAGTCCTCTTGACTTCTCTGACCATCACAGGTTGAGAAACTGCCATGATGATTCCTGATTCTCTAGTGTATCTTCCTATAGATGACAGGCAAGTCCTTGCAAGACATAGGTAGCAACCATCTGACACTTCTGCTACCTTAGGGTGGTAGCTTTGTAATTTAAACTCATTGGTGGTGAGAAAGAGATTAGCTCAAATGACTCTTGGTAATGGAGGCAGCCAGCAGGATTATCTGGGATCAAGGAAGGAGGGTGTCTGTCAGCCTTACTGTTGCTCCCAGAGAAGTCTAGCTCTGGAGTAGGCAGCTAGCCTCCGAGACAGAGGCTCCACCTCCTGTGCAACATTGCCCATTCTCTGTTTGTTCACCTAGTATTTATTTGTTCCTAGAAACTAGATTTTATTGGCTCGGCCACTATTCAATACTGGGCACTCTCGATGGACAGAGTTCATACTAGATGATTTTAGGGGCAACTAACTTCTCTAAATTATCTAGTGTGGCCATATAATGTACTATTTAAATCAGGACACTTTTGAGAGGGAAAGAGGTTATTATTTGTAATTAGGCAGGGACAGTAGTCTAGCACTGCCCTGGGAAAACTGAAATATCTTATCCCCTACTTATGACCTATATATGGGTACCAGGTGTCCTACATCACTCCTTGTACCAATCACCTGTGGTCAGTTTCAGGCTGATTTCACTGCAAACTTACTAGTCAAAAAAACTTAGAGAGGAAGGTGCCTATTTGGAAAATTCGCTATGAAGAAGGAAGACTTGATGCTAACCTAAGATCTCCTGTATCCAACCAAGTACCAGTCTTGCTGATTTATCTCCCAAAGCTCTCTTACCCACCCCATTTCTCTACCCCTGTTCCCCTCAACTTCCTCACAGCCACTATCACCCTTCCCCCAGACTAGTGTGCAAGCCTCCTCATGTTCAACCCAGTCCAGCCTTGCTCTCTTCCAATCAGTTCTGTACATGTCACAGCAGTTGTTCTTCAGCCAAAACCTGGTACTGTTCTGGGCACTTGGCATCCAGAAGTGAATGAACAAGACAAGGTCAAACTTCCAAGGTAGTTAATTTCCAGCAGCCTAAACATATGACAAACTAATAAATAATACTTTCAGACTTTGATAAAAGCCATGAAAGTGAGGAACACAGTGAGGTAATAGGGAGTCAGGATAGCAAGGAGGAGACTTCTTAAAGTGATCAGGGAAGCCGCTCTGGGAAAGTGATGTTAGGTTAGATTGGAAGTGTGAAAGCCAGGAAAAGAGCCTCCCAAAGCAATTTGAAAGAGGTAGGGTAGCCTGGCTGTGCCAGGCTCGCATTTTTAGAAATGCCTGTAAATGTCTAGAAGGTGGCTAGAAAATCTATACCTATGAGTCTAAAACTCATTTCCTGATGCTGACTTTAATTAGGAAGACCTTGAGTTTTTAAACCTTCTGCTCTCTAATGTTGAACTCTACCCCAAGAGGAAGAGGAACACTCAACACTCGAAAGTAGGAGGCATTCAGGTGTTTTCAAGAAGCAGAACAGGAGGCCTGCGAGCCTGGCACAGCCATCAAAGGGGAGAGTGGTTTGCAGTGAGGTCAGAGGGTGGGTGAGGACCAGTCACTTAATGCCTTGTTCCCCAAGGTAAGAGGTTTTTCTTGCTCCTAGCATAAAACTCCAAAGCCATGTAGAAGTGTTCAGCAGAGGAACTGATGGAACCAGTTATCTTTTTATTCACTTTGACTCTTGTTTCTATGTAAAGAACAGATAGTGGGTAAAAGGAATACCAGTTAGAAGACTAGAGTCCTCATCCTGGTGGAAGACAATGGAGGCTATGGGAAAGGAGTAGTTTTTTGATACATTATCCTATCAGTGGCATTTACAGCTACTTAAATAAGTTTTGCAGTTAAATTTAAATCTTTTAGATGCATCACATTCTCCTTTTTCTCTTGAATGCATGATTATTGCCATACTTTTATTTAATTTAGTGTTTGTTAAACCTTTATCCTTTGAAAAAAGAATATTTGATTTGTGTTTTTTTATCGAAGAGCTTTGTATACATTTTTATACTCTCCAAATAGGAGGTATTTAATTGTAGAGAACAAATTTTGAAATTTTTAGAAATTCCTGTAAATGTCTAGAAGGTGGCTGGAAAATCTATACCTATGAGTCTAAAACTCAGTTCCTGATGCTGACTTTAATTAGGAAAACCTTGAGTTTTTAAACCTACTGCTCTCTAATGTTGTACTCTACCCCAAGTTATTATTGTACCGGTTTTTTGGTTGCCAAGAGAATAAAAAAAAAATTGTTAAACTTTAGGAGTGAATAATCAAGTGCTTTAAAGTGGAGAAATTATACTCTTCAGTCTCTGGTGAAGGGAGCTATAATCATGCCGGATGATGGATATAGATAGGGATATCTCTGCAGAAAATGGGGATATAGATGCAAATAGCCATGTATATCCTCAAATATACAAATCCATGCCATGGTGATGGTGGTCTACTGCTTTTAGAGGGTGTTAAACAATGTAGAGTCCTGCCTACCTTTCATTCTTTAAAAAGTTAAGACCTATATTCTTTGTATATTTGCTTATTCTCTCCAAGAAGCAGTGGGAGTTAGTCCTTACTGATTGACTCCTAGTTTGATCCAGTTCAAGAATCAGCCATTTGCTTATTTGCAGAGTGACAGAAATACCTTAACTATCTCGAAATGTCCCCGTGTGCCGGGAAGACACAGGCAATACAGATGTGTCTGGACCCACTTGCCGCATGCTGGCTGTCAGAAGGCTGCTGGAGGAAATACCTTCTTGATTAAATTCTCCAAGGCTGACATTTTCTGTTGTTCACCCTGCTGAATGATTTCACATGTGGTTTTTTTTTTTTTTTTTTTTGCCGAGTCAGAATTCTTCAGTGATGTACAGGACAGTTTTCTTGGATGCGTGAAGTTCTTTTGGCCACTAGAGTAGGGAAGTTATTGTAATGGTGTGACTAACAGGCAATTTCAGTTAGGAAGAGAGACCTGTTACCTCTTGGTCATTTAAAATAAATTATAGGTCAAATAATTATGACATGAGGAAAAGATTGCACCATCATTTAACAAATTTCACATTTTTACGAGGGTTCTGGCCCAGCCATATTTCTTCCTAAGGAACATCTCTAAAGTAGAGATGTAAAGAGTTCAAGTCTCATATCCTGTCATTTTGGGAGGGCCTGCCCTTTTGTGGGTGCATTGTATTGATCTTACCTGCAGATCAAATTCTTGGATTGTTTGCACTAGATATGCCCTTGGGGAATAATATTGTTAAAAAAAAAGTTATGTTCTAGACCCACCCAGAATGATATAATATTAAGTGTTTTCCCTATTCAACAATACTGTTTTTGAGAACTCACAGCTGGTTTGAGTTTAGTTAAGTTCAGTGTTTTCTTTCTCTTTTTGGTTTGTAATTTCCCAGGGGCCTGCTACCTTTGTGCTGAGCTTGAAGTATAGTATTCTTCCAGCAGAGAATACTAGTGGGTAGATTGGAAGCAATTAAGAGCTCTGAACGAGAAACCGAGTTATAGAGACGAAGATAACAGATGATCAGGTTTTTATTAGCTATAGAAATCTTCATTTTGTTAAAGATATAAAATAAGTTCTTACAGAGCTATTTTGTAAATTGAAAACAAGAAAAAACATCTTCCATGGTATAGGCTCTATATTTCACCTTTAGCCTTATTTCATGTCATTCCCTCCAACACTGACTTGCCGGTTCTGATGCCTCTGTGAGGTCTCTGCGGCTGTGCTGCAAATAGGGTGACCTAATGGGACTGAGGGCTTTTGAGATGGGAGACCAGAGGTAGAAGTGGGCAAGTCCTGGGAAAACAGAGACAAATGGGTCACCCTAGGACACACCACCTGCTTGGTATACTGGCACAAAATGATGATTGCTCACAGTTCTGTGGCTGACTGGGTGGGAGTTCTGCTGTTCTCACTGGGATTCTCTGTAGGGCTGCTAGGCTGATGCTGGATAGGTTAAGATGCTGGGGCCTTAGGGTTCCAGGAGGATGTCTGTGGAAACTGTAGGGCCTCTTGAAACTGTGCTCAGAAGTCCCATGTTGCTGCTGCTTCTGATGAAGACCCAGAGCCAGCCCAATTCAAGGATTGGGGAAATTGACTTCATCTTATGATGGGAAAAGTTGCAGATGATGTGGCCTTTTTTAAATCTACTGTGAGGATTCTGAGATGGAGGAAAATTACATAATTTTACCAAGACTACATAGCTACAAAGCGGCCAGTCGGGGATTTGAATCTGGGTTCATATGCCTGAAAAACCTCTAAGTTTTTCATGGGTTTGGGCCAGCAGGCCCTACTAGGGTAGAACTACGTCATCTAACAATCAGGGAGCAAGTGGACATTTTCCTGCTCTTCCAGGGTGGAGTAGAGGAGATGGGGCTGCAGAAGGAAGAAGGAGATGACAGAGAAGCCTGATCTGTGAGGTCTAGATAACCAACATCACAATATAATTCATACCACTCTGATTCTGTAAATACATTGGGCCTCCTGTTCTCCTCCCACCCCATTCAATGCAAACTTATCCCCCAAAGGGAATTCTTTAATGGCCCTCAGATTTATTATATTCTTGGTCTTGATGTTCCTTCTATTCTCTTATGCACTGGCCTCATTTTTTTCGAATATGAGCATTTGGATCATCTTCTACAGTTGAGAGTCTGAAAGACAGTTGCTGTAAGTCAGTTGTTTTCAAAGTGTGGAAGTCCCTGAGACACTATCACAGACTCTATGAAGTCAAAACAATTTTTATAACACAAAGATATTATTTGCTTTTTTCTACTCTCATTCTCTCTTGAGTGTAAGATGGAATTTTCCAGAAGCAACATGATGTGTGATATTGCAACAGATTATAGTAAGAGCAGATAAAAGAATTTTACTCTCTCTAACAATTCCACTCTCTTCTATTAAGACAGACCTTAAAGAGATTCGGGGGAAAAAATGCAAAACAAAGGCATTTTTCTGTTTTTCTTGTTTCCAGAAAATGGTTATTTTTTATTAAGTATTTTCTTATGTTGGCATGCAAAGGTTTTGTTGTAATTTTTAAATAATACAAACATTTTAAGCTTTCTTGCTTCATTTCTCATAGGTAAAATACATATTAAAACACATATAAGCCAAAGCTCTTTGGAGTCAATAATTAAAGATTGGATCCTCAGAGCAGAAAGTCTGAGAATGATTTTCACCATCTTACCAGCTTCCCCTTGCTGAGCTCCTCCCACGCCCAGGCCATTTCTTACACATTCAGTTTGAATCCTCCCAACAACCCTGTCAGGAATGTATCCCATTGACCCCCAACCCCAGAGGCACAGACTGGTGCTCAAAACCGTGAGTCATATGTCTTGTATTCTGTGGAGCTACAATTTGAAGCTAGTTCTGTCTGACTCCTGAGTCCAATTTGGAGGAATAATTAACCTCCTCGCATGCAATATGCTTTTCACTTTTCTGGACAGAGAGGAAGAGGAAAGCAGAGGTCCAAGATGACTTGGATGAATTATTGAAATGGCACAGGCAGCCAGAAACCAGGGCTTCTAGGGCTGTCTGATCCGTGAAGAGTCTGCTAGTCTAGTGAGCATGTCTTTTCAAATTGCCCCTCCGAGAAAGGAATTCCTTCAAATTCAGGTGATACTCATCCTCGTGGGTTTTTGTGTCCTTTGTGAGTGGCGCTTCAAATCACAGATGATGTCACCTCTACGGAGCCCCCCACAAGCACGGAACATGTGCTTGTATGATGATCACATTCTAAGGTACAGAAATGCTCATTGCCTAAAACCTATTTTCCAGTTACTTTACTGATCAGCTTGTGCATTCTGATCGATGGGATTTCTTGCGTAACAATAAAAGAGTTGCTACCGCTTAATTGAGTAAGGATGTGCCAGGCCCTGAGAGAGAGACTTCATGTCACAAGCTCTCCAAATTCTCAAAAGAATGCCCTGGGCCAACAGTGTTGGCCTCCTCTCTGCCTTACAGAGAAGATGCCTGGCTTGCAGAGGTGTCCCTGCTTGCCTGAGGTCACCCAGCTCATAGGTAGGTGGTGAGTCAGGGATCAAACCCCTGTTTGCAGGGTTCCCAGCCTCAGATTCTTTTTTTTTTTTTAAGGTTTTATTTATTTATTTGACAGAGAGGAGAGAGATCACAAGTAGGCAGAGAGGCAGGCGGCGGGGGGGGAAGCAGCGTCCCCGCTGAGCAGAGAGCCCGATGCGGGGCTCGATCCCAGGATGCTGAGATCATGACCTGAGCTGAAGGCAGAGACTTTAACCCACTGAGCCACCCAGGCACCTCCCAGCCTCAGATTCTTAACTAGTATGCTTTATGAGCCTCTAAAAGGCATTTGTCTTTTGGATTGTCTTTTCCATTTGTCTATGGAAAAGTAATTCTGGGCACCTGGGTGGCTCAGTCGTTGGGCCTCTGCCTTCGGCTCAGGTCATGATCCCAGGGTCTTGGAATTGAGCCCCGCATCGGGCTCCCTGCTCAGCTGGAAGCCTGCTTCTCCCTCTCCCACTCCCCCTGCTTGTGTTCCCACTCTCACTGTGTCTCTCTCTGTCAAATAAATAAAATCTAAAAAAAAAAAAAAAAAGAAGTCATTCTTCAAAATTGACTTGAAGTAGCCTGGATAATTTAGGAGAAGGATACAATTTTACCTCCAGAGATTTTTTTTTTCTTTTAAACAAAGCAGTGCAGCCTGATCATGTAATGAAGAAATAGATACAGTTTTTTTTTAATACCATCTTAACCCTTCACTTAACCTGGCAGCTGACAGCGGACAGAGGAGAGCAAAGTTCCTCATCCATGTCTGGTACTATCCAGGGGTATCTTAAGATAGCCAACAATGCCAACGGGATTTGGGGGTTTACTTGGATCAGGCATGCCTGCCTTCTGCCTGGAAGAGCTGTTCTTCCTTCAGTGTTTAAAACACCGTGATCACACCAACAGTGTTAGAGGTAATGGGAGAGCTGAGGCTCACATGTGTCAGCAACAGATGGACATGGCCCCGTGAACACCAGAGAGACTGCTAGGATTTCCCTTAGGGCTGCGCTCCAGGTGCCCTTGGGAGGGGTGAGGACAAAGCTCACAATTTCTGTATATATATATATGTATTTACTTATTTTCTTCTCACAATATATATTGACTCCTTGAGCTAACCAGGTGCTTTCACCAAGAGTTGCAGCTGCAAACTTCGCTTTAACAGCCTGGACATCAACTTTATGATTCCTTGCAAAGAGTCAGGTTGCTGCTACTGTCGTAAAAAGCCTAGAATTTTGGCAGAGGAAAGGAATATGTCTCCTTCAGGCTCTTAGGCCACTGGATTCACATTTGTAAATGGTGTTTGAGCACGAACGCGGAGGAATCCATGCACTGTTAATACATTTCTGACCAGAGCCATTTGTTGTTGCTTAGGAACGGAATATTAGAGACACGAAACAGACAACTTTTGTCATTCTAAATCCATGGACTTTATTATCTCCACCCTGAATTAGCTACAGAAACAAAAACAAGCGAGTGTGTACAAATCTGGGTAGTGTCAAAAGATGACAAGAAGGCAAAGAGTGGTACCTGTGACCATCTCCATTCTGCCACCTCTGCCCTTCCTCTGATCTTCTGGCCCAGGGGGACAATTTGTCAGCTGAGGAGTCCATGTCTGGTATTGCTATCTGGCGACTGGTTTTAAAACAACAGTGCATGTGAGGATCTCTTTGGTGTTCTGTTATTTGAGCAACGTGATTGAATCATGTCCTTCTTTATAACGTTTGTGATATTTTAATCAAACGCAGAATATCTGCATGCTTCTGCACTCTGGCACTAGATTCTAAGGTCAAAGCTGAGTTCTCATCTCTGCCACCATAACGTCCCTACACTAGGACCTTGCAAATGGTGCCCAAGTAAATACCATAAATAACTAATAGCTATAGGGCTCTCACTATGTGTCAGATACACACCAAGGGCTTTATCCAACTCCCCAAGGAGTAAATTCTATTAACTCCCCCCATATTATCCCATTTTGCAGAATACTTGTTGACTGAATGAGCATCTTTGTAATTCATATTTTCTGCCCCTTCTCCTGCTTCCTCTCTCTGTGTCATGGTGTTTCCTCCATGAGACTCAGCTGCCTATCTTCCTTTTTCCTCCAAATTCACAGCTGATGTAGAAAAGCACAAGAAAATCATCTTTTTGTCTGTCTCTGAAGTTTTCAGTTACTTACAGTTTTGTCAGTTGATATGGGATGGCTATTTAGTGCCTAGCAATTCATCTGGGTTCTAAAATACGTCTGCCCTTGTACCAGCACCACGTCAAATTCCATTATCCCTGAGGACATCTCAGTCGTGTTCTTTTCTGTTCATTGTGCTTGTGTGTGCCTGAAGTCAAGACGAAGTAGCTTGCTTTGTTCACCTTCCTATAAACTTTCCTGGGCAGAATGAGCTAGGGGAAAACCAAGCTTTACTTTCTTTCTTTCTTTTTTTTTTTTTTTAAGTTTTGCTTTTGTTTTGGAGTCATGGGTAACATTTTTCAAATTCTGTTTGATAACTTCAGATCTGCTTAAGTTCTTATGCACTGGCCAGGCAAACGTTTCTTGGGCCTGCACAACAGCTTTAGGGAGGAGCTGGGGGGACAGTCAGGTAGGGTGGTGGAAGTTCAGAGGCCTGGGATGCTGGGGAGCAGGTAGTGGGTGGACACCAAACACTGGTCTCTGTGTAATATCTCCAGGAAAGCCTGGATGTGCACTACTTACTCCCCAGAAACAAAAAAGAAACTTCCATCTGCATCCACATGGCCTGCCTGATTGCCCCATGATGTACACATGGGCAGATACCATATTATTCACAGGGGATCACTAACCCTAGAAGCCTCACTTGGGAAGAGGATAGACAATTCCCTACTGACAGTGACAGCCCTGTGACTTGGCCAGTGATGGAATCTACCAAACCTCTGTTGTGGGACCTGTAGAGTAGTGGGAGCTCTACTGCACGGATTTGTTCTAGGGATTAACTTAGAGAAGACATGCACAGCACTAAGAGTGTTCCCTGGTCCACAGGATACAACAAAAGACAGGAATTATTTCTCCCCTGGCTTGCCCTTCCATTTGACATTCCCTGTGCTAGAGAATCCTTTCCATGGATTTAGGCACTGCCCCTCATTTTAAAATGCTCTTCCCAAGAGTATTTGTAAAATAATCCTTTGACCCATGATTATGCCTGAATTTATGATCATCAGGAGAGGAGGAACTTAAAGCTTCCTAGAAGAAGAAAAGAGTGACTGTCATTTATTTAGCACACACTATGTTCCAGGCCAGGAGCTCCATATGCTATGGCCAGTGTCTCATTAAATATTCTCAACAACACCCTGAGTCCCTCTTAAAAAAGCTGGACAATTTACCCAAAGTCAGTGGATTTGAAGTGGTAGAATTGCAGTGTCCATCCAGGACTATCTGACTGCAGAGCCAGGGCCCTTATTACTATGCTCTATGCCCCCTGACATGCTTTAATGAGATAGCAGAGGCCCAGAGAATGCCTAGACAGTCTGGCTCTCTTGAGAGTGCCAAGGCCCAGGGCACAGGGTCACTTGGCAGGGGCAAAATGTAAGCATTCCACTGAAGTGATGGCAGTGGGAAGAAGGTGGGGAAACTGCTCACAAATTACACTGCTTCTGATATGTTTTCTTCAGCTTCAAAGTTGTGGCTGCTCTCCTTGTGCCTCTAGAGATCTGAAACTGTCTCCTCCATTGCCCGCTGTTCTGTGGTAGCTCGGCAGGCATCGACCACCCTACAATTTGGGGTTGTATCTTGTGAGTGCAGAGTGGGCTCCCATTGACACCCCATGCCCTGAATTAGAAAGGCCTAAGGCTTTATTGGGTCATCTGCGAAGTGTTGACCAGGGGTGGGATCTCATCAGAGGTTCACCTACGGAAGGATCCACTTCAAGGTCCCATGATGATTGGCAGAATTCACTTCCTTACAGGCTGTCAGAATGCAGGCCTCAGTCTGTAGCTGAAGCCACTGGCATTTTCCCTCTGCTCACTTCTATATGACCCTCTTCACAGGCAGCTCACAATTTTGAGCAACTTGCCTCTTCAAAGCCAGCAAGGGAGAGAGCTCCTCGTAAGGTAGACCTAATCATGGGTATTTTAATGACTTCTATTCTGTAAGCTATATTCTGCCATATTTTATTGGTTAGTAGTAATCACGGGTTCCGATCACACTAGGGAGGAGATCCACCGTGGTGTGAAAGGTGCAAGATGAGAGTCATGGGAGCCCTTCTAGAGCCTGTCACAGTGTCTAATAGGACACAATGTTATGAGGTCAATGGGGCCAACACAAACTTAGTTGCTTTATGAATATACTACCGGCTAACATGAGCTGGCACAAACTCAGTCTCATGCAAACATCTACAACCCTGAGAAAGTCCAGTTTCTTAAAAAGCTCATGTACTGTCAATTTATAGAATCCCAAGTCCTCTCGTTAACAAAAGGGTTTTTTTTTTTTTTTTTTTAATCTGAAAGATCGATACCTCCCCAGTGCCATTACTTGTAGCCTTTAGGTTCCCAAAGGATGAAAATTAAGTCCCTTTTAATTTTCTTTTCTCTATATAAAATTGTTCCGTGGCATTTTCCTTGACGCTTGAGTCTTTGGCTAAATAGCATAACTTTAATTACACCATTAACAAAATCTACTAGTTAGGTCAAATCATTGAAACTTAAAAAAACAAATTCCCCCTAAATCAATTTCCTTCTGTGGCTTTCACTTTAATTAAGACTAGGAGAGCTGCTGTGGAGTATACTTATTTTTCATCATGTTGTTTGTGGGAGCATGTTTGTTTCTCCTTTGTTGTACTTCATGTGGTACATCTTACAGATGTTGAGAATATTTCAGGATGTCTTGAAGGGACAATGAGAGGTTGTGGTTTAACAACAAAGCCTCTCGCAGTGCTGAGGTCTGTTGGTAACAGTTGGATTGTTGAAGTATAAGATCCTCGGTTAGTCTTCTAAAGGAATGTGCTCTTGGCAGGGTAGAGCTGCGTATGTTTGCGTGCACTTGAGTGTCCTTTATGGTTAGTTTCCCCAAAGGCTTATTGCACTTATTGCATCATTTGTTTTTATTTGTGAGGGTATTTTGGAAGCTTCGGAATGGTTGTAGAGTCATTAGCGTTTCTCGCTGTAAATGGTTAGGACTCCCTGTAGAAATTGTGTTGAAGGCAAACAAAATTAAATAAAAGTCCCTCTTCTGTACCTTTCCTCTTTGTCTGCATTTCCAACCACTGTGAGCTGGGGAATGTAGCTCTGTGGAATGACACAGGACCACGCTAGTTCTGATTTATGACCTCTGTCTCCCAAGGAAGGCTGCGTAGACTTTGGGATGTAGGTGAACCACTTGCATGAAAAATTAAAGGTGGCATTTTTATTTTGAAGGGCAGAGTGAAGTTAATGACCCTACAAAATTCCTGACACATAAATTTATTTTTCCCATCCTTCAAATGAGGTAACAAAGCAAGTCTATATCCAGTCCTGGGGAAGTTGATGCTTCTGACCTAGAAGTCTATAAAATGGGTAAGTTGTCAGAGCCCTGGAAAAGCCATTCATCTTAGGGAAATGGAATTAGCTTTAACTATATTATTAAATACTATAAATTACCTTCCTGGGTCCAGCCAGTTAAGTATTCAGATTCCTTTTCAACATGCTTACGTTTTCATTTCCAGTACAAAGTAAAACATGAAATAGAGAAGCCTTACTATACAAAATACATATTTTTCGGGGCGCCCAGGTGGCTCAGTGGGTTAAAGCCTCTGCCTCGGCTCAGGTCATGATCTCAGGGTCCTGGGATCGAGCCCCACATTGGGCTCTCTGCTCAGCAGGGAGCCTGCTTCCCCCCCTCTCTCTGCCTGCCTCTCTGCCTACTTGTGATCTCTCTCTCTCTGTCAGATAAATAAATAAAATCTTAAAAAAAATACATATTTTCATAATAAAAAACATAGATGGTATTTCCTCCCATGCTCACAGTATAGTTTTGTTTGTGCAGCATGTAAAGCTATTGTTAATTGTTTTTATGCGTGTTTTGTGTTGTGTCGCCATGATTTAGTATGAAGTGTCAGAGCAGGTGCTGTGAGGAAGAGAGGGAACCCTTTTCCTCAAAGAGCTTCCATTCTGGGTAAACTCACTCACAACCTTGACCTTCTTAAATCTTCCAGTGGGTCCAATTGCCTTTGGAGTGGGAATCCCCTTATAGTCAGAACTCATAAGATCTGGATAATCTGGCCTCTACCCACCTCTCATGACATGCTCGAACAATTCAACCAGATAGGTGCTATTATTACCGTATGTCAGGTATGGAAACTGAGGCTCAAAGAGAATGAGTAAGTTGGCAAACTATTTCCAGGAAGCAGAGGGGGATTCAAGGGCAGAGCTATTATCCCCTAAATCTTTGATCTTCTTTCACTCCCCTAATCTGTGGTTACCTGATAATACAACCAATCAATTCAGTGAGAGGAGGAACAATGGCTCAAAAATGCAGACTTTATGAAACCGGGATCATAACAGCAGCCTCAGCTGGAAAAATGCTGGATACAAAATGAGAAGAGTTACGTCATGCTCTTGTCTGCCAATAATTGCCTGTTTGATCTTGGATAAGTCATTTACCTCATTATCTTCATTTATAAAGCGATGAACATCAACAAATAATTTCTAGGCAGTATTCCTAAATCTGGTCCAAATAGTCAGGGAATGCTGCAAGTTACAGCAGCCCCACACTTGCAGATTTGTCATGTGCATTAGCATGTTCAAGGTGCCATGAGATCCCGCAAGAAGAAACCAGTTACCATATCACTTTTTAAACTCATTTGACCCTGGAAGACAGAGCTCCTACTCCTTAGAAAATAGTCTGAAAAATGATCTTCTGAATTCTCTTCAGGCTCTAAAATTTTATAATTGAAAAAAAATAAAATAAAATTTTATACTTGACATTTTTGCTTGTGAAATGTTCCATACCTACAACCCATGTGTTCTCTTTTAATTGTGACTTTCCACACTGCCCCCCCCAAGACTAAACACAGCAGGCAACAAATAAATGCTATTGACTGATTTATTCAGCTCTTAAGGTTAATGTATTCCTAACAGCGCTTATTTTATGTTTGGCAAAATTTAGTTGAACACAGAACAGTTCTGGTGTGGGCAGCACTGTGCTCTGGGAGCTGGGTGAAAACCACCAACTCTCCCTAGAGCCAGCCAGAGAGATGCCAGGTGACATTTCAGTACCATTTGGCTATGAGAGTTTCATTCAGATGCAGAAACAAAAGACAAATTCTGTCTCTGCTTAGCAGACTTCTGAACTAGGTGTCCTGCCTGAGTTGGGTCGGTGGAGAATGAAAGCATGTGGTGTCGGGTGTCATTGAGTAGCCACCCTGATGGGGCAGCCATCTTTTTCACCTCCCTCCAGTGGTTTGCAAGATATGTTGGCTCGGCCAGATTGTCCCAGAGAGAAAAACCCTCCTTTTCATCCCTAGAATGCCACTTGGTGCTTGCTTCCGCAGTAAATTACCGAATGCCACCCTCATGGTTTGAAAGAGCTTATTCACAGTGAAAGTGCTGAAGAGTTTCCCAGAAATTACTTTGACAATGCGAAATTTTTTATTTGTGTTTGCCCTAAAAAACACACTAACTTTAATATTCAATATAATAAATACACAGAAATGGATTTTTAACAGAGGTCATTGTTTTTAATAAGATAGCTTAACTAGCGCTTTTTTTTCATCTGTAGAAAGCCTGTGTGTCCAAGTGATTTATATGGTAATAAAACTTTTTACAGTGTACCAAAAATCATAAAGATGCCTAACACCTTAAGAGCTGTGTAACTTCCGGCATCTATTAAGAAAAAATATTTTATCTTTGTTTTAAAAAAAAATAAAGATTCTGTGTAGATTGTGTACTGAGAAAACAGTTTTGATACTGTAGGTTTACAACTAAGAACACTGAGAAAAATATTTTTGCTCTAAATTTTCTGGATGCAAATGAATTGTCAAAGTTTCTCCTTCTGAGCATATTCTATAGTGTTCCATGTAAAGCAGTTGACATAGTTGAAAGCTGCAGTATAGAATATTAAGTGTAGAGAATTGACTAAGGTAGAACCAGAGTATGGATCATAGCTCTGCCTCTAACTAGCTGTATGGTTATTTATTAAACCATCTGGAGTCTCAGTATCCTTATATATAACTGGAAGTATACAAATGGTTGTCGTTGTTTTAAGATTAATTTATCAGAAAAAAAAAGATTAATTTATCAGAGAGAGACAGAGTACATATGTGGTGGGAAGGGGCAAAGGAAGAGAGAGGGAATCACAAGCAGACTCCCTGCTGAGCACAGAGCCTGACTCGGGCTCCATCTCACAACCCTGAGATCACAACCTGAGCTGAAACCAAGAGTCGGATGTTTAACTGACTGAGCCACTCAGGCGCCCCAACACAGGTTGTCTCAAAGATAAAATGAGATAAAATCCATGAAAGAATTACTCAACACCTGCCATATAATAAGCAAGTAATAAATAGTTGATTTGTGGAGACGGGTTAATTAGTTCACTTGACAGAAGAACCAGAGGTAGGGTAGCACAGGCCAAGGAGCACCCTTTCCCTGTGATCTTCTTGGCCCCATTGCCCTCTTATTTGCTTCACTGGTAGTAGTTCTGGGCCTCATTGTTGCAGTTATTCCATTGGAAAGGACTTGCTCAGAAATATCTAGAAAATTTCCCTGTGTATCATTGACCTAAGGTGGCCATGGGCCAGCTTGGGGCACATGGTCCATGTGAGGCACATGGACTGTGGCATTGAACCATAGTCAAAACTGAAGTTTGGATAAGTTAATTGAATAAATACCAGTTCAACCTAATACCTATCTCAAGCATTGTGCTAGGCTATGATCCTGAAATGATGGAAACCAGAGTTTTGAGAAACTTTTTCTCCAACGACCAAATAGTAAATTTTTAGGCTTTGCTGGAAAAGAGGTAAAATCAAGGGTATTGTGTAAGGATTCATATTCCCCTATAAAATGTGGCCATTTAAAATGTAAAACCAGTTTTAATTTGTGAGCCATGCAAAAACAGATGGCTTAGCCCATGGGCCATAGTTTGCCAAACCCCAACGTACACAGCTCTAGTCTATACCTTCATGGAGCTTGATGCTCATCCGAAGTGTTACATGATGTATGAACATTTTTTCAAATTCTCCCTCCCAGTCTCCCTTGACATTTGAATGAAGCCGAGCCTCTCAGTAAAATTATTTGTCCAGTATCACCTACCTATTCACCAAAATCTCAGAATCACTATTAAGGAGATCTGCACCAAAGAGAAGCTTTTGATGATCTTCTGGTGATTGGTTTAAGGCCACATCATGAAAATATAGAAGCACCTGGTCAGATTCTGAAGAGCTCAGTATGGAAGGAGAAAACTTTAACCAGGAAATTGTCCTTCTAAATACTTACTTTAAAATCCATGGAGAGAGAGTTATGCAGCATTCTGCATACATAACCGAGTCATCACACCGACACACATAAATGAGCTCCCACATATACAGAGCAGACACCCACTTAGCCATGGGTGTTTCCCAAGAGCTCCTGCTATTGAAACCATGATCCACAGCTTGGGCCACAATGTAAACTTCTCCCAGACTCTCAGTCTTAGTTGGAAATCTGCTTCTACACAGGTAGAAGGCCTGGAACATGGGAGGCAGTGAAATGGCACTTCCCAGGGCCCATTTAAAAGATGTGCGCACTGAGTCACAGAGGAAGCAGGAGGTTGTCACAGCACAGGGCTCAGCCATCTTGTTCCCAGTAATTCTGTGATCTCTCAACAGAGATAGAGATCAAGCCACGAACTACATAACTGCCCAGCCCATTGTGTTTGCCTTTGCAGTTTTACTCCACTGCCTTCAATTTTTTGGTGCCTGTTGGCCTTGCATGTGTGTTAAGAATGTCATTTGGAGACTGAAATCTGTGAAAGAATAGTTTTGCTACCATTGGTAAAGTCAAAGGGAGGGTGATAGCTAGGCAGGGTTGGTGCTGCAAGTCAAATTTAGCAAGTTATGTCCCTTTTGCAAGGAATTCATAATCCATAAACCAAGTTGTTTTGTTTTAATATTTTGTGTCCTAAGAATAGTATTTAAAGTACATGAACCACTCTTTTTACTTATAAGCTGACTGACTAAGGTGTATCCCAGAGATCTTCATGCTTAAAGGCAGAAAAAACTAGAACACAGAATCTTATATCCAATATCTGCTTGGTTTTCTGCTTTTTTTTTTTTTCTCTGATAATCAACAGACTTCAGGATCCATGAGTTTATAGTTGTGTGTAATTATCACAGTGGGTCAAGTCTCATTTCATTTGTGTGTTTATTTGTTGCGTATATTAGTCTGAATAAGCTCCTAACAAGGATTGCAGAAAGCAAAGTAAATAAATGATTGGTCTACCTTTAGTAGCTTTCAGAGAAATTAGAGAAATTCTTAAAAATCCAAAATGACCTAAATAACCAAAACTCCTCATGTAGGAGTTAAGGTAGAAAATCCAGATTTCTATAACTCTTAAGTTGGCTAGTGGTTTGCTAAGTAAACGATGGTCATTTTCATTTGTCTTACAAATGTTATACAAGGGGACATATGAAGAAGGTAGAATAGTATTTAAGGGCTTTGAGTCAGCTCTCCAACACTCTAAGATACTAGCTGTTAGCTCAGGCTCAGTTTTCTCCTCTGTACTATGGGGAGAAGGTCATGCCAATCTCTGTTGTAAAAACCATGCATATGAATATATGACATGGTTGGCCTAAGCCAAGCACAGAGTAACTGCCCAGTACATGGCTGCTGCTGTTCACATTTCTACTGCTCCTCCCCTCCCCCTGATCCCTAAGAGAAGACCCTTAAAAATTGAGTAATGGTCTGACATCAGTATAACTTGGTATAAACAACACCATAAAACCTGATACTAACCCTAAAAATAAGCCTAAAGCCAGACATTGTTTTCTCATTTTAGGAATAGTCCAGTGTGGTCTTGAGGGAAAAAGTTACTTACTTCTGTTTCAGAGGAACTCAACATATGGTTCCTGAAAACAATTCACTTTCTGGATACAAAGTCTTATAGACTGCTTTCCAGGGACAGTATCTAGCTTGAGCCGACACCAGTGTAGATCCCCAGGTTGCCTTTCTCTATGGATCATCTCAAGAAGGGCTGCTATGCGTATACTCTGATTGATGGGGTTAGAAATATGCATGTGAAAGTAAGTCACTGACAGGCATTGGGTGGTAAAGTATTTGTTAGTGTTTCTTCTGTACTCTCCCCTTGGGCTGCCAAAGCAGTTTTGGACATTTTTCTGCTATAATCAGTGAACTTGAGTCGGACAAGAAGTTGAACCAATTGGTGGCTTAGCTGGGTGTATCCTGCCATTGTCTACAGCTCTTAAATAGTTTCTGAGTGCAGTAGGATTCTGCTTGTTGCAAGAGACAGAAAACTGAACATGACACCAGCTTAAGCTAAAAGGTGAACTTAGTGGCCTGTATAAACACAAAGTCCATGGTTTGTGTGGTTTCAGGAACTTAAATAACATCCCTAGGCCTTGTTTTTCTTGCCTCTCCTATGCATTCTATGAAATCTGTTGCTTTCTCAGGTGTGCCATGGTGCTCCCTGCAAGCTGCAGGTTTATATCCTTCCAAGAGAAAGTATGACCTGAAAGAGAAGACCAGAATCCTCAGCTTGACTGCTGTTGGCCTGAGTTGAGTCAGGTTAGCAGAAGGGAATTCCTTGGTATGCTTAGGCCTGGGCCAGATGTGCACCCCTGGTGAACCACTGAAGTGGGGTTAACTCTACTCAAGTACTTGAAGTGAGAAGAGAGAAAGAGTCCCTAAAAGAAAAAAAAAAGTTGTACTATTTGTAAAAATTAGTAGCCAAAAAATACAGTAAAGACAACTAGCGATGGTGAGTAAACTATGTCGCCATCTTGGTGCTAACACTTGGGAAAAGGAAAACAAGTTGCATGCCAAGCCATGAGGGTGTGGAGCGCACAAAAGCTTCCATCCGTTTCTCATGTCATAGGTCTTCCCACCTATTTCCTATCATTCCTGCCAGGGCCCAGAGCTGTCCACCGACGAAAATTAGAGGTTCGTGAATGAGCAGGGTTTGGGGGGGTTGGGAGAGAGGACAGTAGTGGTCTGTGTACAGTAGCGTGTGCAGCTCCATGCTTTTGAAGTTGTTTTTTGCAACTTGGAAAAGAAGACTTCCAAGGAAGTTTGGCCACTTCGGAGGTAGAGAAACAGGAGTCTGGATTTGTCACACTCTGTACTATCCCACGAAAATAAAGAGGCAGCGACTCTCACATTTTCCATAATTGAATATTCTGTCCAAACTGCACAAACAAGATGCCACTGATCCATGATCCAAAAAACAGGTGTGGATTTGTTTTTACAGCCATGGAGGCTGATGGCTTTGACCCCCCCCCCCCCCGTCCCTGAAACCAATGACACACGTTTCTGAGTGTCACCTGTTCTGCAAAATGTGTTCTGGCCCTACTGATCGTTGTCTTTGTTGTTGGAGTAGCCACAGCAGTTACAGTTCTATGTGGGGTTTAGATGGACCAGTCATCATGTCAAAAGCATTGTGTGTATTACATCATCTAGGTGTTACAACATTTCTTTGAATTGGGTATTCTCCCCGCTTTACAGTGGAGAAACCTAAGGCACAGGCAGGGTAAGAAACTTGCCCAAGCTCACAGAACATAAAGGGATAGTTTGGTTTCTAAACTGCCTATGTGCATGACCACCAAGCTCTCTGGCAATGCTGCCCATCCTGCAGCATCTAACAGTAGCAGACAGGGACACCGGAACACTCGCTGTGTGCCAACTCTGCAGCTGGCAGCTTTAGCGGCCTCATCCCCTTTAGTAACTAGATACTGTACATCCTAGCGCATCCCCACATTACAGACAAGGAAACTGAGGCTCTCAGATGCTCAGGAACTTGCTTAAAGTTCAGAATCTGGCACTCAAGTTCATGCTCTTCACTGCAAGCTGGTACCACCTATGCCCTTTGAACTTCATCTCACGGTTTAGGTGCCCGCTTCCCCTACTAGACTGTGAGATCCTTGAGGGCATGGACACTGCCTTAACCACCTGGCTTATAACTGTGCTCAATAAATGTCTGACTCGTTTGTTTTTTCAGTGCTAAATACAGTGCTTAATACACAAAAGGTGTTCTCAATACAGAATAAATGAATAAACAGAAGAAAGTGTGAGTGATAGCTCCTGAGGTCAGAAAGAGTAATCTTCCTATATAGACTAGAAATCAGGCAGTCTCCTAGAAGGTTGAGCCTATAGCCTGTGCTTTGCAAAAGTCAATTCAGTGCAGGTGACTTGGTCTCAGGATGGAAATGATTTGGCCTTGGCCGGTCCTCCCCATATATCACAGCACTTCAGTCACTTCCCTGTTGCTGTAATAGCCCCTATTCAAAACAAAACCAGACAAAATGAAGTTTCAGGTATTACATACATTCGTGGAATACAGCAAGACTTAGTCTTTAAGACTGTTCTCTCTGGTCTAGTCTTGGCCGGGTTTTAGTTCTCTTGGCCTTTAACAGTTCTCTGCGGTAATTTCACAGATGTTACGGAAGATGCCATTGACATAGCAACTAATTCAGCATCCTGGGAACCAGACTTTAAGCTCCCCCAGGGCCAGGTGTGAGGCACCCTAAATTTGTGGGAATTTAACATGAAGCCAAAGAAGCAAAGTTACCTTTTCCTAGGAGGGGAGTTCTTGCCAAAAAATAAAAATAAAAATAAAATAAAATAAAAGAAACCAACTACCCTGAAGCAGACAATGAAAGGAGACTGTGGTTTCTAGCCAGCTAGACAGGTGAAGAATACAAATAACCAGAAGTGTGTTTGCAAAGAACCTGCTTGGAAATCTAACGTGAGCCCAATACCGTATCAAGCCCCTACTTGCAAAACTCTATTGAAACAAGGCCATGTTCAAACAATTGTGGTTTCTTCGAGATCAGGAGACAGCTGTCCAGAAAAGTGACTCACCAGAGAGGCTAAATATATTGTAGATGTTGCCTTGAGAGCAAGTCATCCACATGTGGGAATGACTTACTCAACCTGTTGTGGAAGCAAGAGGTGACATTTGCAGGAAATGAAAGAACTCTGCAGTCAGCCATATTCCACTACCATGAACTCACATCCCAGTGGGAAGATTTGCTTTCTGTTTCTCCGCTGACCTCCACCTTTGACAGTGATTCTCTGAGTCCTATCAGACAGAGGATCATTATCCAGAGACCCCATCCTTTGGCAGTGCCTTTGGTTACCCAGCTCTTAACCTATCCCCCCATTCCTTGCTGGCAAGAGCCTGGCTTTGTTCGGGTGTTCATTCTCTATGTATGTGTGCAGAGTTCCAGGTGATGAATGTTCATTAGCCTAAGTCAACCATGATAAATCCATTCTCCTTACCAGAGATTGGTTTAAACACAGGCTAACCTAGCTAATCTATATCTAATCAGATGGCATAAGCAGCGGGCCCTGAAGGTTTTTTCGTCCCTTAATAAAAAGGTATGTGGGAGGAAATACCCAACCTATTTTGTTGCCAGGTATCTTCTGTCTTGTCTGCATTAACTCCTGGAAGCATTGTAACCATCTTGCTACTATGAGGAATAAGCTTTCCCATATCCTGAGGGCATCACAAAGATGGCAAGCACCTCGATCCTTGATGACAATATTGTACCACTAAAAAAATCAAACTTGATGATAGACATCTTGCTGTAGGAATTAACTTCTTGCTGCCATGAAGCAGCCTTTAGCTAGGTAATTTTCTTGCTCACCTGATGCCGGTGAATCTGATCCCTGTTCCAAGGCAACTTTTTATTTTCTTAAATATTCTTATCTTAGCAATTATAACTAGTGTTTTTTGAGGAACTGAGCCTACCCTGGTAGACAGTTTCGCAGGAACATATGCACCATCCAAAAATGACTTAAGAATGCATAATCTAAAACAAGAGTTGGTACACCTGTTCTGTAAAGGGTCAGATAGCCCATTAAAACTTCCATCTTTATGGGCCATATAGTCTCTGCAGAAACTTCACAATTCTACCATCATAGTACAGAAGCCACCATAGACAATACATAAATGACTCAACGTGACTGTGTTCCATTAACACTTTATTTAGCAACACAGGCAGAGGGCCAGATTTAGCTTGCAGGGTGTGGTTTGCCAGCCATGGTGTACGGTTCCCAAAAGATGCATCCCTTTACTGTGAAAAACTTTCTGATGGCTTCCTTACATGACGGAGGCCCTGCCTAACCTGCTGACTTTGTCTGGTACCACTGTTCACCTTCACACCACCCACTCCGGCCTTCTTTTTTGTTAATCCACAAAATCTTTCCCCTCCCCCACTTTATGGACTTTGCATTTGAAGCTTCTTTTCCCAGGATGCTTTTTCCTGGCTCTTGCCATGGTGGCTTTCTTCTCTTCATTCAGGAATAAACACAAATACCACCTTCTCAAAGGGGCTTTTCCTTAGCACTTAATCGAAACATCCTGCTTTCCCCAGTCACTTCCCTTTCCATTATCTGCTTTATTTTATTCTCTGTATTTAGTAGTGTCCACCTCCCCATTTCTCCACTGTCAAAACTGCCTCCTTAGAAGTTTCTAAGGGCAAGGACCTTAGGTCAACACTCAATTCCCCAAGTCTAGAAATGAAGTAGATAGTAAATATTTGTTGATTATTGAATGAATGAAACTCTTGTGGGCTCTTGTTAGCTTAAGGAAATGTTTTAAAGAGTTTCAAGTATTTTCTTTTCTTTTTGAAGATTTTATTTCTATTTGAGAAAGGGAGAGAGCACACAAACAGGGGCGAGGGACAGAGAGAGAGAGGGAGACAGCCCTCTGAGCAGGAAGCCCAATGCAGGGCCAATCCCAGCATCCCAAGGCCATAACCCGAGCTGAAGGCAGACGCCTAACTGACTGAGCCACCCAGGCGCCTCTCAAGTATTTTCTTTAATACAGAAGGTTTTTTCCTAATCTAACAGTCTGCTGATCTCTATAAGATGGCTCATGCATGACTCCCTTTAGGGTTAAATTTTACCTCTCAGTAGCTAAGTATGTTAGAGCTAGACACATAACTAAATGGCTCATAGAAATATTAATATTTATTGGTACTTGACGCTCTGAGGCAAGAAGCTTTTACAAAAGTCAGGAGGGGGTTACTTTCTTATTTTTGCTACCTACCAAATATCCTGGAGACATGGCCCATTTGTCATGGTGTGTGCTCATGAGGGGTTTCCTTTCCATGAAGAATCAAAGCAGGTAACTCTGGCCCAGATCCACATCAAGGCTGGAGCCCATATTCTGTAGTAAGCTTGAACTACTACATTTTGGGGAGTCAGAGAATATCTACTTTATTGAATAGTACAAATAAAGGAGAGGAGATTCCAAGCTTGTGTGAAAGATCCTTTTGCTTTATAAAATTGTACACATGGTGATTTTCCACCAGGAGTATGACCATACGAAAAGGCCACTTTATTCTGCTTGCCCATAAATAACTTCAGAAAGCCCTTATAAACACACTTACAGATAAAATTCAATGCGGTAAGAGTGGGGAGAGGGGAATAGGGGTGGAAAGTATTCTTGTTTGGCGCTGTTTTCTAATATGAGTTAATACTAGATTTTCCAAAGTTTTGGGTCATCTTCTCCACACCCCTCAGTGTGTGAGTCAACCCCACCCTTGATGATTGCCTGCCTGGCTGTGGGCCACTTGCCAGCCATCCTCAGACCAGGAAATCTGGTTAAAATATGATCTCTGGCGCTTGACTAAATATTTTTTTAAGTCTTCTCATTAAAATCTGTGACTCTCCCTTGAAACTCCCTCCCAAATACTTCTTTTAAAATCCCCCGAGGGATGCGGTGGAGAACAAAAATGTCCTTAAGAAAGAGAAGAGTCACACAGAAGGAAATGAGAATGACAGATTTCTCATTAATGCTTCCCTTTTTATTGATCTAAAACTTATCTACCCACCTGAAGGTCATTCCCAAGTGTTATTAAAGTCCATGCTCTCAGTTTCTAGTGGAAGCAGGAAACATCTTTCTTGTTCGGGGGGAGAGATTGAGTTAACATGTACATGAACATTGGCTATTTCAACTCTCTAGCCAACTCACCTCTGTTTATGACCAGCATCGTGAGCCATAGTGAAAAAGGCTGACTATTTTGGTCCAGTCCTAGCTCCCACAGAAAGAGCAAACAGAAGTGTGTGTAAGATAATGTAAATGAGTACGAGGGACCAGGTGGGAAATGTATGCACTGAGAGCAGCCACTACCAGTTCCTGCCAAGTATGACACACATAAGAATGTTGGCCCAGAGGTGCCAGATCTTGTGATTTTTCCAAACAAAATACAGAAACTTGGGTTGTTCTTCCAATTTCTAAATATTGGAGCAATTTTTTAAAAAAGACTCTCCCAAACCGAGCGTGTCCAACAAGGCCAGATTGGGCTTGTGGGTTGCTTCTCTGAGGCTACTCTGTAGCAGTTACATAAATCTCTGTGGTGGCTCCAGTGAGCTGGGGTGTTCCCACAGAGCATCATCAACAACTTCTGTGCTGGGAACCAGGCTCATAGCATGTTCAGGAGCAAGTCCTAAGCTGCAGGCGCCAAAGTTCCTCCACCCTTCTTGACCATGACCAAGGAAGTCCTCTCCTCTGCTTGGCTCCTTCCCCAAGCTTTGTGGCACATGAGAACGGGGTACATATATGGGGTTGATTGTTTGAGATCGTCAGCCTCTTTGCCATCATGAATGGCACCCAGGGATGGGAGGGATGAAAACCCTGTTCTGATCAATGAGGAATTTTTTTGGTTCTATATTGAGATGTTTAGCTTCTCAGTCTAAGTTTAGACTTCCACTCAAACCCTCGCAATTTTTTTTCCCTTGGGCTCTAGCCAAACGTGAGCTTCAAGTTGATATATATTTTGTTTTTCCAATCTGATCCTCGGTTCCTAGAACCAGAGGCAAAATGTGAAATAAAAATGAAGACACAAGAATATCTTCACATAGCATCTGTTTTCATTTAGTTAGAAGCTCATGTTTTCTTTACTTATATTGCCTCTGAAGAGTTATGATTGAAGATAAAGACAAATAACTTTTGTTAAACTAAGGATTAATATTTAAAATACTTCCGCACATGTCACGAACCTAGAAGTGCCAACAGGCTCTTCTTTGTCAGTACGCCTGTTCCTACACCTCACTTTTCTCTAGCAATGCCTTGTGTGCCTTTCTCCTCTTGGCGTTGAGAATACAACTCCCTCCAGAAAGCACCATTTGTCCCTGGAGGGCTCTCTGCAGAGACAGCTATCCCTGTGGCCCCCTTTGGCAAGAATGTGGCCACACAGACAGAGCAAGGAATTCTCCCGTGCCTGCTTGACCCCACTGCAATTTGTCGAGCCACTGAAGAGTTCTGTCTGTCTCAGTCTGTATTTTGGGACTCCTTCCAATCCACAGTACTCAATTTTTTGAGCTGGTTAAGTACTACTTACAGTGATCTCATGTTGCTTTTGCTTTGGGCTATGTATCTCCGTCTAGATATATTTTGGGCTCCCTCAAAGTCTTTTTCTCGTTATTAAAAATAGGGAAATCTAGGCAGTGGCAAATGGATTGCCAGATTTTATTTTATTTTTTTTTATTTTTTTTTTTTTTTTGCCAGATTTTAATCTACATCCAGAGGTAACCACTATAGATAATGTTGGTTTATTTCCTTAAGATGTTAAACATAGATAACACTTTCTCTTGTTTCCGTGACACCATTTATTATAAAACATACTGTGGATTTAATTTGTGCTAATAGAACTTCATGAAACTAGTTCCTTCCTGCCACAGCTTCTCTTAACTCCGATGTCATCAGCTCAGAGGAACCTCCTTGCTGACCTTTCCTAAAGTGATCATCCATTCCCCTGCCCTGCATCTCTTGTGCTCTGTCTTATTCCTCCTTTTCTCTTCATTTCTTAACACTATCTGAAATTGTCTTGTGTCTCTACATGGCTGTATACTAACAACCCACTAGAACATAAGCTCAGGAGAGCATGAGACTCTGTCTTGTTCACTGCTGTAGTTTCAAAGCCTAGAACAGTGCCTCTGATCTCTTCTAGAACTGCTAAAAGGATGATACAAGGATTATTTTTTTAAAGCAATGAATCTGTAAAGACAGCAATAAGAGGAGAGAAAAAGAATGTAATGGGGCTGATGGTTGGTTCTAGAAAAAGTAAATGTAGCACTATTGTGTTCCTGTATCAACCCTACAGGGTCCTGGCAAACCCGTGTCCCCACAGCCTACATCCAAAGTCTGATTTAGTAGCCTTTTATTTGGATAGTACTGATTTTGCCTTTGGTTTAAGGATCATGATCTTAAATATATTTTCCTGCCAGTAAAAGGATGAAAGTATCAATTTCTTTAACCTCATCTTACCAGAGATAACTGTTGTTAACATTTTAGTAAATTTTGAACCTTGTTTCTATACTTTTTTTTTGATACCACAAGGAAGGTTGCTCTAATCTAAATAGATACCGATGGCCATTGGCAGACTAGTAAGGTAGGCTTAATTCTTTTTGCCTGTTCGGTCCACCAGAGTGTACTTAATGAAAAATTCAAGTCACTAATGTAAAAGGAATCCAGAGGTCAAATGGAAAATGGGTAAAATTCCTATTAATTTCTATTTTTAATCTCTCTTATCCTTTGTGTCCTATTACAAGTGACATATGATTAAAACCAGGTTATTTCCTAGTACCCATCTCCTGTTCTACATCTTTCATCTGAACGTATTCCGTCTCAGCTTGTGACACACATGTTAGTGGCTGGGGAAATGATTATAATGTCATTGAAGATGGTGGCTTCAGAGAAAAAATAACCAGCAGGGGTAAAACCTAAGCCACAAAGTTCCAGTGTTGAGGCAAATCTCATTTGGAAGATAAGAAAGAGGGCAGGGTAAAATTGCGTGAACTGACCTCATAAATGCAAACTGGCTTAAACCCTTTTTTGTGTAATCTCTGAAACTATAGACTGGCAACCTTCAGGATGACAAAAATGGGAGGCTCAAACTATCCCCCAGTCTTTGAGGTACACTGAGGATAATTTTGGGAAATGGAGCTATAGCCAGTTGAATTTCTAAAAACCAAATTCTATCAAAATAACTTATTTTTATAACTTTGAGCCTAGTGATTAAGGGTGGTATAAGTGATCTTTAAATGGTTGTGGTATTTCTTAGTGAAAAGAAAAACTTGGTTGATATTCTTTGGGAAAATGGCTGAGGTTTTAAGCAATTCTCATGTTCATTCTCAGTATCTTTTCAACAGTGGGGCTTCCCAGAGTGTCTCAACTTTCCACACTGGTAATGAATGTTGATCACTCTTCTCCTACTGGGAATGATGTAGTAAGACCGTATTGGATGACTTCCCTGCAAAAAATAGCTTTAATCCTTGACATAATCTGAAAAGCTGGAGATACTGGGGAGTGAACAGAAGATGCACTCTAGTAACACTTGAAGGTAGATAAAAGGGGAGCCATGTAAATGAGGTTCCCATGTTCACAGCTTAGGTAAGCTAAGGGCAGTGGTGCAAGGCAGCAGAGGTGCTTATGAAAAAAGGCAGTCTTTCTGGCCAGGGAAAGCAGAACACACCAAAAAGAATTGGGGATTCATCACAAGGAGAGATCTAGAGAATTTCCAAATTCTGTTTATCCATATATCTGGCTGACTCTTAAACTATGTATGGAGGATTAGGGGTGCCTGAGTGGCTCAGTCATTTAAGCATGTGACTTCAGCTCGGGTCATGATCCTGGGGTCCCGGGATTGAGCCCCCCTGCTCCCCCCAGCATCTGGCTTCCTGCTCAGTGGGGGTCCTCCTCCTTCCTCTCCCTCTGCTCCTACCCCCCTTCATGTGCTCTCTCTCTCTCTCAAATAGTTAAATGAAATCTTAAACAAACAAACAAAAAAACTATGCATGCAGGGTAGAGACTCAAAGCAAGTCAGCTGAAGACAAGAGACCAATTGAGACTGCAGTGGCCACCCGAGAAACAGCGTGAAGTTTAAGTTCATAAGACAATTGCTAGCTAAAATGAAATAAATACCAGAGGGAAATAACAAGCATCCAGAATCTATACAACTAAATATTCACAATGTTAAGGATACAATCCAAAATTACTCCACATGCAAAGAATCAAGAAAGTGGAGCATGTTCTCAAGAGAAAAGAAAGTCAATGGACTCTGACCCCAGAATGAACTAGATGATGGAACTTTTAAAAAGCTAGAATTTTAATGTGGCCCTTACAGCTTATCCTAAATGGTGCACTTCATGATGAAGTGAAAAGGCATGAGGTCTCCTCAGAAAAATAGGAATAATAAAAAAAGAATGAAATGGAAATTCTAGAAACAAAAAGGTAGTATCTGAAATAAAAAATTAACTGCTCACTTAAGACTTGGATGGAGATGTAGAAAAAAATAACAAGTGAACTTGAAGAAAGAACAACAAAAATTATCCAGTGTGAATAACAGGCAGAAAAAGAAATAAAAGAGTGAATTCTCAGAGACCTGTTAGATAATATGTAGTCGAATATATGCGTTATATGTAAATGGAATTGCATAAGGCGAAGGGAGAAAGAATGGAGAAGTGAAAATATATGAAGAATTAAGGACCAATACATTACTAAATTTAATCAAACACAGTTATAAAGATACACAATGATCAATGAAAACCAAGCAGAATAAACCTCAAGAAGCCCTCACTAAGCTCATCATAGTCAAACTGTTGAAATCCCAGGATAAATAGCAAACCTTAAAAGCAGTAAGAGAAAAACAGCCCATAACATCCAGGGAAACAGTGATCTGATTACTAATTTGTCTCTCAGCAGAATTACGGAGCCCAAAAGAGGGTAGAGTAACACGTCTCAAGTGCTAAGGGAGAATAGAAATGGTCAAATCATAATTCATCACCCAGCAGATATATCCTACAGACTGAAGGCTGATGACATTTTCACATAAAACAAAACTAAAATAAATTGTCACCAGCAGACCTGATCTTGAAGATCATCTAGAGGAAGTGCTCCAGGATGAAGGGAAATGATACAAGATGGAAATTCAAATCCTAAGAATGAAAAGCATTGAAAAAGGGTAAATATCTGAGTAAATTCAAAATACTTTTATAATGTTTGATTTTTTTCCTCCTAGTTTACAAGCTACAGAGCAATTTAAAGCAAAATTTGTAACACTGATGGGTGGGGTTTGTAAGGCATGGAGATGTAATACAACGACTAGTTTAGCATAAAGGAAGGGAGAGTGGATGTGGCCCTGTATGGATACATTTCCACGCTTTACCTGAAATGGTAAAATACTAACTGTACGTAGCAAATAGTTAAGGAGGTATATTGTAATCCCCAGGGCAGCCACAAAAAATAATAATACCAAGAGATATAGCTAAAAACCCAGTAGATCTGAGATATTTACATGAATATAACATGAGAACTTAATGGCATTCTCGATCAATGTCCTCTAGCCATTCCTTGAGTTAAACTATTATAATTATTAGGAGTAGTAGTCTTTATTAACAAGTAAAATGTAAGCGTGACTAGAGGACATCAGCTTTCTTCCTTCATCTTTAATATTTTACATTATAGAAACCAAAAGCAAAAGCAACAGAAACAAAAATAAACAAGCGGAACTGTATTACACTAAAAAGGTTTTGCAGAGCAGAGGAAACCATCAACAAAATGAAGAAGTGACCTACAGAATGGAAGAAAATATTTGCAAATCATGTATCTGATAAGGGGTTAATATGCAAGATATATAAAGAACTCCTACAACTCAACAGAATAAAATCTCTGGTTAAGAAAACAGACAGAGGAGGGCACCTGGCTGGCTCAGTCAGTGGAGCATGCAATTCTTGATCTCAAGATTGTGATTTCAGGCCCCACATTTGGTGTAGAGATTACTTAAAAATAAAATCTTTTAAAAAATGAAATGCCTAATTTAAAAAAAATGGGCAGAGGATCTGAGTAGACATTATTCCAAAGAAGATGTGTAGAAGACCAGGTCCATAAAAAGATGCTCAACATCACTAATCATCAGGGAAATAGGAATCAAGACCATAGTGAACTACCACCTTCTGCCTGTTAGATTGGTCAGTTTCAAAAAAAAAAGATAAGAAATCACAAGTGTTGGTGAGGGTGTGAACAAAAGGGAATGCTTGTGCACTGTTGGTAGAGATAGAAATCAGTGCAACCACTGTGAAAAACAGCATGGTTTTTCCTCAAAAAATTAAAAATGGAAATCACATATAACCCAGTAATTCCACCTCTGGGTATTTCTCTGAAGGAAATGAAATCACTATCTCAAAAAGGTCTCTGTATCCCTGTGTTCACTGAAGCAATATGTATAATAGCCAAGACACAGAAACAATGAAAGGTCAGTGGATGAATGGATAAAGAAAATGTGAGATACAGGGGCGCCTGGGTGGCTCAGTGGGTTAAAGCCTCTGCCTTCGGCTCAGGTCATGATCCCAGGGTCCTGGGATCGAGCCCCACATCAGGCTCTCTGCTTAGCAGGGAGCCCATTTCCCCCTCTCTCTCTGCCTGTGTCTCTGCCTACTTGTGATCTCTCTCCTCTCTGTCAAATAAATAAATAAAATCTTAAAAAAAAAGAAAAGAAAATGTAAGATACAGATACATAGATAGAGATACGTAATGGAATATTATTTAGCCATAAAAAGGAAGAAATCCTACCATCTGTAACAATATGGACCTTTAGTGCATTATGCTAAATGAAATAAATCAGAAAAAGACAAGATTTCACTAGCTTACGGTGTAGACAAAGCAGGACCCTCATTTTAGAAAGAAGAAAACTATGCAGAGAACAATTGATCCTCCCCCCAAAAACAGTAGTTCAAAGAATCTCACCCAAAACACAGTCTGTGCACCTCAGCAGCTCATCTGAAATGGCATAGAGGAGTCTCCTCTCTTGGTGACTATGCTGAGGAAGGCCTACTTTCAGGGAAAGAATAGCTAGATTATAGGAAGAATAGAATCAGGGCACCTGGATGGCTCAGTTGGTTCAGCAACTGCCTTCAGCTCAGGTCATGATCCTGGAGTCCCAGGATCGAGTCCCACATGGGGCTCCCTGGTCATCGGGGAGTCTGCTTCTCCCTCTGACCTCTCCCATCTCATGCTCTCTCTCTCTCTCTCAAATAAATAAAATCTTAAAAAAAGAAAAAAGAATAAAATCAGAAATAGAGCACATATGTTTGGGTCATATATTTATGTGGAAGAATATTATTGACGACAGACACAAGTCGATGATATTATTTTGTCGAGGCAAAAATCACAATTTTAGGGGAAGTGGAAGTAATCTGAACATAGACCCCCTTTCCGAAATGAGGTATGACCATCTCCATCAGGACCCCCAGACCAAAAAGCCTTTTTTGCCCCCATATTCAATACCATTTAGTGCCCATCTCTTTGGGATGGCCTTTGAAGAATCTTAAAAGGATTTTGCCAGTAATGATCTTTCATTCATGGCAGAGAATAAATTTCTTTTTTGTGATTTGAAGGTCAAGTAAATAGAGGATTTGGAGGATATTCTGTATAGAAATTTAAAACTTAATAAGCTAACTATAACTAAAATTCTTAAAAATTAATGAATCATTGAACACTACATCAAAAACTAAAGAGGTTTTATATGTTGGCTAATTGAACATAATAAAAAAAGTAATCTATGACAATAGGTATCTGAGCGGGCCACCAATTCTGCTTTTATGACTCACTGTGAATTTATTGGGCAGGGGGAAGGAGATAGTTCTGGAGGGGATGAGTTGATTATAATTGTCAATAGATAAAACTTCAAATGTTTTCTTATTTTGTCGTGACCCTTAAAATATCTAGGTGACTGAAATAGAATGAGTCACCACTATCAAGAGAGGAAAACCAGAGGGACAATATGGGCTTGAAATTTTTTATTTACCATCTATGGGAGAGGCTTATAGAGTCTACTGGAATATTTCTCTAGCTGATGAGGTCACTTTCAATGCTCAGGTCCTAGGATTCATCGAAAACTTCCCAAAGAAAAGGGGAGGGAGGATGGTGATTCATGCATTTTCTTTTAGTCTCTTTTGTAAACTGGGCCTTCTACTGGAGGCTTTATATCCGTGATCTCATTTAATCCTCAGATCAACTCACTGAGGCAAATGGTATTGTACCCATTATACAGAGGAGGACATTGACTGTTTCGAAGTCAGACAGGAACTGGGATAGCCATAAAGCAGACCAGGTCTACCTGGTCATCCTACCCACAGTCTTCTTTCCATTTGCTCATCTCCTCTTTGACAGTGCACACTCCTTATTGGCCATCTGCCACCTAAAACGATTTTGAGAAACCCAGCATTGCAATATAACCACCTTGGAGATTCTGTAAGAAAGGTTCAGGGCATTTCAGAATGTCAGTTAAAAGAAACCTCATTAGATGGATGGAATTCAAGGTTATAAATGCTAACTGTGTTAAAACTCTCATCTTAAAGCAGATCACCCTCCAAGAGAGGGCAGTCTATGCTTCTACATGGTCAAGCCCCTGAATTTTTAATACCCAAGAAATCTTGCAAAGTGATGTGATCAGGAAGCTTCTCAAATATTAGAATGAAAGTGATCTATGCATAGGAGGAATTGTTTGATAGGTGGCTGGCTAAGTTAAAATACAATTAAATAGAAGTCCTTTCCCAGACTTTTTATCACATAACTTATATTGAAAATCTTTGCCTCATTGTTCTCATTAGTACAGCAGGAAATCTCTTCTGTTCATGCCAATGAAAAATGCCTCAGTCCAAATATCGGACACATGTGGCTTTATGCCAGTGGTTCTTGTCTCCATCAAATGCAAAGTCCACTTTTATAAAAAATAACCACTTCTTTACCATGTCATATAGAAATTCATAGGTTACATAACTCATATAAAATTGGTAAGATAAACATAATATTCTATGTATAATGTAAAAGAAATAAAAATCATTTATAATAACATTTCATCAGAATAAATCTCAGGCATGGCAACACTAGAAGACATTTTTAAAAAGACATGAAATATTATCATGGGTAATGCTATCACTAATAGTGTTAGTATTACTATGAATGCTGTAGCCTCTGTGTAGCCCAATGCAGGTTGGTATATGGGTGACGCAAAAACCACTTGCTCATTGCTGCCTGTGATGTGATTTTTTTTTTTTTTTGTACCTTCAAATGATGAAAATCTCTTGGCAAAGTTCCAAACAAATCAAAACACAATCTCCTTTGATTTTTTTTTTTTTTTGCAGTAGTTGCATTCCTAGAAAATTGAGACTACATTAAAACTGTATAAAAAAATTTCGTGATTATGTTAAAAAGAGTTGGTTTAAGGCTGCAGGATGTCTGCCAGGACTGTTCTTTGTTGTATAACACTATCTGATTTAGCTTCCCTGGGCTCCACTCCATAAATATCAGTCACATTATCTCCATCATTGCAACTAGCAAAAACGTCCCCACCCATTTCCAAAACATCTCTGAGGAGGTGCTCTCAACTTTGAGAACCGCTACTTTCTTCACCTTAGCAAGTTCTTGAAAAGCTATGTGTGTACATTTAATTTTCCTATTGAATCTGAGTTTTCACATACTAAGTTTTGTAAATCACAGAGCATTTAAAAAAAAAGACACACTGTTTTTTTGTGGCGTGAACAAAGGTGTTCCTGATTCACTATAAGTAAATTTCTTGGCTCACCCTAGGTGGTGAAATAGGATACCATTCATGAACATAAGGCAAGAAAGAAAGCAAGTTCTCTTTCACATGTACACGAGCGGGTAAACAAAGAGCAAGTGGACCACAAGTATGATAAAGATGCCCGGGCATCGGTACAGGCATTTGTATATTCAGCTGACTCAAGGGCGAGGCACAAACGCTTGGCCGTCTCACCGGTTGATGGGGTCAATTCAGGGAAAAGGTGAACCCGGGGAAAAGTGGATGTCGGTAGTTGCTAGGAGGCTCAAAGTTTGTGAAGGAAACAAAGGATGTGAATCAGGGTAGAGTGTGAATGTGTAAATGTAAACAAGGGTTAAGTAGTCATGTTACAGGTCAGGTGAAGAGTCCTAAGGCTTGGAGAGCTACCTGCTGGATAGGACTTCCTGAATTAAATTCTCTTGCGTTGGGATCTTGCATTGGAGGGAGCGGCTGGTGGATGGCACAGAACTGTGTTTTATTCCTCCTCCCGGAGGGGGAGCAATTCATGGTTGACGAGCTTCCTTCCCACACTGTGCCCCCGACAACTTCTGCTACATTTGCGCCTCTGGAAAGCCGAGTGTCTTCAGCTGTGTGAGGCAGACATCTGTTCACCATATTGCCTGTGCCATCCTAGTGTCTGTTTCCCTGTCCCTTTGGGAGAGGAAGTGGTGGGCAGGAGTCCACACAGAAATTCTGGCAGGCCAAGAAAGACCACCTTCCAAGTTCCCCAGGCTTGAGCTTCCCTCAAGCTGATCACGCGCGCCTCAGCCTCGCTGGAGTTTGCACACCCACCTCAGATTCCCCCCCTGATAAGGGCTCCAGAAATCAGGCCCAGGCAGATTCAAATGCCTATTCATCCAGAGTTCACTAGGCAATGGGCCTGGTGTCATTTGAGCTAGCTGTATGGCAGCCAATTTTTTTTTTTTTTTTTTAATGACATGATTGCCCAGGCTTTCAAATCCCATTATGAAACTTTCTATCCTTTACTCAGAACTTTTTTTTTTTGTAATCCGTCATTTTAGTTTGATGGAAAGAGATGTTGAGGAGAAATACTTGGGAGTTTGTTCTGTGGGGCCAGATGACGTGATGAGTCACAATCACTGAACACATCTGGGGAATCTGCAGTTGTTCCTGTTCTTCTCTGTCCTGAAACGCTTCATGACAGACAGTCACTGGCTCTGAGAGAAGCCAACAGTGGCATGGAGAGGAAGAGGCAAGACTGATTCCCAGGACAGGGTGGAAGTGTATGAGAACGATCAGAAAGAGAGGCCTACCCAGGCCTTGTCTCAGGGCCACCCCCACCCTCAGTGACAGAAAATATGGAGGGCTGATGGCTAACTCTGCCCTGCTCTGCATTCAGGCCCCTGCAGGGATGCAGCCGGACTGTTATGAGAAACAGTTCCCCGCCAACAGCAGGGTTCTGCTTGCTGCTTCGCTATGGTTACACATAACTTGGGGGCTGCAATATGATCCACTTCACACCAAGGGGCATATACAGTACAGAATGCATACCATCAGTCAAAACATGGGCCTCAGAATTGGCTTCAAGAGAAGCAGTTACATACTTTCATGACCCTTCTCTTTGGGCTTGACAGCTGTGAGGGAGTTCTTCTCTCCTATCAGCTTATCTAGAGAAAGCCGTAGGTGATGTTCCACCCTGCTACCCACATCTTCTCAAGTGGTCACACACATTCAGTGTGCTGTGAGCAGTGGGTGCAGGATTCTTGAAGCCCTTAGCCTCATGACAGCCAGAAAGTTAATAATCTTCACAGCTGTGGCCAGCACCTACTGTGGTTCCTGGGGCATAGTAGGGATGAATCAACATGGAAGAGGTAAAATGACTGACTAGAAGCGCCATTCCTTCCTCATCCCACATCCTCTCCTTACCTCCCCCATCTAGCTCCACCCCACTCCCCTTTCTCCGAAAAGCTGCGTCAGTCAGTGTAAAATGTAGTCATGGAACGGAATTAGTCAATGTTAAATGACTAAGAGAAGCAGTGTCAATACTGGTTAAGAATATGGACACGGGAATTAGGGAAACCTGAATTTAAATCTTACCCTCTACCACTTGTTAGTTGGGTGACCTTGGACAAACTGTTAAATCTTGTCTGTTTCCTCATCTGACAAGTGGGATTAATAATAGTACCTATTCCACACCTTTGCTGTAAGGATTAGAGAGGATTCATAGGGAGTGTTCGGCACTGCGTTTGGGACTTGAGCATTCAGTACGTTAGCTGCTCTTATTCTTTTCCACATGCTCACCAGCATTATGTGGGAATCAACCCAGCTAAGTGGGCACAGTTAGGCTTGTGCCTCTCTGAGGAAAATTGCTATCTCATCCATCTCTGGAGCAATTGGAATTATCTTTGAACAATTTGACCATCGATTAGCTTGGTTGCTATGGTTACGTTACTTGACCTTTTGGGCTTCAGTTTGTTCATTGTAAACAGAGGTGTCTGCTCTGTCTACACTCAAAGATAATCACATGCGAAAATGATTGGAAAGGGCCCTAAAGAGTAACTTCAAGTTTTTGGTTAATGCCATTGTCAGATGCCTAACATTAAAGGATTAGGTGAGGGAGTGGAGAGGGATATAAAACTCAGGAGACACTTTGAAAGGAAGATCCAAAGGCATTTATCTCACCTTTACTGACTCATGCATTGATGAATTGAAGGATTCATGATTTAGAACAATTAAGCCAACCACTCTAGCTGGTGCAGATCAGTAAACATGTCCTCTTTGGAAAGCTAAAAAAGTCACATGACCTCCATTTTCATTCCAGCCATTCTGCATGGTGTCCAATCATTTTTCTTTTTAGGAATTAGACAGTTACTACTAACTTAAGGTGCAGTTTCCACCAGCATATGGTTCTTCCATTCATATGTGGTAAGGAATGGAAAAGAAATGGCAAAGAAGGGAAAACAGTGCATACAATCAATCATCTTTATAATTATGCTCGTGTTTTTAGAGCATACATGTCATTTAGGGTTCCTGGACCCAATTCCGACATAATGGAAGGGATCCCCCCCCATACACACACACACAACAACAGCCATTCTCAGATTTCAGCTGGTGGTCTCAGAATTCAGGTCCATTCTGACACAACCCAGAGACAGCATCAGATTCCAGAAGTGAAGGGCACAGTCATATAAGACTGCCTCCCACCCTCTACATGACATGCCAGTCACAATCCCTGGGCTATGACCTGTGCTTCTGATTGGCCTGCTACAGATTGGAAGTTCCAACAACCCACTCCTTAGGTTCGATTAATTTGCAACAATGGCTGACAGAATTCAGGGAAACACTTAGATTCACCAGTTCATTAAAGTATATTATAAACAGTATAAGTCAGTCAGATGAAGAGATCCATAGGAGGTTAATCCATAGGAGGATTAATAAGGAGGCAACCATTTTATTTTTATGGCTCTAAAGCATTTTCAGAAACTGGTTGAAAGCAAATATATCTGTGAAATATATATTTGGTCATTTAAATAATTATATCAAATCTTTAATTATATTAAGTATTTTTGCCTAAATAAGCTCACTTAATTCCAGCCCGTAGGATAGATACATTATCTCCATTTTACATGGGAAGAAAAAATTAAGGCTTACAGAGGTTAGGTAACTTGGCCAAGTCTCACAGCTGTGAATTGCAGAACACCTACCTTTTCTAATGTCTGCTTTTTCTTATTTTGTTTCCTCAAGTTTGGCTCAGTGTCACTGACCACCCTGGGTCATCACCTCTGTGGTGACAGAGCACGAGGTAGAGTGACATTTAGAGCCCTGGATGACTCAGGTTGCCGTTAATCTCCTCTTGAACTGGCAAAAATTCAAGAATGAGCTTGTGCCATTGACACTTAGTCTATGGAATCCCATAGACTTGATTTCCATTGCTGGAGATCTGAGTCACTCTGTACTAATACAAGATTCTACTCCTCTTATATACCATCAGTCCCTTAATGACTATAATTATCTTGGGTGACTTTTCATCAATTAACCTACTGCTCTGTTTCCTTTATCATCATTTATGAAGCATGTACTATAAGCAAAGTCCATCCATATTGAGCATGTAGGATCAGAAAAAGATCGTCCCTGTCCCCCAAGAGCAGCTGCTCTAGGAAAATTAGCATACATAGGTGGGTAGGCAGGTAGGTAGATAAGTAGGTAGAGAGGCAAGACAGTGACAAATATGAAATGAAGGCCATAATAACGTGCTATGTGAGCAGGGATGGAAGAGTGACTAATTCCAGTTTAAGGCTAGGGATCTGCAGAGGCAGATAATCTGGCTTGGAAAGAAGAATGAGGGGTGAATCTGGTAGAAAGATTATACTACCAGTTAGAAAATACCACCTTGACTGTCAGACCCAGAGATGTCCATCATGTCCCTCTTTTTCACTGAGCCAAGGAATAGTATGAGTTCCCTTCTCTCTACCAGCAAGGGATCATCACCAGTTCAAGATGATTCATTGAATGTGGGGTGAATCGTCTTGGCCAGTCATGTCTTACTCCTATAGTGACTCCAAAGGCAGTAATGTTAAGCCAAGAAATAGGGCAGTGGCTGCATAAAAGAGACTCGAGTTGATGGCCATTTGGGTTCAGAGAGGAGCTTCCAATAAAAATAAAGCACACAACATGTAACCACCTACTTATAGAAATGTCCTTGGGAACTCTTAGCTCATTCCTATGTTTCACTTGTCCAGACATCTTTTAATGATTAATTTACAGAGACATTTGTCGTTCACCTATTTGGTGAAGGGCTTTTTGCTAGATACACAATGATGTATGAGATACAGCTTCTGTTTTCAAAGAGCCATCAACTACTGGGAATAACAAGACCAAAGTTGAGAAAACTCTATACAAGTCTCTATAATCAAAATGTCATCTGCATAGGCATTTTGAAGTCCTCCACTATCCCATCTACTACAAAGTGAACTGGCATGAAAAAAATTCTGGGTCTAAAGTGAAGAGTCTGGTCTCAAGAAAAAGACTCCCACTCAGAAAGATGACATTTTTCTCTCAAGCTTTCTCAGCTTTTTTTCTTTCTATATGGTCCCACATTCAAATTAGTTTTGAGATACATCCACAATTTTGCATTGAGTTGAGCAGCATTATATGCAGTAATCACAGTTGATCATCTTGTTTGAATAAAGAGCCTGTAAAAGTAGAAGAAAAACATGACCAGACAAAAATTCCTCTTAGATATTAATGTTGGAGCCAAATGGGATAAATGACTTTTATATCTGACCCTGCACGTGTAGAAGACAAATAGAGAACCTGTATTTTCAACTAATTTAAATAGTAGATGGAATTGAAACAGAAAGCCAATAACCAAATTAGTCATCTTGTGACAAAGAGAATGTAAACCTGCTTCATTATTGTAATGGCAAACATCAGTGGAGTAGAAAATTGACCAGTTTTCTTATATTAGATAAAAAAAATGTTGGTTGCCAAGGAAGCTCTGCTTATATAAGCCTTTACTACATACTCTATAATGAATTAGAGCCTTTAAGGTTTCTTTAGCACATCACTAATAGAAGTTGTCAAAACCATATTAAATAACAGTAAAAGTTGCAGTATTGCTGCTGTGCTGACAGCAAATGTTGAGATCAAATTTAAAATTCCATAATATTTAAGGTGAACCTATTTGGTTTTGGAGATATTTGACACAGAATGTGAAATCACAGATAACTATACCCAAAATTAAATAAAACATTGGAAAATAAAAGATGTCAGTCAAAGAGAGAAAGAGTTATCTCTTGTATCCAAAGCAAATTATCTTCCCAGATAAGTCACCTGACTAGTCATGGATCAAGAAGTATGATCCTAGCTTCATCAGACTCTATCATATAAGCTACATATTTTAAAACGTCTTCATTAAACATCTTCCTTTTCATACAGGAAAGGAAGGAAAAGAAGAAAAGTGAACATGCTATCGTCATGTTCACTCATTGTGGTTTTAAGGTCTCATAGTGGTTTGAATGAAATGCAACAGCAAAAGGAAAACAAAGAAAAGCACAACATGGGGGCACCTGGGTGGCTCAGTGGATTAAAGCCTCTGCTTTCGGCTCAGGTCACGATCTCAGGGTCCCTGCTCAGCAGGGAGCCTGTTTCCCCCTCTCTCTCTGCCTGCCTCTCTACCTACTTGTGATCTCTCTCTCTCTCTCTCTGTCAAATAAAAGAAAAGCACAACATGGAGAAAAAGAGTACTCAACAGTAGCAGTATGCATGAGGGTAAACGCTCAGCGTGCCTGCACTCAGATCATTTCTATTAAAATGGAATGTGCCACCACAGCATTCCAGTCCCTTTCCAACTTATAATTAATGTGTGTCTTCTTCATGGTATGAAACTAAAAATGGTCTCAGAGGTAAGCGGCAGGCATTTCTGAGCATGGCAGATTTTGCAGCAGCACAGGGCTGTGAAAAGAACAGGAGTACATTCCCACAGTACCACCATTTTCTTTTCTGTTCTCACCAAAATGTCCTAAGCGGAACCACCTCCCCACAGGCAGGTATTAGAGGGTATGGAGGTGTACTTTAGACAGGGAAAAGGCACTGTGTGTATAGACGTGTGTATTAGATATTCATTCACATATATTACTGTCTTGTTTCACTCCTTGAGTGTTTTACTATAACTAATGTATTCATTTTCTGTATTCATTCCCAGGAGCATGTTGTAGTGGGCATAATTTTCAAAATTGAAGAAATTCATTAAACAAATAATTAGTTGAAGTTGATAAAATAGATTAATTTAAATGATTGAAAACACCTAGTACCAGCTCTCAATAAAATGATTCATTGAAGGAAAAAAATCACATTGTTAAAATTCCAGCCTCAGATTGCCTCTTAATTACTCTAAAAATACAAGGTTGGCTCTGAGCCTAGAAGGTTGGCAAATGAGCTTTGATCAACCAAGATAGGCAGGGGATTGCAGAGCTGGGGGCCCCCTGCCAAACATGCCCTCTCTCCAGTTGCCCTCCGTCTAAATTGGGGATCCATTAGCAGAGACCCACAGTGGATTTCAGCTGTCATGACTTATGTATACAGAGAGAGCTTAACTTGAGTCAGGACGGGGACTCAGTACCTGAGGTTGAGAACAGGTTGGAATTTAGGTAAAGTCCAAGTTGAAAGGAGAAATGGAAAAATTTATTTTAGTTGGAAGTAGGGTAGAATGTGTGTGTAACAGAGGCAAAACTATGTTATTCACTTTCTTTCAGGAACTGATTTCTCATAAATCAATGAGTGATATATAGAATGTTGAAAGGTATATATCACTTACCTACTTGTAACAAGATTTTTATCAGCGAGCTAATTTATAGAGGACTATAATACTGTTCATTTGAGATGCTTTGTCTTCATAGCTCAATCTGTCTCCTACACATTGTTCCCCTGCCCTTAATTGGATAAAAGTCTATTGTGATCTGAGTCCCTCTTAATACTATGCTTTTTTTCTGGTTTTGGCGGTGGGAGGGGCTCTCCAGAAATCTCTCCTCATGAAAGGTAATTTGTCAGCGACAAAAAAAAGCAAGATTAAATACAGTAATGTTTGTGAAAGTGTTAAAATGCAACATAAATGCCAATGACTTTAAAATTGGTTAAAGATTAAAAACTGGTACATGAATTAAAAGATTAAAACTGGTACACGAATCTAAAAGTTCATAATACATGTTTCACTGTTTAAGTCTTACAATTCCAAATTGGTACTAAGAGTTTCTAGTATTGGCTGATTTCAGATTTTGCATATTCAGATTTTGATGACGACAGTTAAATTTAACTCATTTCAAGGGGAAAAGAAAGGTCCTTTTTCTCTTCTCCCTCTGACTTTATCATTGATTTTTCTAGATTGAATTTAAAATAGACTAGTTTTTAAAAACCCTCTAGAATCTGTTGACCATTTTTTTTCATAACTCTAATTGCCACAGAGAGGTTTTTCTTATTTATCACATAACCTGACCCTGAGGCTCTTTGCTTATTTATAAAATGGACTAAAACAACCTTCCTGCTTTCTTTTCACAAGCAATGTGAGATTCAGTCCTTCATGTGTCATAAAAACATCTTTAAAATATGCAGAGCGTTATCAATGTAAGGTAGTATCCATTGCTGCCCGGGTTGTTTTTTTTTTTTTTTTTTTATATATATACCTTTCATGTGTTCAGAAGTTTTACTCTAAAAGTTACGTCATATTTTCTTAATGGTGTTATTTTAGGAAGAAAGCACCAGATCTAAATCCAACTGAATTATTTAAAACTCGGGAGGTGGGGGGAGTTTGTTTAGTATAATACATCCATACTTTATCTCTCTGAGCTTATTCCCTATGCCTATTCTCTCTTTTGATTCTACTTTGTATCCTTTGAACCTGACAAAGGAAAGGATAGAGAGGCCATAGTCAAATTTTCTGCTTTTGGGGGTGGAGGGTGGGTAGTGGTCAGAAGGAAACAAATCTCCAAAATATCCAGTCATGTGGTTCAATTTTGCCTAAAAACAGCTGGGGAAATGTGCAGCCCTGTACTCAATGGACAGAAGTTGATTATCTGAGCTCCTGGCCTCCCTGACAATGGGAGGCCACAAAAGGGAGATGAAACTGGAGAGTCATCAGGTGTAGCAATTTGGTCTTAATCAGGGGCTTGGTTTTTTCCTTGTTATTGAGACTAGGCATTCTAAGATAATCATCTTTGGTGAATACTTTAAGACCATTAGGCTGAACACAGAATGAGGAATTGGAGTTTAAACCCTGTGGAGCCATTTCTAAGAACACTTCCTTTCCTAATGATGATTTTCTAGAGCTTCATAGAGTCAACATTAAAAGTGGCCCCCCTCTGTAAATGGATGGCCACTCTTACCGAGTCTGCTGAGAATTTGACATGTCCAAGTGAAGTGGTTGTACAAAACACGATAGTTTTGCTTAAGTTCTAAAACATCTGTAAGAGGAAGGAAAAGTTAAAATTTGAAGCCAGAAACTTGACCATCTTCTTTTTGCATGCTAGGGTAGTAGCAGAATCTACTTCATGAATGATAGGTTTTTAGTCTGGAAAATACCTTGTTAGAACTCTTTAAGTGTGATTTGTGAACCCCTGCCCCTTTTCTTAGGGGTCCTATTTCCAAAGAAGCAGCAAAAACACGAGCTAAATCATCTTACCTGACATAACAGAAGTAAAATTTGGGAAGGAGGACCCTGAGAAAGACAGAGACCAGAAGATTGTCAAGGAAGATAGCAGGAGACAGAGATCTGGAAGAAGGGAGACCCAGAGAAGAGCTGCCAATGGCAGGTGGTGGGAGAACCACAGTTTGCTGCTTGCCCTCTGCCCTTCCATCATTCAGGCAGTTTAGGGGTGGTAGAGAGAATTCAGGGACAGGTTTGGGGAAAGAGAGTATGCCCTTTGCATATCCACCTTCCTGCTGTCCTGCAAATAGAAAGTGCCATGAGAATGTCAACAACCAACCAGCCAACTCTCACCTGGGGAGCCTGGACTTGACTAAGAGAGTAAAGGATGAGTAGGTGATTACCTACTTGGTCAGGAGTGGCAGGCAGAGCATTCCACAGAGGATGCAGAACAGACAGAAGCATGTCTAGAAAGATCCAAGCAGCTGGGAGAAGCTACCTGTGATGGCTCTGCTCTGTTCAGGCATTCTCAGACAGGTTTTTTTTTTTTCGCCCTTACTGTTTAAAAAAAGGGGGGAGGAATAAAAAAGGGAATTTGGACAGAAGAAAGGCCTAATCAGATTTTTGTCTTGAAAAGAAAGCTCTTGTGCATGGCTTCTGACCATTTATTTCTTGGACAAATACTCACTGAGCTTCAATATGCCAGGACTGTGCTAGGCTCTGGGGATATAGTGATGAATTAAGGACCAGTTCTTATTCTTACAGCACTTAGCTTGGTTAGGAGATAGATGTTATAAAATTATTCACAAAAATCGAAGTTCAATTATAAGTAGTGGAAAAGGTGCTTTGATTAAGCATCAGAAAGGGGACCTAATTTTGTTTGGAAGTTGGGTGGGGATTGAGTCAAGTCATGCCACCCGGATGAAACCTAACAGATTGGCAGCCACTGGCCAAGTCAAGAGGGGTATTGTAGCTCTGTAGAGTTTGGGAAGCTTGAGGCTTAACAGTCAGTTATGAAGCTGTTCTTATTAGAACAAGTAGGTTCCCAAGTCCAAATCTAAGCTGTTCTTATTAGAACAAGTAGGTTCCCAAGTCCAAATCTAAGCTGTTCTTATTAGAACAAGTAGGTTCCCAAGTCCAAATCTATAGAAATTAAGGGGTTGATCTGTGTTGGTCTCCAAAGCCACCTCCAGCCATGAAGTTATTGAGAAGTGTTTCACAGTGTGTTTCACATTGTGCTTGGTACTGATAAGGAATAAAATAAAATATATGTAAGATATGGATCCCCAACAGAGTGACTGTCCAACAAATCAGGCATTTTATGCACATTCAGGGAGGTTAGCTCTGGTTCTGCATGTTGTTTTATAGAGCCTTAACAGAATTCATATAACACTTTTAGTTATTTCTTTTTGAAGTGACAGAACCATATACCACAGCCCAATATCTATTTCTTAAAATCTTAAAGTTTCTTAAGTTTCTATTCTTGGATTGCCTCTTCTTTGAGGCTCTCGGTCATAATGGATCGGATGATTGATATTAGGTAGGTATGTCGGTAGGTAGGTAGGTAGGTAGGTAGACAGATAGAAGTTTGAAGCTTAAAATGTCTGCTACAGTATTGAACACCTGGTAGGACTCTACTGCATCTTCACCATGGAGGTAAAGGGGTCGTTAACAATCTGAGGAACTACCACTTAATTGGTGGCATTACTGTTAACTTATAGAGGCAGTGCCTTGCACGTAAAAAGCACTCACATATTTGGGTGGATGAATAAGTGTACCAGTGAACACTGCTTCAATGTGTTCCACTGAGAAATGGAATCACATGTCTGCCAGAAACTCCCTATGGCTCTGGTTACGTCAGCGTGGCTATAGTGCTCTCCTTACGTGCTTTCACTGATGTAGTGGACACAAAGTAGAATGTATTCCCACTCTATCTCTGCCTACTCAAAAGGATTCTCATTCTGCCCCACCCCCAGTTTTTCTCCCCACCTTTGAAAAACTCCAAAGAGTTTCCCTTTCTAATTTTCAGGGTTCTAATATTCGGAACTGGGAGAAAGGTGAGCAAAGAAGGTGAAAAGATGTTGAGGATAGGGTTGAGGAATGAGTGGTTTTATTTTTTTAGTTTTATTTTTTCTTATTTATTGAGACATTTTTTTTCAGTAATTCTTATACTTTGGCATAAATGGGGTCACATCATAAATTCTATTTTTATTGTGGACACAGTTTTAAAAAACCTTTACTTTGCTGATTTGTTGATTTACTTACTTGAGCGCCCCCAAGAAGAGTTCTTTTTGTCTGTCTGTCTATTTTTCTCTCTTCTTCTTTGGCAGAACAAGGTACTAAAGCAGATGAGGTGGGCAAGGGAAGAGGACAGGCAAAAGAAGGAATTTCTTTAAGGCATGAATTCTTTCTAAAGTGCCCAAGGAAAGCAAGTAAAAGAGATGAGTTACTATAAAATTCTGTCTTGGCTGCTGGATTGTTTGAATCACTGGGACAAAGCTTTGAAAAGGGCTCAGGTAGGGACTGCTCCAGTCTTCAAGGCAGTGGTTCCTTGTGGTTGCCTTTATATTTGATAAGGTCAGATTCTAATTCCATGAAAGTAAATGCTAGAACTGAGGCAGGTGCAGGACTCAAGTGATGGGTAGAAGTTCCAGTGAGGCATGTTTAGGCTTGATACTTTGAAATGCTTTCTAACAGGTAGAAAGAGCTCACGGAAGAATGGGTGCCCTATCAAAGTGTTAAATCACTTGACAAAATAGATTTGACAAAATAGATTTCATCTTGTAGGTGGTTAGGCTAAATAACATTGAAGGTCTTCTCCTTCAGTAAAATACCTCTAGTTAGACACCCCTTAAATGCATGCTGAACAGAGAAATGCACAGCCTCTGTGTAAATTCAAGATAGAACCCTTTCCCCTGTCCCACATCTCTGGAACTCAGAGTAAGCTGGCTGTTTTTCAAGCTAGATTTTCAATAATTTTGATTATAAGGTTCCAGGTTTTCCCCCCAACATTATAAACAGGCTCATCTGACTGGTTAACCTACAACTACCACCAAACTCAGCATTGATGTTTAATTTTTTAAAAATAAAGATTTGCACAGTTCAATGTAAATAAACTTAGTTATGGAGTGGTATGAAGTGTTTGGGAAAGCTTTCTCTTGTATCTGAGAGAGGCAGAAGTTCTGGCCATGACTTCAAATTAAGTACCTTTGATACTTAGGGTGACATCTTCGATACTTAGATGACGTTGAGAACAATATAATCTGATACTAATAACTAAAGTTAATTGACCACTGACTGTGTACCACGCACTGTGCTCACATGCTCTGTCTGTTACAACTGTAACAATGACCTTCTAGTGAAGGTGCTATTGTTCTCCCCTTACAGGTGAATAAAGAGGAGGGATGAAGGGGCTCATCAAATGTTTCCCAGGGAGTATGTAGTAGTGCAGGTAATCAAGCCTACATTTTCAGTTGCTATGCTTAAAGAGCCACTAAAAGAATGAACTTTACTACAGATGGAATAGACCCAGAAGTAAGGAGATCTATCAGAGCCAGCAGAACAAACTCTGGAAGGGATCATGGAGACACTCTATTCTCCCGCATTTCAGAGTATACATGGGTTCCAAATTGGCAAGAGGGAGTGTTAGGGGATAAAACATGAGACTGATTGTTTCTACTCAGATATAGGACTGGCCTCCCTCGGGGGGTGAACTTGGCTGGGAGGCAGTAGAGAGGTCTAAGCTCTTTGTGCCCTTCTAGTCTGGAAGAGAACCGAGGCAGCAGGGCATGGCCCAGTGGGCATGCATTTGAGGGGATGTCCCCAGCCACTTGTATTGTCATTGTATGGGCCTCCTGACAGAGCTGTTATTTACACCAGTAGCCTAAACTGTAGGTCATATTTCCACTTAAACTACAATCAACATGCATGAAAACAACACATATTATGAATATTCTAAAAATGTATGTACTCACTGCAAGCCAGGATTAAAGTCAATTTTAATTTATCTGCTCTTCTAAGGTCCTTTTAGACAATTTAGCTAATGGCAATCATCAAAGGCCATTTTTCTTAAAGTCAGGTCTCTATGCCATCTATGTTAGAATTATCTAGGATGCTTGTTAAAACTGCAGGTTCCTGAACCCTCTCCCAAATACGGCATATTGATTAGGATATTCTCAGTTAACCTCAACATCTTAGTGACTTGGCACAACAAAGGCTTATTACCCCCTCACATAAAATTGGCTACAGGTTTGGTGGTTCTCCATAGTAGTTATTTTCAAGTAGCAACCCAGCATCCAGTCAGCTGATATTTTCTGGTTCCATTATTTTATGAAGGAGCATGGAGAATTCCCATAACTCTACTACTCTTGGCATGGTAGCCCATTGCCATAACTTGTACAGGGACCCACCTTCCTGCAAGGTGCTGAGAAATACAAGGTTACACAAAAACATAGAATGGACAATAAACATATCTGACACTTTCCATCCTTTGCCCCTTTTTCCTACACAGAGAACATACTCAATCCCTCCCTAAGAAAGACAACCCAAAGCCCCATCCAGTAGATGTGTTGAACTCTAAGTCTAGGATTTCTGAGTGATGGCCAGTAATCACTTCCTGGCCCAGATACGGCTCCTCTTGCACTGGAGAACTATGAGTTAAAAAGGCAAGTTACATGCCCCTTCTCCACAGGCATTCCCAGTATAGAATGATGCAATAGGGACATGTTAACTGCGGTTGGCAGAAGGAAACAAAGGACACTTACCACAGTTATTGGTTGGTTGCAGCTCTGAAGTCTTCCTGGGCATTAGGTATGGTGGCTTCCTACATTCATGTGGAGGAGGTTTCTTGACTAGACCCTAATGTTGTTTTCATGGAGGAGACAGGAAGTCTCTTGTCCACTCTTCTCTGAAGCACTTGGCTCTACCCTCCTGGAAGTTCTTATTCTTGCTCGATTTTCCTCTGGAGCATCTCAGATGAATATTGTGGTATATGCCCTCGTTAAGGACTTTCTAGTCAAGGGAGTTTGAGTGCTAATGGTCATTTTAGGTCTCTTGACTTTTAGACAAAAACAACTCCTTCACAGATTGAATAGAATTCCAGTGTATTTATTTGCAGTCAGTCCCGTGTGCCAAGAACCCCATCCACACATCTTGTCTGAGACATGGTTCTCAAAAAGGTCTTATTTCTTTGTTGGTCCCTTCCAACTGAATGGCCACACACTAAATCTGGTCTGTGCCCTGAGTCATTTGGATCATCTGTATTTCTGGAACTCCATTATTCACAGCAGTTTTATATCCTCTTTCTCACAGTCTATCATCCAATTGGAGTGGGTTTTCCAATGTCTCAAGGCATCGCATTGCTGGGCTCTGTTGCCTTTCATTTCTGCCAATTCATTCTAGAGCATTTCTCTCTTTTTTCTTTATTTCTCTTTTATAGCACTTTGCTGCTTGTAGCTAACAGTCATCAATACATACTATTGATGTTCTGTTTTCTAAACCACTCCCCCTAGAGCTGCCAGCTCAATACTCATGTGGTCTCCCCACCAAGTAATCATGGGTGACAATTGAACAAGTGTTTTTGCCACAGACTAACCTAATCTCACATTTCTTTTCTTTTCTTTTTTTAGTTTTTTAAATTTTATTTATTTATTTTTTTATTAACATTTATTTTTTTATTAATGTATTATTTGCCCCAGGGTACATGTCTGTGAATCATCAGCTTACACATTTCACAGCACTTACCATAGCACATACCCTCCCCAATGTCCATTTAGTTTTATTTTTTAATTTAATTTTATTTTTTCAGTGTGCCAAGATTCATTGTTCATGCACCACACCCATTGGTCCATGCAATATGTGCCCTCCTCAATACCCACCACCAGGCTCAGCCAACCCCCCACCTCCATCCCCTCCAAAACCCTCAGTTTGTTTCTCAGAGTCCACAGTCTCTCATACTTCATCTCCCCCTCCAATTTCCCCCAATTCATCCTTCCTTTTCTTCTCACAATATCCTCCATGTTTTTCCTTATGCTCCACACATAAGTGAAACCATATGATAATTGACTGTCTCTGCTTGACTTATTTTACTCAGCATAATCTCTTCCACTCCCATCCATGTTGATATAAAAGTTGGGTATTCATCCTTTATGATGGAAGCATAATATTCCATTGTATATATGGACCATATCTTCTTTATCCATTCGTCTGTTGAAGGGCATCTTGGCTCTTTCCACAGTTTGGCAATTGTGGCCATTGCTGCTATGAACATTGGAGTACATATGGCCCTTCTCTTCACTGCATCTGTGTCTTTGGGGTAAATACCCTGTAGTGCAATGGCAGGGTCATAGGGTAGCTCTATTTTTAATTTCTTCAGGAATCTCCACACTGTTTTCCAAAGTGGCTGCACCAACTTGCATTCCCACCAACAGTGGAAGAGAGTTCCCCTTTCTCCACTTCCTCTCCAACACTTGTTGTTTATTGTCTTGTTGATTTTGGCCTTTCTGACTGGTGTAAGGTGGTATCTCAATGTGGTTTTGATTCGAATCTCCCTGATGGCTAATAATGATGAACATTTTTTCATGTGTCTGTTAGCCATTTGTATGTCTTCTTTAGAGAAGTGTCTGTTCATGTCTTCTGCCCATTTTTTGACGTGATTATCTGTTTTTTGAGTGTTGAGTTTGAGGAGTTCTGTATAGATCTTAGATATCAGCCCTTTGTCTGTAGTGTCATTTGCGAATATCTTCTCCCATTCTGTGGGTTGCCTGTTTGTTTTGTTGACTTTTGGGACTTCATCAAGATAATCTCACATTTCTAACTCCACTTTCAGTTTCCCCCTTGCCTGCCACCTGACTGCTGAGCCAGTGCTGTATGCTTTAGAGTTTTGTTATAGCAGCAGCCTACATTCGGTGTCAAATTCTGGATTTTTCATAAGCCAGTTAATGCTGCAGAAGAAGGTCCACCTCTGAAGTTGTTGTTTAACATAAAAAAAAGTGTAATTTTTTACTCTAAGTCTATCATGGTTCTAGGGACTCTGTAGGACCTCTCCATTCCAAGCAGGGATCTAGGGGTATAGGCTGTTGCCATCATATAGGTATGCAGCTGGCCCATGTGACTTGAGGGTCACCTGGCAAAGGGAGGAGGCAGCTGAGATAGCTATGTACCAGCTCCAAAATACTTTGGCAAAGTAGTGACACATGTCACTTCTTCCCCCAGCCATTGAGTATGCCAAACGACACTTGCCTCTTTGGTGAACAGTAAATGTCTCTGGCATACCAACTTAATCAGACTCTGAGTGTAGGGCCCAGAATCTGCATTTTAACAGATATCCAGTGTGTGAAAACATATGTTTTAAGATCAGCGATGGTATTCTTAGGTTGTTTTTAACAAAACTGAGGCTTAGAGATGATGCAACATACCCAAGTTCGCACAAATTTAGAGGCAAAGTTCAGGTGAACTCCTAATAACTCAAGAATAATAAAAGCCCAGTAATAATGCAAGTCATGATTTCTAATCACAATTACAGAATGAGAAACCATGTTTTTGTCTTCTTTTCCTGAGCCACTAGTTGTTGAAAGAAAACAGTGTAGGAAAGCAGATTGAAGCAGCATGTTAGCAAAATCTATCAAAAACCGAAATGCAGAAGCAGAGGCGGGAAAATAATTTTTGTTAGAGAAGAGAAAACAACTTGGTCAAGAGTAAGTTTGCTAAGGTTTCACACCTAGATACTTAAGACAAGCGAAAAGCCCTGAATATATCTCTCCCAACTTTAGCTGGACCAAATGACAGTGTGGGAAGGAAGTGTGATGTACCTAGGCATCCACACAGTAGTTGTGAGGATTCGGGCTAGGGCTTTGCACCTCCACGGCGCCAGCTTCTGCTGTGAGCTCATTTTCAAAGAAAACCTGCTGGCGCACCTTTGAAATAAATGGGCCCGTTTGCTGGGAGTAAAAGTAGTATTCTGTCACGGTGAAGGGATAAGCTTCAGCACTGAGGGCGTTCACTTTGTAAGTTGGAAATTTCATCCTTGGATCCTACCAGCGAAGGAAAACTTAATGTGGCCTGAGGAAGAGGGAAATTCTTCCTTGCTAAGACCAAAATAGCTTGAGCTAATTATATTAACCTAAAAAAGTAAGTGAAAATTAATGAGAAATAAGAGTAATTCTAACTCTGGAAATAGCCTCTGTAATGTGTGTTGAAATCCTATACCCTTTGGTGGAATAAACTCAGGTCAGGAGCTAACCCGCCAAAATGAAATTCTAGAAATGCAGAATTCTTTGGGGATCCTGAGTCCACCTGTGTATCTTGCGTATTGTCCCAAATTTTTGGATTCAGTAAAATACGATTCAAGTTTTGCCTCAGGCCTTCACTTTTGGAAAGTTGTATTTTTTTTTTTTTAAGATTTTATTTATTTATTTGTCAGAGAGAGAGAGGCAGGCAGAGGGAGAAGTAGCTCCCTGCTGAGCAAGGAGCCCAGTGCAGGACTCAATCCCAGGACTCTGGGATCATGACCTGAGTCGAAGGCAAAGGCTCAACTGACTAAGCCACCCAGGCATCCCAAAGTCATATGTATTTATTAACAATTTCTATTCAGATGTTTCTTATTTTCTTGCCCTTTAGCCCATTCAAATGTTTGTAGGAGTTACGTGTTCAGGAAGCAGTCTGATTCTTCTGAAAATTTTTCGAAAGCCTTTGTTGTTGGGATAAGAAGCAAAATTCTGCCTGCTCTTGAGTAAATACACTGAAAGTGAACTAGAACATTATAGAAAGTATCCGAATCAGAGGTTTTTTAAGTGTGGTCCCCAGACCAGCGTCATATTATCACCTGGACACAGGGCCCTCACACAGGAGGGCCTCATCCTTGGTTTAGCACTCTTACTATCTTCAAATTCCTAATTCATTTCTTCAAGTGAAGTCCATTTAGTAGTGTAAAATCCATAAAGTAAGTAAAGATGGTAGGACATGAAAGCACTGGTATGGGTAGGGAAGAAACAGGCACATGGTGTGGCCCCATTCACAGATGGTGTTCGCACTGTCCCATGAGCACAGAATTCCAGTGAACCCACAGTGTAGGAGTTCAGCGAGATTCACAGCCAGTATATGGTAAGTGTGTTTTATCTATAACTGAATAAACTGGGGCACATGGCAGAGCCACTGACATCCCAGAGCAGTCACAAGTTCCATTTGAACCAGAACTCTCTCTAAACCCAGAAGAAACCCAGAAAAAAACAATGGCATTCTGAGAGGTACAACCTTCTGAGGAACACGATCCATCCTTTCCCGTGAATTGGCCATCCTCAGGAGGAAAGGGGCAGATAGGGCCAGCCATGGTTCCTGATTCTCTCCCTGCTTCCTTACTCGTCATGAAGTCAAAAGTGGGGAAAGTCGACAGAATGCATGCCTATCAAGAAGTCAAATAAAGACAATTCAAACAGTTTTATGTGGCAATTCCACTCTTCTGGTCAGAACAGTATATATGATACAAAGAGGAATCGTCTTAAGGTCGGTGATTTCACAAATGAGTGAAATGGTCTTTCAGATTGTACAGTCTACGAGTGAACAAATTCGGGCTCGTTATTTACTATAACACAGCAAATAAACAATAAAGAATACCATGATTAGTTGAGAGAGACCATGAAAGAAAGGAAATGTTTTATCTTTTAGTATCTTATTTAAAGGGACTTTTTTCTTGCTTTTTGAATAAATAGCTCTGCCTCTTGATTTCTCTCTGGGTCCCACAAATTAGGTCACCGTTCCTGGGCACTGGATAGAAGTGTAAGTTTCCAGGCCACACACCAGACTGACATAACCAAAACTTGCCATGATGGGGTGGGGAGGAGGGTGGCCACATGTGTTTGATCCAGCCCTCTAGGTGATTCTGAACCGAGGTCACATTTAAAAACTGCTTGTCTGAGTCACTTAAGCTACAGAACCCCATGGTTCTGTTTCTCCAGAAGTTCCAGGTGTGCTTGCTTTATTTTAACTCCTCTATGAAGCGATAGAAAGCATCACCACCTTCATAACTGGCCTCTAGATGTCCATCACCTACAGCTTGTGTGACTTTGCTGTGGAGTCAGACACATCTGTGTGCAAATTAAGGCAGCCATGCAACTTGGAACAGGATTCTCAACCTTTCTGACCCTCCGCGTTCTCAGCTGCCACATGGGAGTATTCATACTCATAGTGTGGTTAGAAGAATCAAATGAGCTAATACATGTAAAGTGTTTACCAGTGTCTGCTACACAGTAAACCCTGAAGGAAAAGGTATTGCATCTAAATTATTAATAATTATTACCTGTGTTCCTCATCACCAGTGCTCTTAGTCTCATCCTAGATAAATCTATGAGGCATCACCCTTGCCTCCCTCTTGCTGGGGTATCTCCTGTGCTTCACCTTTATACCCATAGGCACAAAAGAGTAGAACTTTTCTTTTTATGAGTGGAAAGGAGGGATTGAGAAAGAGAATATGATGTTTCTTATTGTTGACTCATCATGTTCTTGTCTAAAAAGTTCCGCTTTCTTTAATAATGTTGCCTTATAATTCTAAAAGCACACAAGGTAGTACCTATCCCCCTAAACTGAATGTTGTATAGAGAAATTTATCTCATAATCACTGAGAGCCTGAGCTTTGGAGTTGGACCCATCTGTGTCCTTGATTGCAGCACTTATTGGCTCTCGGTCTATTTCTTCAAATGCAAAAAAGTACCAACGTCATCATACTGCAGGGCTGGGCCAAGAGATTAAGTGGAAGAATGTATGTAAAGTGCACAGCTCAGTATCTGGCTCTAGGTGCTTTATACGTCTGTGCAATTGTGATCACTGCTTATGAACCCGAGCTCAGAGCCACTCTGGCTTCACATCTTACCATCATTTGTGTTGGCAAGCACCTGCCTGACCTCCCTTCTTCACTGTCCAACTGGCATAGTACTAAGTCTCTCCAGGCCACCTGTAAATACGAGCCCAAAGAACTATCCAAAAGCACTCTGTAAAGCATCACAGTTGCGAAGAACATGAGGAAATTTTGTTACTGATACTGCTGTCATCGGAATGAAGATAATAAAACCCTGAGAAAGGATGTGATGCTGTTGACCCACACTTTTGCTCCTTATGTGAGTTCCTAGCCTGTCATAGAAACCAAGTCCTATTCATTTCAGTGTGTTTATTTTAACAGGAGAAGGTGTATGGTAACACCAAGGCAGAAGTGATCTCTAAAAAGACTAGTGTTGAGTCTTAAATGTTCTCTTGTTTTTCCCGAGATCTTTAGAAGGAGGCAGTGCTCAGAGCAGAGGCACCCTGAGCATTATTAGAACTTGAATCCTGGACTGCCTGCGGTTTCCTCAGTATAAGTGTAGTACTCAGCGTAGTGACCATGCCTCTCAAATAGGCTATGTGAGGAGTCCCCTTCTTTCTCTCTTTTACTTAAGATTTTATTTTTGAGTCATCTCTATACCTGACATAGGGCTCGAACTTACAACCCTGAGATCAAGAGTTGCATGCTCCACCAACTAAGTCAGTCAGCCACCCCACCTTCTTTCCCTTACCTGTACATCTGGATCCTTCCATGGATCCTATGTTCCTTGAGGATAGATCTTGACTTCTCAAGTGACTTACATTTTGTAGCTGTCTTTCTCAAACATTAATATGCATTAAGCACCCAGGAAGCTTCTTAGAAAGTGGGTTCTAATTCATGAGGTCTGCTTCAGGCTGGAGAGTCTACATTTCTAACAAGCTCCCAGGTGGTGCCAGTGCTGATGATTGACAGACTGCACACACATTGTGTAGTAAGGGTTGATCATGACAGCCCCACTGGGTACAGAGCGCACAGGTTGAAGGCTTTGTGTTGAAGAAAGAGCCCTGAGCAAAAAGAAACTGCGGGTGAAGGCGTGGATGGGTGGTGCCGGTGACCAACTGGGGATGACAGCATTGGCAAGGGGTTGTTGAGGGATTGTATGGCCTATGGCAGTAGAGGTTTCAATTTGAGCCCGTGGTCTTGAAGGACAAAGATAGGATTTTTGACTAGCCCCAGTCTACTGGAGACCAAAGGGATTTCAGGTAGGGATCTCTGGGTAATTCTGTGCCTGGTAAAACTTTCCAGCAAATAACAGAGTAGGAGACGGCCATGAGGACTCTGGTACTGCCCCACACACTCCCCATACTCAGCATGTCTCCCTTAGACCAGCAGCTTGCTCTTTTCAAGGCAAGATTTCTAGAATCTAGCGATGCTATGATAGTAGTGGCGGTGGTGGTTGTTTCAGAATAGAAACGGTATTTGCACGACACCAGGTTATACAAGGATTTAAAAAGAAGAAAAAGTGGCAGAGTGAGGAGAGGAGCCAACATTCAGGAGGGTCTGGCCGCAACGGTGGCACATAGCAGGACCCTTCACCCTCAGGAATGACTCCCATCTGTTTCCCTGATATTCCCTCCACGCGTCCCAGGTCCTCTTCTGGGCTGAAGGGGCCTCCTCTGGCCAGTGGCTAAAGGCTGCACAGATCCCAGGCTAAGCCATCATTCAGCAGATCTCATATTTGTTGGCGCTCACAGGCTAGTAGCGCCAGGCTGATCAGCTGCTCCCAGCAGTCCTCAGCCTTCTCCTGGATTTCTGAGGCATCTGTGAGCTCCAGCTTTCTCTTCTGGCCTTTCTTCTTCAGGATATGGATCTCAGCCTTTGGGAATGCTGCATGCTCCTGAATCAATTGTAGGGGTAACACTGCAGCCTTTTTGAGGGGGCTTAGCTAGGGTGACTGTGCACAGGCAAGGGGTGAGAGCATTGGGGAAAAGAATTCTCTTTTTCCTGTGGGTCCACAGCCTCTTGGGTCAGAACCTTGGCTTCCTGTTCTTTTTGCTTCATCTTCAGCCTCTCAGTCTCCAGATCTTTTTCTTCATAAACACTATCCACTCTGGCATCAGGGTGCTCAGCCCATGGGTCCCCTGACTCCCCGGGGAGCCCAGCAGATGGTCCAAGTAATGGCCATAGCTGCAGTTGATATTGGAGAACTCAGACTGCAAATGTCCTGACATCTACTTCATTTAATCCAACCACCCTGCAAGGTAGTGGCCATTATCATCCTCATTTTCCAAGTAAAGACACTAAAACACAGAAAGTATTTTAGGGGACCGGGTCACACATCTAATTAGTGAATGTCTCACTGTTTCCCACCCTTTTCCCCGCGACTGGCCATTGGCCATCATGTTGTATGTAGCCATTAAAAAAATCCTGGTTTTCTACAGGTTGTAGTAAGTGCCCAGGTAGTGATGAGGGGACTCAAAATATCTGGCAGGTCTTTTCTTCTGGAACGTGGGGGGAAGAAGTTATAGGTGAGTAGAAAACACCCTCAGTGTTTCGGCAGCAGCCACTGTACCATTGGACCTCATCAGCAAATCTTTCTCATGAGGGGCAAAAACTTAAATACATTGAATGAGGGCTTCCCTGTGAAAACAATGGGAGAACATTTGCCATGAAGCCTTCAGGGGAACTACCTGTAATCTCCTATCTGCTACTCAGCTACGTCCTGGATAGGCTCTAGAGAGAGCTTTCTGTCTCCTTGTTCAAATATGCACTGCCAAAGATTCATCCCCAGAAGGCAAGCTCCTTCATTTCCTTATCTCAACCCTGACACAGAGCCTGGCTTGTGGGGTATATTCAGCACAGCCCACTAAGGGGTTAATTAATCCATCTACCAAACATGGCCTTCACTCTCCACAGTAAAACTAATAGAAGTTGTGCTTGAGTGCCTTCCCCTAAGGAGAGGAATACAGTTGAGGGTGATGTCATAATTTATTCCACAAATGTGACCAGGTACTGCCCTGCCTCAGTGCCAGGGTGACAATGACCAGGATCACACTGTGGCTGTGGCCTTCATACAGTCCTACAGCTGAGTCACTCATGTAACTTTAAGAGAAGGTCTCAGCATATTTGCGTGTCAGTTTCCTTATCTGTAAAATGGGAATATAGTAGTGCTCATCTCAGAGTTGTTGAAGATTAGATAAGTTAATGCATGTTAAGAGTGTAGTGCTCATCCCGTGGTAACTCTACATATCAACTATAGGAACAAGACATTGTGGGCCCTGCCCACAGAGCGGGTGCTAGCAAATTTTTTTTCTTTTTGGTAATTGACCAGATAGTAAAAATCTTACACTTTGTGTGCTACATATAGTCTCTGTCATAGCAACTCAGTTCTGCCATTATAGCATGAAAGGAACCACACGTGACACATCATTGAATCTCCTATTTTAATACGGCATGAAAGAGTATTTTCCTTTTTTTTTCTCTCAACAGTTTGAAAATGTAAAAATCCGTTCTTAATTCACAGACTGTACAAAAACAGGCAACAGGCCAGATTTGGCCCATGGGCCACAGTTTGCTCATCCCTGGTCTGGAGAGAAAATTTACAAGCTGTTTGCAGTACAGCTTGTTTGTTCAAAGTGCTGAGAAGGGAAGGCTTTATTCTGCCAGGCAGTGAGAAGAGGAGGATTAAGAATGGCTCCAGAGGGGAAGAAACATTTGAGCTGGGCTTCAGAGAGCAAGTAGGAGTTCACCAGATGGGACAGATAAGAGAAGGAACAACAACTAGAAAAAGAATGAGCAAAGGGGGAAAAACAGTATTTAAAGGGAATTGACCAAAGTTCATTGCTGTACAGAAAGTGAAATCACATGGAAAGTAAAGAGGAAAGATTCTTGTGGTTTAGCTATTTGTTTTTCTCATTAATTTAATTATTTTCTGAAGCCACTGTTAGCTCTGGGATGATATTACAAAGATCCCCAGAATAGACCCTTCATTTGTGTTCCATTGCCATGTTTTTACCCCCAACGCCAGCCATCATGACCCTTTTCTGAGCAATTCTAACAATGTCCTGTTTGTCCAAAAATTATCTGAATAAGCATGGGTTGACAAAGAACACAGCTTTTCCTTTTTGATAATTATGTTACTCAAATCTAAAAAAAAAAAAGTGAAAATCTTAATAAATCACTCTATTTAAGATTTTATAGAGAACACATGCCCTAGCAGGGAGGGGTGCAGGGGCAAAGGGAGAGCAAGAGAGAATCTCAAGCAGATGCTGCACTGAGTGTGGAGCCCGAGATGGGGCTTGATCTCACGACCTTGAGATCATGACCTGAGCCAAAATCAAGAGTCTAATGCCTAACGGACTGAGTCACTCAAGCTCTCCCAAGATTCTAGATTTCTTAAGTGAGACCCTATGTTAATAGCCTGAGTGTCCTCAACTCTTCCATGAAACACTCACCAAGGGTCAGACACTTAACTGCTTAACTAAATCAGCCACCCGGGTGCCCCCATCAATCTACTACTCTTAATTTAGTAAGTTAAGTCAATTGATTACCTCTGTCAGCTGTTTACTGAAAATGCATTTTTTAGATATGATTGATATATAAATTATGTTGCAGGTGTACAACATAATGATTTGATATTTGTACACATTGTGAAAGGATCACTCTAAAAAGTCTAGATACCATCCATTTCCGCACAGTTACAAAATGTCTTTTTCTTGAAATGAAAACTCTTAAGCTGCTATACTACTAGCAACTTTCAAATATACATTACAGTATTATTAATTATAGTTGTAAGAAATGCATTTTCAGTCAGATTTTTTTAAATGCTGTTCTTTGATATCTTTGGTAATTTCAACTATAAAAAGTGGCCAATTTTTGTCTGCAAAATTACATCTCTGAAATTTTTTAAACCAAGTAGAGAAAGATTTGCTTAAAGAAAACTGTAATGCTTAAACAATGAATCTTGGAACACTGAAAAAATAAAATTAAATTAAAAAAAGAAAAAAAGAAAACTGAGATGAATTGGAATTGTTTTTAAATCCAGCTGCCTGGAATCTGCAGATTTTTGGTTCTACAGTGTTTTCAGTATTTAGTTTTTGTTTTTGTTTTTGTTTTTTAAGATTTTATTTATTTATTTGACAGAGAGAGAGAGAGCTCACAAGTAGGCAGAGAGGCAGGTGGAGAGAGAGGGGGAAGCAGGCTCCCCGCTGAGCAGAGGGCCTGATGCGGGGCTCGATCCCAGGACCCCGAGATCATGACCTGAGCTGAAGGCAGAGGCTTTAACCCACTGAGCCACCCAGGCGCCCCATGTTTTCAGTATTTAGAATGTGTTCAGTGATATTATATTAAACAGATTTTAAAGTAGGTGGGCATTTGTCAGTTCTATTTTAAAGCAGCTCTTGGGGTCCTGGGATGGAGCCCCGTGATGGGCTCCACACTTGGTGGGGAGTCTGCTTGGGATTTCTCTCCCTCCCTCTCCCCCAGCCCCTCTCGCTCTCTCAAATAAAAATAAATCTTTTTTTTTTTTTAAAGATTTTATTTATTTATGTGACAGAGAGAGAGATCACAAGTAGGCAGAGAGGCAGGCAGAGAGAGAAGGGGAAGCAGGCTCCTTGCTGAGCAGAGAGCCCAATGCAGGGCTCGATCCCAGGACCCTGAGATCATGACCTGAGCCGAAGGCAGAGGCTTTAACCCACTGAGGCACCCAGGCGTCCCTCAATAAAAATAAATCTTTAAGAAATAAAACAACTCTGATTTTTCAACCCTGTAAGCATCTGAGTCTTGGGAGACTTTAGAAAAAAATTACTTAGGTTCATGGTGTCTTTGATTCAAACAAACTTGTGTTAAGCACCTACTATGCACCAGACACTTTGCAGGACACTGAGGAAGCACAAAGACTGAGGCACATTCTCTGCCCTCACAATGAGATCAGGGAACACAGCACGATTTCGAAGCAGGTCCAACACAAAAGTTGTACAAAGGAGAAGATATTCTGTCGAAGCCATTAGTAAACAGATCATTATGGGAGCTCTTATTTTCAGCCAGAGCCGCTTCTTCTGTGGTCTTCATCCTACCCAAACTAATAGTGGCAATTTGTAGTGGTAATAAAAGTAATAGCCAGCAATTATTGAATTATCAAATTACTGAATGCCTACTATGTGTCAGACTCTGCTTACTGCTTCGCTGCACTATGATACTAAATCCTCACAAAATCTCTATGAGCTAATTTCCATTATATCTTGATTAAAGTGCCTGAGATCACATAGTTAGTGTGTATTGGAATCCTGACCCAACCCAGCCTTTTTTCACAGCCCATGCTGTTCCCACCACATTATACTGGTGTTTTCTCTAGTATATAGATTAGAGGCTGAATCATTTTCTATACAGGAATCTGCAAAGCAGCCTCAAAATTTTGAGGCTTAATTTTAACCATGAGCAGGCATTAGCAAGTCTCTGACTACGTTATTGATATGTTCTCTAGGTGTCCCAGTAATCTGAGGAAATGAATAAGGGAATGCTGAGGTGTATACGCTGCACTTACTCATAAGACCACATAACAAAACCAAAGAGGAAGAGGAGGTGGGGTAAGGGGTTAGGAATGGGTATTTCAGACCATTTTGGTCATTACCCTCCAGTATTGCTTTTGAATCCATTCCAGGGCAATTAGGGTTATTAAAAGCAAGAAACCTTGACCTTGTCCTATCTGCAAGTGTAAAGATATTGCTCACGTATCAGTGAGAACTGATTTCCTTGGATTAAATAATCATCAAGGAAAGTAGAGCATAGCAGGGTGTTGAAGGTCAGTACTCCAAGGCAAGAGAAAGACAGTAGAAAAGGAGGGGGTCCAGAGGCCGGAATCCCAAAAGCAGGAGGGTGGAAGGCAGCTGGCGGTAGGCAGTATAGATTATCTGTAATTTGAAACGCATGGACCCCATCCAGAGAGAAGATTTTTCATGACTTAGCTGTCCAGGAAACCAACCAACAGTTGGCTCTTCATTGTTTTTTCTCTGAATTAAGCCATGATTAGAAGAACCAAGAGGAAGGGATGTGAACTGCAAGTTGTTTTACTTTGTGGAATGTATCCTCTTCCATGCCTTTCAGATATGGTTTGTTGGCTGTCCCAGCACATCACACAAGAATTGCCTTTACCCATGGCAGAGGCACCACAACAAAACGATTTCTCTGTTCAAGTTTGCCAGTGAGTCAGCTGAGTGAATATCTGTAAGGGAAGGAGAGAACATTCATTCTTTTTTTTTTTTTTAATATCTCTGGGAAGTTTTATTACCAGGAATCTGAATAGGCAATACTAAATGAAAATAATAATCAAATTTGAAGCAGACCCATTTGTCATTGTAAGATATCTGATCCCAGAGCCTAGTCAGGAAGAAAAATAATTCATAGAAAGTCTGTGAGGCACCAAGATCTTATTTTCTTTAAGATTTTCTACAAGAAGCATTTTTGGTTTCTTCCTTTGAATTTATGCTTAGTGGAAACTGTCCAATAACATAATTGTCTTTTTGAGGATATTTAGGAAAGGGGAAGAAGTATTTATTACAAGATTCAGATAAATGTGCATTGCTGCTATCCTCACTCAATTCATCAATATCTCTACAGACCGTGGTAATAGCCTCCTATCTCGTCCCTGCCTCTCCCTCCCCTATAATGCCACCCAGGTTCTTCCCATGGGCAACTCAATCTCACTGTCAGGTTTCAGATTAATGCCACTTCCTCAGAGAGACTTCTGCTGATTGCCCTGTGCCCAGCACTTACTGTCTATTTCATTTGGTTTTTTTCTCGATTGTTTTTATAGCTCTAACATAATGTTCTTAATCTGGCTTATTGGTTGGAGGACTCATTTACTCCTGCATCTCCCTGGCACAGGGTCTGGCACGTAATAGGCACTCCATGTTTGGTTAATGAATAAATAACTGATAAATAAAATGATAATTATAAACAAATGAAAAATTCAGTGGGACAAACAGTAGGCTTAATTTAGAAATATTTACTTGTTTAATCTTATAAAATTCCTCTGGTGAAGGCACTGTTGCCCTCACTTAATGAACAGGGAGACAAATGCAAAGATAAGGTCCCACAGCTTAGGGGCTCCTGGGTGGCTCAATGGGTTAAAGCCTCTGCTTTTGGCTTGGGTCATGATCTCAGAGTCCTGGGATCGAGCCCCGCATCCGGCTCTCTGCTCAGTAGGGAGTCTGCTTCTCCCTCTCTCTCTGCCTGCCTCTCTGCCTACTTGTGATCTCTCTCTCTCTGTCAAATAACTAAATAAGATTAAAAAAAAAAAAAAAAAAAGGTCCCACAGCTTATAGGTAGAAGGTGAGGATTTGCACTCAGGTGTGACTCCAAAGTCACTTTTATTTCTACCAAATCATATGGCCTTCCAAATAGGAAAATTTTTACATAAAAGAGGTTTTTGAACTTTTTTAATATCCAAAGACTTTGGATTTCAGCCTACACAGCTTTGTGATCTTGGACTAAAATTCCTATAATGATATCTTACCCTCTGAATAAAAAATGTAAAGAATGGGCTTTCCATTTCCTATTAAATGGATTTGACATCTTTAACCACTGTGTGCACACACATGCCAGCCCAAAACGGTCAAGAGGAATCTCCATGCTAACTAATAAATTTGCAATGTTCAGCCAGATAGTGACTATGATTGACATTCCTCTTATAATGGTTCTTGAACTAGTTTCTTGTACATAAATCGGGACCATAGCCTATGCACAAGCATAATTCACAGGACCATTCTAGTTTAGGTGTACATAATCTTCACGAAGTAGACAACAGCATGAGCACACCCAATATAAACTAATGATACATAGACATACACACATATATAGACACACATATACATATATGTGCCCACAAATATGCATACACAGTGTATTTGAAGCAGAGTTGTATATATAGAACTGTACCTCAATGGAAAACTGAGTATTGTCAAAAATACTGCCAGGAAATACAATTAGCCTATTTATTAAGGTCCCCTTTGTATGTCTGTTTTCTGATTAGTTATTTGAACTAAGCCTTTTTTTTTTTTTAACTTTCATGCCTAATGTCAATAGTGTGCTTGCCAAAGTATGCCTGAGGTTTAATCTTTCATGCCAGAGACCCATGATCCATAATATCTTCATTTATTTGAAACCACATTGGAAGACATTAAACCAAGTATTGCTTAAGGGGAGGTACTCACACCACTAACAGTACACAGATGACTTAATGCAGCACTCCACAGGATAACCAGAGATGAGGGGGAAATCCGTGTACTCCATCAGAGTGGGGCTGGCTGGCTGCAGAGGCCAAAATTTCATAGTATTTATTTATATGGATACCTGTTCTTTATGGCAAGTGATACCAGTTACCCATTAATGAAAGTCATATTTGATTTCATTTGGAGGTAAATATATTATTTAAGGAAAATATGTCAATTTAAAAATACATAAGTGATAGTACAAGCGGTATGCAAGGTGGCAAAAATTATGCCAGTCATATGCAAAGGACCAGTGGAAAAAAACAAATGCAGCAGAGGTCTGGAAGTCAGAGTTCACCATTTCATATCTGAGTAAACCTGAGTAAGTTACTTAACCTCACTTAAAATAGCCGCAGTAACCTCAGAGCTTTTGTCTGTTCAAATGGAAAATATATCAAGTGGAACATAGCAGAGGCTAAGGAAATGATCTTTGTAATGATAATAACTGTTTTTATTACTATGAACTGTCATTAACGAAAAGATGTATGTGAAGCACTTGGCACAGAACCTAGTTTATAGTATATATTCAGCAAATAGGGATGAACATTTCCTCACCAATTTGGCTTCTTTCACAATAGACCTATACACACACATATAATTTATAACTCAGTTGTAGCTGAGGATGTGAATGTTCTGTGGCCCATTTTAAGAAGAGAGCTTAAAGACTACATTGAATATGATTGATATGGATTACAGAATTCTAAGTAAATACACAGTGAGTGATCTTACTATCTCAGTAGTGGCTGGAAGGAATGGGCATCACAAAAACAAAAGGTTTTGTCCAGAAACCAGCATTCTGTAATAGGGAGCATATTCACCTTCTATTTCTCCTGTAAGGAAGTGGGTTAAATATTAATCATCTGTCTGTGATTGTAAATTTAAAGGTTAAAACTGTCTCTTAGAAGAATTTCAAAAGTCCTTTCCTCGACAGAACAATATACCAGGAAATTCACCCACAAATCCAGTGCAAACTGAGAAAGCTTCTTAAGAAGAAAAATAAATGAAGACAGACAATTTGAGATGACTGAGAAAATAGACACAGGGTCTTACGTTAGCTAGGAGTATGGAAAAATTGTTATATTTATAAGATCTCATCCCAAGACCTCTATGAAGACAACAGGAGGAGATAAATGGAATTAGAAATTTGCTGACTTAAAGGAAACAGAGTGAATCCAAAAACTGAGGACTTAGCAAGACAAAGATCTTGCCTAGGATGAAAAAAATGAGAAATAAAGAGAAACTACTAGGAGTCAGTGAAGCTTGGCTGAATGTATAGACAAAATAGCAAATCTTTCTCTGTAATGGTGTACTTTTAAAATATTTTATTACAGAAATTTTCAAACATACATAAAGAGGGGAGAGTAAGTTAATAATCTTCATATGCCCACCACCTAACTTCAACACCAATCAACATACTGCCTATCATGTTTCATCTAGCCTCCTCTGGTTGGGTTGGTAGGGTAGTGCAACTGGGAATGGGGCTGGAGAATTTAAGGTCCAAATCTTAGACCTCGTGTCAACCATAATGACACAAATACTTCAGTATGCATTTTTACATAATAAGGAATATTTTACATAGTTACTATGTAATTATCACTCTTAAAAAATTAACAAATTCCTTAATACCATCTAATACCTAATTTCCCAAATTGTTTCAAGGATATCCCTGTAAAAAATGGCTCTAAATCAGGATTAAAATGTAATCCACAAAATGTATCTTTTTCTCCTAAATCTCTTCTAGAACAGTCCCCTGAGACACCTTTTTGTACTACTGATTTGTTGGAGAAATTGAGAGTACTACACATGATGAATTTCATTTGTCATAGTGTCATTTAACTTGCTCTTCTGTCATCCATATTTCTTACAAATGGTGGCTAGATCCAGAGGCTCGATTAGATTCTAGTTTATATTTTTAGGCAAGAATGCTTCATAGATGGCACTGCAGAATTTAAGGAATTCTTGATTCTTTTGCTTTATCAATTTTCAGAACAGTAAGTTTTCAGAACTAGTAACAGTGGATTTTTCCTCTTGAATTTTCTTATGTGTTTCTTGGGTTTCAATCCACTCTCATCATCATTATTTTCGATATGCAAGTTGTCCTATATTAGTACAGTGGGAATGCCTTATGGTTGACTCTTGCATCTTTTGACACTACCCCTCTTAGTCCTTCAAGGCTTTCTTGCTTACTAGCCCAACAAGATTTCCCAGGCTTATCTCACTCATTTCCAGCTCCAGACTAGAAACAGCCCTTTCTGAGAACTCTGGTTCCTTTCAGAGAGACATAGCATTTAAAAACCACAATCTGAGTGCTAAGGTTACTCATCACTCCTGCATTATCATTATTTCTAAACTTTTCCAATAGACAAAGCTGCGACAACAACAAAAAATAAATAAGAGGGAAAAAAATCATGAATTCTTAATGATATCTAATTCATATTTAGGATAAAAGTTTTTTTCTTTGACTTCATACTTGTATATATTTTCTTTTATGCCAAAAAATCTAGGTTTTTTTTTCCTAAGATTTTATTTTTATTTATTTATTTGACAGAGAGATCACAAGTAGACAAAGAGGCAGGCAGAGAGAGAGGGGGAAGCAGCCTCCCTGCTGAGCAGAGAGCCCGATGCGGGGCTCGATCCCAGGACCCTGAGACCATAGCCTGAGCCGAAGGCAGAGGCTTTAACCCACTGAGCCATTCAGGCGCTCCAAAATCTAGGTTATTAACATTAACATAATTGTTTTATTTTACATGTATAATATGTACATATTTTATGCATAATATATATGAATATAAATATATAGTATTTTACATGCATAAAAACTTAAAATAAGATTACAATATACCACTGATTATAAGATTCCTGAGTAAATAAATTGCTTTGTTGTTGAGAAAAGGTAACATTAGAAGCATACACGGATTTACTGAAAAATCTATTCATGTGTACCAGACTCTGAATTTGCTATGTCATATTAGTTTTAAGTGTATCAGTTTGAGTACTTGGTGTACTTGTTTTTTGAAGACTTCAGCAAGGTAGTTGAAGGTAGAATTTAATGACCAATCTAATTTATCCTAACAGCGTGGGGTACTCAACATAACTCAGCTGTACCAGCTAACACAATATACACTCCACAAGGGTAGGACCACGCCTTTTCTTCACCAGTGTACTATGCAGCACCTAGCATTGCACTTGTAGTACACATGCATGCACAAATCAGTCAATCATCCTACATGGCTTAGGGGAAGTCACTAAAGGGGAAAGTTTCTTTCCAGATGTATTGAGATAGTCATAAGTGACAGCGCAGTGGCCATCTATTTCTTCAGATTCTCTACGACTGTTTTCCATGCAAAAGTCACAACAAGTGTTATTTATGGACTAAGAGCTAAAGAGGCTCTTAGAAGCCTAATTCAATCCCTTCATTTATCAAGTAAGAAAAATGAGCCATCCAAAGATTCAATGCTTTACCCACAATCACCCAGCTCCCTCCCAGCAGAGTCAGAACTAAGATCCAGAGCCCTCCTTCCCTGGTCTGGGGTCCTTTCTGCTTGGGGGCACGTGGCATGCATTCTCATCCATCAGTAGTGTCCTGTGTGGACTACTACTGATAAACAAGGAGGACGAAAGTGAAACAGCATGTTTAATTCCTTTTAGAAGGTTTGGATACATTCTCTCTCATTAGGCCCAGATTATTGGCAAATTAAACCTGATTTGTGATTGGCTTGTTCTAACTGAAGCCATCAGGAGTGACCAAACAAGTTGCCATAGACATAATTTTGTTCCTCTCTAATTTCAGTTTGTACTAGAATGCAAACTCCAATATTGTGAGAAACATAATAAATTATTACTTTGTCTAACCCAGGAAAAAAAAATCCGTGAATTAAAAAAAAAATATGACCAACATCTACAGACTTCATATTTGATTGACTTTCTAATTTTATACTTTAGATAAAAATGGAAGTTTGCTTATTAATCTTCGTTCTTGATTACCAGTTGTCATTTGACTCTACAGCATAATAGAGGACTGGCCATTCTCCCTCTTCATTAAGTCCAAGTTGAAACATTTGATCATTATTAGAGGCATTATAGGCATAATGGCTCCATAGCAATTCCTTGCCCAGAAAAAAAGCTCAAAAACCCTTTTAAATCATGAAATTTTGAGCAATGTGTGACTGCACTTTGGTGCTGGACTTATTTTGCATTTAAACTTTTAAATTCCTTTGCTAGTACTTTACAGAAAAAAATACCAAATTTTTTAAGATTTTTTTTTATTTTGGAGAGAGAGATTGTGCATGCACAAGCAGAGGGGAGGGGCAGAGAGGGAGGGAGAGGGGCAAGTAGACTCTGCACTGAGCACAGAGCCCCTTGTGGGGTTCAATCCCACACACTCCCTCACCCAAGAAGACCTGAGCTGAAATCAAGAGTGAGATGCTTAACTACTGAGCCACCAAGGTGCCCCCCAAAATACAAATTTTAAGACACTTTTAAACCAAGATTACAGAGCATATGCTAATTAAGTGGTACTGTTATTTGCATGGTAATGAAAGTGGCCATTGTGTACAAAAAGTATGGACTCTTCTTTAAAAATCATATTCCATCTGTAATACATCAAATTCAGGTGCTTGTTTTTATTTCAGCCTTGTATAGTCTCAACATCGTAAGCGTTTCCAGGTAATATACTGTAATGGAAATTTTATCAGCTTCAATTTATCACCAAAACCCTGTCTTAATGCTTTTAGATCTTCACTGGTTTTTTAATTATAAAATTTTATTTTTATTTTATTTTATTTTTTTAAGAAAGATTTTCTTTTTTAAGATGTTATTTATTTATTTGTCAAAGAAAGAGAGAGCACAAGCAGGCAGAGTGGCAGGCAGAGGCAGACGCAGGCTCCCTGCCAAGCAAGGAGCCCGATGTGGGACTCGATCCCAGGACCCTGGGATCATGACCTGAGCCGAAGGCAGCTGCTTAACCAACTGAGCCACCCAGGTGTCCCATTTTATAAAATTTTATTTATTTAGATAAAACATTCACATATGTATGGATTTTTCAGTGATATTGGAAGAACTATCATTTATCTTAGAAACTATAAAACGGTATTTCAAAATTCATCCATTCGAAGGTTTTTGAATTGAATGCTTTTGAAAAGAGATTACTTCATTCTTTAAAATTCACCTCGCCACTTAACGTATATTTTACAAAGATTGGGGTTGGTTTCATTCAGGTAAGGGAGGATTTAGATGGCATAGTCAATTTTTTTAGCAAATGAGCCTTTATTCACAACAATACTGCTATACATGTGTAATCCTTGTTTAAAAGTACAGTGCAGCAAAGCAGGAAAGTCTCTTTTTATAAGAAAAGCAATAAATATGCATAGAAAACAAAAAGGTCACATAATATATACAGATGTAAAATGAAAGGTAAAATGCTCCCACATATATATTTCACTTTGAAAATGTTAGTGAGTATATTGATCGTGCAAATTTCTAGAAATATAATTGCTGGGTCAAGGAATATGTGCATTTGCATTTTGACACATATTCCCCAGCATCCCCATGAAGAATTTGTACCAGTGGATATCCCTGTAGGAGAGTATAAGATGGCCTATTTCTCCACATTCTTGACCACATAGTATGTTATTAAACATTTTAATCTTTGTCAATCTGATAGATGAAAAACGACATCTTACCTTTGAGTAAGTTGAATATCTTTTCACATTGATAAGCAACTAAGTTTCTTTTTTTCTAAACTGAAAGCTCTTACCTTTTTCCTTTCTCATTTTTCTTTGATTCATCTTCATTTCTTGATCTTTAAAAGCCCTTTATAATATTTTTAAAAACCTACTTTTTTATCATGTGTGCTGAAAGTATTTTCCCAGTTTGCAGTTTCTGCCATACAAAAAAAGTGTTTAATTCTTATCAATCTAAATTTATCATTTATTTCCTGTCTGGCTTTTCTGTTCAGTATCTTGCTGAGAAAGGACTTCACCATTTGAGGGTTTTCTTCTCTTGTTTTCTTCTAGTACTTCATCAGTTTTACTCTTTAACTATAAAATACTTAAATCTTTGACCTGTCTCATGGAAGGAATGATACAGCTTTATTTTTTCTCAAAATGATTGTTAATTATTTCAAAAATATTTATTTGAATAATCTGTATTTTTCTCTCCAGTTTGAAGTCTTCCTTTATTATATACTAAATATCCATATGAGTTTTCTTGGATAGTTAAACTTATTTCTAGACTCTGTGCCATTTATTGTTGTGTCTTTCTTTGCCAGAACACTGATTAATGGCTGTAGTTTTTAATTTTAATTTACATTCAAACCAGCTTATCAAGTTCTGAAAAATGGAGCTTAAGTGAGCAAAAGAAAGAGAAACGAAAGTAACCTTAGTATTGTGGTCAAGATCACTTTTAATAGATCAATTTAGAGTGAATTAATATCCCTATGGTATTAAATATTCCCACTCAAGCTGATGGTATGGCTTCTGTTTAAGTTTTCTTTATAGAAATAAAGTTTTAAAGTTTTCTTTATATATCTTAAGCATTTTTGTCAAGTTTATTTCAGATATTTTATATTTTTATTTTTATAAATGGGATATGCCTGATTTTTATAGGACTACAAATGGCTTTTCTTATGGAAAGTTATATCTACTATTTATCAATAATTTTTATTGGCTACTACAGTCTGTCAAATGAATTTTTGGCATCTGTACAAAAATGGTCAAATGACTCTTCTCCTTTGACCTATCACTGTGGTGAATGATATGAATAGATTAACTACTATCAAACCATCCTTGCATTGCTTGCATAGAGTAGAATGTATTGTGCTGTAAATGTCCGGACTCGGTTCTATTTGTTAGTGTTTTAGTTGAGAGCAATTTCAAGTTTTCAGAACAAGCAAGAGCTGCCATATCTGTTTTATTCTCTGCTTTATACCTAGCACATAATACCAAGCCCTGTGCCTGAAGCAGAAAAAATTCTCAGTAAATATTTGTGAAAAGCAGGGTGGTTCCATGAGTCACTGGATTTAATTCTCTTAACTCTTCTGGTCTGTTCTAGAAAGAGAATCCATGACTAAGAGCAGCATAAAGGTCAATGAGTTTATCATGTGAGGATGCATCCAGGTCCTTTGAAAAATTCTTTGTATGTTCACATGATTTTTTTTGATTACTCATAACTTTTTTGGGTCCATTCTCCCCTGTTTTGACTAGACATGTTTTTCATCTTGAGCAATCCTCCAGACATCAGCAAAGACATCTCTGACACAAGCCTAAGTTTTCAGAACAAGCTGTTTTGCATTAATGTGAGGCACAGCTAGGGTGTCTGACCAAACCCATGTGCGGCAGAGAACAGAGCTTGAGCTGGACCCGGCAGATGCCTGTGTTGGCTCAGTGGCCCCAACTTAATTGGCACAGCTAAATTACCTGGCTAGGGCTCCAGGCAGTGGCACAGGGCCCCACCAAGATAATTCCTGTAGGCGCCTTTCTTTCATTCTTACCCATTGTCTTTCAGCAATGGCAAATGAAGTCTCCTGTCCTTTTGTGCTCCGTGACCATCACCATTAATATCTCTGAAAACCTCAGTGGCCTGGATGTGCAGACCAATTCTGTAAATAAAGACACATGTGCAAACCATGAGAATAGAAGGTAGGAAAAAGGTGTCTTTCTGTCCTAACAGCTCTGATGCTGCTGCTGCAGATGAGCAGTGACTAATTATAATCAGTCTGCTCACCTACATTCAATCAGATACTCCTTCATTTTCTTGTCTACCATGGTGTTTTGTTTCCAAACTTTCCCTATGGCTTCTGTCTTAGAGCACAAAATTGACTCAAAATCTTCTAAAACTTCCATATAGCTCCTTTTCCCTTTTCCTCATATTCTATATTTCTAATTGTCCCCTTTTGGTGTTCCTTATGGCCACTTTTAACAACTATTTGATTTCAGGCAATACTCATAGGAGTTGTACCTAACCAGATTCAATTACACTGACTGCCCAGTTGAAAATTCTGTTTCCAACTTAATTTATTATTATTTCTGATTTAATAAATGATATATTTAAGGAAATCTGATCAATACAAAGCTTATCAGCTTTCACATCATAAACTCTCTTATAGCTAGTAAAGGGCCACTTCATACTGCTGACTACACGAGTAGCTTATGTGATAACCTAGTTTGATGCTAATTTTCCGTCCTAGGTAGAGAACCACACAAATTCTAGGACAAGTACCTTTGTAATTTAAAATGTTCTGAAGTGCAACGGTGTTGACATCTGTTTGTGGACTTGAGAGTCTAAGCCTTTCTCTGTAAAGTCAAAGTGAAATGCATGATTGTGTTGATTATTAGGATGATTAAAGCTGCAAATAACTCTTAGCAAGGAATATCATGATAAACTGGTGAATTCAGAGCCAATCAGAGTTATTCCGCCTTTAAAATTATACTTTTATTTATTTATTTTTATTTTTTTAAAGATTTTATTTATTTATTTGACAGAAGGAGAGATCACAAGTAGGCAGAGAGAGGGCGGGAAGCAGGCTCCCTGCTGAGCAGAGAGCCCGATGTGGGGCTCGATCCCAGCACCCTGAGATCATGACCTGAGCTGAAGGCAAGAAGCTTTAACACTGAGCCACCCAGGCTACCCTAAAATTATACTTTTAGACAAGAATTATCTACTTTGGTCATGTGGACCATATTAGCTAAAATGTTCCCAAATTTTCGTTTCGCTCTGTGTTATAGACTTGGCATGAGACTACTTAGTATTCTCTCCCTAACATCTTCCATTTAAGCCGGAACTGCAACCAGCAGATGATCCCTACTGAATCGCTCCCGCTTCAAAGATGAGGCTTTGCTGTACAGCACCAACTCTCACTTTTTCCACATTACATAATTCTCTTTTCCCCAGCATCTCCATGCTGCCATTCTATAAGTGGAACCAGGAGCGCGGTTTGGTTAATGCTTCGTCTTGATATCGATGGACTAGGACTAGCAGGTTCCTTGTTGCCTGGCAACCAAGGAAAGTGCCTCCGCCTACTGAACTCAGTATGGGTACCAGTCGCACAAACACAGCTCCGTCACTGAACAGATTATTGTTGCGTTATTCCTGATGATCCCCAGCCAGATTTAGTGCCTTCAGGTCACCCTGATGAAGCTTCTGATTGAAGGGAGGACTGTGCTGTTTATCCCCCTCAGAGTCTGAAGTTCAGTCATAAAACAAGTGCCATAAACTAATCCAAATGTCCTTATTTAATAACTCTATTGTCACCCAATCTGGGACCAGGCAACTCAACACAAAGTCCTTGATGGAGAATTAAAGCCCACTTGCTCATCATCCTCAATATGTAGATGCATTAAAATGTACTTGGTGCAGTATTTTTTTTTTTCCATCTATTTTTTATAAGTTTCATAAAAGTTAAGTTACCACAAGAGCAATTAACTTGCTTCCTTTGTGGTAAGCACTTAATATATATTATCCTTTTTAATCATCACAACAGTATGAGGAAAATATTAATACTATCCTCATTTTTTAGATGAGAAAGCTGAAATTTAGTGAGATTTTGCTGTTGAGACCAAAGCACAGATATGGTTAAGTAATCGAGCTGTGGATCAAATACAGATTTACTAGATTGTAAAGTGTGTGTACATTATGCTGCCTCAGGAGATTAAGAGCCAGTGACATAAATAATACATTTATTTCTAAAAACACATCCTGTTTCCCAATCAAAATAATTAGCAAAATGATCAGTTTTCAAAGTTTTCAACTCTGAAAGACCACTCACAAAGAGCAAGCATGGGAAGAGATCAGGTCTCTGAGTGAACTAGAAGCAGATGATGGACCTTGGCTAGTATACTGATCACCTCAAAAGTAAATCAAAGAAAACAATCTAATGGAAGTTCAATTTTATTTCATAACAGTTAAAGTAATATTACTGAATGTTTACAATGTACCTTATCATCAAAACCAGCCTTCTCTGACCTAACGACTTCGTTATCCACATTTAAGGTCAATTAACAGGAATTCTACATGAAGGAAACTGAAACTCAGCAGCTTTTTTTAAGTTACCCTGTGAATAAGCAGTGAAATGGAGATTTAGACCCAGGATTGTCCAACTCAAAACATAGTCTTTGGGTTTTTGGATTTACACATCAGAAAAGAAAACCTGCTAGCAAGATACTTTGCCATTATACAAAGAGGGAAACTTCTTAACATTCTAGAGTTACCTGTGTAGCCACAGAGTGTTGCTAATAATCAAAACAGTCATGATAATGACCACAGGGGTTAACATTTCCAAATATTTTACTGTCTAGTTCCTGACCCACTGCTAAGCACTTGGCACAGAACATCATTGCATTGAGGCCTCACAGCCACCCTGGGCCGCCCATACCTGAAATATTCCCATTTTCTAGCAGAGGATAATGGAATTGCCCCAGGGCACATGGAGTTGGCTTAGCATCCCAATCAGTCAAGTTCACGCCCAGCGTTCAACTTTGACAGTCACTGCTCCTGAGAGCCAGCAGATCCACGGCATCCCCTAAGTCTCCCTAAGGACGTGTGAGAAGATTTTTGGCTCTATCTACTACTGAAAAGAAACTTCTCTCTCAAGAATATTTTAGTCTGGGTGCGCCTGGGTGGCTCAGTCATTAAGCATCTGCCTTTGGCTCAGATCATGATCCCAGGGTCCTGGGATTGATCCCAGGTCAGGCTCCCTGCTTAGTGGGAAGCCAGCTTCTCCCTCTCTCGCTCCCCCTTTTTGTGTTTCCTCTCTCACTGTGTCTCTCTCTGTCAAATAAATAAAATCTTAAAAATAATAATAATAATAATAATAGTCTGTGTGGACCCACCTTGGCACTGGATACAATATTGGGGAAGAGAGAGAGTGAACCTCTGTGGATAGGCAGTCACCAGAGAGAGGCAGCCCATACTTGTTTGCATTAACCAAGGAGGGATGAATTCACACTGGGCAATAGGGTGACTTTGTCCAAAGCACAGAGACTAGTGAGACTGAGAGCCAGCAGGAAAGAGGGAGTTTTACGGTGTGCTGTCTGCCCGACCCATTGGCTGACTCCAAGTTGGCAGGCACTCCCCTGATCCAGCTAAGTAGTGCCAAACACAATATCCGAAGTGTGCAGCCACCCTAGCTGAGCATACTTAGTGCTCTTACAAACCGTTACAGTTTAAAGTGGAATGAAAATTATCCTGGGAACACTGGCTCTGTTACTGTGAATTCATTTGGGCTTGACTCACTGAAGGAGGCTTGAAGGTCCCAGAGGTACGTGATCAAGATTTATATTTCAATTTTTCTGTCCCTACTGACCCGAGGTGAGAGAACAGAGCAACAAAAGGTGACATTATATCCCAGGGGCCAGAGAATGCTCTTTGTTACTTTGTTGGTTAGGGATGTGGTAGCCAGATAGCTGAGCTTATTAAAAATTGTTTGATATGAAGCCAGAAGTGGTTTCTGGGTGAGACAGAAGGAACTCCCTTCTTAAGGACGAAGTTCAGTGCCGAGGCTTGGGAACATTTGTTGTGTTGCTCAAAGAATTGCTATGCTCGGGAACATTTGTTGTGTTGCTCAAAGAATTGCTATGCTCATTTCTGGTTTCTTTTCTTTTTCTTTTTTTTTTTTTAAGATTTTATTTATTTATTTGACAGAGAGAGAGAGATCACAAATAGGCAGAGAGAGGGGGAGACAGGCTCCCTGCTGAGCAGAGAGCCCGATGTGGGGCTCGATCCCAGGACCCTGAGATCATGACCTGAGCTAAAGGCAGAGGCTTTAACCCACTGAGCCACCCAGGCGCCCCATCATTTCTGGTTTCTTATTTGTTCAAGACCAGGAGCGTCAAGGGAACTCCTGAGTTCATAGGAGCTCTGAGAGATGCTTACAGGGCATCTTTGGGGTCAGGGGTCCAGGCGTGGGGCTCCAGGCAGGCCCTTGCTACACCCATAGCAGCAAGCACTTTCTCTTCCTGTGTTTTATGAACTGGGGTTCTTTTGGGAACACCTATTGTTTTAACACCACCTTTCTTTCAGGGAGTACCCTGGTTTTCTTCAGAAATCCACCACTCTCTGTCCGTATGTCTTGGGTGATGTGATGTGGACTCTTCTGGACGCAGGAACGGGCATGTACAAGACTCAGGCTGACTCAACCAGAGTCCCTGATTCATCTCCTCCCATAGGCAGTCCAGGAAAGGGCCAATGAGACTGAGCTTGCCCAAGCCCTCCTCTAGCCCCGCCCCCTTCCAGCTCTTTGATTCGGCCTGAGCCACAGTTTGCTCATCTGGAACCTAGGGATGATACTCTTTACGCTTAGAATGGTGCCTGGCAGGCACTATACCTTTTATGAAACATGAGCTGTTGTTTATGAACCTGAAAGCACAATCTATTGCTCAGTTTTATTAGATCCTTCCTAATTTTTCCACTGAACAGTTACCCTAACTGCCCTCTATAACTTCCCTTCCCTCTCAAACAAAAATAGCAGCACTTCCTCCTTTTCAAGCCAATTATCTCTCCACCTGCTGAAACCCCTTTCCAATTTGCTTTCACTTCTCCTCCTTCTCATTCCTGTTCTTCACTCGGTGCGCATTGGGGACCGAGAGGAAGTTTGTCTTCTGCTGGACGTTTTGATGCTCACAATACCACATTGCCCACTGTGATGATTCTCCAGCATTTTGTCCACCTCTGCCTCAAGATGAAATAGTCCTTTTGTAACACCATCTTGCAGGTATAACCACGTTTAGGTACAAGGCCCACTTCCCTGGCTGAAATTCCAGCTCTTTTCAGCATTACCTTCAGTTCACTTCAGTTTGGCCCTCTGCACATTTTCCAAAGCCCCTCCCCCAATCCTTTTATTCTGAGGAAGTTGATAGAGGCAGACAAGGCAAGGAAAAACAGAGACCATTTGGGGGAAAAAAAGGGGGGCTCCTGTGTCTTATAAAAAAGTTACAGCTCTTTAAGGACATGATGTTTAATATCCTGAAAAAGCCAGAGGGGTAAACCGAGGAATGCCTTTGAGGATGAGACAAGAAAAAGGAGACACGTCTTTGATCCTGGGAAGGGGAGGAGTTAGATGGCCATTAAAGAACCAGAATCGAGTGTCGCTGATAGCACCCCTCCCCCCCCCGCCCCCGCCACCAAGGAGGCAATGGGATGTGGAAGTGGTAGGCGTTCTGGTACCTCTGAGGAAGCTGACCCTTGGCAGAGGTTCTCAAGGCTCAGCAGCATTCCCGTGCCAACGGTGGGGCTGTGGAGAGACTACAGGACTTGAAGAGAATTCCAGGCCTGGGTGATGAGGATGTCAGCAGCAACCATGATGAACTGGTGGAGGGGCATGAATTTAGCCTCTTGTGTCACCCAAGGAGGGGAGTGCCCTAACCATGGCCAGCATTAGCCTCCCTGCCATCCTGGCTGGTAGGAGGTAGACTTGAATGGAAATGAAGCACAGGAAAGGGATGAGGACTGCACGCAGCTTGCACCCTGAAGTGTGCTCTGGGATTGAGCCCCATATCTCGGCACCAACAGCTTCCTATGGGGTTCTCCCATGTGTGCATATTTCAGTGCAGGGCTACAGCGGGAACACAGACACACAGCCCCTCTCTAGGGTAAGACAGCTTCATCTGAGGCCCCAGAATTAGCCCTCAGTGTGGGTTGGAGTGCCAATAGCCAAAATAGATTCTTTGGAGGGAAAAAAAATCACTTTGCTACCCCTAGGAAATTGATCCAACATCACCCATCTGGAATTTTCTGAAGCCAAACCCACTCATCAATGTCAAAACCAGAATGAGAGGAAACTTGAAGAAACAGCCTCCCACCCTCCCATGTCATAGGTAAAAAATGGCCAGCTTTGTTTTCTTTGGTTGTGAAGGAAGAAAAAATTTTTTAAAAACCCAGGGTGGATCATAATGCTGAGTCTCAAGTATCCTCATTTCCAGATGCCTTTATAGTTCCCAAGTTGTCCCATCAAACTGAGTTACAACCCTATTAAAATGCCACACTCAATATTTTTTTTTTTTGTCTAATCCCCTAATACTCCAATCCCTGGCTGTCAGCAGACACATCAGGAAACTCCCCCACGCGGAGGATTTGGTTTGGGTTTGTTTTGGCCCAGGAAAGAAAGCACTGAGGAAGAGGGCCGAGCTGCAGAAAGAGCGCAAGCATAGGCCCTGGGGGAGGGTCACCAGCCTTCTTCATTCCGGCGGTATCTTTAGCCAGCGATCCCAGGGGTCACTGGCAGGCGGGTGGGTGAGTGAAATGCCATTTTGAAGGAGATGTGTGACCAGACTCAAGGAGTGCCCGTTAGCCAACAAGTGAAGGGAGTGAGCCCTGTTGACCATTCTTGGCTTCTTACCAGGGAGAGGGGGAAGGTGGCCCTGGAGTGACTCACCCAGCAGATCCTGCCTCAGGACAATGATGGAATGCAAATATTGATAAATCCTGTGGTGGTTTAATGCTCTTCAGAGTGCTCAACACACACTCTGAGTCACCAAACCAAGATGAATGAGTCCTACTTGTTAGGTTCCCTGACTGGAAAAGGTAAAAGGAAGGAAATTGTCAAACAAAGGGCATTTCCTCCATCTTGTGATTATAAATGTCTGTAAACAGACATTATTTTCTGGTCCTGAGTGTCTTCCTCATGGAGGCAGGTGGCTTTGACTATGGGGAATTACCAGCATTCTGGTGACTCTGCTCTCCCCATGGCTTATCTTGGGAAAGAACTAGAAGTGGAGCAAGAGGAGGAAGGATTAGGCATTTCTACTGGATATTGTTCTTCACTGCATACCTTCTCCAAAGGTGGAGGATACATTTCAGCCCTGTGCTTCTCCAGCACAGTGCTTGGCCCTCTGCCTGACAAGTACACATGGGGTGGTGAAGGGCACCCGGTGGGGTTCAGACAGAGGCCAGGCAGTAGTGCTCTGTGGGAAAAGATAGCTGGCCTCCTTGGCATCACTGGCTTTCCTCTGAGCCACCATGTTGCCTTTTTTTGAAAGAAAATACAGAATACTAAGAAGTCTGAATAGTTGAGAATTCCTTGAAGGGACAAATACGATCCTCACACGTGACTAAAAACTACAGGAATTAATAACACAGCTAGTTAGTACTTTGGAATTACTAGGATATTTCTTTTCTGATCAAAGCGAAGTGGAGAAGGAATTGAAAAGTCACCCTGGAGTCTTGAGTAGAAATCTCGAATGTGCACCAGGAGCTCACCTGTTGTGTACCTCAGTGGGGAGGAGACAAAAGGAAAGCTTAGGGGAAAATGTCTCGCTGGAATACCTAGCCACAGAAACAGGAAAACATGGCCAACTGCAGCCAGAGGAACTGTGGCTCCTTCCAGAAGTTACGAGTATGAAAATAGTAGAGGCTGAAAGCAAATATAATCCATTAGTTCATGAGCTCACTGACAAGGTTCAGATTGTGTGATTGTCGGTCACATGCTGTAATTGTAATAATTACTTATGGCAATTACACTGCTATACCCTGTCCACACCATCTTCCCCTAAGATCTCCCACAGCAGTGCGCCTTGGTAGCCTAATCTCTCACGGCTGAGCATGGTGATGCACTCAGATCCAGTCTGTGTTATCAACCACGTAATCATAAAATAAGAGAGGTTGGGATAATTGAGAATCAGAGTCAGTAAAAGCTGTATGACTGGGTCAGGATGCTTTAACAAAAACAAAACAAAAACAACAACAACAAAAAATCCCAGGATTGACAGCCAAACAGTTAGCTGGCTGGATGGGATGAGAGTAGTATAATGTTTGACTCAAGAAGTGGCCCTCAAAGTGTGGTCCTGGATCCGTACCATCAGCATCACTGGGAAATGGATAGAAATGCAAATTATCAAGTCCCTTGGCCCCAACTCCACTGAATTAGAAACTCTGGGGGTAGAGCTCACTGTGTGTGCTTTAATAACCTCCCCCCCCCCAGTGGTTCTGATACAGGCTGAAGTTTGAGAATCAGTGGACCGAGAACCTAAGTTGATTAAGGAACACAGTACAACTTCACTTGCCAGAGGATCTGGCCTTGTGGGTTTCCAGGGAGCAGTTGTCCCAGTAATAATTCTTTCTTTAAGAAATAAACACTTCTCTTTTGAAAGTATCTTTAGAGACTAGACCCAGAGTAGATCTTGTTTGTTCACCTGCTTCCTCATTTGGATGGATCTTCATAAAAAAGCCAGACCATGCAGCTTGATAACCAAACCCACCCCTAAATGTCACTTGTCAGGATATCAAACTCAAAGTCAACCTCAGAGGAAACAGGTTTCACATAGAGGGTGTTCAAAAGAATGTGCTTGGGGCAATTAGGTCAGATGTGTTCACTGTGACTTTGAGCTCATTGCACCCCTGTCTTTTCTCAGTATTTTTAAAATATAGCATACATCTGGAACAGTCTGAGAACGTGGCTCTTCTAGGTAGGATAGGGCCCAAGTACAAAATAATAAAGGATAAACCGATAGACTTTGGGGTACACCAGATTGTGGGTCAGAGGCCATGTGCACCAAGAAATGGATGGATGAAGTTTCCGGGGCAACTCAACTTGCATGATTTGGATTCTCAGGGTAATTTGACAGTGATGGGCCATGAAACAGCTGCAAGATCCCAACAGCACTAGAGCAGTGCAGTGGGAGCAAAAACCCCACTGAGAGTTTATGGGGTAGTTTGGGGACCAAGATGTCACACAGGCTAATTCTATAAAATTCCACCACAGGTCTCCCATTTGGCCATCACAATCACAGTGCTTTCTAGTGAAATGTAACCTATGCCTAATTAACGTATTGGAAATATTAAGACTGTAATGACCCAAAGCATCCCCATGCCATGGGAGTCAGGCATATGGCTGGATTTAAACATAACTCAGATAAGTTTGCACCAAGCTCCTATTAAAGCAATCATAAGTGTTTTTTAAACCTCCCCATGTGGCTGCCTCTCTCCATTCTTGTGGCAGTCAAGATATCAGGAAGAACAAAGGAGAGATTTGTTTTCTCATATTGACCAGAGGCTTTAACTAATTTCTTTGATAGTCCAAGATTTACATGTTCACCAAAACTGCCAGTAGTGTAATTTTTATGTATCCCCTTGGGAAATTACTACTATAATTACTCATTGGGGAATGTTGTTAGTAAGTGTTATTCTGAAGCAATTACTTAGGGAAATAGAATTTTTGCAAAAAAGGAACAACCAGAGGGGTGCCTGACTGGCTCAGTTGGTTAAGCATCTGCCTTCAGCTTAGGTCCTGGGATCGAGCGCCGCATCAGGCTCCCTGTTCAGTGGGGAGTCTGCTTTTCCCTCTCTCTCTCTCCCCCTCCCCCCTGCTTGTGCTCTTGCTGGCACCCTCTCTTTGTCTCAAATAAGTAAATAAAATCTTAAAAAAAAAAAAAGGAACAACCAAAAAGCCATCGTTAACACCTTACTCTGTTCCGCCTTGACGAACCTCAGCAAAGACTAGTAAAGTGAGCAAATGCAAATTTGATCTGCCTATCTGAATGATGAGACACTGTACTGGTAGGAAATGCATTCAGCTCAACTGACAGCAAACAGATAGTCATTTAAATACAGGAAGATGTGTTTGTCTCTCATCTTTGTGAATAGTTTGCCGTCAGAAGCTTGCCTTCGAGAATTCAGATTTTTCTGTTTTCTTGGTCCACCACCCTTGGATTTTGCCTTTTAGCCTGATGGTAGCAACAGAGGTGTACCTCCAACACTGTGTCCATGTTTCAGGCAAAAGAAGAGAAAGTATTAGCAAACTCTGGTTGTGTCTCATTGGCAGAACTGTTACATGACCATATCTGGCTGGAAGGGAGGCTAGAAAATCAGGTTTTTAGTATTTTCAACCTCTGAAGGAGAAATGGAAATTGGGTCAACGAATCTAGAGTATTACAGACATCATAATAAATAACAGAACTCTGGATTAGTATGTCCTAACATGTTTCAGCGAACATCATCAAGGGCTTTCTCCAATTATAGGTTCATATAAGCAACTAATCATGATACAGTGTAATGAAGACTAAATGCCAGGTGTGTAATTAGAGCTTTTTGTTTTGCTGGAGGGGTGTAGGGAAGCTTCGGTGCTTGTCAGACTTTAATTTTAATGGGATTTTATTAAAATGCAGATTCGAGATTCAGTGGATGGGGGTAGGGCCTAAGATTCTGCATTTACAGCAGACTCCAAGGAGATGCCAATGCCATAAAAAGTAATGGTGTAGGTTAACATTTAAACAGAGCCTAAAATGTAAGTAGGAGTTCACCAAGTGGAGAAAAGGGATGGGGGAACGTAAGACTAGGGAATAGCATGCACAAATGCATGTGCCCATCCCCATTTATGCAATCCTTTGCCACACTATATCTATATATATACAGAGAGAGACAGAAAGGTACTTGGTTAAGTTTTTAGAAGATACATACAATAAGTCGATATTATATATTATATATTTAATCAACTATACTACATACTCATGGTGAGTATTAACACAAATTCTCAGCCAATGAGCACTTTACCATAGTTTTCTAATTCAATGTGTTGTGGTTTTTTTGTTTGTTTGTTTCTGTGACCTTTTCTCTGGTTATTTATGTTGTAATCTAGGAAGCAGGTTTGGCCCATTAGGATTGGTGAAAGACTTGCCAGTATTATCAGTCCTGAAGCTGTCCAAGAACACAAAGGAAGTGTACCATGCTAGAGCTTAAATGGTGAACTCCATTTCTTGAGTCACTTCAAAAACTGGTCAAGGGCACCAACAATATAGATCATCCCTTAAATGTTATAAAACTAATCATAGTGTAACCTCAGCTTGGGATGATTGACCAATAATTGTGTGACCCATGTCCTCAAAGAAACTATGGCCAGAGGTATGTCATGACTTCAGAGGATTTGAGAAAATCTGAAGACTCATTGCCAGTGCACGGTGCCATACATACCTCCCTAGGGACACCATGCCGAAATGACCCCATATACAGTTGGCTCAAGTAGCATTTCCATCTCCAGGCGCTCATCCCCCACACTAAATGAGGACTGCCACTAGGGGAAGCATTTAGAGACTAGGATATAGTTTGATTTCTTGGAGTACAGGACAAGACAGGAGGAGTGGTAGTAAATGAGCCTGTTCTCATCTCAAAATTAAGTTGGCTTAACCATGCTGTGTTCCATCTTACCCTACATACTATGAGGAACCATCAAAGTTCACAATGGAATCACATAGTCACATTTGGGCTTTAGAGGCGTAGCTTCATTGACTATTCATTGGATGGACTCAGGGAAAGTTGAGCAGCTAAACTGGAGTTAGGGAGGTGTGGGGTAGGGGGATAGACAAGATAAAACCCTGAACCCAAGCACCGACTGTAGCAGGGGAGAAAAGGAATAAGATGTAACAAGTCATGTGGAAGGTAGGCTCAGTAGCACAGACTAAACTTTAAGATGTGTGGCTTAGGAATAAAGAGAAGTTGAAGATGACCTTGAGACCAGAGTAGCAGTTTGGACCAGCATGCTGTGATTTTTTTCTTTTTTTAATTTACATTTGAAGTCCTTCAGTCATTCACAGGTTCACAAGTCCTTTATATCCGTTTGCCTTATTCTTGACAACTTCATGTATCTTTGACACCTGCCAGAACCTGAGAGCTTCTGGGACTGAGCATGAGAGGTTTTAGCTTGGCCAACAGGGTGAATGATAGTGCCTCTAACTGTAAAAGTTAATGCAAGAGTGGAATTTGTCTGCAGAACAAAGATAATTCCATCAAGAGTTTTACCAATAGACAATGAATCTTGTAACACTGAAAAAATAAAAGTATTTGGGGAAAAAAAAAAAAAAAGAGTTTTACCAATAGAGGGGAGTATGGTTTGGCCCTCATAGATCAAGGATTAGCCTGAACCTTGATTCACTTTTTCTGTGACCTTAAGCCAGTTCCTTGGCCTTCCAGTGGCTATAAAGCAGAAGAAAACATCCACCACCCTGTGAATAGCTCCCCAAAGCCACTAGGCTCAAAACACTGATTCTGACCAGTACACATTAATCAATGTCATCTTTCCATCCTTTCAGGCATCTTTACAACCCTCATTTCCCCACACACTCAGCTCTCTAGACTCAGAAAATATGTGTTGATAACCCAGATTCAGGGTGCTTCCCCAGAGCAATGCTGCCCTGTGGAATCAAAACTGAGAAGAGAAAAAACAAGTCAGTGTATCAGATTTCTCTGGGACCCACCATCCAATTCTCAGTATACAAGAATTTTTTTGAAAAAGTGCAGTGTTTATTTTCATGGTTGCACTAAAGACCTCTGAAAATACCACAGATAACCACAGCACCAATAACTATTTAATTTATTACATTTGTACATGCAGATGGAAAGAAACCAGTCTTGGCATAAAGACAACTATAAACAAATGTAAACTATAAATCAGACAGTCAAATTAGAAATTGAGTAAAAAGATCCAAAGTCTACCTTATGTTTTCCCATTCCCATGTAGTATTGTTACCAAATCTTTTTATATTTTATTTCCACTAATAGGAGCTCCCTCTTCAGTGAATGAACTTTCCTTTCTTCTCCTTATGCATTCAATTAAGAAAATCAGGTATGGGTCTAGGCTCTGGGAATGCAAAGATCAAATAAGACCCTGTCCCTTATCAAATCATGATTTAATCCTGTGCCTTTTGCAAGGTTCAGTTGTAAAAAAAAAATAAATAAATAAAAATAAAAATAAAAATAAAAAATTAATGGATGAGCAAATGGACTAATTTAACCTATTAAATGTCTCAAACCCTTTTTTGAAGAGTAGAGGGAGAATTTACTCTTTTTAAGGAGGCATTATGAATAAACTACAGCTGAAGATGGAAAGAAATCAAATTCTATTCTTTGTAGTTTTTGATCATACCTTTTGGCCCCTGATTAACTCAAATAGGCATTTATTTCCTCAAGCTGGATTATCTTGATTAAATCAATGTATACATTTAAATATCTAAAGTAAAAGCAAATAGGTGGTATTTTTCTTCCTAGTGGTAGAGCTACCTCCACCTGCTGATGAGTAGCCTTAGTAGGTTTAGTAAACTCATAGACTTCTATGTGACATCAGTACAGTGAAATCACTTTGTTTCTAGCTTCCTGAGACTCTAAACCTGGTTAATGTCACCATCTATTCTCGATCAGATCAATGAAAAAACATCTAATTGATGTCTGTATAGCCTCTCTAGCCTTATCCCATTCCATTCTCTATACCATACATAAAGTGGTCTTTTGAAAAACACAAGTTAATTATATTAACTCAGTGGCTCAAACCTTCCCATTGCTCTTGGGATAAATACATGAATACTTAAAGTGGTCTTATACCCAACAAGATAAACCCATCTGCATGTCTCCAGACTCAGCTTGTACCATAATTTTTTTCCCCTTATAATTGGCTGTCATTGCCCCATACATCTCTCTTTGAAGCAATTATCATAGGTATAATTTTGTTATGTTTTAATTACTTGATGATGTTCTTCCTCACTTGATAATAAACAGCAAGAAGACGGTGACCATGCTTTTTATAGCTCATAGCTGTATCTCTAGTGGCTAGCTTAGGAGCCTTACAAAGGAAAGGAATTTAATACATACTGGTTATATGAGTGAAGAATACATGAGTAAATGATTGGTTGTTAATCCAATCACCTGGTACTGTTTTTAATAGAAAACTTATTTCAGGGATGAAAATTCTATTTTGTTTAATTGTACAGTAAATATTATCTTCTATGTATTTCAGGGTCTTGATGATAGATAATCAAAGTGGTCAACTAAAGGATTTGTATTTCTCCCATTCCAGAAGAATGGAGGGAGAGGAAAAACATAGTTATAATCTAGTATCTCCAAAATTCTCTGTGATTGTCTGCATTTACCTGGTAGGGAATGATTCTTGACCTCTCTAAAAGAAAGTTTTGTCTGTAGAAATCATGAATTTTTAATATAGTCAATCGTTTTACAAATCATGTTGTAGAAAACAGTCTTGATTATTTCAACTTCATTTATGCCCTGGCCCACCTTTCCTAGTTCAACACTTATGATACTAAACATTGAACTACAAAGATGAATAAGATATATTCACTGATCTTGGAGAGATCTAAGCCCAGCAAGGAGTGATGAACTCTTAAACAATACATAGAATAAAGATTATAATATAAATGTGTACAAGTCCTAAATGAGGAGAGACTGATATGAGAGGAGAGTATAGAAACTTATTCTGAGTTTCATATGGTCAGGTAATCAAAGAAGTTTATCATACTTGGGCAACTGCTGTGGATACCCAATGAAAAAGAATGTCCTTTCTTTTGTGTGTCTAATTAAACCTTGCATCCAATTAAATTTTGCCATGAATGACAACTTGCTTTACCATTGTTTTCTATGAAACTACTGTTGCTCTGAATGGTTCTCTTCATCTCTGATCTTTGACTCTTTTTTTTTTTTAAAGACTATTTTTCTGTTTGACAGAGAGAGAGAGATAGCAAGAGGGAACATAAGTAGGGGGAGTGTGAGAGGGAGAATCAGGCCCCCTGCTGAGCAGGGAGCCCAACACGGAACTTGATCCGAGGACTCTGGGATCATGACCTGAGCCGAAGGCAGATGCTTAATGGCTGAGCTACCCAGGCACCCCTGATCTTTGACTCTTGTTACCAAGTCTATCTATGGCATTTTCCTTTTAGTAACTCTCCAATAATCAGCCTTGCCTACTCTGACACTTCCACCTCCTGGAGCATGGATAGAACCAGTGGATAGAACCAGTGGATGAACTCTTTACCTCCTGTTATCCATCCATCCCTTCAACAAGACTTAATACATGGTTGTCATCTAGGGGAGGGAAATGGACATGAACACAAATAAATGGCAACATCAGCAAAATGAAACAGCATGGTATGAGAAGCTGCATAAAATGTACTCAAGAACATGGGCTATAGGATAAGAAGACTGAATTCAAATCCTGGTGCCATCTCTTACTAGCTGGATGAAATCATACAAATTTCTTAACCTCATCAGTCAATTGGAATAATAATCCCTGACTCTTGAAGCTATACCAAGTATTAAATGAAGAAATTTATGTAAGATGTTTAACACTGTGCCCAGAACACAGGAGGCACGCAATAAATGATAATCATGACAATGATGAATGCAAGGATCATGAAGACTTGTATAAAATGCTATGGGAAATCAAATCAAGGTATGGGTGAGTTTACTTAAGAAGAGGTTCATGGAGGAGAAACATTTGAGCTAAATCTGGAAGGGTAGAAGGAAGCCAGGAGGAAGACTGGGAGATTCACTCAGAAAAAAGAAACATCATAAACTAAAAATAAAAGGTAGACTTAAGGTTTACGAGTCTACAGAAGAAATAAATGATAAGCTAGCTTGAATAATGGGCTCAGCTATGGATAATAGGGAAGAAGAATCTGAGCCAGATCTTGGAGATATTCCCCAGACTGGGTTTCAATTAATGACATAAGTTGTGTTAAAGTGATGTGTGTGTAAAGTATATGCAGTTAGCAGCTCAGACGTCACAAGATGGGGCTTTTGTTAAAGGCCTACCCTCTTCTTTTCAGACATTTTTATGGAGCCCTCCAAGTGTGTCATGACCCTGTTTATCAGCTACTTCTTTTGTTGAAAACTCTTCTCAACCATTTTTTTAATCCAGGTGCACATTTTCAGGGCCTAACTAAAAATTCAAAGATATGAAACATGCTTTCTCTCTTTACTTCAGAGGCTACATTGTTCATCTGGGTGTAGCAAGAGCTCTTCAAAACTGTTCCAAAAAATGTTTCATTCATTACAACCAAAAAGAACATTCTCCTAAAAGCTTGCTTTTTTGTGTCTATGTCTGTCTCTGTCTCCCCACACCTCCAACTCAGACCCTTCTTACTCTCTATGTCAGTTCCACTTCTTTAATGAGACTTTGAGCAATTCGATATTTTGTTTATGATTGTTTTTAAGCCCCACATACTCTATAAATCACCCAATACTTTCTCTTCCATTACTACCCAGCTGACACTTGAGAAACACAGGTTGCTATTTTATTTTCCTCTCCCATTATTCACCCAGCCCCTCCATATGTATTTTTCTTACACATAAACCCAGTACTAAAAATACACATCAGTTGAAGGTTCTGCCAAAATACTTAGTGAATGAGTAATGCAACTTGCCCGAGACCAGAAGTGTGGGGGTCCTAAAATAAATCCCTTTGAAATGAATGAACCAATTCGTCTGGAACCTGACTTCATTAAGACATTATGAATAACTATGTGGGATACAAAGTCAGTGGGCTGGTATGAGGCTCAGTGCACACATCACGTCAGCCTTCAGGAATTGACGTCTCTCCCTGAATGTCGCCGGTTCAGCCAGCAGAAGTTCTCAGGGCACATGCAATAGTATTGCAACCCCTGTTTTGTTTTGTTTTTTTGTTTTTTTAATTCTTTCTTTGTTCTCATCTTTAAGTATCCTAAGTATTTGTTTCCACACTTACTGTTTGTATCTTCCCTCTGGATTGTAACTCCATGAAGGGGAGACCCGACTGTGCTGTTTCCCATTGTGTCCCCAGTGTTAAGTCAGTGCTTTGCACAGGGTAAATGCTCAGATTTGTTGAATAGATTTCATACCCAAAGTCCTGTAAGGCCAAACAAACAATTAACTACTTTTGTGCTTGTATGTCTCCTAAGAATAAAATAACGATGCTGGGTGTAGTTGATAAGCATGTGCTACATGGCTAGTACTGAGCTAGCACGCTAACATAGATTCTGCTGCATACTCGATACTTCCCACAGCTATCCTGCATGATCTATTTTTGCAATTCCTTTGCACATGAGACCACCGATGATCAGAGAGGTTAGCTAACTCGCCCAGGGTCAGATAGCTGGAAAGCAGAAACCTTAGGGTTTGAATCTAGGACTCCTTTATCACAGCTTCTCAGTTTATCACTCTGCTACTCCTTCCCATCAAGTACTATGTATCTTCTCAACATTCTCTGGGTGTAACCCCTTTTGTATTGATCCTGAATTGAAATGGAAGAAAGTAACTGTTGGTTGTAGTGGCTTGCTGCTCCTTTTCTCAGATGTTGCAGTTATAGAGATGGTTACTCATCCTCTGACTTCTTACCCCTCCAGCTACTTCATTCTTCCACATCCTTTGGGAAAAGCAAAATAAAACCGATCCCTTTTCCAAAACTCATTAATCTTTTCCAGTTACATTTCCAAGCAAATCTGGAAGGACTGAGGCCTCACAGGAAAGTTCCCCCATCGCATGAATTCAGATTCTCTCCCTGTTCTTGGAGAATTTTATAGTCCACCTAAACTATCTGACTAAGCTGTTTCAAGAGTGGTAAACTCTCCATTCAAAACAAAGCAGGAAGGGAAATGTGCCCTTTGCCTGCTGACTGGATTTTTTCTTCTGGATTCCATTCCAAGACACTGCCTGAGGCTTTTCAAGAGCTCTGGAACCTTTGACTCTCTCCAGTGCCCCTGGGGTTACAATGCCACCCATTTGAATAAGGCAGACTACTTCTTTTATTTATTTATTTGATTAATTTAATTTAATTTAATTAACTTATTTGATTTATTTAAAAGATCCCCGAGGTCATGTACGTATTTTATTTTATGTATATATATTTTTTGCTTGTTTCCCTTACCCATGGTGACGAGTCTAGTGAGAAGTTGCTGCAGCCGAGGTCAACGAGATTGCTGCCTATGTTCTCTTCAAGGATTTTGATGGTTTCCTGTCTCACATTTAGATCTTTCATCCATTTTGATTTTACTTTTCTGTATGGAGTAAGAAAGTGGTCCAATTTCATTCTTCTGCATGTGGTTGTCCAGTTTTCCCAATACCATTTGTTGAAGAGACTTTTTTCCATTGGATATTCTTTCCTGCTTTGTCAAAGTTTAGTTGACCATAGAGTTGTGGGTCCATTTCTGGGTTTTCTGTTCTGTACCATTGATCTATGGGTCTGTTTTTGTGCCAGTACCATACTGTCTTGATGATTACAGCTTTGAATAGAGCTTGAAATCGAGAATCGTGATGACTCCAGTTTTCTTTTTCAGGATTGCTTTGGCTATTCAGGGTCTTCGTGATTCCATACAAATGCTAGGATTGTTTGTTCTAGCTCTGTGAAACACGCTGGTGGTATTTTGATGGGGATTGTGTTAAATGTGCAGATTGCTTTGGGTGGTATACACATTTTAACAATGTTTGTTCTTCCATTCCATGAGCATGGGGTGCTTTTCCATTTCCTTCTGTCTTCTTCAATTTCTTTCATAAGTGTTCTATAGTTTTCAGAGTATGGATCTTTTACTTCTTTAGTTAGACTTATTCCTAGGTATCTTATGGTTTGGGTGCAATTGCAAATTGGATTGATTATTTTTCTGCTGCTTCATTATTGGTGTATAGAAATGCAACAAATTTCTGCACGTTGATTTTCTATCCTGCAACTATGGTGAATTCATGAAGAGTTCTAGCAATATTTTGGTGGTGACTTTCAGATTTTCTAGATAGAGTATCATGTTGCCTGAAAATAATGAAAGTTTGACTTCTTCCTTGCCAATCTGGATACCTTTTATTTCTTTTTGTTGTCTGATTGCTGAGGCTAAGACTTCCAATACTATGTTAAATAGTAATGGTGAGAGTGGACATCCTTATCTTGTTCCTGACTATAGGGGAAAGGCTCTCAGTTTTTCCTGATTGAGGATGGTATTAGCTGTGGGTCTTTTGTATGTGAACTATTGGGACTTCATCAAGATGAAAAGCTTCTGCACAGCAAAGGAAACAATCAACAAAACTAAAAGACAGCCTGCAGAATGGGAGAAGATATTTGCAAATGACATACCTTATAAAGGCTTAGTATTCAAAATCTATACAGAACTTACCAAAGTCAACACCCAAAAACAAATAACCCAGTTAAGACATAAATAGACACTTTTCCAAAAAAGACACCCAGATGGCTAACACATGAAAAGATGCTCACTATCACTCGTTGTCAGGGGAATACAAATCAAAACCATGATGAGATACCTTCTCAAACCTGTCAGGATGGCTAAAATTAACAACACAAGAAACAACAGGAGTCAGGGAAGATGCAGAGAAAGGGGAACCCTCTTGCACTGTTGATGGGAATGCAAACTAGTGCAATCACTCTGGAGAACAGTATGGAGGTTCCTCAAGATGTTAAATATAGAACTACCCTATGATCCAGTGATTGCACTGCTAGGTATTTATCCAAAGGATACAAAAATACAGATTTGAAGGGGTACATGAACTCTGATGTTTATAGCAGCATTATCAATAATAGCCAAACTATGCAGAGAGCCCAAACGTCCACTGATTGATGAATGGATAAAAAGGTGTTGTGTATGTATAAAATGGAATATCACTCAGCCATCAAAAGAATGAAATCTTGCCATTTGCAATGACGTGGATGGAGGGTCTTATGTTAAGTGAAATGAGTCAGTGAGAAAAAGACAAATACCTTATAATCTCACTCATGTGGAATTTAAGAAAGAAAACAGATGAACATGTGGGAACGGGGAAAAAGAAAAAAAAGGAGAAGGGGAAACAAGCCATCAGAGACTCAACGATAGAGAACAAACTGAGGGGTGATGGAGGGAGGTGGGTGGGGAAAGGGTTAGATGGGTGATGGGAATTAAGGAGGGCACTTGTTGTGATGAGCCCTGGGGGTTGTATGTAAGTGATGAATCACTGGATTCTGCTCCAAAAACCAATATTGCACTGTATGTTCCCTACCTAAAATTTAATTAATTAATTAATTAATTAATTGAAAAATAAACGTGTCTTATTCCATTAGATCACCATTTTGTTTGTCTTGCCTTTATAAGATGGAATAAGTTCTGAAGATGTTGAAGGACTTTAAATTACTGGGTTTACCCCACATTGATATTTTACTCCTCCGCAATACAAAGTCTCAACCATTATTCAATACACAGCAAATACAACTTCTGTGCAGTGTTTTCGGATGATCCAAAGAGTGAATCGTCTCCATGAAAGTTTGCACAAACTTTACAATATCGCTTACCACACAAAATAATTATCTACTTACCTGTTGTTTACCGATCATAGACTATAAATACCCTGTGGTCAGGCATCATATCACATTAATTTTCTATTTCTTATCTGTCACTTGGTATTTAATAGATCTTCAATGAGTGTTGAATGAATTCTTTATACTTGCAGGTTATTCATCCTCTTTTGAAACACTTTGACAGCTCAGTATTTCAAGATCTATCTCCCCTTCTCTTGTTGTGAAGATATGATTATTATAAGATCACATATCTTTGCTGTAGTGAGCTAAGCTCAATGTCCCTAACACTTCCACCTCTTGTCCTGGTTTTGCCTTCTGGCTTTGCTCTTCTGACAGCATTTGAAGACAGTTAATGTGCCCCTTCCAGGTTGGTACCTGATTTGCCTTTACTGAGGGCCTTACAGGATGGCTTCTAAATTTGAACCATCATGGTTCCTCCTCCCAGGATAATCCAAAATTCCTCTGAAAGAGGGGTGCAGTGCCATGTCCCAGACATGGTCGCACCACCAAGTACTACGAGATTTTACTGAGCTGGATACTACATTTTTGCAAATAGCCTCAGCAACATGACATTTTTCTGTATTATATCAATTCTCTTATGTCTTTCTTTTTTCCTGTAGGTAGGTTAGATTTCTAATTGATCCTGCTCTGATTCATTTTCCAACCTTAAAAGTGAGATTTCACATCTGTCAATGTCTACAGATGTTTGGGATCTTAGGGTGCTGAGGCACAGGACCCTGAACTCTGAGTACACTCATGTATTTCGGTAGTTAACTGATTTGCTCTCTCCTTTTGTAGCTGACTGATACCCTCTTTACTGATAAGCCTATAAATAATTAGGTTTTAAATAGTTGCATTCTGAGTACACTTCCAGGCATGTGCTGGCCTTCGTTCACTCCTCTGGGTAGGTGCCAACAAGTCGTAACAATAGCAACAGTGAAGCTTTGTGCACTGAGGGCCAGGCTCTGTGCTAAGCACTTTACATGCTTGTCAGCTAGGATAGGTGGGGTTGGCATGACCCTAAGCAACCCCCAATTCTCAGTGGTTTAAACAACATTTATTTTTTTATCTCACTCGTGTGGGAGAGAAGGGGTAGAATTTCACTTAACCTAGTCACTGGAGAGCCGGTTGAATAGAAGTTCTTTCTCAACATGTAATTCTTCATCATCATGAGAGAAGGAAGGAAACCTAACATTTCTTTCCCTCGTTGGTTCTAAAAGTTCCTTCCCAGAAGTAACACAGGCCATTTCTGCTCACATTTCATCAGCTGAAACAAGGTGCATAACCTACATATCGGACTTCATTTTTTGGATTTTGAGATCCAGCTCTTAGTAGAGTATCTGACCCAGAGTGACCACCAAGAAAATATGTGGTGAATGACTAAATGGATGGATGGATTGAGTCAGATGCCTCTGGCCCAACCAACCCCAGCTCAAAATGGCTTAAGACGTGAAAAAACTTATTCTCTCACATACTGAGGACTTCTAAAGTGGGCAGCTCCAGAATTGAGTGAGTACGAGGTTTGGGGAAGTCATTAAGGATCCAGATCCTTTCATCTCTCTGCTCTGCCATCCCCTGAATGTGCTTTGGCAATGTCCCCATCCCCGTGGCCTTACGGTGCCTGCAGCAGTTCAATGACCATATCCAATGACAGCAGCATCCAGAGGAAAAAGAAACCAGTTCTTCTGTGGGACCCTCTGTAAGGAAAGCTTTACCAGAAGCTCCCCCAGCAGATTTCCCATCATGTCCCTGTGGCCAGAGTGGTGTCACATGCTCATCCCTAAACCATCATCAGCAGGTGGCATGGGGCTGCTATGATTCATTTAGTCCAATCAGACCCATCTCCAGCCTTGGGATGGGATCACTGTCTTTTGAGGAGGAAGGTGGATCCCTGAATACACTTGGAGTTTTGTTAACAAGAAAAAAGGAAAGACTGGGTGTTAGGTGGAGCACATAGGGGTTCCCAAATGTCTTCTGACATTGACTACTTTTCACCATTATGGCTTTGATTCCCTCCAGCTTTCTGGATCTGTCGATGATCTTCTGAGATCTTTTTTCATTTATTTCATCACCACCCCACTGACTTCAATTAAGTCAGAAGTTTGTTGTGATTGTGTCAATTGGCTTTGCAAGGGCCAGATTCATTTTATATAAAATAACTTGATACCAGCTGTATAGGGTAAACTATTTAAAATATAGAAGGCATAAATCAAATACAGCTTCTTTATGGAATCATTATAGACCACCCGTCTACCAACATTTATATCACCTTAGTTGCCACCACGGCAGGGAGAAATCACTCAATGTCAAAATGAAGAGCATTAGAAAAAAAAGCTGGCATGTATCCTCCATTACATGATCCAGAGCTTTTGGCCATGCCTTATCTGTGCTGAGATGAGATCACAGGACTCTTTCCAGACTGTTCTCCAACTTATCAGGATCTCTCCCTAGAATCTGCACCTCTGTTTCATTCCCCACTTCTTCTGCTTCCCTGCCTGACTCCTAATTACAATTTGTGTCACCACTGAAATACTGTAGGCACAGTGAGTACCCTGTTGTATTCTTTCAGGCCACCAGAAGATACCTGTCATAGTGCTTATCACACTTTGTTTTAAGGCTTGTTTTATTGTTGTTCTCTGCTTTTAAGACCATAAATAAGCTCATGAGCTGTACAGACCACATTTGTGTGCTCACCCTTGTATCTGCCATGCTTACCACATGGGAGAGGGTGACTGATCATTCTGTTTCTTAATGAATGAGTGACTGAATAGCATCTGTCAACATTACAGCAGCACATTCTGTGGTATCATCTGCCAGATCCACTGTTTTTAACTCTATATCACAGAATATAGCTTGCTATTGTCTCATCTCAATTCATGGGGCTGGAGTTGCAAGAGGTCCATCTCATTGCTGCAGGGAGAGGGTTTATACTTCATCAGTGGTACCTGCGATGATTTTCAGTTGCACAACTCCTTTGTTAGTTTTGTGCTCATTTCTATGGTGAATTTGTTTATGGCAAATAATACTCGTTTTCCGTTTTTAGCAGTGATTTCTTTTTGTTTGCTTTTTAAAAAAATATTTCAAATCAAGCTTTGTATATAATAGCCATAAACTAGAAACAGTCCAAATGTCCATCAACAGGCAAATGGATAATTAGATTATAGCATATCTGTACAAAATAATATTCTATTAATGATGATTATCAAAAAGCAGTAAAAAGGAACAAACTATCGACAGATGAATGGATACCGAAGACGTGTGTGTATATATATATATATATATATATACACACATACACGTAATGGAATATTACTCAGCCATCAGCAGGATGAAATCTTACCATTTATGTCGATGTGGATGGAACTAGAGGGTATTATGCTGAGTGAAATAAGTTAATTAGAGAGAGGCAATTATGTGGTTTCATTCATGTGGAATATGAGAAATAGTGCAGAGAAACATAGGGGAAGGGAGGGAAAATGGAATGGGAAGAAATCAGAGTGGGAGGCAAACCATGAGAGACTCTTAACTATAAGAAAGAAACTGAGGATTGCTGGAAGGGAAGGAGGAGGGGGGATGGGGTAACTGGGTAACTAGATGACAGGCATTAAGGAGGGCACGTGATGTGATGAGCACTGGGTATTATATGCAACTGATGAATCACTGAACTCTATCTCTGAAACTAATGATGTCCTATATGTGGGCTAATTGAAGTTAAATTTAAAAAAAGGAACAAACTATTCATACATGCAATAACGTGGATGAATTTCAAAATTATTATGCACAAACAAGGCAGGCAAAAAAGTGCATATTTTTACATAGAATTCTGGAAAATGCAAACCAATACGTTGCAACAGAAAGCAAATCAATGGTTGCTTGAGCGTGGGTGTAAAAGGAGACATGGATTTTAAAGGAGCATAAAAAACTGTAGGGAGTGATGGATCTGTTCTTTATTCATTATCTTGATTGTGGTGATAGCAGATAACATGACCAGTTTTGACATGATTAAAACTGACCAAGTTGTGTATCTTAAGTATGTCAGGTCCTCGTGTTTCACTATTTCCTCAATGTTGTTTTTTAAAAAGCCAGGTTTTGTACGGCTATGGAAGTCACTGGCACAAAATTTAAATTAAACTCTGAATACAATGGGGAGCTACTAATGGGTTCAAAACAAAGGAAGGGCATGATTAGATTTAATATCTAATGTGACAGAGGCACTCATGTGTTTTAAGTATCTTATGTGACCTAACCTCACATTTCTCAAAATAAGGCAGCCACGAAACCCTCTTCTGATACTTGCTTATACGAACTGCTCCGACTTTGGATTAGTCCGAGTATTTGCTCTCTTAAATGGAAGGAAAGGTCAAAGCTGGCGTGGGGTACACACTGAGTAAGCAACAGGCAGAAAATGTGAAACCAGACATCCCTCTACCCACAGCGGGCTGAGGAAGAACACACCGGCACAGTGGCAGAGCTCATCCACGGGGTCTTCCTACATAATATCTGCGGTATAACATCTGCTCTTTCTAATAGTTCCTTGACAAGAATTGATGAACCCAGGAGACTTGAGGAAGCAAATCTCTGTCCCAGCCCTTTCATAGAGGAAGAGAAAGGAGCCAGGAAATGTTAGATCAGGAAGTCTGATTTTGATAGCAAGTGGGATCCTAAGAGATGAATAAGGGATGAGCTCACCCCCACTGTGGCTCCAGCTTGCCGTCACCACCGTTCGAGAGAGCACAGAGCCTCTGAGAGCCTCGACGGCCATGTTCTTAGAAGACGAAGTATGAAAAGAAGTGAGGGAACATCTAAGATAAAACAAAACAAAACAAAACAAAACAAGGGGCGCCTGGGTGGCTCAGTGGGTTAAAGCCTCTGCCTTCGGCTTAGGTCATGGTCTCAGGGTCCTGGGATCGAGCCCCGCTTCGGGCTCTCTGCTCAGCAGGGAGCCTGCTTCCCCCTCTCTCTCTGCATGCCTCTCTGCCTACTTGCGATCTCTCTCTGTGTGTCAAATAAATATATAAAATCTTAAAAAAACAAAACAAAACAAAACAAAACCTGGGATTTAAAAACTCCTAAGATCCAAAATCATTACCTTAAAGCCAATGGTTTATTTAGGGCTCAAGTTTAAACATTAATGGCTAAGGGTTAAGAAGAAAGGAGGGACCGACTCTGTGTCCACTGCAACTGGTTTCTGAGGCACTTTAAAGCCCTCAAAGAAGCACTTTTGAACGATCTTAAACTTACTAAGTTGTTACTGACAGAACATTTTCCTCACACTTGTCAACTAGGATACTGCTCTGGTTGAGGTAGAAGAAATTTTACACATTGTTTTATCACTCAATTCATCATGACACTGTATAAACAGTCTGACCAAACCCAATCTGTTGTCAATGCTGGTAAATGCCTCTTACCTCCCACTCTGACAGGAAGTCACCACTGTTGGTTTAGCTAAGAGAAATTTCTTAAAATTTCCTTTGACACAGCTGCTGGAAATTGTGCTTTCTTCTCCTCGTAAAGAGTGAGACTTCCTACTCGGGCACATTTATAAAGTGCCTCCCATAGACCGGACCAGAAGCACTCAGGAGGGCGTGCTTTCTGGCTAGACATGTAAGGGGGCCTGGCATCTGGGGTCTCAGCTGGGGTAGGACAGTCGAGAAAGGGCAGAGTTGGTAAAATTGCATTACCATCCATGTCTGAATGATAAAGGCAAAAGAGATGATGCTTTTAATGGGGAGCCTGCCTTTAAGTTAAATACAAATCTAGTTGAGAGAGTGAACTTTTCAAGGACATACTTCAAGCAAAGGAATTAAAAACTAAAACATGATTGCTTCTGGAATTGTTAGAACCAGGAATTGTGCCCTATGGTACTGCCGCCTCCCTAAGATGATAAACTCCTAAAGACGAAAGGAGGTGTTGAAGTTGCTCTTTGCTCAGTGCCCAAAAGACATTTTGTTCCTAGGAAAACAAAGATACAGACCCAACTGCAGAAAAAAGTCAAAGACTCCTTTGGCTGGGTATGCGGTCCTTCTCAGCTCCTCTCCCTCCCTGAGAGATGGGGATGCAAGAGAAGTTAATAAACATAGATTTTCTCTGGCCTCTATATAAATACGGTCAGAAGATGAGAATCTAACTTGTAGGACTCTGAGTCATTCTCTTGTGTGAAATCATGAAAGCATGAATTTCACAATGGCAGCGATCTATATTTGTATTATCCTCTACTGTCTTCCCAGTGCCTGGCACCTCATAGATGCGCGAAACGTTTTTTTGAATAAAATCAAGAAAATATATGTTTCTGCTTGTGTAAAAAACAGACAAGAAACTATGAATTTTTGGAAACGTGTAAGGAATAGAGGAGTTACTTCTGAGAAGAAGAGAAAGAAATTTTATCTTCCAGCTTTTCTCATATTTAAATTTTTTATTGTGAGTTTGAATCACCTTTATAATTAGGGTGAGAGATTAGTTAAAAAGAAAAAATCACTCCTTGATTCCTTTTGAGAAATGGGCTTTAGCAGAATTAAAAAAAAAAAAAAAAAAAAGTCTTTCCCCTTTGACCTGAAAGGCAGCCTTGCCCCGGGGAGGGGGGTGGAGTTCAGAAACTTTAGGCAGCCTCTGAGTAAGTCTAACGGGGTGTTTGTGTCAATGCCTGTGGTTCCTAACCCTGAGGAAATATTGAAGAGGGCTACTTAAAGGGATGTTTTGGAGTTAAGGAGATAAAATAAAAGACTGAAGGCGTTTAGCATAAAGAGGAGGGAATCTGGAGGCAGGTTGCCAGAGTCTGAGCCCTGCTCCTTCTCTTACTAGCTGTAGCATTAATCTTCATCAGCTCAACTTGCTTAGGCCTCAGCCTCCCCATCTGCCAAATAGGGATGAGAACTGTACCTGGTTCTTCAGGTTGCCAGGAAGACAGGCTCCTAGAGTGACGTCTGGCATCATCATCCTCTCAGTGTGCGTCAGCTGTCACAGACACAGAGGAGTACAGAAAAAATGAAGTTCAAAAACACCATGAATATTGATGCAAATTCATATGCATCGGCCTGTCTGGGTTCTTTTCTATGAATGCAGAAACCTAATAGTACCCTTTTTCTTTCCTTTTGTGCATATTAAATTGTTCTCCATTTGACATAGGTACAATTTCATTTTTCTTTTTCTTTTTTTTTAAATTTTATTTATTTATTTGACAGAGAGAGAGATCACAAGTAGGCAGAGAGGCAGGCAGAGAGAGAGGGGGGAAGCAGGCCTTCTGCTGAGCAGAGAGCCCGATGCGGGGCTCGATCCCAGGATCCTGGGATCATGACCTGAGCTGAAGGCAGAGGCTTCAACCCACTGAGCCACCCAGGCGCCCCTACAATTTCATTTTTCAACTGATAGATGTAAGGGCAGCCCCGGAGGTGAGACATAAAAGATCTCATGGTGAAATGAGTCTTTGCACGAAGGTGAGCACTGCAATATCTTCTCATTTTACCTCTAAACAGACTCGTTGAAGAGGAAAGACAGGAAAGCAAAAATCCAAACATGAAGTGGCTACACTCGCACAGTACAGACGACTTGGGCTGTGTTTTGTGAACACGCCTATGTTTGTTCATGGAAAGATAGATAGTAATAGAGATTTCAAAAGAAACTTCAGGGCTTACTCTGAATGTGGGTGGCTGGGTGGATTTCAGAGGCTAAAGCTTCAGTTTCTCTGATCTGCCCACTTAGAGTAATTGGGAGTCCTAGCCCAGTTTCTGGGATGGTCTCCTAAAGGAGGAAACCAAAGACGCGGGGGGCACGTCCACCCCTCGTCCAACTGGTATTTCCCCTGCACACTTTCTCTTTTGTGCGCCTATTAAACGTACCTTTTCTGTCTGCCCTTCTCCCCCTCAGAGAACATGTTCCTGGCTAGTCTTTGATTCATCCTTCCCCTCATTTCCCAGTGAAAAGCATCTACTCAACCTCACGTAACATAAACATTATGGGTCAAATCAATCCAAGTGACTTGAAAATCAAAGTCACCCCCTCGACACACACACACATACACACACACACACACACACACACAAATCTCCATTGAGTATCAGTTTTGGCTCTCTGCTTTGGCTTGTTTTCTTTGGGTGCTAATCAGAAACACATTTCTGCTGTTGCTCAGTCTTAGAGGGAATATTTTAATCATGTTTTTTTCTCTACATCTTTCATCGCTGACTTTTATTTTTTTTTACACGAGAAAATTTGGCTTTTCTTTTATTCCTTCCAAACAGAGACTTATTTGTGCTATGATATATGACGTATTGAATAATTAAAATTGTCTGGCAGAGCTGTGAGGCTATCTTGTCCCATTCCCAGTTGCCTGTCCTCTGCTCCCCACAGATGGCCTCCCCTCCCCAGTCGGCCATCATTGAGGTACAGACAGATCTCCTCAAGTAACCACACAATCTGAATGCACCCTCCCCCCAGCAGTTCCTCCTGCCCCCCTGGGACCGACACACTGGTGTGTGTTCACTTAACAGCTGCTTCAGATAGAAAAAGGAAGGCTGTCCGTGTGCAGAGCAGGGGCTGTTCAAGTAAGCCACAGAGGGACGCATCCTGCCCCCGGTTTGAGGTGACTTGTCCAAGGTTCATCTTCATTTCCCCGCGAAACTGTCAGACATCTCCATGAAATCAGAAGTCCTTGGACTTCCAGTCTCGATAGGAATTAGAAGGTAACATCAACTACCACTTCAGTACTTTTTATAAACCAGGGACTTCCTGAACACTTTGTCGATTAATTCATTCAATCCTTGCAACAGCTCTATGGAGTAGGTGATATTATTACCCCCCATTTCACAGGCGAGAAAACTGAGGCTCAGAGGCATTACATAACCTGTCCAGGGTCACAGAGTGGTAAGCTGAGGTCCTGGGAGACTTAGTAACTAGCCCACCAGTTGAATGTCCTGATGTCACCCACCTGAGTTTCCTACCCGGGCCCTACCCTGGTGAAACTGGTCATTTTGTGCTTCTCCTGTTCCCTCCACACACTCTGTTCCTATCATCTGTCTCCTGTTCCCTCCACACACTCTGTTCCTATCATCTGACTTGACTGTTCTTATCTATTTGTACTGCATCTCTTCCTTCTGGTCCTCTAGGTCGGGGACCTGTCATACTGACCTGTAGATTCCCAGGGCCTAGCATATCCCGGGCACTTAATCCCACTGCCAATGGTTTTCTTTTCTTATTTTAATTTTGATCAATTGGTAGCAACTACCAGCAGTGCTGTGTTGAAGAGGCTTCTGAGCAAGTGTGCATTCGTTGGGGAAGGAGTGATAAGCCATGACTGTCTCGGGAGGGAGTATGGCAGACCTCCATCACTCATTCACTATTCCTCTGTCCAGGGGCCCTCTCAGGGTCCAGAATAGTGCACACTCAGTTTAGTTCGTTTGTGACTCTTCTGAGCATTTTGAGTAGTTTTGAGTTGTCTGTTCTAGTGTCCTATAGACTCAAGAATGTTTCACCCATAAACCCCAGCACTTTCAGAATTACTGCTGGACTGTGATTCTAACCACATTGAGAAAAAAAAAATCACCATTCCCAGTCCTTTTGATGACGATACTTGGGAATATCTGTCTTCGGAAATCTGGCCAAGCCATAGCAAATCAGAAAAAGATTAGGGCTATGGACAGAGATTTGAGAGTTTTTGTGCATGGGTGTGTTTAGACAGCAAGGTAAGAGATGAGTACAGAAAAAGGAGGCAGATCCCTGGGGCAAGTGTCAGGCACATAGGTTGGAGGAAATTCTGTAAGGAAAGGGGAAGCCAAGGGGATCAGGGAGTTTGAAGACCAGAGCTCACCCAGTCCAAGTGCTGCGGAGAGTGGTCCCAGGCCCCTGTAATGGAAAGAGCAGTAAGAAGCAGCGTCACAGCACTCCAAGCACGAAGTAGTGTGAGCATTGTCTATAGAGAAGCAACAAATAAAAGTGTATTGCCTTTTAGGGGCACTTGGGTGGCTCAGTCGGTTAAGCCTCTGACTCTTGATTTTGGCTCAGGTCATGATCTCAGGGTCCTGAGATCAAGTCCCGTGTCAAGCTTCACACTGGGCATGGAGCCTGCCTAATATTCTCTCTCTCTCTCTCTCTCTGCACCCCCACCCCCCTTCTCATGTGCTCGCTCTCTAAAAAAAATTTAAAAATTAAAAAAAACCATAATAAATATTGCCTTTTATTATCACCATGTGCGGGGAATTCTAAACAATGCCAATGATAAAATATTCTTCCCTCAAAAAATCTCTTGTTGATCTCAGTTGTAATCAATTACTGCAGTTACTGTTGAATTTTGGTAATAAATATGTAAGATTCATATAGCAGATTTCGACTTCCTATCTTTAATGGATGTCTTTGTATTGTACATGGGAGATAATTCAGAGAATTCCCAGTTATGTAATTGCTACCTGTGTTCTTTTCTAATGTAGGTTTGTAATGGTTTAGAATTAGTTGAGTGTGCTTCAAGCTCAGTGTGTCTCCAAACCCTTAGTACCACATATTCCTGAGTTTAAACAGGAGATATAAAATTAAAAATGATAATATGGGGATTATAAAAATGAAGAAATACAATTTGAGTTATTTCAACTCTAAAACACATGGCATTCTCTATAAACACATGGCATTATTTGTATTTAAAATTATTTGACTGGAGAGGAGACTGGGGGTGGCTCAGCCGGTTAAGTGACAGACTCTTGATTTCAGCTCAGGTCATGATCTCAGGGTCATGATCTCATGGGATCAGCTCCTGGGACCAAGCCCGGTGTCAGGCTGTGTGCTCAGCAGGGAGACTGCTTGAGAATTCTCTCCCTCTTTCTCTCTCTGCCCTTCCTCCCACTCCCATGTCTCTCCCTCTCTCTCTCTCTCTCTCTCTCTCTCTCTCTCTCTCTCTCTTCCTCTCCCTCCATCTCTCAAATAATAAATCTTTAAAATTATTTGACTGGAGAGGCACTTAAAGGCTGTTAGAATTGATCTCAAACAAGCAAAGACATGGACATTATTGCAGTTTCTGGAGTTTACTATAAAGTGGGATTTTTCTGAGTGTCTGCCAAACTTGTATTTCAGAATTTTTCTCTATATATGTTTCATGCAAAAGAAACTTTTCAAAATTAAAAATTTTTAATGCGTTCTGCAGTCTACCATAAGAGAAGATAGATTGACAAATCTGATTATCCATCTGAGCACATGAATTTGTGAAGAGCTACTTTAATAAAATCATCGGCAAAGGCACAAAAGCCAAGGAACCAAATTGTAATACTGACATTCATTTCTGTGGCAGAGCAATTAGTAGGTATGAGTTTTTCCCTTTTGTTCAAAAAATACAGGAACAGTAATTAAAATGCATTGGCCCATTTACCTTTTGGTGCATGAAATACTAGATTTTTTATATTTTTAACTGGCATGAACATATACTCTCTTCTACCTAAAACCCAGTAACAGAGACTTTTTGCTCTCTGCATTTCTTTTCTGGCCGCGATGATTGATTTTGTTTCCCGATTATGACTGGAAGCAGTGCAGTCATAGTGAGGAGGAAGAGGTTTCCCTCGGGGTGGTCTCCTCAGGGTGTCAGAGCCACTGGCTATGCCGAGGAGGGATCCACCCCGGAGATGCCTGCAGCCCCGCCAGGAGGGACCCAACACAAGCCCATAAGGTTCCCGAAAGGGTGCAGGTGATAGGACAGCTATCGTGTGCAGGTAACAGTGGGAGCACGAGGTTGCCAGTTCCGCAGGGGGAGGGTTAGGTGGGAGTTTCAGGAAAAACTGGGTAGAGGGGCTGTTATCTAGCTGTGGGAGTTGGGGCGAGTGCCAGGGCCACACTTCCTGTCAAGTGGTGAAGTGCAGAAGGCTGAAAGGACCTGTGGTAAAGGATGCACTTTCCTCCACTTGCGAAGCTGTGAGCCTTGAGCAAGTTATGTAATGTCTCAGGGCCCATATGTAAAAAAAAAAAAAACAAGAGTGATAACAGGACGTGCCTTGTTCTGCTGCTGGATGAGTTCAAGAACAGGGCTTAAAACACAAAGAGCGCGCTTGAATAACATTTGGGAGGAAATCTGGGAGGGATTGCGGTGACATCAGCTTGTAAAGGTAAAGGAATGAGTGGGGAGCAGCAGAGATTCAGGTCCCAGTAGATCTATCCGCACTTCTAGAAGCTAGGCCCTGAATGGCTCTAGATGCTACTGAAGATGGAGGGAAGGGAACAAACCTGTGGAGCCTGTCACACCTTCATCCAGCTCTTCTAGGTGGTCTCCCGCCTGCCCCATCCATCTCTGTCAACTCCTGTTTTATTTTCTGCGTAGTGCTTGACACCCCTTGACATGGTCTTATTTACTTGTTTATCATCCTCCCCTTCCACCCGAGAATGTAAATTTGCAGAGAACAGCATTTGACTGTCTTGTCCACCTCTGTGTCTGCAAAGCCTAGAATTGTCCGTGGCCATTGCTCAGTAAATATCTGTTAAATGAATTGATTGTTGAATTGATGTCGTATACCCTCATCACCGCCTAAATGAAGGGTGATTTGAGCTTGTTTGCCAGCAGAGACAAAGAATCCAGGCGTGGGGGAAACCTTGACGAACTGGAGAGCAAGAATTATTAGGAGCCTCAGATCAAAAGCACAGGTGGGGAATGAAAGGCGAAAGGATAGAGAATATTTCTTGCCCTGAATATTGGATTTCATCTAGAGCTGAGTAATATCCCTCTAGCTTTCACTCTCAGACAGCTGGGCTCTGATACTTGTGTGATTAGGCACTTGCTGTAATTAATCATCTTTATAAAATAGCTCAGAGGATTATATCCAGCAAGTAGCCAGCCAGCCTTGTTAAGGTCCTCACAGCCTTTCCTTCATGTGTCGGTTTGCTCCCTATGATAAGCAGTCTTTTCTTACTCTATTAGCAACTCTAAATGATGCCGGAGTGGTTTGCATGAACCGTGTTTAGACAGCTCCATGTGCGCATGGAAAGAAGCTTTCAGATGAGACAAAACAACTCATCTAAAGGTACTCAGCAAGTGAGTGTCTGAATCTCCAGAAAGTGTTTAACAGAAAGGAAAGTGTCCACCTATGGGTAGGAAGTTACAGCTAAGGAAGGACTAGCAGAAAAGAGAGAATTTCCCTGACTTCTCAACTTTAACACCTATATATATATAAACCCTGAAGTGAAGCCTACATAGTGCACCCTGTATTTTAATGTATGATCATAGAGATGATTCCTTTCCTTTGACATTTATCTTTAATATAGTTATTTATCTTTGGAAAGGAGTCTTAATAGAACACTTGGCAAAGATAAAAATCAGTCCATGGCCATTGATGCAGAAATGCGTAAAATTCTGGGATCTGCAGCAAACTGCGTGATAAACATTAAACTGTAACTACGAAACTGATCAAAAGATATTTTTCCAGACTTTGGCAGTAGTAAATAATATAAGTTGAATTTGTTTTTCAGTGTAATTACTGTTAGTGGTGAAATCAGATGATTTGCTAAACAATAAAAATGTCATGAGTGCTTTCTTTGAAAAGTTAGAAGAGAAGACATCTGATTAAGATAAAAAAGATTCTCTGTAGTCATCCCAATCCCATTAGGAATGTCACTGAGCCACCTCTGATGCAGAGGATCCAATCTCCATTTGTCTTTTTTGTATTGTAATGTTATATTTGTTACATTTTCTTAAACTGTCATAACCATATATATGAAACATAACAACATAAAATTTACACTTTCTGCTTTTCTTTATTCCCAATGAGTATTTGTTCGATTAATTTTTGAATTACTGCTGTATCTCCTCAACCGCGTCTAATGCGCTCCTTAGTTAGCAGTGAGAATCCGGAGATGGGGGAGAGCTCGACCATATTAGAAAGCAAGAATCATTGGAAACCCTCATTGCCAATGTTGGCCCTTATTCATTCAACGAACATTGATGAGGCTCCTTTCTCATGTTAAGCATTTTTATAGACCCTGGGGATAGAGGGGTAAACATAATAAAGACTGCATTCCTGGATAAGCTCATCTAGACAGAAGGTAGATAAAGAAGACTGGAAAGCTGAGGACAGAGCATTGGAGCACATTGAGAATCTGACAGAGCAGTAAAAACAAGGCTAAGAAACTAAGAAGCACTTTGTAGGACAGAAAGGAAACAAGAGGAGCTTGGCATCATGAGAGATTTCAAGATCCTGGCTTCAAGATGGAGGGCATGGTCACTGGAGACAACGGCTATTGCAAGAGACCATGTACAGTGAAGATGAAGCATTGGCCACTGGATTTGGCAAGATTCCAGTAGGCAAAGAGATTGAAAAGAGCAAATTCAGAGGAGTGATTGGGGACAAAAGCCATTTAAAGAGAATGAAGAGGGAAACGGGAGGCCCCAACGCAGAAGCATTACGTTTTGACAACTTTGATTATAAAGAGAATTTTGAAAATGAAGCTTGTCTGGGAGCTAGATGAGTTCACTTCAAAAGACAGTAAGTCACAACGATAGTGGTAAAATGGGAGACCCAGAGCCTCTCGGCTCAGCTCACCTTCAACTCTTTGTGGCCGTATAGAAATTGAAGCCCGACGTGTCAGATTTCTAATTCTTCAAGAAAATCTAGAAGGCCGTATAGTTTTTTAATCTCCTAATTGTACATGTTGACTCAATTTATTTTAAAAATTCATGTGACAATCAAATCACATCTGTGGGCCAGATGGTTGAACAAATGAGAAGCCCTGGTCTAGTGATTCGAGCTGCAGGGGAAGTTGGATGCCTGTCTCCTGCTCTTGCTTCCATCTCTCTTCTCTTTCTGAATAATACGCACCTCACATCCTTACTTTTCTGTATTCTGCTCTCAAGTGGAAAAAATGTTAACCACTCTATTATTTAAGTCATATCAAATAACTGCTTTTACCTTTTCTCAATTGAATCCATGAGTTGTTTTGATCTGTTCAATTAAATGTTTGTTAAATCAACAGTAAACAAGCAGAAAACCTAAAAAAGCAATAGTACCTACCTTTTTTCTTTTTTATGGTAAGAATACTTAAGATCTGTTTTCTCAGCACATTTCAAGTACATAATACAGTGTTGTCAACTATAGCCACATTGCTATACACCAGTTCTCCAGAGCTTATTCATCTCACATAGCTAAAAATCTATACATCATGACCAACGTCTCCACATTCCCCCCCTTCCCCAGCCCCTGGCAACTACTATTTCACTCCCTATTTCTATGAGTTTGACTATTTTGGATTTCACGTACAAGTGAGATCATACAGTATTTATCCTTCTGTGACTGGCTAATTTCACTTAGCATAATGCCCTCAAGGTCCATTCATCCATATTGTCACAAATGGCAAGACATCCTTCATTTTTAAGGCTGAACAATATTTCATTGTGTGTGTATCTCACATTTTCTTTATCCATTCATTTATAGATGAACATTGAGCTTGTTTCCCTGTCTTGACTCTTATGACTATAAGTGACTTTTTCACAATGTATTTGTATGTTGGGTCATCAGGTTGTACACCTTAAATACATATAATTTTTTTATTGTCAACTTTACCTTAATAAAGCTGGGGAAAAAAGAATGGTGGGAAATCACCTATAGCATACACACACATTCCATGTGGGTGAGGGGACAGAACAAACTATGTTTGGGCAGCTGTGTTTGGGCCTTCCAACAAATGGAAGATGCTCTACTTTCGTATTACGTGCCCTGCACCATTCTCTAATGGTAAAGAAATATAGCATTAGATTAAAACGAAAAGCAATAACATTTACAATAGCAGCAAAGAAAACATCAAATGTCAAAGTATAGAAAGTTAACAAAATTAGCCAAAACCTCTACACAAACCTACAAAATATTATTAAGCATTAAAACAGAAAGCGATGATGATGTTACATAAATGAAGATATTCCATGTTCCATGATTGGAGTATTCAATATATAAATAATGTCAGTTCTTTCCCAGTGGATCTATTGACTCAGTTGCTGGCCTTGCAGTAGGCAGTCCCAATCAAAATTCCAGAAGGCTTTTCTTGACAAAGAGATCCTAAGATTTAAATGGCAATGCAAAAGGCAAAGAATGCCAAAGTAGCACTAAAGAAAAGACGCTTGATCTTAGCCAAAAGGCTGAGAAGTGATAGCACTAAAGAAAAAGTTGGATTTCAAGATTCACTGTAAAACTACAATAATTAAAACTGTGGTATTGGCATTAGAATAGACAAACAGTGGAAGAGAATAGAGAATACAGAAATAGATCTATGGATATATAATCATTTGAATTATGGCAAGTGGCCTTTTTGTGGTGCTAGAACAGTTAGAAATTAAATTTTTATCAACCATATACAAAAATCAATCCAGTTATATTTTCATTTTAAGTATGAGAGGCAAAACAACGAAGTATCTGTAAGAAAACATTGGAGAGTATCTTCATGATCTTGAGGTAGCCAAAAATTTTTAAATTTATTTATATTTGAGAGAGAAAAAGAATGGTTGCAGTGGCAAGGAGTAGAGGGAGAGGGAGAGAGAATCTTAAGCAGACTCCCTGCTGAGCATGGAGCCCAGAAGTGGGGCTTGGTCTCAAGACCCAGAGTTTATGACTTGAGCCAAAAGCAAGAGTCTGATGCTCAACTGACTGGGCCGCCCAGGTGCTCCTGAGGTAGCCAAAGATTTTTATTTTTAATATTTTACTTATTTATTTGAGAGAGAGAACACAAGCAAGCACCAGCGGGGAGAGGAGCAGAGGGAGGCGAACCAAGCAGACTCCCCACTGAGCACAGAGCCCGACTCAGAGCTTGAACCCAGGACCCTGAGATCATGACCTGAGGCAAAACCAGGAGTCTGCCTCTCAAATGACTGAGCCACCCAGGTGCCCCCAGATTTTTAAACAAGACACAAAAAGGTGTTAAAGTACCATAAGGATTAATTGGATCACATTAAAATAAGAAGTTATATGTATCAAAAACTATCTTTAGGAGAGTAAAAAGGCAGGCCACAGATTGGGAGAATATATTTGCAGTACCTATACTATTTGGACAAAGCAGTTATATCCAAAATACTGCAAAAGGAAACACTGCAAAAGGAAAAAGGACCAATAACCCGATAAAAGAAAAAAAAATGGGCAAAAGATTTAAAGGGCACTTCACAAAAGGAGATATTTGTATTACCAAAAAACATTTGAATAGGTGATCAACGATATTAGTCATCGGAGAAATGCACGCTAAAGCCACCGTGAGATATACTACAGATCCACCAGAAGGGCTATAATTTAAAAGACAGATAATTTCAAGTTGCTGGCCAGCATGAGGAACTACTGAAACTCATACTAGTAAGAGGAATGTAAACCGGTATAACCACTTGGGAAAGTTTGGTAGTTCCTACTAATGTCGAACTATATATTGGGATTTTACTCACAACCCACCAATTCTATTTCTAGGATATTCCTAAGGGAAATTTGTACATGTACACCAGAAGATATAGTCAAGAATATTATTAACATTACTTTTAAGAGCTCCCAACCCAAATATCTATCAACAGAAGAATAAATAAATTGTGTTGTATCCATGTAATGCTATTTAGCAAGATAATGAACAGATTTAAACTACATGCAAGGATATGGATGAATCTCTTGAGCATAACATTTAGCAAAAGAAGCCAGAAGCAAGTGAATACATACTGTATGATTCCATTTACATAAAATCCAAAATCTGGCGAAAGTAATTTATGATGGTGCTTATCCTTTTAAGGGTAGTGATTGGGAGGTGCTATGAGGGTCTTCTGGGGTGGTAGTAATATACTCTTCCCTGCTTGTGGTGGTGGCATTCCCATTATGAAAATTTATCATGCTGGGCACTTATAATCTGTGCACTTTGTGTGTTTTCATTCAGGGAATAGTTTTCTTTTAGAGACATTTAGTGAGCACCTATCATGCACCAGACATAAAAGTCTAGGGAGCATGGCAGTAAACAAAAGGAACATTGACTTCATGGGACTTATTCCTATGAGGGATTAAATGAGCTAGCTCTTTTTTTCCATTGTGTAGAAATGACGGACCAAATTTAGAGATTATTCCCTCACTGGGGCATTTGTAAGAAATGGTGGACCTTCACTTTCCTTGAAATTGCATTCACTGTTTCCTCCTTGCCCATTCACAAAGGTAGAGGTATTCTTTGCTCTGTCCAAAGCTCATCCTTCCACCTTTCCTCTGGGCTCTAACTTCCTATTTCTAACTATATCTTTCAACATGATTTACATGAATTGTTGTTTTTTGTTTATGTGGATGTTGCCCCCACTAAACTGAATTTGTTGAGAGCAGACAAGTACTATCACCATCCTTTAATCCTCATGCCTATCAGAGTGCTTGGTTTACAGTAGATACTCTGTGAATATTAGCTGGATGGATGGCTGAATGGATGCAAACATACAATTTCTATGTAGGATACTCAACATTCTTTCCTTCTACTGCTGATGTATCTTAAAAATACATTCTAACCATCCTTCGGTCATTTCCTGGTATGTCAGCTGATTGAAGACTGAGAAGAAGGGATATAATTGGTGACATAGAGTGTTCCCTTCTCATAATTTCTAACACTGCCTGGTATAGGATAGTTGAATTATCTCAGTCACTAGGTGACTCCAAGTGACTCCAACCTGTGTGAATTGATTAGCTACTAGCACTAAGCTACTAAATATATCTAAAGTCAGTACTTGATAGCCCTCAAATGGTTTTTTTTTTGTAACCATTAGTTCTTTAATACAGTGTGAACTTTCATAGCAGAATAAATTTAGGCACGTGATAAAAAAAGAGTGAACTAGTGATGTGGCACTTAAAAATAACATTCTTTGGGGGCACCTGGGTGGCACAGTCAGTTAAGTGTCCGATTCTTGGTTTTGGCTCAGGTTGTGATCTCAGGGCCGTGAGACTGAACCCTGCGTCAGACTCCATGCTCAGCGTAGAGTCTGCTTGAGATTCTCTTTCTCTCCCTCTTCCCCTCCTGCTCGAGCTCTCTCTCTGAAATAAATAAATCTTAAAAAAAAAATTAACATCATCTATAACCTAGCCACACAGTCCCCTGTGCTTGCAAAAGCATGATAATCTTTTTTTTTCTCTAACTTTTTATTAACACATAATGTTTTATTTGCCCCAGGGTACATGTCTGTGAATCATCAGGCTTACACATTTCACAGCACTTACCATAGCACATACCCTCCCCAATGTCCATAACCAAAGCACGATAATCTTACTTGGAATAATTTTTGAAGTATCTTCCCACAATAATTTTCCATACCCTTGGCCTGAATGGGCCCTCAGCAGTCACCTGCTACTACAGGAGTCCATCGCACCAGTCACTGTTGTCCAACAAGGGCTGGACGCTGGACACAAGCAGAGCCAGAAAGTTTGAAATTTGGATCAAGGGAAAGAGACTTAGTCTTTCCACTTAACTAGTATTGTACTGTTTAATAAGTTTGAGAGCCATGAGCCACTAGGTTGTGCCATGAGGGCTGGGGAGCAGCAAAAACAAGTCTATGAAAAGTAAGACTGAGACATGCAGACAGAAGCAGAGGAAAGAGATGGGGAAAGGCTATGGCCTGAGTTCTCCACAGTTTGCTATTTCCAGGTATTTCTGAGGACAGGCTGTGTGCTTCTTGCCACCAGGTTCCATAAGATAAGATTCTCTCATAAAAATACACCTTTATGTGTAGCTCGAGTTTTTGTCATTTAAACTAGGATGTCCTAAGTCCTATGTTTTCATTCTGTTGTTTTGTAAGGGGGAATTAATGGCTTCTAAATCTTCTGTTAGGTTTCATTAAGTTTGATTTATATATGGTAAAGGTTAATCCATAATCATGGCTTCAGCATATGAAGTGAGATTTAAAAATCCTCTGTCATCCTCAGTCCCTAAGTAATTATCCTTAATAGAACCTTATATATCTCCTAAGAAAATTTTTATGAATATACAGGCAGATGTATTTACATCCTATTTTACATAAGTGGAATCATTTTATAAATGTCCTGCACCTTGTTTTTTTTTTTTAATATAGATATGTTCCCATGTCAGAAAATATAGGTCTGTTTTATTTATAAAGGCTGTTTGGTATTCCATTGTATGGAAATGCTGTAATTTATATAATGTATTCCCTGGGATTTAGGATTTTTTTTTTTTTTTTTTTTTTTTAGTTCTTCAGCATTACAATCCACACTGATGTCTTGCCTATATATCATTGAGTATTTTCATGAGTCTATTTGAAGTATATAAATTCCTAAATTATAATTGCTAGGGCCCATGATTTAGATACTCAGTGAATACTGTTTGATTGCTCCCCCCAACCATGAGTCTAACTTTGAAGAAAGGGGCGTTAGAACCTCCTCTAAATGTGGCCACAAAGGGCGTGGAGAGATGAGTCAAATGAAGCACGGAAACCCTCAAGTGTGAAAGGGAATACGGTTTTGTGTGACAGAAGCCAAAACTGTGTTCGATTCTTCCTCATCTGATAAAAACATGGCCAGTGAGTTCTTAATGGACCATGTTGAGTCACCGTGCTATAGATTTACATTCACCCACATCCTGCCTGCTAGAGTGAGACGTGACAATGAAAGTCCCGTCCCTCTTTTGTAAGAATTCGTGAATTCAGGAGATGCTGAGAGATGGGAATTCTCCCTCTAACCCTCTGCTCCCTTCCAAAAGTCCTTCTGAACAAAATGGAAATACAGTAAGGATTTCTCCACCATCTAAAGGTTAATATGGCACTTAGGGGTTTAGAAAGCACATTTCAGTCCTTATAGGACTCTGGGAAAGCTGAAAGTACAATACCCATTTTGCAGACAATGAAACTAAAAACCAAAAGTATTTGGTGACTCTCACATTAATAGAACCAGTAAGTTTTAGAGTCCGGATTCAAACCAAGGGCTTCTGGTTACAAAACAGGCTGCCTTTAAGCAGTGCCATTTAGCTGAAATAGCTGGTTTTGACCCCCAAAATAAACCATTTATTTGTAGCTAGTACAAGCCCTTTGTTAAACAATAATTAGCTTTTCAGTTGGGAATCTGGGAGTCATGGAAACACAGCTCCGGGGAACGAGCAAGTGTCTATTAGGGTTTGAATCCTTGAGGCTCCTCTCTCAGGTTCTTGGGTCCAAACCCACTATGTCAGAAAAGAATGAATGCCACTTAGCTGAGAGTGTATTGAACAGAGCCTCTTAGGAAAGACATGACTAAATACTTCTGATAATCAGTCAAGAAGTCCTAAATTAGCAAAGCTTTCTGAGAAACTTTGACATGTTAGGAAACCCTTACGACTATAAAGCTGATTTTCTGCAACCACTTACTGCTCCCTTGCACACACACATACACATCCCACACACAAGCTACCAAAGGTCATTCTTACATTTTCTTGTGGTTTGAGTTCTGTTGCCAAATCAGCAGCAGTAAATGTTGGCCCACAGGGGCATACCGCATTCTGTGTCCGGTTGCCCTGGGTCTCCGTTGGGAAACGTAGTTCCCTCAAGTGACAAGGGCTTTGCCTTGCAATCATGAATGTTAAAAATAGATGTGTACCAGCAAAAGGAACAGCCATGGGAAGTGGGTTTTGGCATTTCCTTTGGTCATATGCGCATCTGTTACCTGCCAACTGATTTCTAAAATGTGATTACGGATAGCTTACAGTAACAATTTTTACACCAAATACCTAATTAATAAAAATATGTGACTTTTCAGAAGTAAGACAGCAAACTATCCTGAAGAATTGAAGAAACTGTTAGGATGATTCAGACCCTAAAATAAACCAGCATAAATTCTTGGCCTAAATATTCAAGGAGTTCAACTCTCTTCCTTCCACCATTCTTAACCTACCTATGTTCCTTCGGTGATCTCATTCAGAACCATTATATGCTGGTGACTCCACAGCTCCATCTCCAGGCCTAGACCTTTCCACTGAGCTCAAAACTTGTGTACCCACCTGCCCTTGATATCTCCAGGTAATTGTGGAATAGGTGTCTCAGACCTCCCCTCAAAACCTATTTCTTTCCTCATTTTCCCCAAAGGAGTAAATGGTACGATTATTCACCCAGTTGCTCAAGTTCACCCTTGATTCCACTTTCCCCCCATATCCAATTCATCAGCAGGTTGATCTTCATCTTCTCATATCCACGGCTGGTCTTCTAGTCCAGGCCTCCTCCATTTCTCACCTAGACTGCTAAAATGTGCCTATTCTTGCTCCTGACTCATGACAGCCCAGTCTCCCTGACAAAACCCACTCATGTCTTCCCATCACGCCTTATCAAGGCCTATAATACCACACAGGGTCCAGTTCCTACCTATCTGCCTGCTCCTTACCTCATCCCAGTCCATGAAGGCTCCACATGCTTCTGAGGCCTTGTTGCTGTTCCTCAAATGACGCTCATCTCCTAGGGCATTGGCTGCTTCTCCTTCCTGGAATGTTCTTCACGGATCTCCAAGGTCTGATTCCCTTTGTCATTTGGGTCTCAATACAACCACCACTTCCTCAGGCCTTCCCTGAGCACACACATCTGTGTGACTCCTTTCATCCTTTCATCCTTATCACATCTGTAATGGAGCCACATTCTATTTTTAACATGTTCCCATCAGTACCTGAAATTAACTTTTCTTTTTAAGTTTGATCTCCTCTGTTAGAAGGTGAATTCTTTTGAGGATTAGGGACTTTGTCTAACCCCTCCCTGAATTCCCAAAAGCTGGCCAAGTTGAATGAACCCTTGACTGACTTTGGAGACATGGGCAAAGTCTGACCTAGTCAGAATAAGGCTGAGTCACTCCAAATGAGAAGCGTCGTTATGTATCCAGTCTCTGCCTCCTCTAAGAATTTCTTCTGGTTACAGAAACAAAGAGTCTAGCCAGGGCAACATGATAAAATGAGGCAGTTTTGGCACAAACTTAATCCAACTTGCAGCTTTATGTTTCCAGACGCATAAAGAACAGAACGCTGGTGACAGATTCATGTTTTCATATACTTTGCAAATATTTGTTGAGAGCCTATTATATGCAGAGACTGGGGCAGGTAGAAAGAATTCAGTAGTGAATGAGACAGAAGTAGTCTCTGCTTTTGTGGAACTCATGGGCAGGTGGAGAGGACATGATTCACAGTTAACTACAGAAATCAGTGTTCAGTTATTTTGTGATGGGGACGAGGAGGAAAACAGGATGCCATGTACTGCAGAGACTCAGAGCGACTCCCTGAGGACCTACCATGCTGGGTTGGCTTTGAGGCAAACTGACAGAACAACAATCACCAGGTCAATCCTTGTTCCTGTCTCATTTCCCCTCCCCTTCCTGCTTTTGCCATTCTCTTTGTTGGAAAGGAGGGCATCACAAGCAGCACAAGGTCAGGTGACCCCACTGCATGTGACAGTTGGTCCTGTGTGACCTGCCTTGGGTGGCAAGGGGAAAAGCAAATGACCCACCTGAGCCAGCTTATCTATGATATCCTCACCCTGATCATTACACATCTTCCCTGAAAATCAGCATATAGCCAAGCACTTACCCAGTCAGTAACAATACCTCCATGACTAACTAGTACTACTACCTCACCATCTTCCTCATTGACTAGCATTTACTTAGAGCTTCCTGTGTACCAGCTAATGTCCTCGGCATATACTTTACTGATCTCTTTCCATCCTCACCACTATTGTGGTAGCTTCAGCCATTCATATCCCTTTTCAGAAGAGAAAACTAATAAATCAAGAATTTAAGCAACTTGCCCAGGATCACACAGTAAAGTGACCAACCCAGAGTCAAAATCCAGGTCTATCAGTACATGCCTAGCCCCGACTCTGAAGTCATTTGTCACTGGCAGAAATCAAACCCTGGAAGCTTCTCTAGAGCAATCTGATTTACTCAAGAAGTTGAATGAGACACATCTGGGGTCCTACCATCCCTGAGGTAATTTGGAATGGAAGGAGAAGCCTCATTTGTATTCGAGGCTTTGTGTCACTTGATTTTACAGGATGTGAACCTGCCAGAGTAAACTGTTTACTAGTTACATTTTGTACTTTCAAAGGCACTTTGAAAGTACTTTCAAAGTGTACTTTGAAGATAAGACCTTATTTATTCTCAGAAAATTTATTTGAGTCAGAAACCATTGTCACCACTTTGCAGATAAGGCAACTGAGGCAGAGGAACGACAAACCAATATGGGCCAAATCTCCAGAAGCCGGTGACAAACTACAGGTCCCATCTTTGTGCCTTAGGCTGGTCACCAAACATCTCTGAACTTCACCTTCCTTAGTCACAGCATAAGGGACCCAGGCAAGGGCTTCTCTGCGAATGTCACTTTTCTCCACATTCACATTACCCAGTGAACTTCCCAAACAAAGTGATTTCTGAAGAGGATCCCTACTGTCTCATCCTTCATTAAGGAATGAAGAAAGGAAAAATCTGGACCAATTTAAGGCCATTTAGGTGAGAGGAAACAAACATGACACCAAGCCAGAAAGGCACTGGTGAGATAATGGGAGAGAACAACAGTTGTTAGTACTTTAGACCAGGCATCGCAAAGGGCCCCAGAGAACTGGCTGGGGGCATGTGTTATTCAGCCAGCACAACGGGTCTTTTTAACTAAGGTAATTGCCATTTAAAAGTGAAGTATTTCATACCAAAAGATTTTGCATGGGGACGTTAGGCTAAAATGGAGGGGAGAGTACTCCCTCTGGTGCCATCTCTATCCTCCCTCCTCCACATCTCCTCACACCTACTCTCCATTAAGGTTAGCTGCCAAGCCCCCAGAGCCATCTGTATTTTGCAACCTCTGCTCTAGGTAGTTCTTCTACAAGGAGCAGCTGCAAACACCAGGAGTCAGTGCAGGCATTTCTCTGGACTGTCGTGCTCACCCTGGAAACTGAGCTGCTCCTCAGAACGTTGTTAGAACCTGCGTTGTTTATCTTGTCATGCTTTGTCGACCCTCATTTTGAGGAAGAGAACCTAAATCAATACCCAGTCTAGTTGGAGAAAACAAGATCTGTTACAGATGGAGTTTACATCTCACTTAACGCTTCTGCTGCTAGACCCTGGGGTTCAGTACGAATTCTGAAAGGAAAGTGAGTCAGGGAGAATGGGATGGAATGAGATCTGCCAGGCAGAGTACATGGCCAGCTTCTAGAAAATGCCACAGCCTGGATGGGGCAAGGTGGAAGAAGGGATGCACTAGCTCAAACCATGAGCCCCACAAAGAAACTGTGGAATAATACAGAAAAAATAACAAGATAAGTATCTGAAATATTTCTGGTCAGGTGACCCTTTATCAGTTCTATTTATTGGCAAATTTAAGCCATTTTAGAAGGTTAATAAATTTTAGATTACAGAATTAATTGTTTTCAATAAGTCAGTTCTTTCTTCATATATTCATTCAACAAACATTTATTGAATCCCTACTGTGTGTCAGGCACTGTCCTAGGGTTTAGAAAGGCTGAGCAGGGAGATGAACAAAGTTTAGTTTTAATGTGTTATTTTTATATTGTTTAGTTTATCAATATGTATTTTGGCCTGAGTTTTCCCTAAACCTCTGTAGTACATGACAGTAAAATCCTGGATTACTAATTTCAGGATTCGAGTCGGAGTAGCCTTTGACATGGGTAACAGATTCACCACATGGGGGGGTGGGGGATCACCCATTCAGTAAAAAGCTTTTGGCCCCACCCTGTATCTATATATTTATTTGTTTATAAGTTATATAATATAATATAACATATATTACATATAATTATGCATGTGACATATTATATCATATATATTAATATATAATTATATATATATATTTTGCACTTGTGCACTTTCTAGGGTATGACACTTCATGGTGGAGAATCTTGGATTAAGCAACCCATTCCTAAAAATGTTGTGGGCCTCTATGGCCAGCGTACCAAATGTTCACATCCACAGGAATTTGGATGGTCTTCACTGATCCTGTAAGCGGATGATAGTTTGTCAGCTCAACACCTTCCCAAGGCTGATAAGGTCCCAAGTAATCCTCTAACACACTTTACTCATAGAGCAAAGACTGATCCTCCCAAAAAGTAAACCTGTTTATGGAACTCCACTGCTTGCAGTCCTTTGGAGGCTGTCCTTGCATTCAGTCATAAAGCACAGAACACCAGAAAGGTCCTTCAGGGCCCTACCTCTGCCACCACACCATGTCACCCACCCCCCAGGCTCCCCTAGGAGCTCCTGCCCCGAAGGAGCCCACTTTGTGCCTTGCATGTCACCTCCTCAGTGTCTCTTCCCTGACTTTCTCATTCTGAGTCCAGTACCCATTAATATTCTCTCACCATATTTCAGATATTTCCTTTACAGCAGTTAGAATAATTGAGAATCACAAATATATTTGTATGTTTCTATTTAACATGTGTCTCCCCAATAGACTTTAAGCTCTTCAAAGAGGAGCTACTTGGAGTACTTGGAGCTGCTGGGTGTCCCGGCCGAGTGGATGGCATTTAGAATACGCTCAATAAGAACTTACTAGAGGAAAAAAAGAAAGGAAAGAAGGATGCAATTAGATCCTTTATAAATATACAAGCATGTACAGGTATATTTTCAGAGTACTGAGAAAGAACAAGAAAGTCCCTAATCGATGCTGGCAAAAGTGTTGGTGAGGTCCCTAATAACACCTGCCAGTGAGATGGACCACTAAATGTGTCTGTAATTACAAGAAAAGGAAAAAAAATGTCAACTAAGGTAGGCCAGCATTGGCTTTTTGTCATTAAAAAAAAGTAATTCGGATGGTCTTATGATTTTGGCTCATGATAGATACTAAAAAAAGAGTTGTTGGAAGACTAAATAAATGAACAAATGATTAAACAAGATGTAAGAGTCCAGAAAATATGAAATACTACAATAATACAAATAATATTCAATGGCGATAAACAAGTTAAATAAAAATAGCAGGGAAATAGAAGTGGTAACAAAATAGTAACACATTCGAAATATAATAATAGTATTTTATTTATATAAATTTTATTTATATAAATATTTATATAATGGTAACTTCGTACCAGGCCCCACTTCAGAAAGTTTGCATATATTAACTAATTTTGTTCTCACACCCACCCTTAGAAAATAGGTTCTATTATTATCCCCATTGTATAGGCAGGGAAACAGGCAGAGTGACTCCACATTGTGCCCTCAGTCTTGCAAACAGTAAGTGACAGACCCAGAGTCCCCGCCCAAGGCACCTCGCTCCTGTCCTCCAATGTCTCAAGTATTGCACTGGCACTGCTGCTTCCAACTATGTGAAAACATATACACACACTGTGACATCTGTTGTTTCAAAGAGCAAACAAATTTATTCTCACCCATGGCCCCTAAGGAGCTTGATTCCAGATTTTTATTTGTATGGTGTTTAAAAAGGGCTGTTAATCTTTGAGGTTAACGTGTGTGTCTTGAAAAGGGAAGAATGCCCTGATTTTCTAGGTTGGTAGATGAATGCCACCCAACATTATAAATCTTTATAGAAGGGAATTCATGCGCTTAGCAAATTCATGCATTTAGCAAATTTTTATTTTATATCCACTGAGTTGGAGCCACCGCTAGGACCCGGGGCTTGACCACCTATCCAGAAAAGCATAGTTGCTGTCCTCAAGGAAACAAGTAAGTCCTCATTGATTACTCTGATGAGAGCAGTTAGGGAAGAAAGGTCAAAGGTCAGGGTGCTAGGAGCGGGGAGAGGCCAGCCTGGTGAGCGCTGGGGGGAGCCCTCTGGAGCCTTTGTCCCAGCCCTCAGCATATGTTTGCCCCACAGGCCAGAGGAGACACTTGGTTCAAATCCCGCCCTTCCCCCCACCATGAGATGTATGATCTTGGGCAAGCCAGGGCATCTCTCAGCACTTCCATGTTCATGTCTGTGAAATAGGGATAGCATGACTACTCATCTCATGAATGTCACGTGAGGATTCAATGAGACCATAATTGTACAGCACTAAGGACGTCTAGCTCCTACCATTATTAGAAGTGTCATAGTATTATCTGAAAACCAGAAATTTAAATCTAAAAAAATCGGAAAGCTATCAGAGAGAGAATCAATATGAGGGACTACTTTAAACAAAGATGAATTTTCATGCCATATCACTAAGGGGTTTGCTGAGGCACCTGCCAGATCTAGCGAAACAGCTCTCCTGAGGGTGTCCCCGTATCTCTCCATGCTCATCCCGGGTCCGAGTTCCCGAAGTCAGAAAAGTCTATTTTAGCTTCTTCCTGAAGTTTAATTCAGTGCTGCTGGTGTTCTAGACACTGCACCCTGATATTTCAGAGTTTAATAACATCATTGGGGGTTTGTAGGAAGGGTCTTGGATTCCCCTCCACCTTTTGCCAGTTTTTCCTGTATTATTATTTTTAAGTGACAGTGACCGCAATTGTAATTCTATATCCTTTTAAGTAAATTTCAAATTGAAATTTTTAATCTTAGTATTTCTTATTCCTCTAAAACAGAACAAAACCATATTTCTGTTTCACTGGACCTCGATAACCTATTGCTTTGAATCTTATTTTGCACGTAGCAGGCGTCTAGATTTTCAGTATCAGAGGACCTATTGAAGGTTGCTATTTTCTGTATGCTGTAGCAAAAGGCCTTCATGAAGGGAAACTCCCTGCAAGTGTCTCCCTGCCCATGTGGCATCCCAGGAAGTTCTTGGGGCTATCACAGACGACAGAGATGGGGACATACCCACCACAGGGACCTGCTAGGAGGTCAGGGCAGGGGGTGGGGGGAGAGCAGAGGGAGTTGATTCCCCAGGCCTGAGCAAAGGAAGAGAAATATTTACACCGTTCATAAGTCATAGAGTCAGGTCTGTCCAGCATGCTCAGGGGGCCTCCTGAACTCTGAAACCTGGACTTAGTCCAGACATGAAATATGGAAAAGCGCTCTTTCTGCAGCCTTTGCGTCACCCGCCACCGCTTCATCTCTCTTTCATCTCGGCCAAGAGATACGAGACAGGTTCTTGCAACTGTTCCCTGGGATTGCCCTGCTAACAAAATTGTTGACATGGAAATCAGGGAGATTTCAGAATCAAAGGGCATGTGGACATGGGAATCAAGAAAATGTCTTCATGTCCACAGGCCTGTGCCCATATGGTAACGATTCCGTCTGGATGCTAATTCTCATTCAGTACTTGCGTGGCATGTTTATTAATGCTCGGTAATTGTGTAGTGTGCAATTAGATCTCCATGTATACAAATGAGGCCACAGTATTAGTCTTATGAGTGACAAGAAAGATCCATCCTCCATGGGGGTTACCGAAAACACACACACGCACACATGTGCTTATCAGATTCAAAAATCACTTAAGCTTCTGATGAAGAGACTGCCGATTCGACACCAGTCATCCCGAGCTCCCCACATGGCCAGCTGTCTCCTAAGCAGTGGGGCTCATGCCATCCCCATCCCAGAGGGAAAGGGGCTCGAACCCACAGAAGGCAAAGGATTTTGCCCTGGCAACCACAGCCTTTCCTCCCAAGGCTCCTTCCCCTTTAAGCCAAGCCTCCCCACAAAAGATATGTTTATTTGTATTTTTCAGTTAAGTTGACTGTTTATCCACATTTCCTGTCGATGAGTCATTTATGCAGTTTACAAAAAAAATAAATAAATAAATTGAGAACTGAAGCACTGCAAAATTAAGGATCAAAGACGCAAAACTGACGTAAGCCCCAAATAGATGTGGGCTAAGAATTTAATCAGCAAACTCATCAGTCAGACACCAGGACAGGACTGCCGGGGAGGCTGCATTTTCAATTGTTTGTTGTTTTTACCTGGGGTCAATACAGCCTGCCTCTCTCTGGAGCACCTTTGTTGGTTTTGCTCATCAGATCCTTGTAAATAAAGCACATACTGGTATTTGGTCAAGGAACCAGGCCCCATTTGCCTGGGGTCCGCATGAGGAAAGATCCGGGCTGGCTACATAAAAAGTGTGCGTGTTTGTCTCTGTAAAAGGAGGCCTGAGTTGAGGGAAGAGCGGAGGAAAATTGCTCTGTTTATAGTGTGCAAAGGCAGAGAGAGGCAACGGTCCTCAGGGTGAGGTGGTTAGCCGTGCATCTGGGAGAAGAGACATGAGATCCCTGCATACACCCTGAGTGGCTGGGGCTGCATTGCACACACACACACACGCACACGCGCGCACCTTGATTTGTCATCTTCTACTCCAGGACTCATTTGGCTGCAAAGCTGGGTGATGAGTATTATTTTCATCTCTTCCTCTGGACACAATTTACCCGACTTAAAAAAAAATCAGAGAGGCAGATATGCCTAACCACACAATAGCTTCACAAAAATATCTGAAATGCTGCAAAACATCACCAGAGCTTAGAAATGGATACACACAACATGTATCTAGTGAGCATGTGCTAGGCACCACATGCATTACCTGTATTCATTAATCCTAAAAATAGTCCTTTGAGAGGGTTACATGAGTATTCCCTTTTCATAGATGAAGAACCTGAGATGTGACTTTGCCCATGTCCACAGCAAGTAAAGGGTGGTCCGTTTTGGCTTGAAGTTCAAGTTCTTAGCTATGACTGTGTTATGTCCCTTTGAAGAGGAATCAGTTCTGTCTGTATCTCATGGTATTATCGTATAAAGTCCTTTGTATTTTGAAAAAAAAAAAAAATTCTCCAAATTAAAAGCCGCCTACCACCACCCTAAATCCATAGTCCGGAAAGCACACCTTTGAATTATCATATACATTTTCTTTACAATGAACAAAGAAAAAACTTTAGCCTTTTCATCCAACTGTTTGAAATGCTATCACCTGTTTCTAACACAATAGATGAAGTTATGCAATCTTTCTAGCCCCAGTCCTGTCTCTGCTCTTACGATTGCCCGCAGGGCTTTCTGGAGCTCACACAGTGTACCAAGTGCTCAGCCACGGTAGTAGGTATGTTCTCACCTGTCCCAGATGTTCCATTCGCTTCCCTGAATGGAAGAGACCCTTCTGCTCCATTCTGTTTCTGCTTTTACAAAACCTGCTTTCAACTAACCCCTCTGCCCACCTGTTCCTTCAACTTCATTCTTCTCAGATTTGCATCCTTCCACAAGTGTAATACCGTGGAACTGCAGTGAACACTGCACTATTTTCCAAGATCAGATAGTGCCTCTGACTTCACCTAGGGTTTCAGAAAAGGATCAGCTTTAAGAGGCAGTCCCTGTGCTCTCTCCCCTCCTTGTATCTGCTCGGCATCCCCTGCCCTCCTACCATCTATAGATGATGACTAATCTTGAAAATGAGATAGGGGAATGACCCACATTAACCTTTATTTTCTAAAGCTCAGCTTAAAGTATCTAGAATGGAATCAGTTACATGTGAACTTCCGGTCTGCAATCCAGTAACCCACTCTTCATAAATGTATATTCATCCAAAATCAACCCTTGTCAGTCAGCAGAGCACTTTTTAAGCCCTCATGGGTTCACTCTCTTCCACTCATTGGGCCCCAGTTTGCCCACCTATAAAAATAGAGGAGTGGGTTAAACCATTTCTGAAGTCACTTCCAGCTCTCGGGTACGTTGATTCTAATTTGGATTTCCATCTTCCTCCATCAGAGTTTCCATCCATCCATCCATCCATCCATCCATCCATCCATCCATCCATCCATTTATTCATTCATTCATTGAAAAAAATGTATGTATGGAATGCCTACTGTGCACTAGATAATGTTCTAGGCAGAGGGATTAGGTGATAAGCAGGATGAATAACATCTCTCCCCATGGGGTTTGTGACCTTCTCTCTTTCTTCTCCCCCAAATAATGTGAAAGTGTAAAGAAAACCCATGGTAAAGTTAACCCAATAATGTTGTATAATCAAATGAAATCTGAGTTCAAATTCCCTTATTACATGTATAACCTTGGGTAAATCACTTAAGTTCTCTGAGCTATTCTTTATATAGAAAAATAGACACCAAAATCTATGTCATGGAGTTGTTATAAAGAATAGAGATGTCTGCGGAGTGCCTATGACATAGTAAATGCTGAGCCACGATAAATGGCATTGGTATTATTGGGAACAGTTAGAGCTATTAAGGTACCCCACCTGTTTCCCTTGGGCTACTCTCCTTGTTTTTAACTGATGGGAGTGTTGCCAGACAGGACATATCCTAATTTAATCTTTAGCAGAACTTCCCTGCCTCCCTCCCTTGTCGAAGTACATGGGATTGCACTATAATCACCCAATGGATTGTATCCTATATGAGATTTCTATTACTATTGTAACAAATTACCACAAATTTAGTGGCTTAAAACAACATAAATATAATATCTTGTGGTTGGGAGGTCAGAAGTTGGTGTCAGCAGACCTGCATTTCTTCCGCAGGCCCTGAGGGAAAAATCTGTTACTGTGACTTTTCTAGCTTCTGGAGACCTCCTGTTTTCTTAGCTCATAGCTGCTTCTGCCATCTTCAAAACCAGCTGTGTAGGGTCTTCAAATCTCTGATTCTGAGTCCTATTTTACCTCCCTCTTCCATTCTGAAGGCCCTTGCAATTACCTTGGGCCCACCTAGATAATCCAAGATTTTATCTCCGTATTCTAACACTCCAACCTTAATTCCACTTTGCCATGTGACGTGACACATTCTGGACTCTCTCAAAATCAGACTAGGGACATCTTTGGGAGGTAACTGTTTGGGCTACTGCAACTCTCCTCAGGTTTTCTTCAGCCATTTCCAGCTTTGCCTTACTGTTCTTATTTCCCTAACTTTGCCTCTAGTATCCATTCCATAGAAACAACACCAGTATGGAAGATAATACCTTCCATGAGGATCAAATGACTTAATGTATGGAAAGACAGCTCAGCACCTAGCACATCATTAAGTGTTTATTTAATAGAAGCCATATAGCAGGGATCACCAAACTTTTTCTGTGAAGAGCCAAATAGTGAATAATTTAGGCTTTGTGAGCCAGATAGTCTCTGTTGAAAATATTCAGCTTCACCATTGTAGTGTGAAAGCAGCCATAGACAAAAAGTAAACAAACGGGCATAGCTGTGTTTCAGTAAAACTTTATTTACAAAACAAGTAGAAGGCATATTTGGTCTGTAGACCAGTTTGCTGACCACTGCTATATAGGCATATATCAGAGGTGCCCAATTAATGGTCACTGGCTCACTGTTACCAAAGTCAATTAATCAAATATAAATGTTAAGAGCTCCAAACTCTTCCACGTACCTGGCTTTGAACTCAGAGAGTCAGAGTCCCTACTCACACTTGACTGACCTTTGAGACCTTTTTGATATCACATATTAATGTGTCTGCCTGTGTGATAGGCTAACAGTGGCCTCAAAGTCTTTGTAAACTCTTCGTGTTAAGAAGTAGAATCTAATTCCCCTTGCCTTGAATCTGAGTTGGCCTCAGTGATTTGTTTGACCAGTAGATGTGGCAGAAGTGACATTTTGGGACTTCTGAGGCTAGATCATAAGAAGACCTGAAGCGTAAGTCAATATAATTTTTTAAAAAGAGGGAGGAGGAGGAGGCAAAGGAGGAGGAGGAGAAGAAGAAGGAGATGAGGAGGAGGAGGAAGATACTGGAGGGGGAAGAGGTGGAGGAGAGAGAAGAGAAGAAAAGAAGAGGAAGAGGGAAAGTGAAAAGGGGAGGGGAGGAGGAGAAGGAGAGAAGAGGCTGGAGCACCTGCTTCTTCTCAGGCCTCTTGGAATGCTCAGTCATAATGCCGAAGCCTTACAGACAGGCCAGCAACAGCCCCAGCTGATCTCCTGGCCATGAGCCGGCATCGGGCTAGAATCTGGTCATGCCAGTGAAGCCCCAGTGATGCTGTGTTGAGATGAACAAACCAGCTAAACCCTTCCCGATTTCCTGACATACACATTCTGAGCAAGATAAGTGGCCACTTTAAAAATATGTATTTTATTTATTTATTTATTTGACATAGAGAGATCACAAGTAGGCAGAGAGGCAGGCAGAGGGAGAGGAGGAAGCAGGCTCCCTGCTGAGCAGAGAGCCTGATGCGGGGCTCGATCCCAGGACGCTGAGATCATGACCTGAGCCGAAGGCAGAGGCTTTTACCCACTGAGCCACTCAGGTGCCCCATAAGTGGCCATTTTAAGTCCCTCAGTTTTTAGGTGGTTGGTTACATAGCAATAGAAACTCAGCACAACTGGGAATTTATGAGCATAGCAATTTTTATTGTATTTGCTCACTAGTGTTTCCTAATATTCTAGAACAGTGCCTGGCAATAAGATGTATTCAATAAGTATTGAATCATCCAATGAATGATGAGTCCATTCCACCTGCTTTGCCTGGCCAAATTTCCTGCACATTTCAAGCCTCAGCTTAAATATTACTTTCTCCCTAAAGGCTTCTCTGACTGTCCACCCTCTCCCCCGTTAGATCAGATTCCTCCATTCTTTGCCTTTTCCTTCATGATGCTAATCCCTATTATAATTCATGTAATGATTCTTTGAAGCACATGTTTAATGCCTGTCACCCTTCTAGAACATGACCTCCCTGAGAGCTAAGATGGGGTCTGTCGGTTCCCTGCTCTACCAAGCACCCAGCAAGTACCCAGCATGGGGTAGGCTCATAGCGATTATTGTTGAAAAAAATGACAGAGGCTGCCACACACAAAAAAAGATTTTCTCTAGAAAGTTCTGTGGATTTGTACAGATCCAGCCCACAGAGCAGAATATATCATCGTTGTGTGTGAAATACCAAAAAGGTTTAAAATCCCTTACAGGGGCTTTTCTTCTTGCCCTTTTCCTTTTTTTTTTTCCCCCTCAACTGCCTGGCAGAGGTTTCTGCTCTCCCCACGCCCTGAGCATCCACACAGCTGCATGCTGAGCCAGACTTACTCAGAGAGACAGCTTCCTGTCACGTGGGGGACTCTGGAATTAGTGCTCTGCCACAGCTGAGCCGTCACAAGGGCCCGAGCCTACCTAGGCTCGTCCTCAGGTTGATCCCGAGCTCCAGACTCTCCTGTACTGCCGCCTCTGCCGGCTCGGCCCCGGCGGCTGGACTGCCCTCTCGCCGGGGGAGGGAGACAGTCTGGTTCTTCACCGGCACCTATAGGAAGGGGGGTGATGAAGAGGGAGGCTGACAGGAGACTGTTACAGGGCTTCCCATGTGCGAGCCTGGGAGAGAGTGCTGTCTGTCTGCACAGCAGGTCCCTCACGATCTGCTGATGCCCAGCTTCCACCTCTACCAAGGGGATGGGTTAGCGGTGTCACAGGTATTGGAGAGCTAAGCTGAAGGCAGCAAGTTAGCTCTGCCACTTACTCCTGTGAGTCAGGCATTTGAGGGTCCTGAGCCTCCATTCCCTCCTAGGATGAAATGACCTTAATGCCCAGCCAGGGCTGCGGTGGTAGGCATCCGGGACTCATCTGCCAGGAATCACCCCACAGGCAGATGACCCCGTGCCAGCCCTTACTATGCACGGGCGTCAGAGGCCAAACTCTGGGTCCATGACCTCACGGAATCCTCACAACTCGCTTCAGAGGAACAGCTTATTATTCCCCTTTTGTAGGTAAGGAAACTGAGACTGCAAAGAGGTTCAGCCACCTGCCCAAAGCCCTCCAGCTGGCAGCAGTGTCGTGGGATCCCTCGGACTTCTGGTGACCCTCCAGTTCTGGAGCCTGACAGCGTAGATTAACACCCAGGCTCTGCAGCAGAGCAGCCGGATGAGCTTCCTGGGTCCGCCCGCTCATTCCTCAGCCTGCCCAAGTGGCTCCGGCTCCGAAGAGAGGATTTCCCAGGAAGCCTCCCACTCACCTCCATGGTTGCCCCAGCCGCACGAGTGGGTAGCAATTTATGGCGAGCTCCGTTGTGCAGGAATACAGGCACCTTCATAAAGCTCTCGTTTCTCCACCCTGGATATAGAAAGGCACTGTTCTAAACGAGGCTTTTAATACGCTGCCCTGTTCCCCATACTTCAAGTTGGTCTTCTTCCAGACACAAGAGCTGAATATACTTTTTATAACTGCCCTTGTTATTCTGTCTTCCGAAGAAGACCGGGAAGTGGGTGGGGCTCCCTCGAACCCGCAGAACGGCCAGCTGGGGCTCTAACCCCAAAAGGAATCTCGCTGCGGTAGCAGGAGAATTGGGAGGATTATAAAGTAAAATTGTCCGTGGTGGTAAAAATCAGACCAAATAGTCAATGCCCGCCTGGGTGTCTTCTCAGCAAACAGTCTGAAATCCTGTTTCCCCTGGAATTACCAGCTTGTTGAAATTTGCTTTTGGTATTTACCAGATATTTTGAAGACATGGATATGCTGCAGGAAACAGAATCCTGCTAGGACACCCCCAAGCTCTGCTGACCCCACCCTGCCCTGCCCAAAAGCCAAGCTGCCTTTAGCCTAAACCCCAAGACTTTTCTCGAGCCAGAAAAGAGGTCTTTGCTCACTTTAAAAAAGCAAACGAGGAGGAAACCTCTGGACCAGATGATAATTTCAGGATGATTCTGCTTTAAAAACAAACAACCAATGTTTGTCCTCAGTATGCTTATAAGGACACAGGGAGACGTGGCAGGCACAGTGCTAGTGCATTTAATCCTTCGCAACTGAACTGCAGAATACACTACCCCCATTTACAGATAGGGAAAGTGAGGCCCAGAGAGGTCGAGGAACTTACCCACAGTCACAGAGCCTATGAGGGCAGTCAGGACTCCAATCTAGGTCTGTCAGACTCCAAAGGTCAGTTTTCCTTCTCTGAAAGCTGGATCGATTTCATCTCTTGGGCTGAGAAGTCCTTTGGCCCCCTCCATCCTCCTGCCAAGAAGCCTCATCAAAGATTGTCTGAACAAAGGAGAAGCTGACAATTTAAGTTAATAGCAGAGGAGTGCCAAGCACATTTTCGGTGTGCCTGTGCAAGAAGGGACAGCTACTGGTGAAAAGGGAATGTCTCAGTCTAATAATTGGGCATATTGTCTGCTTGACAAGTATAATTGGTTGGACTGATGTGGTCAGGAAGCTTTACGGGGGAGGGATAGGTCCAGGTTGGTAGTTGAAGCAACTAGTTAAATTAACTGAGCTTTCCTCTTTGCAAATTGTCCCTGGGCACCACAGAGAACCAAGATCTTCTGCTTAGAGGTCTCACATGTTTGCATGAGCTTTGCCACCTGGCTAACTAACTCCTTAGAATCCTAGGTTTGACTTTGAAAGGTCAGGTCTGAACCCTTTTCCTTTAGAGGAATGTCCAAAATGTTCAAGGCCACCCCTGTGCAGCGGAAGCTTGCCAACCATTCACCACCTGGCTGGCCTGATACTCCTGCCTGCTGCCTAAAGTGGTATGCCACTGGAGTTTAAAGTGTAATGTTTATGTTTTCACAAGAGTGTTGCATGAATATATGCTTGGTATAAAAAAAATTCAAATGATAGAGCATTATATGAAGTCAAAGTCAATATCCCTTTTACCCACCCTATGCCTGCTCCAACCTTTTTCCCTTCCCTAGAAATAGAGACTGTGAAAAAGTTGTGCACATTCTTTATGCTTTTTCTATATAATTAGGTTGGAAGATAAATAGATAGATGATAGATAATGTGGTATGTGTATGTGTGTAGGGTTTTTAAAATTATAATTACTATTAGATTATATAAATTATTTGACAGCATGCTGTTTTATTCAACAATCTCTTTTCACTCAGTACATGGAACTCTATATTATTCTCTTAAGCTGCTATACAGCATACTGTAATTTATTTAACCATTTCCCTATAATTGGACATTTAGGTTACTTACAGTTTGTTACTGTTACAAACAATGTGGTAATGAACTCACACTCTTATCCTTGTATCTTGCATCTGAAGCCAGATTCCTAGAAATAGAACTGTAGAAACAAAGGATGTATATTTTCATGTGCATTTTTTTATTTTGATAAAGAAATGACCAAAGGACTCGTCCTTCTCCTCAATAAATAAACAGAAAAAATACCAGTTTCCTCTCCGACCAGTAGTATATGAAAGAAAATATGAAAATTCTGCAACGCCCATGCCTCAAGCCACTGCATGAGAGTGTGTCCTTGCCAGCTAAAATGTTTTCTTTGCCTCAGAGCTTCCCAGTAGCTGATCAGCTCTCTGGTGCTTGGTTCTGCAGAGGCATTTGGGGAGGTGTCCCCTACCCTACCTTAGCTAGGAGGACAGCAACACTCCACTACTAGCTGGGCTCCCACCGTTGTGTGTCCTGAGCACTCATCCTACTCATCTTGCCCTGTTGTAATTGATGTACTCTTGTTCTGCCTCCTCAACTAGGGAATGACCTCTGGGGCAGAAATGATGCCTTAATGTTTCCCTTTCTACCCCCAGCACACGTCACAAGGTTTGACACTCATCAGTACTGTCTGAGCTGTTGCTTGAATGAATAGCAGAAGGCAGGGAGGGAGAGAAGAGGGAGGAAGGAAGCGAGAGGGAAAGAAGGCAGGTTGGTTCCCTAACAAAGCTGTGAGATCAAGTAAAGCTCTATGTGAAGCTGAGAGACTCAAGGATGCTAGTCCTGTGGTACCCTAGAAATCTGAGCACTTGGAACCAGGGAGAGAATGGATTTTATTTTTTTTTCTTTCAAATTTTTATTTAAATTCTAGTTAGTTATCATACAGTGCAGTATTGGTTTCAGGGGTAAAATTCAGTGACTCATCACTTACATACAACCGCCAGTGCTCATCACAACAAGTGCCCTCCTTAGTGCCCATCCACCATCTAGCCCATTCCCCATCCACCTCCGTCCATCAACCCCCAGTTTGTTCTCTATCGTTAAGAGTCTCTTCTGGTTTGCTTCCCTCTCTCTCTCTGTCTTTTTTTTTTTTCTTTTAAAAAACGTGTTTTATTTCTAAGACATTACCCAGCCACATACCTGGCAGGGGTGACATGGCCCATCCTCATTCTAAGAGCTGCAAGATAAATGCAGGGATTTTGAGACAGAAAAGCCACTATCGTTTTGTTCTTTGGAGTTCTCAAATGCAATCTTTTCTTTTCCTGCAGCTGTCTTAGATACTGACAAAGTTGTGTGTGGAAAAGTGAAGACCAGGGCAGTTTCTGCTTAGATGCCAAGGATCTTTCCCGTCTGTCCTCATAGTGCTCAGAGGCTTCCTACAACCACCCAGTCTTCTTTCCCCACTTAATTTTCCAGGCATCGTGTAAGCTTCCTGCCCACTCCATCCTGCCTTAACTTTCTCTCCCAAGCGAAAGAACCCCCTGAAGGGAATCCTGTACTCATTATTTAAACTCCTGGAGAATTGCTTTGTCTTGCCTCTGCCTCCACGTTGTATACAGGACTTACAGGTTATGTTTTATCATTAAGTCTTGCGCTGGCTCAGGCAATTTCCAGGAAATATGAAAAATTTCCCAAATGCAGTCAAGTTCAAGAAACTGCTAGAGCCACTCAGGCTGAACTTGCATAAACTGTATCTAAGGCCCCCATCATTTAAGGAGCTCAAGTAAAAGAGGAAGATCTATACATATAGGCCAACATCCACACATAAGGGGAAAGAAAGGGGGGAAAATGACAGAAATGACAGGAGGGGAGTAGATCCTAAAGGAAGGACTTGAACATCGTAGTTGAGGACATGGCAAAGGGTGGCATGTCTTATTTCAATCAACTAAAATGCTGGAGCTGCAGTACTGCCTTCTCTGGAAGACCCCCTGGTGTGCTGGTTTAGAGATGCTACATTCATGCAAACTAGCTGCCTGTGTTCCTGGAACACTCGTTTTTCTGTTAATGACCGAATGTGTACTATATCCACCAGCTGCTTCAAAACCCCAGGCCTCCGAGCTATCTGTCACACAGCAGCAGCCCTGGGCGGCAGCCTCCCCCGCAGGATTCAGTACTTTCTGGTCACACTGACCACCTACTCTCCGCAGGTGCTTTCTCTCCCGCTAGCATGCGTCTCCCATTACCTTTCCTAAATGTTAGCTTTGTGATTGGAGGACTCCTCTAGTATGTCTCCATATATGAAAGCCAATTAGGAAATAAAAGTATTTTCTTATCTGGAATTTTCTTTCTCTGTCTTCTGTGTCCTTTGCTGCATACTTCAGCTACTACTCCCCCCCCCCCCCCCCCCCGCCCACCGGCCCAAGGCAAGGACGTCTTTCTTTTTTTTTTTTTTTAAAGATTTTATTTATTTATTTGACAGAGACACAGTGAGAGAGAGAGAGAACAAGAGCAGGGGGAGTGGGAGTGGGAGAAGCAGGCTTCCTGCTGAGCAGAGAGCCCGACGTGGGGCTTGATCCAAGGACCCCGGGATCATGACCTGAGCCAAAGGCAGACGCCCAACGACTGAGCCACCCAGGAGCCCCAAGGACGTCTTTCTAAATGCTTTCTGATTTTATATATTTCTATTATTTATATATACATATGTACATACAGCTGATGGAACTATGTCGTGTGGAATAATAATCATTATTACGAGCATATTATGATCTATTTCATCTGTCCACTAGTAGGGTATTTGAACTTCCTCGAAACCAGAATTTCTTAGCCACAGCATTGAAAGATTTGTTATGTGTATTGGTGCTTTTGGTAGTAAGTTCCCAGCACCTAACCCAAAATGGGTTAAACAGTAAAAGGAATATATTAGCCCCTACAACTAAAAGGGTGGGGGGGAGAGAATTGATATGTTTATATACATGTTACATGACTTCGGACATGTTTGCATATGACTCCAGCTCCTCTGATCTGTAATTCTCTCAGCTGTGCTGACTTTAGCTCGCTTCACTCAGGGTAGCACAATGACAGCAGCACCCCTGGGTTTCACATCCACACTGGGAAAAAGAGCTTCTCTTCCTTACCCCACCCCTCCACCCAACCACTGAACCACAGTCCTGGCTTTCTCTCCAGAGAAACATGGGTCACATGCCTTCCCTTGAACCAAACAATGTTCACAGGTTTGCTTAAGTCAATCAGAGCCTGCTCTCAGAGCTGGGGATGGGTTTGGATCAACCTGTGCCATGCGGGAGGTATGAAATGGGGATGGGGAGGATGGCAGGAATGTCCCCAACAGAAGGCAGTGGAGGACTAGGAGGAGAGTATCCTGTCAGTGTCATGGTCTAGAAGTGTCTTTACTAATAATGTGAGTGGGTTGAGGATGTGGCATATTATCTAACAAGTATGACTCAAAGTTGAGGACCTCTGTTCTAAACCATCAACTCAAGGGCAAGAATTGTGTGTTATTGTTCCCTGTTGCTATAGCATGTAGCAAGCGTGACCTGAATTTTCTCCTGCTGTCCCTTACTGCCCAACTGCCCCCCTCTATTCTCTCTCATCTGTTAATATCCTCATATTTACCCTCCTCTTCCCTAGATCTGCCTTCCATCTCCTCAGAAGGTCCACCATCAAGGAAAGTAAGCCTATTGTCCATGCCCACTACCCTTTTCTGGAGAATACAATTTGGAAAAAAGAGTGTAAATGATTGCATGTGTGATCAGGTGAAGTGACTTCATTGAGAGGGTCACAGAGAGAAAGCTGTGTTTCCTGTGTGAACAGCAGAAGGCATCCATCCGTGAACTTAGATGCCATTTGTGAAGCCACGTGGCCAGACCTGGGGCTGCGTAAGGCTTCGATGCAACTGGATTTCACAAAGTACAAAGCTTCATTTAGACTGAACATGTGCCATTTGTCCCACTATTTTAGGATGTACATTTCCTATTATTACTCACGTGGAGGTGATGAGTTAAAGTTGAGCTACAGGTGCACTTTTTCAGTCCCCCTTGGGACAGGTGCTTGGCAAAGATTTGTTTATATAGTCTGGGATAGAATCTGTGGCTATGGATTTCTTCTCCTCTAAGGAAGCTGGTTTAAACAGGACTAGATTATGATGTTTAGGAATCATAAGCATGGACACGTTATGGTGCCCTTCCTTCTGTAATTAAAAACAAAATAATGTTTAACTGAGAATACTAAATACTGAATTTGCTTGCATGCAGAAATCAGAATCACTTCACTTGGGCTTTACAAATGGCCAAATGCTGAATATGTTCAGTTAATTTGAATTCTTCTCTCTACTCCCTCCCCACACCTCTCTTTTCATGTCCTTGCTTTGTTGGTGGAACTGTAAGTACATGCCTATTTTATCTTTTGAATAATCCAGCCGCGGGTCTAGAAGGGAATCAGATAGCTATCTTTGCCCAGGAAGGTTAGCTATTCTAATGTGCTGAGTGAACTTTTCCTGGCAAAAACAAACAAAAACAGGTAGAAGCCTTAGGGAAGCTTACTTAGATCTAGCAAAAGCAGTGTTAAGGTCGCCAAAAGAATCCAGCCTCCCAGACACTGAACACTCCTGCTGCTGGTGTTCTGACCTCATGGAGAGAGAGGTACTTTTTTTGACCAGGAAATATTAGAGCTACTCAAGAGTCCATGTCCTTCACCCCACTGACGGATAGCTCTCTTATCCTGTGCTCCGTCCAAAACTAATCCTTCCTCTTGTGTGCACTTGACCCAATCCCTTTTAGCTACTCAAAAACAATGCTTCAGCAGTTCTTCCCTTCCCGCATCCTTGGAACTTTCTCCTTTATACTGGATCATTTCCATCAGCCAATGAACATGCCATTATTTGTCTTACGTTTGATAAAATTAATAACCTCCAAATCCCCCAAAGCTGTACCCCATTTCTCTGCTCTTTTGGGCAAGAAAACTTCTAAAAACAGTGTTTCTTCTTGGAGACTAATTCCTCCCCTCCCATGAAGTTCTAAATCCAGTCCAGCCAGATTTCCCCGGCTCCCCAACCCCACAGAAAGAGCTCTCTTCACAGTAACCATTGACTTCCAGTTATTAAAGCCAATGGCCAATCTTCAGCTCTGACATTGGTTCATGGGACACCACTCTCTCGGTTTACTTCCTACCTCCCAGGCTCTCCTCTTCAGGCTCCTTTGCTTGTCCCTCATCTCTACAAAGTGGAGTGCCCTAGGGACTCCCTTCTGCTCATTTTACACTCCCTCCCTTGGTGATCTCATTCATCTCTTGACTTTAATCTTACGTTAACAACTCCAAGAATTCTAACTCCAGCCCAGACCTCTCCCATGTAGCTCAGAATTATAACCCACAGCCAACCCAACACTTCCACTTAAACATCTCAGAAACTTTTTTTTTTTTTTTTAATTGAGTGTGTCGAAAGTGAATCTTTATTTTCCCTTTCCACTGATGGAAAGGGAAACAGGTTTCATCCCATCCCGATGAAACCTGTTCTGCCCTCAGTCTTCTCCATCTCAGTTGAAGGGACCCCTTTTTGCTCAAGAGTCTAACCAATCCAGCTACACATCTATATTAAAAATAGAATCAGGGGCGCCTGTGTGGCTCCGTCAGTTGATGGTCTGACTCTTGATTTCAGCTCAGGTTTTGATCTCAGGGTTGTGAGATGGAGCCCTGCGTTATACTCTGTAATTGGTATAGAGTCTGCTTGAGATTCTCTCTCTCCCTCTCCTTCTGCCCCTCCCCCTGCTCACTCACCCTAAATAAATAAATAAATAAATAAATAAATAAATAAATAAATAAATAAATAAATAAAATAGTCTTTTTAAAAAGAAAAGAAAATAGAGCCAGACTAGTGCAACCTGATCCAGACCTCAACATGATCACTGGCCACCATGCACCCTCCTTGCCCCCTGTAGTCTGTTTTCAACATAGTAACCACACCAATCCACATAAAATAAATCATATCATTAGTACTCCAGTAGCTCACTCATGGAAAAAACCAAGGTCCCAAATTCTTTGTTCCCCTTTCCTTCCTGATTTCTTTCCTGCTGTACTCCCCTGCCTAGTTCCACTGCAAGCACTCTGGCCTTCCCACTCTTTCCCAAGCATACCTGGCATGCCCCCACCTCCAGGGCCTTTGCACTGGATATCCCTTTTGCTGGAATATTCTTACCCCCAACATCCACATGACAACTTTTTTCAGCCCCTACAAATCTTTGCTGAAGTGTCACTTTATTGAGGAATCCTATCTAAGCATCCCACCTCAAAGCCAAAGCTGCCCACCTCCCGTTACTCCCAATCTTCCTGACCTTGTTCTATTTTGTCCGAAGTACTTATCACTTTCTTTTTGTTTTTTAAAGATTTTATTTATTTATTTGTCAAAGAGAGAGAGAAAGTGAGCAGTGAGCACAAGCAGGTGGAGTGGCAGGCAGAGGGAGATGGAGAAGCAGGCTCCCCGCTGAGCAGGGAGCCTGATACAGGGCTCGATCCCAGGACCCCGGGATCATGACCAAGCTGAAGGCAGCCACTTAACAGAATGAGCCACCCAGGTGTCCCATGTCCAAAGCACTGATCACTTTCTAACTTACTATGTAATTACTTACTTTCAGTGCCTATTTTTTATTGTCAGTCTCTGAGGAACCTATAGAATATAAGCCCTGGGCGGGGGCGGGGGGTGGGGAGTGTCTGTTTTATCTACTTTATATCCCAGATCCCTAGTACAGTGCCTAGTACTTACTAGGTGCTTGATAAATTGTAATTGATTTCTATTCTATAATCAACTTTTCACTTTATACATGATGACCATTTTCTATGATTAATACTTTCTTTTATTAAGTTTTTTCTTTAAATTCCAGCGTAGTCAACATACAGTGTAATAATATTAGTTTCAGGTGTACAATATAGTGATTCACTACTTGCATGCATGACCTGGTGCTCATCACAACTGCCCTCCTTAATCCCCATCACCAATTTCGCCCATCCCCCCCGCCGCCGGTAACCCTTAATTCTTTAGTTAAGATTCTGTTTCTTGGTTTGTGTTTCTCTCTTTTTTTCATTTGCTTGTTTGTTTTGTTTCTAAAATTCCCCATATGAGTGAAATCATATGCTATTTGTCTTTCTCTGGTTGATTTATTTCACGTGGCATAATACCCTCTAGCTCCATCCATGTTGTTGCAAATGGCAAGATTTCGTTATTTTTTTATGGCTGAGTAATATTCCATCGTATATATATGCCACATCTTCTTACCCGTTCATCTACTGATGGACCCTTGGGCTGCTTCCATATGTGGCTATTGTAAATAATGCTGCAGTAAACATAGGGGTTCTTGTATCCTCTCAAATTTGTGGGGTTTTTTTTAAGTTTTTATTTAAATTTCATTTAGTTAACTTACGGTGTTATGTTAGTTTCAGGTGTACAATTTAGTGATTCAAAAATTCCATTTATCACCTAGTGTTCATTATAAGTGTACTCCTTTTTTTTTTTTTAAAGGTTGTATTTATTTATTTGAGAGAGAGAGAGAGCAGGGGGAGGAGCAGAGGAAGAAGGACAAGCAGAATGCATTGAGCACAGAGCCTGACATGGAACTTTATCTCATGACCCTGAGATCATGACCTGAGCCAAAGTTAAGAGTCCAGTGCTTACCCAGCTGACCCAGCCAGGTGCCCCAACAAGAACACTCCTTAATCTAATTTACCTATTTAGTGTTTTTGTATTCTTTGGGTAAATAGCCACTAGTGTGATTACTAGATCCTAGGATGGACTTTTTTTTTTTTTTTTTTTAAGATTTTACTTACTTATTTGACATAGAGAGAGAGATCACAAGTAGGCGGGGGGGGGGGGGGGAGCAGGCTCCACGCTGAGCAGAGAGCCCAATGCGGGCCTCAATCCCAGGACCCTGAGATCATGACCTGAGCCGAAGGCAGAGGCTTTAACCCACCCAGGTGCCCCAGATGGATCTATTTTTAAGGGAACCCCCATACTGTTTTCCACAGTGCCTGCACCAGTTTGCATTCCCACCAACAGTGCATAAGCATTCCTTTTTCTCCCCATCCTCACCAATGCTTGCTGTTTCTTGTGCTTTTGATTTTAGCCATTCTGACAGGTGTGAGATGATATCTCATTGTGGTTTTAATTTGTATTTTCCTGATGGTGAGTGATGTTGAGCATCTTTTCATGTGTCTGTTGGCCATCTGGGTGTCTTCTTTGGAGGAATGACTGTTCATGTCTTCTGCCCATTTTTTAACTGGATTATTTCATTTTGGAGTGTTGAGTTGTGTAAGTCCTTTATATATTTTGGATAGTAACCCTTTATCAGATACATCATTTGCAACTTTCTTCTCCCAGTCAGTAAGTTGCCTTTTAGTTTTGTTGATTGTTTCCTTCACTGTGCAGGAGCTTTTTATTCTGATGTAGTCCCAATAGTTTATTTTTGCTTTTGTTTCCCTTGCCTCAGGAGACCTATGTAGAAAAATATTACTACGGCCAATGTCAGAGAAATTACTGCCTGTGTTCTCTTCTAGGATTTTAATGTCTTCCTGTCTCCCATTTAGGTCTTTAATCCATTCTGAGTTTATTTCTGTGTATGGTGTAAGAAAGTGCTCCAGTTTCATTCTTTTGCATGTAGCTGTTCAAATTTCCCAACACCATTTGTTGAAGAGACTGGCTTTTTCCCATTGCATATTCTTGCATCTTTTGTTGAAGATTAATTGACCATACAATCGTGGGTTTATTTCTGGGCTTTTATCCTATTCCATTGATCTATGTGTCTGTTTTTGTGCCAGTACCATACTGTTTTGATTAGTACAGCTTTGTAGTATAACCGGAAGTCTGGAATTGTGATGCCTCCAGCTTTGTTTTCCTTTTTCAAGATCGTTTTGGCTATTCAAGGTCTTTTGTGTGTCCACGCAAACTTTAGGGGTTTTTTGTTCTAGTTCTGTGAAAAATGCTGTTGGTATTTTGATAGGGATTGCATTAAATGTATAGATGGCTTTGGGTAGTATGGACATTTTAACAATATTTGTTCTTCCAACCCATGAACATGGAATATCTTCCTATTTGTTTGTGTCTTCTTTAAATTCTTGCATCATTGTTTTATAGTTGTCAGAGTATAGGTCTTTCACTTCCGTGGTTAAGTTTATTTTTCAGTGGGGCACCCAGGTGGCTCAGTTGGTTAAGTAACTGCCTTTGGCTCAGGCCGTGATCCTGGAGTCCCTGGATTGAGTCCCACATTGGGCTTCCCTGCTCAGCGGGGAGTCTGCTTCTCCCTCTGACTTCTCCCTTCTCATGCTCTCTCTCTCTCTCATTCTCTCTCTCTCAAATAAATAAATAAATATTTTTTAAAAAAGTTTATTCCTCAGTATTTTGTTATTTTTAGTACAATTGTAAATGGGATTGTTTTCTTAATTTATCTTTCTGTTGCTTCGTTATTAGTGTGAAAAGCAACAGATTTCTGTACATTGATTTTATATCCTGTGACTTTACTGAATTTATTTACCAGTTCTATTAGTTTTTTGGTGGAGTCTTTAGGGTTTTCTACATATAATATCTTGCTCTCTGCAAATAGTGAAAGTTTTACTTCTTCCTTACCAAGTTAGATAACTTTTATTCCTTTTTGTTGTCTGATGGCTGTGGCTTGGATTTCCAGTACTATGTTGAATAAAAGTAGTGAGAGAGGACATCCTTGTCTTATTCCTGATTTTAGGGAGAAAGCTTTCAGTTTTTCAACGTTGAATATGATGTCAATTGTGGGTTTTTCATATATGGCCTTTATTATGTTGTGGTATGTTCCCTCTGAACCTACTTTGTTGAGAGTTTGTATCATGAATGGATATTGTATTTTATCAAATGCTTTTTTTGCATCTATTGAAATGAGGATATCGTTTTTGTCCTTTTTCTCAGTAATATGATATATCATATCGATGGATTTGTGAATATTGGACACCCCTTGCATCCCAGGAATAAATCCCACTTGATTGTGGTGAATCATTTTTTTAATGTATTGTTGGATTAGGTTTGCTAATATTTTGTTGAGAATTTTTACATCTATGTTCATCAGAGATATTGGCCTATAGTTCTCTTTTTTTGTAATGTCTTTTTCTGATTTTGGCATCAGGGTAATGCAGTCTCATAGAATGAATTTGGAAGCTTTCCTTCCTCTTCTATTTTTTGAAATAGCTTGAGAAGAACAGGTATTAACTCTTCTTTATCCATTTATTTCTTTTTCTTCCAAGTTTTTATTTAACTTCAAGTTAGTTAACATATAATGTAGTATTGGTTTCTGGAGTAGAATTTAGCGATTCATCACTTACATACAACACTCAGCGCTCATCCCAAGTGTCTTCCTTAATGCCCATCACCCATCTAGCCCATCCCCCACCCACGGCCCCTCCGGCAACCATCAGTTTGTTCTCCATATTTACGGGTTTTTTGTGGTTTGCCTCCCTTTCTTTTTTTATCTTATTTTATTTTTCCTTCTCTTCACCTATGTTCATCTGTTTCATTTCTTAAATTCCACATATACGTGAAATCATACTATATTTGTCTTTCTCTGTCTTATTTTGCTTAGCATAATACCTTTAGTTCTAATCACGTTGTTGCAAATGACAAGATTTCATTCTTTAATGGCTGAGTAATACTACATTATATATTTATATATATCTTCTTTATCCATTCATTAGTCAATGGACATTTGTGTTCTTTCCATAATTTGGCTTTTGTTGACATTGTTGCTATAAACATTTGGGTGCACGTGCCCCTTCAAATCAGTATTATCTTTTGAATAAATATGTAGTAGTAGAATTGCTGGGTCATAGAGTAGTTCTGTTTTTAACTTTTTGAGGAAACTCCGCAGAGTGTCTGCACCAGTTTGCATTCCCACCAACGATATAAGAGGGTTTCCCTTTCCCTGCATTCTCGCCAACATCTGTCATTTCCTGAGTTGGTATCAACTCTTCTTTAAATGTTGTATAGAATTCACCTGTGAAGCCATCTGCTCCTGGGCTTTGGTTTGTTGGGAGTTTTTTGATTAGTGATTTAATTTCATTGCTGGTCATCAGTATCTTCAAATTTTCTATTTGTTCCTAGTATATGATTAATCCTTTTATATTGAATCTGTGTCCCATCCTACATGTATAAGTAATATATGTAAGACCCTAATCCCATGACTTTGTCACTGTTGTGTGAGTAAAAATATTCAGATTTTCTCTTTAAATGGAAAGGACTTTCAAGCCCCCATCTCTCCAGACCCATCCTGAAGTATCGGTTCTGTATTCAAATACCACAAGGAAATTAGCAAGAGATAACAAAGATCCAAACTAAAATAGCAATCTGTTGTCTGTCCAAATTGCAGAATGTGTTGTTCAAACACTTTAGGAGTGGCCTAGTGGTTAAGAACACAAGCTCTGGGGTCAGATTGCCTGATTTCTTTTCATGGGCCCAGGATTTACTAGGCATCCTGTTTGTCGATTGCGACACTGGTATTGTTCTTTTCATTGTTGTTGTTCCCAAAGTAATTGAATGGAGGTGTGGTAGGCAGTACCATGGCTCCCAAAAATGTCCACATCCTCATCCTGGAAACTGTGACTGTGTTACTTTCCACAGCAAACAGGAATATTGCAGATGGAATTAAGCCCAAGAGATTCTCCTAGATTATCTAAGTGGGTCCAGTGGTCTCACTGTAGGCCCAAAAAAGCAGAAGAAGAGGAAGAAGAATCATTTAGAAGAGGTGGGAAGAGCATGAGGCATGGGAAGGGCTCGACCCACTGTCACTGGCTTGGGAAATGAAGGGGTGACGAGTCAAGGAATACAGGCCACTTCCGGAAGCTGAGAAAAACCCCCGCCAGAAACCAGCCAGGAAATGAGACCTCAGCCCTGGTGCTATGTGGACATGAACTCTGCCAAGCACCTGAATGAGTCTGGATGCAGATTTTCCCCCATATACATCCCATATATACTATACCATTTATTATCTATCATATACTCCTAGAGAATGGCTTTCAAGTGGGATGGTGTGACTGGAAACGAAAGTTCTTGCCTCGTGTTAGACACCATGCTAGAATCTTCTCATGTGTCATCTCATTTAAAAACAAAGAGAGGCTGGAGCACATATATAGCAAGACCTTTACAATCAGGGTAGAAGGTCAAGAGTTGGACAATGAAAGAGAAAAATTTGCACCAGAAATTATGGCTGAGGTGACTCAATTTCACAATTAGAGTAGTCTTCATGAAAATATATTATTTTTATTATAAAAAGTTTGAAGATGTAGGGCAGAGAATAATAGGACAAAAATCAATTTACCCTTCATCCAGATTTAACAAGTCATGCCATATTTGACTCACATCTTTTCTTTTATAATGAAACAAAAATGTCCCCAATATGCTGTCATCCCCATTTGTGCCTGGCCTACTCTCACCTCCTCCTTACTTCCCAGGGGTCACCACCTTCTCCAAGTGATGGGAATGCTCTCTGTCCAGATTTCCATACTTTTACTACCTATGCATGTGCCCACATAACATTATCTGTTGTTGCTCTGTCCGCCTTACACAGACGGTAATGCACAGTGCTGTGCCTTCTGCCATTTTCCTTTTCGACTCCAGATTGTTCTCAGTGTTTATCTACATCGATATCTGCAGGTCAAAGTTATTTGTTTTAATTGCTTGAATAGCAGTCTATGGAATGAATTACCCATAGTTTATTTACTCGTTTCCGTACTGATAGACATATAGCCTGTTTGCCCATTTTTGCCATTACGGGACCCGCTATCATGAGCTCTCTTGCACATGTGTTGCTGTGCACGTGTGAAGACTCTCTCTAGTTTGTGTACCTGCAACTCACATCTGGAGAGGGCTCCTGCCACAGAGGCCATGCACATCTGTGCAGCTTCACCTTCTCTTGGCACTGACAGTTGTTCTCGAAAGTACTTATCCCGATTGACACACCCACCAGCAGCGTAGCAGAATTTCTCCACATCTTTGCAGCAATAGTTATTATCAGACTTTTAAAACATTTCCCTGGAGCACCTGGGTGGCTCAGTTGTTTAATTATCCTATTCTTGATTTCAGCTCAGGTCATGATCTCGGGGTCATGAGATCGAGCCCCATGTTGGGTTCTGTGCTGAGCATGGGGTTTGCTTGGGATTCTCTCTTTCCCTCTCCCTCTGCTCCTCCCACCCCCGCTTGCCCTCTCTCTCTCTCTAATAAAAAAATAAATATAATCTAAAAAAAAAAAAAAATTTCCCTGATACTTGTAATATTGTTCTTTTAATTATAACTTCCTAATTTCCAGTGCGATTGACCATCTTTCCGTATCTTAACTGGCCAGTTTCTCTCTTATAGAAATTGCTTATTTATATCTCTTGTCAATTTTTTTTAATTGGAAGGTTTGTCTTTTTCTGGTTCATTTATTACTCATTATATAATCCAAAAACACATTCCTTGCTCATTTAAGAATTAGAAATATCTTCTCCTTGTTGATTTCTTACCTACTTAATTTTAATTTGGGTGCCTTTTTTTTTAATACAGAAACTGACTTGACACAGTCATATGTATCTATCTTTTCCTTTGTGGTGTGTGCTTTCTGGGTCTTGTTTGTGGAACCCTCTCTACCCCGAGAGAGTTCTTAGAAGTTGACTTTGAGGCCACCAAGGAAGGAGGGAGGTGGGAAGGGGCCACATTTGTGAGCTATTCTGTCTCTGGTCCACTCAGAATAGTACTTCATATGTCTGTTTTATATTTGGACACCTGCATAGATTAGCATTGAAGATATTGTCTTGCTATTAAAAAACAAAAATCAGAACTTTGAATATTGTTGCATTTGCTCAGAGATTCCTGTCCACTGAGACAAAAACAGAAAGATGGTGAGTGACATGAACTCCAAGAGAAAACAAAGAATAAATATGATGTGCCATGTAAGTTTTGTGTGCTGGGAAAAGGAGGACTGCCAATTTGCTTAGAGAGGGAAGCTCTGAGCACTAAGTCTCAGTCGGGACGTGTCCTGTGGAGCCTGGTGTGAAGGAGAAACATAGAAATAGCACAGATACTAGTTTTCAGAAGGTTCAGAGAGAGTCTCATATGGCCTTGCTTATGGAACTAGCAGGAAACAAGGAGTCATCTCAGAATACAAGGTCCTTTTAGGGCTTTATTGAAACAAGAAAGTATGTGTATTCTGGCCATGGCCCAAGTCACGGATCTGCTGTGAGCTTCACATAAGAGCGCACATTGGTGCCTTTGCATCTGGTGAATCAAAGGGTCTGGCTGAGAGAGGAATTCTCCCCTCACCAGGCATCCACCAAGGTTTTCAGCGTCTGCTCTCCTCTCTGTCCTCTCTGGTAGGAGTGAGAGGGCTTACTAGTTAATGAACTCCAATCCTTCGTGTTTTGAATGATGTGTGTGTTCAGCAGCTACGGAGGAGAAATCGGCAAGCACGAATCACTGCAACCTTCCAGTTTGTAAAACGTTGTCCACCCCCAACTCCACAGTTGTGAATTTTGTTCCTGTGACCACGTGGGGAAATGTAGCTCATTCTTTATTGTCGGTGATGGCTGGAGAGCCCCTAGTCGCTGGAGTACCTTATTTAATTTTTTTAAGGTTTTATTTATTTATTTGTCAGAGAGAGAGAGAGAGCACAAGCAGGCAGAGTGGCAGGTGGAGGCAGAGGGAGAAGCAGGCTCCCTGCTGAGCAAGGACCCCGATGTGGGACTCGATCCTAGGACCCTGGGATCATGACCCGAGCTGAAGGCAGCCGCTTAACCAACTGAGCCACCCGGGCGTCCCTGGAGTACCTTATTTTGAAACATACATGTCTTCAGAGATGTGTTTCTATTCCTGACAAAAGAATAAAACATTTTACTTTATTATTAACCTGGCTTCTTGAACTCTCTTGCTCCTCTCCACATATTTATATTTTTTTCCCATTTTTTCTTTTTTTTTTGGTTTATAGTATGGTCTCATTTTACATTCTCTGTGCTAGGGCTCCTTGATTATGCTTCACTTCGTTGTTTTTTTGTTTGTTTGTTTTTGTTTTTTTGTTTTTATATAACCTGCTTAGGTTTAAAATGATCTGTTTTCTCAAACAGAGTTAGCACACATGATAATATGTTTCCTGGCATTGTGCCACTGCCCTGTCACCCCACTCTGTGGATTTAAGGCTTGCTTCCTCAGGAATGTGCAGAACTGTTCTGGATAAAGATAAAGTAAAGAATTCAAAACTCTTCTCCCAGGAAAGGCATGCAGAGTGATTTTTCATACCTGTACAGTAAAGAGGTTGAGTCAAGCATTTCCTCTGAACAGTCAGAACATTAGTATTAAGTAATACTCAGCCAGATTTTTCTACCCTCACCCTCAATATGTATTAGAGGAACTTCCACTGTGTGTTAATCTGTGGGCATTTCCCCCAAGAAGTCTTTGTTCCATGAGTCTGGAAATTGAACCAAGTAAAAAGGACACAAAGATTTCTTACCGGATTGTGAAAGACCTGTAGGCCCAGCTCTGAACAACTTTAAAGCCTACACACACCCAGACTCCCATGGTTACTCCCCAAACACCATGGATCTCAACTTATACACCTTTCCAAGTGCAAAGGAACTGGATTCACTCGCTATTGTTAGGGTCTGGGCAGGCAGGAAACAGAATTCCATTCACAGGGTTTCATCAGAGTGTCTTTAATAAAGAAATTATTTATAGGGTAAATGCATCCAACAAAGGGTGTTGAAGCTCCAGGAACTGCCAGTGAACAGCAAGGAGACATTTCCAGCCCTAGAGCTGAAAAGGAAGGGAAGGCAAGGGTGTTCTGGAGCTCAGTGAGAGCTGGAGATGGGAGGACAGAGCTGCCTGGTGGACGCTGGGGTCACAGACCAGTGTGGCCAGATGGCAGTGAGGAGACAAAGAAGGAGCAGGTGCAGCATAGCCCCTCTCCCTTTCTGCCTCTCATCTCCTGCTTCTGTTGGCCAAACCCAACCAGCAAAGCTGGCAAGCTGGGGAGCCGGCATAGGCAGTCCATGGATCAGCCCTCTGGGACAGAGAAGAGTGGAGGAATTGCTGGCAGGAAAGGGATGGTTGGAAGTGGGCAGATGGAAAATAACCGGCACTGGGGTTAAGAGTGAGAAGGTTTGAAATTTGCTCAAGACAGTCTTTTTAAGGACAATCTGACTTAGCTCATGAGCCTTGGGATTGCAGATGGCTTAATTTATTGTGAAGAAGCACTCCAGTCTTCCAAATGACCTGGCCTTGGTGAGACACAGGAGCCGAGAACAGGCCATGAGAATTCTACTGACCTGCCAGAGTGATATAGTGTTTGAGCTAGAAGGGCCTTTTGAGAAAGCATCTAACTCAACCACTGCTCTTTAGAAATAGGAAAAATGAAGTTTTTAATGTTCCTCCCTTCATTCCTCCCTTCCTTCTTAATAGGACAAATATTTATTTGATTGCCTACTGGGTACCGGGTACTGTTCTGATGATGAGAATTCAACAGTGAACGGAACAAAATCCTGTTCCCTGGAGCTTATGTTCTAACAGAGGGAGAGAAACAATAAACAACAATAACAAAAAAATATAGGATAGGTCAAAAGGAGATATGTGCTATGAAGTAAAATCAGGCAAGATAAAGGGTGGGAGAGCCAAGAAAGCCAAGAGATGGGGTTTCTCCTTTAGGCCGTAGACATGGAAGACCTCTGTGGTTGACATTATTTGAGCTGGGATCTGCAGAAGGTAGAGGATGAGCCATGTGGACATCTGGGGCAAGAGCGCGCCAGGCAGGCAGGAGGACTAGGAAGCATCAGGACCCTGAGTGGGAGCACGCTTGGCACAGAGCTCAGTGAGAGAGGCGGGAGGTGATAGGAGACGGAACTGGTGAGCCCGCCGTGCGCCAGGGCTGAGGAGTCTTGCAGGCTGTGTGGAACTTGGTGTTGTTCCCAGGGTGATGGGAAGCCATTGGAGGGTATCCAGCAGAGCAGTGACATGGCTTCTGTTTTAATAAGCCCCCTCTGGCTGCTGTGGAGAGTGGCCCGAAGGGTGCAAGGACAGAAGCAGGGGCCAAGGCCAGTGAGGAGGCTGTAGCAGTCCTCCGGGGGAGAGGAAAGGAAGGCTGGGAGCAGAGTAGACACGGGGGAGGTGGTGACAAGTGTTTGGATTCCGGATGTGTTGGAACAGAGAGCCAACAAGATTTACTGCTGGATGAGCGGCAGGGTAGTGGGACACTGGAATCAAGGATGACTCCATGCTTGGAGCATCTGGCTTGAGCATCAGGAAAGGTGGTGCTGACATTGCCGAGCTGCAAGAGGAGAAGGTTTGGTGGAGCAGGGGTAGAGACAGGGGTCCAGTGAGGGCCTTGGAAGGCTTTAAAGGCTTGTGTAGATATCTGTGCAAAAAAACCCTTATACGTGTATACTCATATAGATGTATGGATGTGTGGGTGTGACTATGAAGCTCAGGACAGGGGTGAGGCTGCATAAATTTGGAGTCATGAGAAAATGAGGTCATCTACAGAGTAGTGTAGCTATAAAACAGAATAAAACTTAGCACTGAGTCTAGAACATGCTAATACTAATATATATTATTAGAGTTGTCGTTGTTGTTATCATTACTAATTGTTAGCACGAGGTGCCAGGCATGGTGTTCAGCGTTCCACATTATTTTATTTAATGCTCCTAAGGACTCCGTGAGAAGTTTGCTATCATCCCCGTTTTCCCTGTAACTAAAGCGAGGCACTAGGAATCCATCAGTCCTCCGCTGAAGTCACACGGTTAGAATGTGGCAAAGCTGGGAAGTGAGCCCAGACAGTCTGACTCCAGGGGAAGCCGCCAGCCCCAGTGCACAGAGCAAGTCTGCGGCAGACGATGTCTGATAAGCTTCTCTCTGTGCTACCCTGCCTCTGCTGACGAAGTTCTTTCGTTTCCATGCAGTTACTCATAATGCAGAATCACACTTGAGCTTCACAGCATCCAGATATCAAGCACACCCCACGCCCACCCCCAGTTTGCAGACTTGATGCCGTGTTTCCGCTCAGCATCATGAAGAGGCTCGACTCTGTGACTCAAAATCACCTACCTTTCGTGTCCCACTGGTGCTCAGCTCAGGACCTTACCCACAGCAGCCGCTCTGTCACTGAGATCCCACTGACTGCGGGTCCGCTGTGACTTGTCTTGGTGATGAGGCGGAGAGGGCAAAAGGAAGTGCTAGCCTCATGGCTGGGAGCGTAAATTAGGGCCAAGAAGAAACCCACCTTTTGGGAGTTACACAAGACAGAGGGCTTCCGAGGTATGTCTGGGATATGATGGCATATCTAGGAGAGTGAATCCCAGCTGAGGACATGAACTGGCAGGTGGTGAGCAGCCTGGCCAGAGGCTCTGTTTGGTATCAGCCTTCCCTCGGGTGTGGCTGTCCTGGCCCCAGTCAGGGCTCCTCTCAAAGAAAGCTGTTTTGCTCTGTTCTACAGCTAAAGGGGTAGCACAGAGAAGAACATCACTTTGACTCCCTACCACTAGCCTTCAGAAATGTAGTGGAACCATAATTGGCACCTTTCAAAGACATATTTGTTCTTTGTTGTAAATAAACTGCTCTGAACCATCTGAAAAAGACAAAATGATCAGCAGTGTACCAAAATGCAGAGAAACACGCACCTCAAAACGCCACTCTGTTCGGCACTGATCGCATCATCTGCCGCTTCCTCAACCTCCATTTCCGAAAGTTACCAGGAGCGTGGTGTAAGGAGAGCAGCTCAGGCTTAGGAACCTGGCAGGCCTGGGTCTGAATCTAGCCCCGATGTTCCCTGGTGGGGACTTGGGGCTAGGTGTTTAATTCCTCGGCACCTTGTCATTCTGCCTCACAAAGTAGGGAAAGGGGGAGAATAGTTCTTAGTGCTTAGAGTTGCTATGAGAATATAACAAAACAGACATGGAAAGCACCAATGGAGGAGCTGGGCCATCGTGGTGCTTGGAATACCATGGTTCTAGGGATGATGATGAGTAGGAGGATGGTGATGGTAGTCGTGGTGATGATGGTGATGATGGCGGCAGTGGTGGTGGTAACGTCATCATCCAGCGTAAGAGAGGCCTGGTGGACCCACAACTGTGGGATGCAGCCTGGAAACCTGAGAGAGAATGTCTGCTTTAGAAGAATGTTCAATGAGGTTTTACTAAAGTGCTTGAAAACCCACCAGTCAGTAAACTATTGTTTATTATTAACAATGAGAATGTGTAACATCTGTTCAATGTTCACTTATGGGCCAGTCATGGCACCAAGTAGTTTATACGTATTTCATTTACTGCTCTTGATAGCCCTTTGAAGAACAATGTATAATTAGCTCCATGTCAGAATAGAAACCCAAGGCTCCCAAATGTTAAGCATCTGATCCAAGGTCATACAGAAGAGCTGAAGGTCTGGGGAGAGCTAAAGCAGGAAGTCAAGCCCAGGGCTATCGGATTCCAGAACCCCAGCTCATAACCCGTGCACCATATTGCCTGGGTTCTGACCAGATGTACCATAGCCATTCTAAGAGGTCAGGGCTCTCTGACGTAGTACAGGGTATGTAGGGCTGTTGCCAAGGGCTCTTAAGAGAAGTTCACACACATCAATAGAAATGTGTTTGAGAGACACATGAGGGTTTAAGCTAGAGACTGCAAACAAGCAAATCAGAGAGATACCTTATTGGCCCTGCCTAGTATTTCTGCATTTAAGAGCAGGATGTTTCCCTTTGAAAATCCAGATGTTTTGCTTTTTTTTGAAAGTGGGATGGTCTAGAAAAACTGGATCATATTCCAGAATGCGTTCAGTTAACTGGAGGGCTCCTACCTTTAGCTCAGGTGTATTTTCTTCAGTTGGCCCAGTGCCCAGAACTCCTTCTTTCTTTTGCCTGCCAAGTTTGTTTGTTTGTCCCTCTGGCCTGACCCTGTAGCTATTTGAAGAGCACCCTGTTGTTGAAGCTCACGGTTCAGGTCGCAGTTAACTGAGCAGAGGTCCTTGCCCGGTAAATGCCAACCTCGAAGGAAATGGGGAGGACCCAGACTTCTTGTGGATCACCTCCATCAGGAGGCCATCTCCACCCGAGGAAGATCAGTCTGTTGCTGTAGCAACAGGAGTATGCTGTGATCAGTTCTACCATTAGCCAAGGTCCCCCAGTGCCTGTTCTGCCTGCCCTCCTTGCTGGCTGTTGGCCATTACTTCCTTTCTGTCCCTTTCACAATATTCCTGCTACCCTTTGTTTTTCCTGCGGGCTTCCTCCTAAAACTATTTGGGAAGACCATTGTTTTCCTGTTTAAAAATATCTTGTTTGCAGCTTACCACAGTAAGTTTCCAAGTTCATGAGTGAGTAGGACCCTAGCAAGCCAACGAGATAATATAAAACCCCCTTTTGAATCTTTTGTTGAAAAGAGGCAGGTGTAAACAGAAGTAGAAATAAGAAACCATCTTGTCTATATTGCACTTTATGATTTTCAAGACACTGTCACATCTCCTCTCTTGTTTGATCCTCAGAATAGTCCAGTGGGGTGAGTAGAGTGGGAGTAACATCTCCATTTTTCAGAGACTACAGCTCAGAAGAGACATACTCCGAAAAGCTTAGTGGTCAGTAGGAGAGAGAATGTGGACTAGTGCCCAGGCCTGACCTGGAATGAATCTTCATGGCATAACTCAGCTCTTGCCTCACCAATTAGTTGACCACCTTATCATGGACCTTTGCTCTGAGGTGACTGAAGCTGAAGTGCAAAGGCCAAGGATCTACTCATTCTCCTGTCCTTCCTCCTATCTTTCCTTCTTCTCCTTTCACAAATGGCTCCGGAGCACCCACTCTATGCCAGGCCCTGTGCTCATCCCAGGCTGTGCAACGAAGTCCATATGAATAATGGCAAGAGAAGGTGGGGTCCACTGCTATAAGAATGCCACTTTGTGGTTTTTTTGGCTTTTTATGATTTTTAAAGCCATTGCGCAGCAACCCTATGTGCTGAGTGTGCCTATTTTGCAAATGGGATTTAGGCTCTGAAAAGCCACGTGACATACAGCTAGTCAGCCACAGAGCAGAAATGCATGCCCAGGTCTTAATACTTTGGTTTCAATGCTCTTTCCACGACTGATACTACTAACTTTTAAAAGTGCCTGGCACACAGTAGGTGTTTAAGAAATATTTGCAAAACATAAATTAACATCACAATGCCTCTCAAAATGACTAAGAACTTCTAACATTAACATTTCTCCTTCAAGGCCAAGAAAACAAGGCCTCTCAGAAATCTTACAAACCTATTCCTGCGTAGAAGCCAACAATGCCTGAAACTAATCACTATTATTTTCACCTAAAGCAGTGTATGAAGCTAAAGGGATAGAAAAACAAACACCTCAGCTGTGACAGATAACTGCAGATAAAGCTTTTTCTTAGGTTTGTTGACATTCTTCTTTGCCCAAGGACAATCTGTTAAGAAGAAAATATTTTTCCCTATCTACTTCAAACTACATTCCAGACTCGAAGTCCAATATTGGATAGTAAGTACTAAAGCAAATTGCTTAAACTTGTCAGGCTCCTTTTCCCTAGGTGACTTCCCAGATCTACCACGGAGAGGGTCCCAAGAATCTCTTCACTGGGTTTTGTTCTCTTTTGCAACCTGGTGGGAGATACTTGGGGATCAGTTTGATAGGAAAGCTTAGGCTTGACTTGGTTCATCTATCAGTACAGAAGCATAAGTAAGTTCAAGACCATTTCTGTGGTGTGAACCTTTCCTCTTGGAGGCCTGGCTGTCCATATGCTTCACCTTGGGATGATCCCAGCAGCTCTACCGCTTGGCACCACTCTCTAAACTGGCCCACCCTTCCTTGCAGAAGGTGGGACCAGAGTCAGTTTTCCTCTGGAAAGGGCAGCCTAGATGCTGGCAGGTAACAGAGCTGCTATCTCATTCCCCAAGCTAACAACCTCCTCTCCCTCCTCCATCAGGTGGCCCATCTTGCTTTTCTCCCCTTCAGCCTTCTCTCCACCGCTCCCAGAATTAATAGCTACTACATTAGACTGGCCATGGAAATTATTGACAGCAAGAGTGTAGACCCTGGAAAAATGAAGGATATGGAACTGTAGGGAATAAAACTCTTTTTTTTTTTTAATCTTGATATTTATTTATTTTTTATTATGTTCTTTATTATATGTTTATTATATGTTAAATAATATTCTATAAATTATGTAACAAATTATATTTATTTTTTTATTATGTATAGTACATCATTAGTTTTTGACGTAGTGTTCACTGGTTCATTAGTTGCGTATAACACCCAGTGCTCATCACATGTGCCCTCCTTAATACCCATGACCCAGCTACCCCAACCCTCCACCCCCTCCCCTCTGAAACCCTCAGATTGTTTACCGGAATCTATCGTCTCTCATGGTTCATCTCCTTCTCTGATTTCTCCCCCTTCAGTTTTTCCTCCTTGCCCCATGGTCCTCCGTGCTATTCCTTATGTTCCACATATGAATGAAACAATACGATAACTGTCTTTCTCTGCTTGACTTATTCACTTAACATAATCCCCTCCAGTTCCATCAATGTTGATGCAAATGGTGGGTATTCATCCTTTCTGATGGCTGAGTGATATCCCATTGTATATATGAACCACATCTTCTTTATTCATTCATCTGTTGAAGGGCATTTCTTATTTTATATTTAACCCCCTGGCCTAGTGTCTTTTCCGTTCTCATTTAAATCAGCCTGTGTTTCTCAGAGTGAAATCACTAGACCAGAGGCAGCAACATCACCTGTGGATTTGTCAGAAATGCAAATTCTCAAGCCCTTCCCCAAATCCCCTGAATCTCTCGGGTGGGGCTCAGCAATTTGTATTTTTTTTTTTTTCCAGCAATTTGTATTTTAGCCAGCCCTGCAAGTGAGTCTGATGCACACTCAAGCCAGAGAACCACTGGCTTAAATCATTTCTTCTTTCCACTGAGTATCATCCTCCCACACGGTATCATTCACCCTCCCGGCTTTGTCTTCTAATATTTATATAGATGGACAGAGATTTTGTGATCACACCAACTGATATGGCGTCTTCAGACTATAACCTTTGAGATGATGTCAGAAGAAATGTCAGCCTCTGAAAATCCAGCTAAAAGTAGTCAGTAAGATGTGGTGGAAAGAGCATGGACTATGATATCAGACAGCGGTAGGTTCAAGTCCACCAGATGTTCAAAGGCACCTGCTAGTCCCGGGGTTTTAGTGTAATTATTCACACCTTCTATACATTGTCCATAAAATGTGGATAAAAGACTAAAGTTACAGGGTCATTAGGAATAATAAGCACATGTGAAGTGACTATAATACACACCAACCACTCCAGAAACATTCCTCTCTTCCTCTCCCCCCACCTCCAGTATAACCACAGTAGAAATGCACACACCTGCTCCTTGGTGTTCCTCCTTGCCTCTCCCAAGACTCTATCAAGGAGGTCAAGGTATCTCCTAAGCCCAGGCAAAAACCAAAGTATGTGCCAGTCTATTGTCTAATTGAGATGCCCAGCCTATTTCCTTAGAGTTAGCCTATTTTGTTTTCCAATAGAAAAAAAGTTATAACCTAGTCCTTTTATTTGATCTAATCATATGATTGCTGTCAGAGGAGGGTGGAAGTAAGGCATGAAATCTAGAGAAAGGAGATTCGGTGTTTAAGAATTTATTAGCATTGGGGCATCTTGGTGGCTCAGTTGATTAAGCGTCCGACTCTTGATTTCAGCTCAGGTCATGATCTCAGGATCATAAGATTGAGTCCGGAGTTGGGCCCTCTGCTCACCGGGGAGTCTGCTTGAGATTCTCTCTCTCTCCCTCTGCCCCTCCCCCCAAAAAAAGGAGAAGAAAAAGAATTTATTAGTATTCATCCAAAAGTATCCAATGAAAAGAAAGTGATGGATACTTTATCAGAGGAACCCTAATGATTTGGGCTCCTAACAAGGAGGAGGGGCAGTTCAAAACTTTTCCACAGTCTGGGCAAAACGGTCCTTAAAAATATCCTCTTCCCTTTGTGCTGAGTCTGCAATAATTCATTGTGTATTGACTTTTTCTATGTGACCAATCTTAAGCTATTAAATGATGCATGTGCATTGAACCCTCAGAAGTAATTACTCTAACTTCCCCCATCCCAGATATCCAGATGAGAAAACAGATTTAGAAGCTAAGCCCAGCTTCTCCGATATCACCGAGACCTGGATTCAAACTTGGGATTCCACCCCAGAATCTGAACTCTTAACCACTAAGCCTTCAATTCCTAAAACACTTTTCCAGGTAGCTCAATATGAAGGAGTGAATCTGCCAAGTAAGGGAAAGCAACATTCTACCCACTGGAAAGTTTTGCACTCCCACTATGAATCAGTCAGCTGGCATTCTCATTTATAAATCTGTCTCTAGTTAGTATCCTTCTGAGTCAGTGCCTGGGAGCTTGATAAACTCAGGGACAGCTGATTGAATAAGGTTTCTAAAAATACGAAGGTGAGGGTTAGGGCCTGTCCTGAGATTACCTCCCCCAGGAACTGCCTACCTGAGGAGACTTGCCAGAGGCAGTGAGCCAGCCAGCCAGTTATCTTCTTTCATCCCACCTTAAATGCAATACAATTCAAACATAGCTATTTAATATTAGATAATTCAGAGAAAAATTTAAGATGATTATGCTGGAAGGAGTAAGCTTCTAGGAGCTTTAAGGATATAGGAGAATTAAGTGTTGCCAGAAATTCTAAAGATGGAAAAAAGCTTTTATTTCAAGTAACAGAGCCAATCAACTGGTGGTAGTAATTGCCTGAAACCCTGCATCAAGAAGGATTCTCAGACCACTTCTGGACTAAATAGTGGGGAATGTCATGATTGATTAGCAATGTCTGCCATGATCACAGATGGTTGATGTGAGAGACTATGTGTCTTATATTTATTGTCCATTCCCTAAGTGCTAGTATCTCAATTGATATTGACAATTATATTGAATTCGGTGTCCAATTATATTTAGGTAGAAAATAATATATCTTGAAAAACATTTAAATTGTATGAAATCCTATGGGGGGTACTTGCTGGTATAGGTGCAAACCTGAATTAACTTTTCAGTACTTTTGTCCACAGATTAGTTTCCACCTTAGCATGGTAAAATACAAAAGGAAAACTTTGTTTCCCTGTAAGAAATGTGAGGGTTCATTTGGGTGCTGAATTTTCTTGTGGACAGCAGTAGATGTTTTTGAGACATGAGTTTGTTCATCCCACATAATCACAAAAATGTAAGTTAAACATTTTAAGGGTATAAAAAGCAGTTAACGTTTATTTTAAATGTTGTGATTGGAAATGTATCTGGTCTGTAAATTGGAGACATAAGTAATTTAAGTCCCCCCAAAATGCACTTTAACTGTCATTATTTGCAGATGATAAGATTGTGTACACAGAATTTTTTTTTAATTTACAGATTCAAACTAATAATTTATAGATTTACAGATTCAAATCAATAACTGAATTTAGCAAAATTGGTGGATACAAAGTCAGTGTACAAAAAAACCATTTGTACTTCTATATATATATGCCAGCAATGATTAGGAAAGGAAAATTTTAAAACACCATATATAATAGCATCAAACAAGTATGACATAAGTTAGGACAAATCTAGTGACGGATGTACAAGACTTCTACACTGAAAACAACACATTACTGAAAGAAATTAAAGAAAACCTAAATAAATGAAGGGCACTTCCATGTTCATTGGTTAAAAGATTCAATATTTTTATCCCCAAATTGATCTATAGATTTAATGCAATCTGAATCAAAATCACAGATTTGTTTCTCTGTGTGTGTGTGTGTGTGTGTGTGTGTGGCACATGTACATGCAAAAAAAAAAAAAAATTTTCCACGTTGTTTTAAGCTTTAAGAATGAGAAAACAGAAGACTTGTATTACCAGATCTTAAGATTTAGTACAAAGCTAAAGTAATTAAGAAAGTGCAATAATAATATAAGAGCAGACGAATCGATGGAATAAAATCCAGAGATGATGTCTGCATATATGATTACCAGATATCTGACAATAGTGTCATTACTCCACACTGAGGAAAGGATGGCCTTTACAACAAATGACACTGAGTCACTTGAATTTCCATATGGGGGGGGGGTCATAAATGAAACGTGACCCCTTCTTCACACTATTCAGAAAAATCACCTTCAGATGTAAAAGGAAAAACAATCATCTTCTAGAAGGTAACATAGGAAAATATTTTCATCACATTAGGATGAGCAAATTTTTTTTTTTTTTTTTTTAGAGAGAGAAGAGAGAGCACAAGTACTGGGGAAGGGACAGAGAGAGAGGGAGGGAGAGAATCTTAAGCAGAGTCCACACCCAGCATGTCGGACGATTAACTGACTGAGCCACCCAGGCATCTCAAGCAATGATTTCTTAAACAGGACATGAACAGCACCAACTATGAGAAAATAATTGATAAATTGGACTATAGAAAATTAAAAACTTCTGCTCATCAAAAGACATTGTCAAGAACATAAAAAGGCAAGCAGCACAGTGGCAACAGATATTTGCATAATTAACAACGGACATGTGTTTATGGTTTTTTGTAAGCTCTCATACATCAGTAAGAAAAAGGCAGATAATACAATAGAAAAATGGACAAAAAGGTTTAAGTAGGTATTTCACAAAAGAAGATATGAAAATGGCCAATATAAGGACTCAACATCTTATTTTTCAGGGAAGCACAAATTACAACCTCAGTGAGGTAATACTATATACCCACCAGAATCGCTAAAAACAAACAAACAAACTTGTAATTACAAGTGTTGGTGAGAATGGAGAGTAACCAGAGCTTTCCTGTATTGCTGGCATGTAAATTGGTCCAACATTGAAAATTGCTTGGCATTGTCTACTAAAAACACATTAGCACCCTACGATGTTGCCAGTTTCCTTCTTAGATGTATAAAAAACAGAAATGTGTATATAAGAGCACTGAAAGACATGCACAAGAGTGTTCACAGCAGCATTATTTGTAATAGCAAAAAACTAGGACCCACACAAATATTCATCAACATAAAATGGACAAATATATTGTGGAATACTCATGTAGCGCAATACTATATAGCAATGAGAAGAAATGAATGTCCGCTCATGCAGCGCCATGGACAAAACTTGCAAGGAAACGTATGGTTGAGCAAAAGAAACCAGACAGAAAACAGCACATACTGTTCTGGATACATTACACATGATCTGTATAATTCCATCCATATAAAACCAAAACAAAATTTATTGTAATAGAAATTAAAAGAGTCGTTTTCTTTGGGTGGGATGGGGGTCCATTTGGCTTGCTGAAAATATTCTATATTTTTATCTGGGTGGAGCTTAGGACAATGATTTCACTTTAAAAACTAATCTCTAGAGGTAGAAGTCGGAAGAGCAGGAATAGTGACTTTGAAGGGGCACACGGAAGATTCTGGGAGCTAGTGATGATATAAGAAGCTATGTGTCTTGATAGGTGGTGCTTACATGGGGCCTTCATTTTGCAAACATTCTTCAAGCTACTCATGGTTTCTGCCTTTTGCATTATGGATTTTTTACCTCAGTAAATCTTACCTTTAAAAAAAAGTTCTGTATTTGGGGGAGAGAGGACAGTAAAAGCCCTAAATGATATGGACTGACCATCCTCTTTGGTGGTAACAATAAGAGAAAACATTTAGGGGCGCCTGGGTGGCTCAAGCGGTTAAGCGTCTGCCTTCAGCTCAGGTCATGATCCCAGGGTCCTGGGATCAAGCCCTGTATCGGGCTCCCTGCTCTGCGGGCAGCCTGCTTCTCCCTCTGCCTGCCGCTCCCCCTCCTTGTGCTCTCTCGTGCTCTCTCTCTCTTGCTCTCTCTGGCAAATAAATAAATAAATTCTTAAAAAAAGAGAGAGAGAGAAAGAGAAAACATTTACTGAGCAGGTAATACATGCCAGGCACTGTGCTCAGTACTTTCTGCGGACAGTCTCATTTTCTTTTCCTATGTCCCATGAGGATTGGTTCTATTAGTATCCTCCCCATTTTACACATAAAGAATCTGGGGTTTAGCAAGATCATAGGACTTGCCCAAGGTCTTACAGTTAGTAAGCAGCAGAGCTGGGATTCCAGCCCTGGTAGTCTGCAAATGGAAAAACAGAATTCGAATAATGTTTCTTTAAAAAGAAAAGAAAGAAAAAGACAAGGGTGTCGTCACGGATACCCAGACGTATGTGCCCTCAGAAAGCTGCCCACTGTCCACCTGCACAGCGAATTCACCCTCTGCCTCTCAGGCCCGACAGAAGGATGTTGTGAATTGGCTTTTCCTTCACACGTCGTCAGCCTCCAGGGCTGAGGAGAGGCGGTGTGTTTGAGTTGGATCTCAGGGAACTGCTGTGGCAGGCACTTGCTGGATTTCCTGGAACCGGAGGAGTGATGTAATGGTTTTGGACCAGGCTGGAAAACAGGCTTCACCACGAGCAGTGTGTAAACCACCCTCTATGTCATGCTGGGCCTCGGACAGGCCCTCAGCCCACCCCACCGTGCGTCTCCGGCACACGTACCCTTCACACCTCCTCTCCTAGCCCCCTCTCTGTCTTCTCAGCACCCTATGACTGAAAATATTAATGCGTAGGCCATTCCCAAGCGCTGCCTTTCACGAGAACTTGGAGTTGTTCATCAGCTACAAGCGTTTCCCCGGTCTGCATTGAAAGGTTAAGATGGGGTACTTCGCTTGGAGAAATTCTGTAAAAGTTTTCCACAGACCAAGGGGTGAAGTGACCAATTTCTGTCCTTTTTTCAAGATTATAAGTAAACCCAAGGAGCAGGAGACAATGAGGTGCCTGGGGTTAGGGCAGGGTTCTAGCATTTGCAGATCAGAAGCCAGACTCAGCTATGGAGACCTTCAGCTCCCCTCAGAACCATGAGCATGATGTTTGAGCTGCAGAAGATCCCAATATCCACTCGAGGTTACCGACCTGGCCAAACAGTTCCCTCTTCATCCCACTGCGTTCCAGGGTGATTCCATGAGATTTTATTTTTCCCAAGAAGGCTTTAAGTGCCTAATGTAAGTTTTATCAATATTTCTAGAAAAATCACCAGCATCCAAAGGTTCTCCTAGCCAGTGATTTTCTTTGGGTTCCATTCACCCTGACCCATTCTGAGTGTTTATCCACTTGTATTTCTTCTAATGTTTCAATTCATTGAAATTCTTATTTTTTTTTATGTGAGTATAGTTGATGCACAATGTTGCATTAGTTTCAGGTGTATCCACTCATATTTTTTATTAACTCATTAACTGGCTTAATCCATCATTCTTTTAACAAATGTTTATTGACTACCTACTATGTGCTCTGGAGTATCAGCTGTAAGGGACATTGTTCTTCTCTTCCCCAAGTTGCACAGTTATGCATTCCCAACTCAATTTTTATATATCATTATACATCTAAATAGCATTTACTGAGCACCTACTATGTGCTAGGCACTCTTCTAACTATTTTTATATTTATGATCTCACTAATCCTCACAGTACCCCAGGACAAATTTCTCTTATGTAGATGAAGAAACAGAGACAGAGGAGCTAAAATAATTGCACTGAGGCCCCCAGCTAATAACAGACACAGCTGGGGTCTAAGCCAGGCAGTCTTACTCCATAATCCATGCACTTACCCACTGAATATGTACATAGAGATGAATAGAGAACAAATCTGGAGGGCTACAACCAAATGTCAATCAAAGTCATTTGTTCTTTGGAGAAAGGGAGAGGGTAGAATGGTGATTTGTATTTTATTCTTGCTCTATATTCTCTATTATCATCCATGTGCGTGCTTGCTCTTGCTCTCTCTCTCTCCTGATTCTATTTTACTTGTACAATGAGAAACAGCCAATAAGGGTAAAAGATCCTCTGAAGAGCAGGTCTGTAGGAGTGAGGCAGTGGAAGAGCCGAGCAGGGGCAGGAGCTTGCGTTGGGGTGGAGGTCCAGCACATGAAGACACCTTTCCCTCGCTAAGTGGCATGCAAGAAGGAGATGTGTGTTCCCTTCGGGATTCTTTCGGCTCCCCTGCCTAGGCTGGAAGCTTTTTTTAGTGACATTGCCTGGGATTTGCAGATAGGAATTTTCTAAAGTAGGTAGGATTTTTAGTGACCATGCCAGCCACCTGAGAACAATGTGTACTCAGAGGACAAACATGTTGCATAATCACCGGCCCAGAGAAGGTTAACTGCACAAAAATACCTGCTCCGGAGCAAGGCTTGGTGTCAGCTCAGTCACTATGACAAGCCACCGGTGACCCAGGCTGCAGATGCTCCTCGCCCCAACCACTGCCCTGCTGGAAGTAAACAATGGCGTCATCCTTATTTCAGAGACATTCCCTTAGTCCCGTATCAGTTTATCTATTTGCAACAGCAAAGGATGCGTGCTGCTTGCTTTGCTCACAGGCAGAAAGACACACTGCAGTGTTCATGCACTGACAGGTGTTTTCCCCTTTAGGTCACTTAATCTCCATGCAAATGTATAAAGTAGAAGATTGAACATCCCCATTTGATAGATGAGGAAACTGAAATTTGGAGAAGCTAAATGCTTATCATATAGCAGTTGTCCTGGAGATGATCTGATCATTAAAGAAAGACCAAACTTTAAAAAAAGAAAAAGAAGAAACCTAAGAAAAATGTTGATATAAAACAAAAGGCATCATCAGCTCATTCATGTGGATGTTGAAAATGAATAGATTGGGGAGGAGATCCATTCTTCTGAGACTTCATTTGGTTTTTGTAAAGTAGACCTGAAACCCTATTTGCTCCCTTAATGATATATTCAGACCCAAATGCTATCTCTGTGGCTCAACATAGTCAGGTTATGTTGGAAATTTCTGTTTTATTCTAAGTGCCGCAGATAGCCACAGAAAGGCTTTTGTGAGGGAACTGACCTGGTCTGATTTGTGTTTACAGCTCATGCTGGGTGCCGAGGGGATAATGGCCTGGATATCTGTCTTCCCAACTGGACAGGAAGCACTATTCTTATTTGCTTTTTATTCACTTAGACCTGTCTGTGCCCACTCGGGAGTCAGCTCCATGAAGAGAAGAGACCGTGTCTGCTTTTTCACTGCTGTGTCTCTAGTGGCTGGAACAGTATCTGATCCACATTAGGCTCCTGACAAATAAATATTGGTTGAGTGAATGAATTTATACAAGAATAAGAAAATGAATCCAGACCCACATGAATGAACGTAAAGTATGTTGAGCACTACAAAAGAAAGGATAGGGTGGCAGGAAAGCAGATAAAAGGGGAATTGGGAAGGTGATGATATAGCCTGTGACTCTATTAGCTTGGAGGCAAAAATGAAGAGAAGCCGATACAAGGCATATCGGTGATGTAAAATTAATGGGACTTACTTGATATGGAGGCTGGGGGAACGCCCTAGACATGAAGATGAGCTTTGTTTGCTCAGCCCTCCAAACTGGACATCCAGTTCAATTTGAGATGAGTGGGTATTTTCCAAGTTGTTTATTAGCTATTTGTACAGAAAAGCTGCAGACTTACAAGCCTGATTTTCCCAATAGTGAGATTCTGTCACTGAAAATAGGATGATAAGAGTGGTTATTTTTATAGTACTTACAGGAATCAGTTAGTAGCAGTCTATCTCTGATGCTTTCTTCAATACTCTCTCCCTTAATCCCCTGATATTTCTATAAGGTTTCCATGGCTAGGTTTCCATGACACCACAACAGTCAGTTTCATCCATTCTGTCAAAAAAAATAATGAAATAAAATAAATAACCGGTCAAGAAAAAAAAGAAAAAAAGCTTTTTCCTGCACTTGAATGAATGTACCGTCTCTCCATCCCACAAAGCGCGCGCGCGCGCGCACACACACACACACACACACACACACACACACATCAGTGTTCCTAGCATAGAGCTAGGTACACAGATATTTACGACAATCAATTGCCTTGCCAACTTAGGTTGAAACAGCTTTCATATCTTAAAGACTTTTGTAAAACATCTGCTTAATATTTATAAAAAGCAATTTCCAAGTTAAGTGTTCTTCTACTCTGGACTCCGAAAGTGAGTCTCTTGAGATTAGTTGTTAAAGGCAGATGCTATTGTTTTACAAATTACAAATGAAATTCCTCTCATCTTATCATCCTCAAAGACTTGCTGTTATTTTATTATCTTGATTTCAAAAGCTAGCAGCAGAGGAGATGATTTTCATAGATGTATAGGAAGCATAGATTTTCCTTTTCCCCTCAACTTCCTTGTTCAGAATTTGTTGGCTGAACAGCCCTCCTGAGCTTGCCCTGTGATGGGTTTTATTTGAGATTTCCATTAAAAAAATTTTTAACCTTTGACTCCCTTCACCCATTTCTCACAACCCTCCACCTCCATCTCTACCCCTCCCCCCACCTCTGGCACCCACCAATCTCTTCTCTGTATGTCTGAGCCTGTTTTTGTTTTTGATTCCACATAGAAATTTGGTACTTGACTTATTTCACTTAGCATAATGCTCTTTAGGTTGATCCGTGTTGTCACAAATGGCAAAATTTCCTTCTTTTTATGACTGAATAATATTCCACCCTGTGGTGTGTGTGTGTGTTTGTGTGTGTGTGCGTGTGTGTACATATATCCAGCAATTTCTTTATCCATTCATCCATTGGTCTATTTCCCTGACATGAATATTTTGGCAGAGCTTACAGAGAGTTCATTCGCAAGTTTCAGATCTACTCTCCAGATCCAAGGTGTGTCCTTCTGTAACACAGTGGGCTTTTGAATCCCTGCCATGGTGAGTGATGGATATTTCCAAGTCACAAAGCTTGGATGACTAAACAAACAGCCTGTGGACTCAATCACTTCCTCCTTCCTCCTTTGACTGTAGCATGTTGGTTTTTCTTGGGTGGCTTGCACCTGTAGATGGTGCACAATTCTTGTTAAAACAGCTGGGAGTCTGTGCTATCTTCTCGGGCTAAGTGCTCTGCAAGGCAGTAGCCACATAAACCCCTTCTGAACCATCACAACTCTGCGAGATTTAAATAACAGAGCAAGAGTACAGTGGTACCTCTCACACCAAAGGTATTCAGAAGTCTCAGAAATACCACGCTCATTGTCATTGTTCTCAGTTTGCAGCAGAGCCAATTTCTATTGATTTTCTCATTTGTTTTCTCAAGTGTGACATCCTATTCACTCTGTAAACACAATGAAAGCCTAAACCAGGCACTTCACTAGGAGAACCTTACGGGTCCAGCTGGGAATTCTGTACCTTCTTGATGTCTGCAGAGTGGCCATTTACTGTTACATGTCTCAGCTTCATAAAGGGCTCGATCAAGGAGCTCCGTGATGGACAGATCACAAAAGTAAATGAACGTGTCATTTTTAAATCTCTCTGGGAATTGTTCTACTGTGGTTCTACACAGATCCCTGAGCAAGAATTTGAGACAATTTTCATAGACAGGTGTGTACAGTATAACGCAATGTCCTGGTGGCTTTTGGACATAGGTTTCCTCTTTGTTTTTCTTGTGTCTAATGTGTATTGGGTAAGGGGAGCATATTTGATCTTGCTTAGAATCCTCAAAGTTTGCCCATTGCGTCTTTCTCTTGCCATAGCGTACAATGCCATGCATATTATGAGCCCTGCTTTTTCTCATTTCAGGCTCAATTACTTGACCCTGTTTATCTGTGGCTCAGAGAACCTGTCATCTTTACATCTGCCTCAACACCTTTGTCCTCCCTGCCCCCCCGCCCAGAGCCTTTATACATTCAGTTCCAGCGCTGGACAACTCACTCCACAAACACAGGCACGCACACACACACATACACTCACGAACCATACTCACTCATCCACCACACACCCTCTTCTACTCAGTTAACACCTAGTCATCCTTCATATCTTAATTCAAGCACCACTTTTGCAGGAAAACCTACCTTGACCCTCCCAGGTTAGATTAGGTTCTTATCTTATACATTGTCATAGAGCCTATTCTTTTCCTTCAGAGCACTTGACTCAGCTGGCAATTATATAACCATTTGGGTACTTCGTTATCAATGGCATTCTCCACCCTTGATTTTGTAAATCCTGTGCAAACATAGAGTGGATCTATTTTTGGTTCACCTTTGTATCTTCAGCCTTGTGCATAGAGCCTGGCATAGAGTTAACTTACAGTGAATACCGGATGGATGGATGGACAGACGGATATGTGTGAGTGCATGTGTGTGATTGTCAAGTAATGGGGCTACTGCTACAGTAACTTACCAAATATATTTTCAGTTTTCTTTAACTTAGACTGTTCTGATAAACAGAAAGTAGAAGTGACACTATTCTTGATGTGAATTGACTTCTTCGCTAATTCTACTTACGAATGAGCATTCATTCAGTCACATAAACACCATGAGTGATTCTTGAGGCAAGCATTCAAGGAAGAAAAATCTATTTATAGGACTTATGAAAATCATATAGATACCATGTCTTGTTAACTGTGCATCTTTGTTCATTTCAACTTAATCACAAAACAGCAATCGCTCCTCTTTAACACCATTAACAAATTGTAATGTGCCAGAGATAAATTACTCAATAAACATGTTTAAGTACACTAGCAGTGACCAACTGCGTGTTCTGTTACACACCCTGGACACTCAGCAGTAGCCGCCTTCCCTCTCTACCTCCCTGGTGGAACAGCCTGTGGAATTTGGGTCAGTTCCAAACAGATAGGATGAAGAGTACAAATACGTATGCTGATGCTTACAGAGAAATGATACGGGAAGGTCCCGTCACCCACTACTGACTGGTACAATACAGCTGGGAATGCATTTTTGATTGTGTACCAGATAATTCAAATAGTTGCAGAATGGAGAGAGGTTGATAAAAAGCACATAGGGAATCAGAGAGCTTAAAATAGTCAAGATTGCATACCAAGGCCAAGTTGAATTCTGGCTACTAGCTGCTGGTGCCCATCCAAAAGCTGGCTTAGGGAGAAATGGTCATGGTAGCATTCTGCTAGTAAAATTACATTTAAATAAAGAAACCAGGGCATTTTAAAATTACCTTGTACTTTGGTTTCCAAGTATGTAGTCTAGGCTTGCCTCAAGGCTCCAACAATGAATGGAATCATGGAAAATTTGCTGTGCGATTCATGAAAAATGCCCTTTACAGGATCTATTCCATGAAGACTGTAGTGGTGAATTCTAGAGCAACAGGCATCAGGTGCCCATAATGCAAGTCTGAATTATAGTTTCCATTTCTTTTAAAATTTTCAAACTTAGAAAAACTAATATTTTAAAGCTCGAAGTCATCTACATGGATTTGCCATCATAGACATCATTCACCTAAAGTTATTGTTTTGGGTGTTTTTAAAAAATAAAAGCAATACATGCTCATTGAAATATGTATCTCTTTTTACATACAGATATGGGGACATCTAAAGAGATATATAGATATCTACATTAAGTAGTACAGATATTTACAAATTAAAAAGTACATTTCATTCACTCCTTTTCCTGCTGCATATCATGACCCGTTTCCCAGAGAAATCCATGCTTACAATCTGACATATTTACTTTTACTTTTACACAAATAGGACCCTACCCTGTATGTGATTCTGCAACATAACTTTGTTTACCTTCAGGATGTATTTTAATATCCAATTGAAGGAAGCTGAAGGAAGGTTACACAGGACTTTTTGTACCCATTGTACTATTTTTGCAACTTCTTGCAAGTCCATTAATATTGCAGAATCAAATGGTTTTTAAAAAAGTAGAAACCTTTCACTTTCAAAAAAATGTTTCTTGGTTATGGTGCCACTTTGCTACATTATAAGTACCTCACTCTGTCAACTGGGTTACTAATATTTAATTGTTGGATATATAATCATTCTTTTAATTAGTCTCTTCTTGATGGGTATTTATGTTGTTCTTCAGTCCTCTGGTGCTACACTAACGGTTCAGCGGACAACCTTGTACTTCTACCTCTACTTGTCATACACTTTCACCAGCGAGCACCTCACATCTTTCAACTATTCTATATAAAGCTCACATCTGAACTTTACAATCTTGGGTAATTGCGTCTAGGAAGGTTTTGTACTAGCAGATTCACATTTTTATAAGAAACATCTTAGCAGATCAGACATAAACAAATTACTGAAAGATTTGTGTCGGCTACCCCAAAGTTGGCTTCGTTTTTTGGCCAGGGTTTCTCCTAGAGGGGGCACGTGTGGACCAGATCTTGCCCGTGTGTCCAGAGGACAGTCTGTAGGAGGCCTGAATGACTGAGCAGCCTTCAACCTTGACACAACCAAACAAGCAAAGCCATCTGCAAGCTCAACCAAGAAGAGAGAAGGAGTTTCCCCACATTGGTTGAAAACACAGGCAAAGAAATAATGAACTTCTCAAAACCAGCTGTTTAAAGCTGTGCATTTGCCAAGCCAACTTGGCACCAATTCCTGTTTGCCAACCAATGACAGACTTCATCACAATTCAATACTTCATCCCTAGCATTAAGTCAGTCTTGTTTTGAATGTTAATATTTGCCACCACAACATGGACTCCAATTTTATAGGTATTAATGTAACAAATTTAGGAACCTGTATTATTGCTGGGCACTGTAACACAGGAGTTGAAATACAAAGATAACTAAGGAACCCTCTGCACCCCCTGAAAAGCACTCTATCTAGACCAGCAGTTCTTAACCATTTTTGCAGCCATGGTCCCCTCTGAGGACCTGATAAAACCATGGAATGCATGTGCATATATACCCAGAAGTCTACAGAAAAAAACATGGAATGCATGTGCATATATACCCAGAAGTCTACAGATGATCTCAGCCAGTACTCCAAGCTGGGGAGCCAAACATTAATCCATGGACCTAAATTCAGCTCTCTTGGTCTACTGGAAGTGCAAGATGGGCAACTAGGGAAATTAGAAATCATCCAACTGGAAAAATCCTGTAGTGAAGAATATAGTCACTACCGCATCATACTTGTCATTTGCAAAGTGCTTCCTCCCATCAGTGTTCTCCTGTAGGAAGTGGACTCCATTTTCGTCAAATAAGGCAGTATGCTCAGAGAAATGGTGTGACTAGACCAAGGACACTCAGCTATAAGCTGCAAGAACTCCAACCAGAAGCCAGGTCTATAATGGCAACTATGCCAAGTCTATAGCATATACCTTGTTTTGCCAAATGGAATAGATTACTAATATGAAACAGCGTGAACATAATTTTTTAAAAAAAATCTTAGTGTCCATCATAACAAGTTGACAAGTTCCCATCAGTCATCAGGATTACCTGCATATATGGACATTATTAATTTTGAATAGTATTTCTCCCACACACCCCCAATCTCTCTCAATCTCTTTCTCTTTCTCACTTAGTGCTTCTTTGTTCTACAGTTAGTTCCTCCTATTAAATTATGTATTCCTTGAAGACGGGGCCTATAGTTGGTTTATTTCCATTTCCTCAGTGCCTAGCGAAGTGCCTGGCATAGTCAGGACTCATTGTTGAGTTAAGGAAAGTTCATTACACAGAGATTAAAGAGACTAGCTTCTATCAAACGTGTCCCTTGTTTCATATCACGCCTTCAAAGATTATCTCTAGTTGACACATTACACTGTTTTTCTAGCATTTTTTGTTCTCCCTCCTCCCCATGCCCCTTTTATTAGCTATCTGTGATATTTGATAAGTGAAACCAAGGTGGGTTGAGTCTAATTTAAACATTCAACACTAAGCAGTCTTTCACTTGACATCATCAAAAATTTTTTCCATGTTCTATGCCAAAATACAAGAAACCTTAAGCAATAATTTAATTTTTTAAATTAGTTGCAGGATTTGGATATTTTTTTGCTGAAAGCTTATTGGAAAGAAAAAAAAAGGAAAAAGCCAACTGTGCCTTACCACCCATCCCAAGCCAAATGACAACTTTGGAAGCATTGTGGTTGCTGAAACAATAAGTGAATGGTTTAATCCCTCTTGGGTCTTAGAAACTATACCCAGCCTTGCCAAGAAGGAGGGAGGGAATAAGTCTATGCGATTTAACCACACTGAATTCCTTGAGGGCAGAATCTATTTTTGACCCATCTTTGTGTTATAAAAAAAAAAAATTATCTGGCACATAATAAGCACTCAGTAATTTTTTTGCTAAATTAAATTGGATTTTTGCAAAATATATACATATCTATAATACATATTTATATGTATCTCCACATTGTGTAAATATCCTATGTGGCTGGATATCTTAAAAGGGCAGGCTATGCCCCATACCTTCCCATTCACAAGCTATATAAAGCTCATAGGATTTATCCATATAATCACAGCTGAAGTCAATTTTGTTATAGAATTCTAGGTAGTATGCACATACTCTGGTTAAAACCACGCTGTATAGAACCAACTCTATAATAATGTCTCTGAAACACTTTCCTAAGTAAATAAGATGAAATGACCCTTTATAGCATACAGTTCATGTATTCTTTTAAACTCAAGCCACGAATGGAGATAGTACTACCCCACCTCAGCCACTAAGGTACACTCTACCCCACAGACCTCACACTCACACACAGGAGGCTCCACTACGCCATTTTGAGCTGAGTGTCGGTCAACAGAGTGGGTTGTTACCCTGCAGGACTGGCCTCTTTCTGCTGTTCATTTTAGCCTTGCTAGACAGTCCTGATCCACAGTGACTGGTAAAGGGGGGCTGGTGGTGGAGCTGGACTCACAGCCAAGAACCTAAGGAAGGGTTAAAAAAAAAAAAAAAGGTGCAGAAATGGCAGTTTTATGAAGCCTCAATGCATTTTTTAGGAAATGGTTGACAAAATCTGACTAAAATCAACAGGTAATTGAGGATATGGGGAAGTTATGCAACAGTATCAACAGTCTGGGAATCTCCAATGTAGATGACGAGAGTCACCTTCAGCTGGAACCAAGTAGGGCCCTGGGTACGTCAGGACTCAGAGGAATTGAAGGAGCTAGAAAAGCGATTTTTAAAGCACAGTCCCAGGAACACACTGAGACAAGTCCCCTTTTCAGAAATACATCGTGCTCACACCATGACATTCTGGAGTTTCCCGCAACTTAGAAGCGCCTACTCGTTCCAAGAACAACAAGGTGGCCCAGGAGAAGGTCCCAACCTACTTTCCTGTCCAAGTGACTTTTGCAACAAGAAATGCCAAGCTGGGGGGAAACCTTTGGGGTCACTAACACTCAACACACAATAATTCCAGTTTCTCTACAACTACCTCTCCCATCCAGGGAGTGAAACCTGAGGGCTCTGAGAAAGGGGGCCAGGCCAACTCCACACCTCTCTTCCTTGTGCTCTCTGGACCCACACTGGCTGGATTTAAATGTGGTCACTCTCCACCATCACCTAATTTAGCACCCTGGCACTTAATGAATATTTAACACTATCAAATGTGCTTGCAGGAAACAGCTTGGAAATGAATTGCCTCGTTTTTAAGCAGCTCCCTGGCAATTGTGCATTTTACAAAAACCGAATTGACTTGTTAATAAAAACAAATGAATCCATGTGTTACATGATATTTTTTTTAGTGTTAGTTTCAAAGCCACATGCCCCAGAAAATAGCTCCCTTACTAAGAAGGAATGACTCAATTTTTTATTAAAATGATGGTGTTATTCATCTGTTCATTTGGCAAATATTTGAGCACCTATTATGTGTTCAGTTCTATTCTAGGCCCTGAGAATGCCGTGGTGAACAAGGCAGACAAGCTTTCAGGGCGATTACATTCTAAAAAGCAAAAGTAAATATACAGACAGATAGCTACATGATGTCATGTACTGTGAAGAAAAAGAAAGTAGGGAAAGGGGATAAAGAGTGATAAGAGATGCCATTTTACAGAGTAGAAGGCATCTCAGAAGAGGTGACACTCAAGGAGGAGACCAAAATGGAATGAGAGTACAAGGCATATGACTATCTGGAGAGAGTTTCAGGGAGCCCAGAGAACAAGGGCAAAGGCCATGTGCTAAGGACGTCCTTGGCAATATTCAAGGAACAGTAAGAAAGGGTGAGGACGCCTGGGTGGCTCAGTTGGTTAAGAGTCTGCCTTTGGCTCAGGTCATGATCTCAGGGTCCTGGGATTGAGTCCCACATCAGGTTCCCTGTTCAGCAGGGAGTGAGTCCACTTCTCCCTTTGCCCTCCTCCTGTTTGTACTCTCTCTCTCTGACAAACGAACAAATAAAATCTTAAAAAAAAAAAAAAAAAAAAAAAGCCAGGGTGTTTGGATGAGTGAAGAGAAAATAGAAGATGAGGTTGAAGAGGTAGCAGGAAGTCACATTTTGCCAGGGTTTCCAGGCCATGCTGAGGACTTCAGCTCTCATTCCAAGTGTGATGGGAAGTCACCGGAAGCCATTGAGGCTTGATCAGATGGAACTGATCAAGCCTGAGGCATGATCAGATGGAACTCTAGATTAAACATCCCAAACAACTTTCAAACCATCCAAGTGAAAGCTTCTGTTTCCAGTCGGAGATGGACTGGATGTTTAGGGAAGTCCTCCTGTTATAGCACATCACAAAGTGCTGGACATACACTCCAAATATACATTGAGCTGCCCTACATGTAAGGCAGTTCCTCGGAAGCCAAAAATATAAGTGAAGAAGGTTAAATAAGCAACGGAGTGGCATTGCCACAGGCTTATCAGTTAATCCCTGGTGACTTAAAATCTGTATTTTAAAAGGCTTTTCATCTAGAGAATGAAAGCAAATCCTGAGAGACAAGCAGGGCAGTATACTAGATCATGAGACTCATAGTTGACACCTCAGTGGTTTAAAAAAAAAAAGAACCATCCTGCAGTAGGAGATGGTGGTGATAGATGTCTGGCTGAGTTAAGGCCTTAGGCGGTGGCATGTGAAAAAAAAAATTTAAGTGCCTCTGAAAATTCTTAAATATAATACTGCAGTCACGTAGATTTGGGAGCATAATTTATAAAGCTTTTGTGGCAAAAAAAAAAAAAAAAGTAAAAAAAAGTAAATTGGTATAAGGTTAGGAGTTTCCCCAGAAGCCTGCTTCCACCAACACAAATCCTTTCGGGAATAAGACACAGCTCACAGATAAAGCTTGCAAAAAAACATAAGATTACTATCAAAAATCGAAAAAAGCATGAGGAACTAAGCCATGATGCGTGAGAGATGATAGAACTACAAAGCACAGAATCAGACAAACCAAAAAATCTGGTTATATACAATGTATCAGCTATAGAACATAAGAATGTTTGAATAAATGTCTAAATGGTACTGAAGTTGTAACAAAGAAATAAGACACTATCAAAATTGACCAGGCAGATTTTGAAAAAAAAACATATTTCCCAGAAGTGAAAATATAAAAATTAAAATTAGAAATTCAGTGGAGTGGGGCACCTGGGTGGCTCAGTCAGTTAAGCATCCGCCTCTTCATATCAGCTCAGGTCATGATCTCATGGGTCATGAGAGAGAGCCCTAAGTCAGATTCCGCAATCAGTGGGGAGTCTGTTTGAAGATTCTCTCCCTCTGACCCTCCCCCAGTTGTGCAAGTGTGCAGGTACACTCTCTCAAGTAAGTAACTAAATCTTTAAAAAAAAAAAAAAAGAAAGAAATTCAGTGGAGTGATTAAAAGCAAATGAGACATAATTAAGGAGATAGAAGAAAATATCCGGAAAAAAGCACAAAGAGGAAAAAAAATAAAAGAGCATAAGTGACAAAGAGAATAGTGAGAAAGTCTAGATATAAATTCTTTACAGTTATGGAAGGAAATCATAGGATAGAAATATTTTAAGAGGAAAGTGACTTAGAATTTTCCAGAATTGATGAAATAAATATTCAAATTCAAAGATCCCAAGCATGATTTAGAAAGAGGAAGAAGAGGAGGGTGGGGGAGGAGAAAACACCAATGAACAAATGAAAGAACACTTGCTTAGATATATAATGGATACCACGTAACTGAAAGTGAAGGGAAAAGATCTGATTGTGTAGTTTTTAAAAGTCAGGATGAAACTAAAATCTTTTATACTAATAATGAAAGTGCCACCACTTCTAAAGCAACAGTTAAAGGGAAATGTAGTGCTTATATTAGAAACTATAGAAGGCTATAAATTACTTCACTCATTATCTACTTTGAGTGTTACGGAAATTTTTTAAAGGATAGTAGAAGGAAATAAATAATAAATATAGAGTAGAAGTTAATAAAAATACATTCACTACAAATGATCAACAAAATGAAAAGTTGGCTCTTTGAAAGGACTAATAAAATTTGCAATACAATCAGTAATCGACAAACTGATCAAAGTAATAATGAAAGAAAGCACAAATAATATTATAAATGCAAACCAGAACATAAATACCGTATGGCATAGACATTAAAAAGGTAAGAGAGTCTGACAAAGAATTTCTATCTGAAATATATAAAGAACTTTTACAATTCAATAATAAAAAAACCCAAACAACCCAATAAAAACTAAAATGGACATATGCATAAAATACAGAAAAAATGATTTTAAAAACACTTTGCCAAGGAACAAGTATAGGAAATGATATCCAACATCATTGGTCATGAAAATCACAATAAGATACACATAATTAGAATGGCTAAGATTCTTTAAATTGGGAATGGGTGGGAGGAAGGAAGGAAAGAAGGAAGGAGGGAGATAGGGAGACAGAAAGGAATCAAAAAAGAAATCTGATGATATCAAGTGAGACAAGTATGTGTAGCAACTGTACTTTCATATATCACTAATGGGAATACAAAATGGTACAGCTACTTTGAAGAACACTTTAGTGGTTTCTCAAAACAGTTAAGCATATATTTCCTATGTGACCTAGGAGTTTCACTCCTCAGTATCTACCCAAGTAAAATGAAATCATATGTTCACATGAAGATTTATATACAATGTCAGAGTAGCCATTGTGCAAAATAACTGAAAAGTGGAAACAATCGAAATGTGCCTCAGCAAGAGAATGATTTTAACATAATGTGGTATAGCCATGCAATGCAATATTACTCGAAAATAAAGAGAAAGAAAATATTAACATAACAGCATGAATGAATTTCAAAGACATCATGCTAAATGAAGCAGTGTACAAGAGACTAAATACCACATGATTCCATTTATATTAAATTCTGGAAAAGGTAAAACCATAGAGGCAGGAAAGAAATATATGATTGCCTAGGGGCAAGGATTGAACAAAAAGTGGTATAAGAATTATTTCTGAGGTGGCCAATGTATTCTACAGCACATTTAGTGTTATTTGCATGACTGGACATGCTTACTAAAACTCATGGGAATTTATACTTAAAATGGATGAATTTATGGCATTTCAATTAAACAAAAAAAAATGCTGGAAAAATGCTAAAAATAAAACAAGATGAGAGGATATTAGAAACAACGCTGTGTCAACAAATTTGAAAACACATAGAAAATGGACAGTGAAAATTGCCAAAAACTCCTAGAAAAAAATAGAATACTTACATGGTACTATGACCTTTAATAAAAATCAAACAGCAATGGGGTGCCTGGGTGGCTCAGTCAGTTAATCGTCTTCAGCTCAGGTCATGATCCTAGGGTCCTGGGATCAAGCCCCGTATCGGGTTCCCTGATTAGAGGAGAGCATGCTCTCCCTCTGCTTGCTGCTCTGCCTACTTGTGCTCTGTATCTCCCTGTCAAATAAATAAATAAATCTTAAAAAAAAAATCAAACAGCAGCTACAAATATTCCTTAAATAAATTACATAAGCTCCAGACAGTTTTACAGGTTGAGTTTTATCAAATATTCAAAAAACAAATCATTTTAATATTAAACTATCCGGAAAACAGGAAAAAAAAAAAAAAGGGAGGGGGGGGAAACACTCTCCAGTTACTTTTAAAAACTTGTGTAACCTTGATAGAGAAACTGACAAGAAAAACTGGAAGAAGGCAAATTACCCTCCAATCTCATTTATGAACATAGATACAAAAAAATCCTAAGCAATACGTTAGCAAAACAAATTAAACAATGTATAAAAAAACATAACTCATAACTTAGGTTTTGAGCTTATTCCCAAAACACAAATTTAGTTCAGATTTACAAAAACCTATTAATGTAGTTCACCATATCATCTAGTGAAAGGGGGGGAAAAAGTGATTGTTACAGTAGATCAGAAAAGGGAATCAATAAATTTTTTAAAGATTTATTTATTTATTTATTTGATAGAGAGACAGCGGGAGAGGGAACACAAGCAGGGGGAGTGGGAGAGGGAGAAGCAGGCTTCCCGCTGAGCAGGGAGCCTGATGCGGGGCTCAATCCCAGGACCCCAGGATCATGACCCAAGCCCAAGGCATACGCTTAAGGACTAAGCCACCCAGGTGCCCGGGAATCAATAAAATTTAAAACGATCATGATAAAACCTCTTAGCAAACTAGGAATGGAAAGAAGCAGCCTTAATCTGATAAATGGTAACTCTAGAAAGCTTGGAGTCACCCTAATATTCAGTGGAGAAATATTACAAGCATCTCTATTAAAATCAACATTAAGACAATGATGCCCTCCATCACCACTTATATTCAATGATGTATTGGAGATCCTAGGTAGAATAGCAAGCAGAGAAAAAGAAATATGTAAGCCTTGAAAAATAAATAAAACTCACAATTGACATAATTATCTACATAGTCCCCAAATATCTCCAGACAGGGGCGCCTGGGTGGCTTAGTTGGCTAAGCATCCAACTCTTGATTTTGGCTCAGATCATGATCTCAGGGTCATGGGATGGAGCTCCGGGTCAGGCTCCATGCTCAGCAAGGAGGCTGCCTGAGATTCTCTCTCTCCCTCTGCCTCTGCCTCTGCCCCTTCCTCTACTTTCTCTCTCTCTCTCAGATAAATAAAACCTTTAAAAAATATCTACAAATTCTTAAAATTAACAAGCAGTTTTAGCAATATTACTGGATATAAGATCATCATGTCAAAATCAGTTGCAAATCTACTTACCATCCATAAGCAGGTAGAATATTTATATTTTTAAAAAGGTACCACTATAGTAGCTACCAAATTATAAGGTATGGAAGAACAAATCCTACAAAAAGATGTGTAAAGCTTTCTGTAGAGAATTATAAGCCTATTTAAAAGATCTGTATTAAGCCCTGGCAGTGTGCCAGGCACTCTGCTAGCTAGTGGAAATACAAAGTAAGATGTATTGTTCCCACTCTCCAGTGCCAACAGGCTGGAGAGAGGAACTGTGCCCGAGCAAATGGATGCCACACCTTGGATCAAGTGCAATGGATGTGTGTTTAGATACGATAACAAGGATGAGTCATGTTTAGGAGGGTGAGAAAAGGGGCATTCAAAGTTGGACACACTTATGCTTACTCTTAAGGATGGGTGGGGATTTTCCAGGAGAGCAAGGGGAGAGAAGGAGTAAGCAGTGCTTGCAAAGCAGAGGAAACAGGATGGAATAGGAAAAGGTAGGGGATGAAGAACCCTGTTCTCCACAGCCATACCAGCTCAACAGGGATTTGCTGAAAATGCCACCCAGTACCCCACCTCTGACCTCTCAGGCTGTCGTCTCCATCCCATCCTGTTTCTTCCCTCCATCTTTGCCTAGTAAACCATTTCCTGGACCCAAAGACCCGATTCACATCGCTTTCTCTACTCTCCCACCCCACCCCAGCGTGAGCCATCTCCTCCTCTGTTCTGATAGTAGCTTGTACCTCCAGTTTTAATGGAACGCCAGCTGCATTCTTTACTAAATAGCAATTGAAGTCTTTCTACTACCTTTGCAAAATATCAAGGTGATTATTGAGTGAGCACTCAACATACATGTTTTAAATGAACCATCATTGCTCCCTTCTATAGAGTTGCTCTTTGCAGAAGATTGTGATCTGAAGGAAATCTTTGTTGGTGGTGGTTTTCTTTTCTTTTTTATTTTTTTGCGTGGTTTTCTTTTATTACATGACATCCCAGGGAATGACCTCTGTCTAACTCACAGGGAGACCAAAAGACAAAATACGTAACACTTGGCCTATCAGATAAAGTCCACCCTCTGTCCTTTAAAACAGTAGAAATTTGAGAGAGAGTGAGAGAGAGAGCAAGAGAGAAGACACAAATTACTGATATTGAGAATAAAAAATAGAGATGTCACCGAAGATCCTATATGTATGTATTAATGGATAATAAAGTCTTTATGAATAAAAAATAACAGTATGGATTTCCTACCCTCTCACTGCTCTCTCCTCTCTCACCAAAATCCCCTGTGTGGGAATGCAGATGAGTTATTGACTACTGAGCTGCATTCTGCTGGTTAAAATGGTAATTTGCTTATCAGCTTGCTCATACCTGTGCACCACAAAGCACGCTCATCTAGACACACACGGAAGTCATTTGATATTTCCTGCTGCTGTACAGTCGCTACATCATTTTTTAAGTTCATAATTTTGCATAATTCAGTGCAAGTGATGCTGTCCCTCTTTAGGTTCAGAGGACATAGGGAAGTATGGAATAGTAGGAAAAGCATTGGTTTTGCAGCTCCAGGAAAACACTGCTGTGAACTTGGGGAAGTCTCTTAAAATCTCTAAATCTCTTAAATCTTAAATCTCTTAAATTTTTAGGGCTTCAGTTTCTTCATATCCAAAGAGGTGATAATGTCATTCCCTGACCTATCTCATCTGGCCACTGTGAGGATGAAAGGGGCCAGGCAACTGGACTGGCAGTTTGAGAAGTATAAACCTCCTTCCCAATGTCATGTGCTAGCACCATTATGAAGAGTAACCAGCACAAGCTGATAAACATTTCCTTTCTCATGCACTTAAATCCTTTGAAGCTAGTGTTATCTACTTGAGAAGAATCAGCTCCGATGAGGCATGCCCAGAAAGTTCATTGGGGACATCACCGTTTTTAAGACTGCTAAGATTAATACACAATGAGTGAAATTTATCATCTCCCTCAGCATCTTTCAGCATCTTTTTTTTTTTAAATTGAGGTATAACAGCATATAACATCATGTAAGCTTAAGGTATACAACATATGGATTCGATACCTTTATGTTGCAACATGATTAACACAGTAGGATTAGCTAATACCTCCATCACTTCACATAGTTATCATTTCTTTTTTGTAATGAATACATTTAAGATGGAGTCTCTTAGCAACTTTGAAGTATATAATACAGGATTGTTAACTAGAATCACAACGTTGTACATTATATCTCCAGAACTTATTTATCTTCTAACCACAAGTTTATACCCTTTGACTGACCTTTCCCAATTCCCACCCATGAGCTTCTGGTAACCACCCTCATCTTCTCTGTTGCTGTGACTTCAGCTTTTTTAGATTGCAAATATAAGTGATATGATACAGTATTTGTCTTTCTCTGTCTAACTTCTTTCCCTTAGCATAATGTTCTCGAGTTCCCTCCATGTTTTCACAAATGGGAGGATTTCCTTCTTTCTTTTGATTGAATAATATTCCATCGTGTGTGTGTGTGTGTGTGTGTGTGTGTGTGTGCGTGCGTGTCTATATATACACCACATCTTTGTCCATTTATCCACTGATGGACATTTAGGTAGTTTTCACATCTTAGCTACTATGAATAATGCTGCGCTAGACATAGGAGTGCAGATATCTTTTCCATACCCTATTTTCATTTCATTTGAATATATAGTCAGAATTGGAATTGGAATTGCTCATATGGTAATTCTATTTTTTTAATTTGTTGAGGCATCTCCATACTATTTTCCATGGTGGCTACATCAGCTTACATTCCCTCCAACAGTGTACAAGGGTTCCCCTTTCTCCACAACTTCACCAACACTTGTTATCTCTTGTCTTTTTGATGACAGTCATTCTAACAGGTATGAGGTGATATCTCATTGTGGTTTTGATTTTCATTTGCCTTGGGATGAGTGATGTTGAACTTCACTTTTTTCATGTACCTGTGGACCATCTGTATATCTTCTCTGGAACAAGGTCTATTCAGGTCCTCTGCCCATTTTTTAATCAAGTTGTTTGTTTTTCTGTTACTGAATTGTATGAGCTCTTTCTATATTTTGAATATTAATCCTTTATCAGATATATGTTTTGAAAGCATTTTCTTCCATTCCATAGGTTGCCTATTCATTTCGCTGATTGTTTCTTTTGTTGTGCAGAAGCTTTTTAGTTTGATGTAGTCCCTCTTGTTGATCTTCGCTTTAGTTGCCTGGTGCTTTCTGTGTCATATCCAAAAAATCATTGCCAAAATCAATGTCAAGGAACTTTTACCCTATGTTTACTTTAAGAAGTTTTACAGCTTCTGATCTTATGTTTAAGACTTTAATCTATTTTAAGTTTATTTTTGTGAGTGAGTAGAATAGGGGTCCAATTTCATTTTTTTGCATGTGGTTATCCAGTTTCCCAACACCATTTATTGAAAAGACTATCCTTTCCGCCATTGAGTATTCTTGGCTCTACAGTAGACCACATATGTGAGGATTTTTTTCTGGGCTCTCTATTCTGTTCTTTTGGTCTGTATGTCTATTTTTCTGCCAGTACCCTACTGTTTTGATTACTACAGATTTGTAGCATGGTTCGAAATCAGGAAGTGTGATGAACCAGCTTTGTTCTCTTCCACAAATTTGACATAGGAGGAACACACCTCAACATCATAAAGGTTATATATGACAAATCCATAGCTAACATTATACTCAATGGTGAAAGTTGAAAGCTTTTCCTCTAACATCAGGAACGAGATGAGGGTGCCTATTGTTGCCACTCTTATTCAACATATTACTGGAAGTCCTGCTAAAGTAATCAGTCAAGAAAAAGAAATAAAAAGCATTCAAACCAGAAAAGAAGAAGCAAAGGTGTCTTTATTTGCAGATGATATGATCTTAAACATAGAAAATCTTAAAGACTCAACGACAAAAAATTGTTGTAACTATAAACAAATTCAATAAAGTTGTGGGACATAAAACCAACATACAGAAATCAGTTGCATTGTTGTGCACAAACGAAATACCTGAAAAAGAAATAAAGAAAATAATACCATTCACAATAGCATCAAAAATCAATAAAAGGCTTAAGAATAAATTAACCAAGGAAGTGAAAGATTGTACAATGAAAACTACAAGATTTTGATGAAAGAAGTTGAAAAAGACAGAGACAAATGGAAAAATACTCCATGTCCATGGCTAAGAAGAGCTAATATTGTTAAAATGCCTATACTACCCAAAGTCATTTATAGATTCAATGCAATCCCTATCTAAATTCCAGTAACATTTTCCACAGAAAGAGAAAAAAACAATCCTATAACTGGAATCACAAAAGACCCCCAAACAGCCAAACCAATCCTGAGAAAAAAGAAATGAAATCTATTTTTTAAAAGATAACCGTTGCCTTCACTTAAAAAAAAAAAAAAATTCTATTACTATTAGTTTCATTATCTCGTGGCGCTGTTTCCAATGTAACAAACCACCAGAATTACATCATCTTCATATTTCCAGGGTTTGATTAGACTGAAAGATTACATGATAGCTCTAGGTTCCCTATCTGCTAATTGTTGTCAAGAATCCCTCAGTTGACACATGTCTGACATATGGAATCTTTCTTTCATTGCCTGTTAAATATCTAGCATTTGGAGCTAGAAGTCATCCCCCTCCCCCTACTATTATATTTCTCCGTCACGCATTCAGAGAGTGAAATACTATGAAGCTTTTTAAAATGAGATTTAAGATCTATACTTACGTAGGTGAAGAGATACATTATATGGTTAAATATTAAATGGGGAAAAAAGTAGCATGTTATGAAGCAGTCATATAGTACGATCTTATTCCTGTAACAGAAGATGTGAACTTGTATTATCACATACCTAAGGTCTGGATGCAAGTAAACTCAGGTAATGATTAAGTACCTAGACTTTAGAGTCAGATTGATAAGAGTTCAAATCCATTCTCTGCTTGACTGGATGACCTTGGGCAGGTTGTTTTAACTTTCTCAGCCTCATTTTTTTCCCTTCTTTAAATGAAATGCAATGAAATTTGCCTCCTCAGCTTATTACAAAGATTAAGTGCATGATGTGTGTAAAACATTTAGCACAGTGCCTGGCCCATAATAAGTAGTCTGTAAGTGATACCCATGATGATGATGATAGGTGAAAAGATACAAAAATGTCAGCAGCTGTTATTTCTGGGTATAGACTTAAGAATGATTTTTATGTACTTCTGTAGGCCCCATCCCTACTTTAGTCAACCATTCTAATGTGTTAACATGTACCTTTTGTATATGCATATTACAAAATAGGGATTGTTTCATAATGTGATTTTTAATTCTGTGAAGCTATCATTGTCTCATCAATCTTATTTTGTCACTACGCACTATGTCTTTAAGATGCATCCATGCTACTACATCTACTTCTAATTCATTCCTTCTCAATGCTCTTTAGTACTGCAGAGTTGGGTTCCCCAACAGCTCTCTCAGCGATTGGTCTCAGCTTGCCTTTGACACTCCACCGCTACAAATAACATTGCAATAAATCTCCTCGAGCACAGCCTCTTAAAGATCCATGCAAGATCTCCTTTTACATGCATACTAGGGGTAGAATTGCTGAGCTTGGCATATGTATATTCTTAATTCGATGGAATGGTGCCAGATGCTCCCCAGAGATGCTGCAGTATTCTTTCCATAACCTTCCTTGTATCCCCACTTTCCCACCAACACGGCCTTATCCATCTTTATACCTTTTACTAGTCTAATAAATATAGAGTAAATTCATTGTTTTAATTTATTTTTCTTAGATTACTAACAATTTGAGGCTTTATTTCTCTTCGTATGCTTACGAAGTTCATCACTGAAATTTGCTCTCTTATAAAGTGCCTGTTTGTGTCCTTCGTCTGTTTCTCTATTGCTGTTGCTTCTTTCTCTTGTTGATTTATAGAAGTTACTTGTGTGATTCATTTAGTGAGGTCTGGACATTTTAAATATTTTTCCAATAATGCCTTCTGTGTAATGAATGGGTGCAGGGGGTCTTAGAACAGAAAGGCTTAATGTTGACGGACTCATAATCATCAGTATTTTGCTTTATGATCAGTGGTTTTGAAATCTTGTTTGAAAAGGTTTTCCTTGTCCTTAGGTCACCAAGATATTTTCCTGCATTATGCTCCATTAACCTTTGTGGTGGCACCTTTCCCCCTTAGGCCTCTAATCCATGTGGAGTCCACATTTGTATGAAATGTGAGGCAAGAATCCAGTTTTATTTGTCTCTATAGTGAGTCAGTTTTCCCAACATAAGCTGCTAGGTACTGACTCGTGGTATCGTTTGCATCATATTTAAATTTCCACATATACATATGGGTTAGCGTCTAAGCTCTCTGTCCTATTTTATTGGCCTGTTCATCTGCTTTTTTGTACCGGTGCACCACTATTTTTGTTGCTATGGCTTTGTTGTGTGTTTTCATAGAGATGGCAAGTCCCTCTCTAGTCATGCTTTGAAAGCTTGACTTAGCCATTCACAAACTTTGTGAACTTGTCTCTGTCAGTCTGTTAATACAGTAACAGATTTATCCAAATAAATTTTATTTTATTTTATTTAAGATTTTATTTATTTATTTGACAGAGAGAGAGAGAGATCACAAGTAGGCAGAGAGGCAGGCAGAGAGAGAGGAGGAAGCAGGCTCCCTGCTGAGCAGAGAGCCTTATGCGAGGGCTTGATCCCAGGACCCTGAGATCATGACCTGAGCCGAAGGCAGAGGGTTTAGCCCACTGAGCCACCCAGGCGCCCTCCAAATAAATTTTAAAGTAAGATGTTACCATATCCCTCAAAAACATCTAAGTAGAATTTTTGTTGGGATTGTACTGAATATATCAATTAAATAAGAGAATTGATGCCTTTATAATATAATATTGTGTCATGAAAAGCATAAGATTTTCTTCATTAATTCAGATCATCTGTTATGTCCCTTATTAATATTTTAAAGTTTTCTGTTCTCTTACAGATACATTATTTTATTACTATAATTAACTCTTAGATATATAATACATTTCTTGAGAGTGGGAATGATGTAGTATTATTTATTCTATTTTTTGATTGGCTGTTGCTAATGCGAAAAAAAGAAAGATTGACCTTATATTCAGTGATCGTAGTTCTCTCACTGGTTCTAATAGTCTGTCTCTGGAATCTGTTGGTTTTTTTAGATAAAAGATTATATCATATGTAAATGAATACAGTGTTATCACTTACCATCTCTGTTAGTCAGTTCTCACTCAGTTATGCTACAATAACAAACAATCCCCAAATCTCAGTGATTTTTAACAACAAAAATTTATCTCTCATTCATGTAACACACCAAATACATGTTGGTTGCGGCTCTGCTCTGTTTGTTTTCTTATTCTGGGATCCAAGCTGAAGAAGCAGCTCTCTTCAGGACTATATCATTCTTGTAGCAGAGGAAAAGCTCAAGCATGTCAGCTAATCCACACAATGGTTGTTAAGCATATGCTCACAACTGGCACATTGTCAAATCCATTCATATTCACTGGACAAAACAAATCCCATGGTCAAACCTGATGACAATAGAGTTAAAAGTTTCCTCCTCCCAGAAGAGGGCCCTGCAAATGACACGGCATTGGGCAGCAAGTGTGCTTTCTCTTGTAGGGAAGGGGGTAGTGAATAACTGTGACCAAGAATGTAATCTACCACCCCATCAACTCTCATTCTCATTATTTCTTTGTCTTGTCTTTAGCTTCAGCCAAGACTTCTAGTAGTAATATTGAGCATCCTTGTCTTACTTTCACCTTGAAGAGAATGAATCTTAAGTTTCTCCATCGAGAGTAATACTTAATATAAGGAATCTTTGTCAAGTTAGGGAAATTTCCTGCTATTCCTCATGCTAGGAGTTTTGATCATAAATTTGTGTTGAATCTTATCAAATGTATTTTTATCTTGATTGATTTCATCACACATTTTTTCCTCATTAGTTTGTTAATACACTAGCATATGTAATAAATTCTCTCTGTTGAGCCATCCTGTATGTGAGATAAACTCTAAATCTTGATGTATTATTTTTAAATCTACGGTTAAGTTAGCTAACATATTATTTACAACTTCTGAATCCGTGTTAATAAGTAAAAATGGCCAATTATTTTCTTTAATGTGTTGTCCTCACCTAATTTTGAATGAGATGATGCTAGCCTTACAAATGATATGTATAGATTTTGCCCTTTTTCTATTTTCAAAAAGAAAAAAACAAACCGTGTAGGGTAGAGATTAATATTTCTTAAAAATTTGGTAGAACTTTCCAAAAAACTGTCAGGGTCTGGAACTTTTTGAGAAAAATAGATCTTTATCACTTCACACTGACATTTATTTAATACACACTGACATAGTCAAATTCTATATTTTTTTCTCTGTATCAGGATGGCCTTTCACCTTTTTTTCTAGGAACTTATCCATTTTAAATAGGTCTTCAAATTTATTGGCTATAGCTGATCATAAAACTCTCTGTCATGATAGATAGAAATATACCAAAATGTTAGAAATTATCACCAGGATTAAGAGTAAAGATAATTTCTTTTTTTTTTTAAGTAAGGTTTTGTGTGTGTTTTTTTTAAAGATTTTCTTTATTTGAAAGAGAGAGAGAGAGATCACAAGTAGGCAGAGAGAGAGAGGGGGAAGCAGGCTCCCTGCCGAGCAGAGAGCCCGATGCAGGGCTCAATCTCAGGACCCTGAGATCATGACCTGAGCTGAAGGTAGAGGCTTTAACCCACTGAGCCACCCAGGCGCCCCAGTAAAGATAACTTCTATGTTTTAATATGTTCTATGTTCTTTTTGTTATAGTCTGAATGGTTTACACTAAGATTTTGCTTTTATGTAATCAGAAACAACTCAGGCTGTTTCTCTGTTGAGTTTGAAATTAATCCATAAAGCTTACTGAATTTCAGGAGTTATTTTCAAACACCCATACCCCATTGGAAGGAAATATTTGATGAATCCTTGGGCAGACTTGCTTTCTCAGGCACTGAATTCATCTCTAAACAAGGAGAAAGGATTTCCAGGTGGAAATCATAATATGTACATGGCCCTGAACCTCCCTGTACACATCCAACATTTTCTAAGTAATAATAATTAAGAGGCACTATCTGGCCCTCTTGGGTTTATACCAATTTGTTTCATATAAAAGGACATTTTAACATAGCCAGCCATGGGTACAGTTTTTTCCTATTTGCAATTGACCTCTTAGAACATCAGTTGTTTGTTCTGCTTGCCTTTTTCCTGCCTTTACTCTCCACTCAAGTATGGGTTTTATTAAGCAGTGTATATTTCACTTAAGGCCTCGAAAATGTACTTTTTGAGGAAAAAGCTTTTCTTGGTATTTTGCGGTGAGTGATGACTTATTTCTTTTTGGTCTTTAATATGTGTTGTGTGTGGGTCCTGAGGATTCAATGAAGCTATTTTCTTTTGAAAAGCTGTCAGAAAACACAAATTAAATCCAGTAATTGAATAGACACAGCCAAACAGGTTCGGCTAGTTCACATACATTTTAAAATAAATGAAAAAGAGGTAGAGAGAATACGTGTAGTGAGGGATTTTTACTATCCTCCCCTTTCAATTAAATGTCTTCAGTTCTCTAGGGAAATGTCTGCAGTTTATACATACATCCTGGAATGATGGATTCTTCACCTCATCTTTGTCTTTGAATCATACTGAAATAATTCTAGGCGTGTCAGTACTTTTTCTTGACAACAATAAAGGAGACCACAGGATCCTGCAATGAATTAATTTGGGAGGGACTAGAAATCACAAAAAAATAAAATAAAATTCACACAGTTCTCTGCCCATCTTCAAAAAGAGGAGAACATGGTTTGAGAACATGGCACATGGCAGATAGTCCTCTTCCTCATTAGATGGATGGACTAGAATATTAAGGGGGAAAGAGACTGAAGGCATAGACCCTGGCTCTGCCAACTTCAAGCTGGGTGACCTTGGGCAAGATGCTCAACCTCTCCAGCTTGGGTTTCCTAATATAAAAAATGGGGCCAATAATGGCACTTAATACTTGTGTCGGCCATAAGGATTAAGGGAGATAACAAAGTAAACCATAAATTTTAAGTAGTTATGTATATAACTTTTGTTTGTTTCTCCAATAAGCTGTTTGCTTCATCAGGGCAAGGAGTTTTGTTGGCTTTGCTTACAATAATATTCCAGCAGCTAAAATAGTGCCAAAATTATAGCAGGTCCTCGATGAAAGCTACATTTGTGGATTGAATGCTGAATAAAAAGCATTTATTTTAGCAATTCTAACTAGGTATGTTCTAGTAGGTGTTTAATGAATAGTACTATAATGACAGTAATTATAGGCAGTAGACATGGTGGTGGTGATGTGGCTGGTGGTGGTGATGATAGAAGACCGCAGTGGTTAATTGCAAAGGCTCTGGGAAACAGGCTGCACGCGTTTACTTCTGGAGCATTAGTATGGACTCTGGCCTGGATCTCACTTCCTTCATCTGTAAGATGGGTATAATAATAGTATCTACCTTGTAGGGTTATTGGAAGATGAAATTTGTTAATATTTTAAAATATTAGAACATATTTATTTAATATGTTTAGAACAGGGCTAGCTATTACTCTCACATCAACTGCTTGCATAATTAATCAGTAACTGCCGTTAGGGACTTAATTTTAAGGAAAGGCATTTAGGGAAACTCCCTCATCAATAAGGTACTATGTGAAGGAAAGAAAAATCATTAAAAGAATGGAAGATGCAATTTTAAATGGCCAGTAAGTAAATATAAGAAATTGTCTACCTAACAAGTAATCAAAGAATGGTGATAAAAACAATGAAAAATACGTTTGACCCATTTGATTGGCAAAGATGAAAACATTGATAACACCCAAAATTACCAAGGGGTTGGAGCAACAGGCACTTTTGTACATAACTAGTAAGAGTAGAAATTGGGACATTCTAGGAGCCAATTTAACAATATAGATCAGTATTCTTAAAAGCCCCTTGTCCAAGAAATACCAGTTTTAATAATTTAGACTACAGGAATAGTCAGACTCGTGTTTTATAATACATGTACTTGAATTATAATCATATGTTGTATGCAATATTAAGCGTTAGAATTTGCATCATCATGGCAACAATGTAAATGTAATATTTTTTATCCATGTAATGGAGTATTCTTGCAGTCTTCACAAATGAGCCGTGTTTGTTGGCATGATGATTGTGTTGTGTTGTTATGTGAAAAAAAATCCTATTATAGGACAATGTGTGATTACATTTTATTTTAAAAGTGTGAATGTAGGGGCACCTGGGTGGCTCAGTGGGTTAAAGCCTCTGCCTTCGGCTCAGGTCATGATCTCAGGGTCCTGGGATCGAGCCCCGCATCGGGCTCTCTGCTCAGCAGGGAGCCTGCTTCCCCCTCTCTCTCTGCCTGCCTCTCTGCCTACTTGTGATCTCTCTCTCTCTGTCAAATAAATAAATAAAATATTTAAAAAAAAAAAAGTGTGAATGTGTACACATTGATAAAAGCCTATGAAGGTATATCTCAAACGTTTAGCACTTTTAACAGTGGTTACCTCTAGGTTATAGAAATACAGATGACTTTCATTTTCTTCTTTATATTGTATCTTCTGAAATTTTTACAGTAAGCATCTATTACTTCCTTAATGGAAGGGAGAAGGCAGTCAAAAGGCTGTATCCACATGGAAGAAGAAAGAAACTGACCAAGTGTCTGATTAATTTGATCACTGAAGTCAACCAAATTTTAAAATTCTAACTCCAGAGTCACTTCTATGATTTAGAACAGCAGCAGCTAACAACTGGTTACCACTTAGTTACCATTTTTGTGACCGTTGATCTTTACTTGGACCCAGATGGGGGAGTGGTGAAATGTCCCAGTGCATTAAATGCCATGACTCACCTAAAATAATGGTGGAACCATGCACAGCCAAAGGCTGGACTGAGCCAAAATGATTTGAGCATCTTCAGAGAGGGCCAAAAAAAATCAAATACATTCTTCTAAGGGGATAAACCAGCAAAAAGGTATACTGTCTTTTCCTCATGCTCCACCTTCATTAACATCTCCTCTCCCTTAGAAAGTTTGCTCATTTGTTTATTTAATCCCGTGGTTTCCAAACTTTGGTGCATCAGAATCACCTGGAAGGCTTGCTAAAACACAGATGGCTGGGCCCTCCCTGAAGTTTCTGAAAGATCTGGGGTGAATTTGCATTTCTAACAAGTTTCCAGTTGCTGCTGGTGATCCAGAGACCACTTGAGAACAACGGGAATGACCAGCCTGCATATCACTCATACAGATATGTGGATTATTCCCTTTTAAAAATCACTTAATTGCTAGAACGAAACTAAAATCATAAATGAGATTCAAGGTTTATATTGCCAGGAGTGCCCAGAGTCTCATTTCCTCTCAAGTCAAAGTGTTCATTTTTTTCCATTCTATTCTGAACTTTGTCCATCTGCACATTCATTTTTTTTTTTTTTTTTGTATCTCAGTAATAATAGATAAATGTATGGAAAATCATAAAGTTTTCCCGTATTACTGGAGCCTATGTTCTCCTTATCTCCTCCAGCTAACCACTGACAATCTGGTTCTGATATAAGTCTTTCCACAGCTCTCTCTGTGCTTATACAACCATATATGAGAAATGGTATAGAGAAGTGGGCAAGAGCTCTGGCCGTGATCCAGATGAAAATTCTGGCTCAACTCTGAGCAACTCAATGTCCCCATGAATCTCCACGCCTTAGAATCTTTCTTCTGTAGGATCAGAATAATAATACCTCCACTCTGGATATGTGAGATTCAAATTCGTTCACATAGGAGAAACACTGAGCACAGTTCCTGGCATACAATCACTAATAAATGTAAGCCACGATTGGGCACATACGGACTTTATTTTTACATACATTTCTCCGGACCTCGTTCTCTTCACAGCCCTGAATCCCTCCAGGTCAGATAGAGCTCTAGCTCTCTAAAAGTTGGATAATTTTTACGACAGGGTGGATGCACCCCTACTTAGTGAGCCATTCCCCTTAGCGATGGGCATTCTGGTTGGTTCCAGAGTTTTACGACAACTACAAATGCTGTAGCAACAGCAAAGACAAGCACTTCCTGTCCCCATCAGCGCTTCAGGGCGTCCCACTCTGCCCTTCCCCTTTGTGCAGAAACTGCCCCTTGCCCCTGATCCCTCTTCAGACAGGGATTTCCTCCGTGGGCCACCTCCACTGTCTACTCTCTTCCCCAGTCCTTCCCTTGTCAGTCTGGCCAAGCTGGAGTAAAAGCCCCTCGGAAACCCAAAGAGGACTGGCTAGCCGCTGAGATGCTGAAGCCAGAGCTCCTGAGACGCTGACGTCCCAAAGTCCTGCTGCAGCCATGATTCCCACGGTGGGAATTAAGGCGAGACCCGCAGAAGCATGTCGGGAAGCCATTTTGACTGTGAGGTGGGAACAAAAGTCACCCAGGCCATTAGTTTGTGGATGTATGCTAGACGGTTTAATGCACGGCCTCAAGAATAACTCTGGCAGCCACAGATTTAGCCTGTTCTGGGAATTAGCCACCAGTGGTGACACCTTGCATTGGCAAAGGAACTTCCACGTTCGCAGAAGATTCCCTTGGCTTTGTGATGTCGTTAAGGGTGTTTCTGCTGAGTTATGTGTCCCCCAAGGCTCAGATCAGCTTGGCTGTGATTTAGCTGCACTCTTGATGTTTGCTGATGTTTGCTGAAATACTGGATCCAGCCACCTGTGAGCCAAGTGTTTTGTGCTGTAGTGAGGCAGTTTAAAATGCTCCCTTGTAATACCCGTGAGCTCCTCCAGCTTCCCCCGGACACGGGAACTAACTGCTCTCGAGCCTATATGTGCCTGGCAGTGTTCAAATGTTATCTGACACCTAATCCTCCTGGAACCCAAGCATGCTTATCCTCATTTTGCAGATAAGGCCACCAAGACTCAGAGAGGTAGAGCACATTGCCTGCTCACTTTCCTGGTCGGTAGAGCCGGACTTCAAGTCCAAGTCTATGGGACAACAAAACTGCGTCCTCCCCACCACACACACACGACGAAACCACTAAAGCCCAATCTTACCAAAAACCGAAAAACTATTTCTAAAACTTAATAAGGAAAAAGCCACTTTCCCATAGTTGACAAGGATCGAACAGATTTGAGTATCAAACCTATTTAACCGTCCTCTCAGATCAGAAGCCAAATCATGTTTGACACTCCCGTCAAACATGTTGTTGGTGAGACGATGACACGAGGGGGGTGGTGAGGTCTTTTGTTTGTTGAATGCCCAGCGTGCGCCCAGCGCTCTGTACACCCAGCACTTCGCATTCTCGCACTGACTCTTCCCATCGATAAGCCAGGTGTGTTATGTCTCAGGCACGAAAAAATCCAGCCCAGTGTGCGCAGCTAGGATGCAGCCGGCCTGAGATTTGGCCTTGGTCCCTGACTCCGGGCCCTGTGCTTGCAATCACGTCCCTGCGCTTTGTCTGACACGGGGCACGGGTACAAGAAAACAGACCCTGCCAATACTCTACAAGCTTCCCCCGCGCTGACGGCCATTCTTAGATTTGCGTGTTCTGCTCTACGAGGCTCAGATGTATTTAGACACTGTAAGTTAATCATTACCTGTTACCATTTATCTGCGCTGTTCATTGTCAGCAAGCACCTGCAGACGTCAGGACCCATCGCCCTCTGCTCTACATCACTTTTTTTTTCCTATATGGCTGTAATGTTAATAGGTGAGCTCTCTTGCCAGCCAAAGGCCATTTCTGTGGACTTGAAGATAATATAGGCAGGTGCTTGACCAAAATTAACAGGGTAATTGCCTCAAGTCTTTTCAGTCATTTGTCATCACGGGCTTCCATGCAATTCAGACAAAAGTCAGTAATGGCTAAGATGACACTGTGTCCTCCAAGAAATTGAGACAGAGCAGAACTCTGCCCAAGGCCCAGAGTCTCAGAATCTGAAGTGTAGCTGCCCGCCCCCGGCAGCACCTCCCTGTGACCCGAGCGAAGCTGCCTCCTTCGTTCCCCAACTCCTCACCTCACTCTCAAAGGTCGTCTTCATGGCGATGTGTGCCTGCTGCACACCAGCCAAGTTGGCGGCAGCCACACATACCAACGGCATGGCGTTTCTGCTTGACTTGACAGCAGGCTTTTATGCAAGTAGAATCGGGAGCTCTTATTAGCAAAGTTACACACAGGCTCAACTCTTTTCCTGCTAGATTAAGTGTGAGAGCCAGCTGTCGAGTCTCGTAAAGCACCACTTTCACTTGGCAGTTTGTGAGCCATGCCTTCACCGAGGTGAGGTAGTTCTTCCTAATTCTGCCTTTTACCAACCTGTGCTCTGGAGGTGCTGTCTGCGGCAGGGGTAGGCAAGGCGAGGGGAGAAAAAGGTCAAATACATGTGGAAACTCACCGCGTTTGCTCTACCCCTCTTGGAGAGTCATGGTGGGGATTAGCATTATTAAAGGCTCTGATGAGTCCCGCTGTATAGGCACAGATGGACTTCCTTTTACCCAGTGCTTCCCAGGGTATTTGAGTACCCACCTCTCTGAGGATGGGAGTTCATATGGCTATAAAACCACATTCTCCCATGTGGCTGTGGCCCCTGAATTCTGGGGTAATGAAAATGAAGAAGACAGCATGCAGAGACTAGTGGAATTGTAGGAATTCCATAGAGTTCATGGCGCCTCACCCCCTTCTTGAGAGTCGTAGGACATCCTGACCTCAAAAAGTTTTCACAAAGCTCGAAAATGAAAACTGCCCCAAATCTCTTCCACCATTTCCAACCTATTGCTAACATACGCCAGGGCTTTCTGCATCATTAGGAAGTTGGGAAGAAGGAAGAAGAGCTTTTCAAGAGAGATGGCAACTGCTGGCCTCTTAGGTCTCAGCTCACTTGTTAATATTGCACGTGGGCCTGGTGAGACTCCTTTGGATCTTTGCTAGCTTTCAGAATCCTGAATTTACATAGAAATGGCAGCATACATTCTTTACCTCCCTCACTCTTACAGAAACCTAAAACAAAGTCCTCAAGTCTAAAGACATATTTGTGTAACAGAACTAGTCTAACACAACTAAAAGAGAAGAAAGGGCTGGGACCATTCACAGCCATCCTGGCAGGGATTAAAGATGGGAAGAAAGGCTCAGAGTTCTCTGCTCCTTCTGAGTTCACTACTAATTCTCTCTCCATCTCTGACCTCTGTATGATTAATAAGATTGGAACTCAACAAATATCCTTTGATACCTGACAGAGCACCAGAGTTCCACAGAACCCAGTTTGGGGAATGTTATCTTACTTTATTCAGGCCTTCTTTAGAAACAGAATGCTAAGAAGTCTTTTCATTTTGAAACTTATTTTTAGTTCCACAAGTAATACGTGTGACTCGATTCTCCTTTTAGAAAATTAGGACATTGAAAATAAAGCTAAGGTCCCCTTCAACCACTATCCTCAATTCCTATCCCTTCTCCCTGTTCTCAGAGGTAATGAGAGTGTTTTGTCCCCTATTTGTATATATAACACACCTCCACACATGTGTGCATACACACATATTCATAATTTATATAAAATATATAATATGCTTTTTTTACATTAACGGTATACTGTTTGCAACTTGTTTTCATTGCAAAATATGTTTGGGAGATCCACCATATTGATATATATCTAATCATTCCTTTTACGTGCTGTATGGCATCTCATCTTATGATTCCACCGTAATTTATTTATTTCCATTCTGTTGGACCTATAGAGGTCATTTCCACTGTGGGGCTATTCTAAACCATACAGTGCTAAACATCCTCATCAATGGTCCCTTGAGCACAAGAAAGGGATCTCTAAGGTAGATACCTAGTGATATCACTGCTGTTTCCCAGGGCTCATTTTTATTTTCAAGTGTGCTGCCAGGCCATAAGCAAAGAACACTCATCCATAAGAGTGTAGGGAGGGTATCTCCACAATGTTTCAATCAAGTCAAAAAGGAGAGGAAGGGGGTGAATGCTTTCGAAAAGCCTCCGACATTTGTGTACATGCCAACAGCCCCCAAATCCCATCCACTGTCAAGATTAAAGCTATGGTGTCTTTTTCTCAATCCAAAGGCTGCCTTCTGCTTTCCTGACCTTTCTTTTTCCTTTCTGCACTGTCCTTGGTATTCGGCTTAAGCTAGTATTTTGATCTTAACTGCTCTAGAATGTGAGGGTGCACACACGTGGGTGAGGAAGACAGACATATCATCATTGAAAGTTTACCATTGAATGTTTTATCATTGAGTTCTCTTTAATAGGAAAACCGAAGAACACTTTTATTTAGTGAGAAAGATGTAGATAAATGACAGCCAGTTCGTATACTGTAAAATAGAATATACACGTCACGATGAGTTTTCCCAAAAGGCGATAGATTGGCACCAAAGAGCAATAGGACATTTATAAGCAAGATAGTGACTAACTTGCATCCAATTAGTCTTTCCAAGCTCAAGAACATTTGAAACCCCAGATTTAAATGTAGACATAAAAATTGTAAGCACACTACTTAAGATGCGTGTTTCCTTCAAAATCTAGGCTCAGGGGTCTTGTGATGGTGTGTTACACGGTGAAACTTTAAAGAATGGAAAGGCGAAAGATAGACATCTACAAGTGTTGAAGACCCAAGTAGACCCAAAAAGATTACTGTCTTCTTCAATAATATGGTGTTTTCAGTCCACCCCGTACACCCCTTAATGCTTCCAATACCCCCACGTCTCTGATATCAAACTAAAATGAGAGAGTAGAATTGAGAGGTAAAAGTCCGCCACTGAAATTAGAACAGGGGATTTTTGCAATTGCACCCAGGAGTATAATTTCCTTGAGGGTGGTAACTTTTAAGATTTGGTAATAGCAGTCAAAGAGACAGGAACAATGCCTTATGACTCACACCCAGCCAACAAGGATGGCAAACGGTATAATTTGAGGGGCACCAAAGAGCCTAAAATATGACAACGTATCAGCTCCTGAAATTCCCACCATTAGTTTCACTACCTCAGGGCCTCATAGACACACTCATGATGTTTTTAGCATTACTCTTTAATTTTAAAATTAATACATGCACAAGATTTTAAAGAAAAAAACTAACATTACAGAAAGCATAGGATGAAAACTAAACTCTTTCCACTTCTTTGAGCCTAGAATTCCATACTTTAAAAACTACTATTAAGGTTTCATAAGCTGTATATCCTTCCAGAAATTGAGTAATGTATATTAGATAGATAGATAGACAGATATGTTTGGATGATTGCGCACAGAAGTTCTTCAAACAAATAAATCATCTTATTCACACTTCTTTATCTTACTTTTTTTACTTAATATATTTTGGGCATCTTTCTAAATTAGCATTTTTTTATCTTTTAAATTCTTCTAAATAGCTGTATGGTATTTCAAAGGTCCCTCCTTCTCTAAATGTGCTATAGTTTATAAATATGGTCTCTAAATGATGAGCATCTGAATAATTTTAATTTTTTGCTATTATAAATAATATAGAATTCAACATCCTCAAACTTATCTCATTGCATATAGGAGTAAGTATATCCATAAGATTGTTTTCAAACAGTGGAATTGCTAAAGCAAAGAAAATAAACATTTTAAATTCTGAAAACATTGCCCAATTTCTACTGAAAAATTTATGCCAATGATGTACAAGAATGCCGCTAATCTCCTACATCCTCAACAGCACTGAGTTTTATCAAACTTTGTAGCAATTTCATTAAAAATGGTTTGATTTTATATTATTTTTGCCATTTTAGTAACATACTGCTTTGCTTTGTGTTCCTTGTATTATGACATGATTGAACATCTTTTCATAATTATTAGTCACTTGTCTTTTTTCCATGAGCATCCTCTTCTTAATCTTTGCTTATTTCTTTATTTTTCTCTTTCGCACAGTGAATGGTACAGCCTCCAAAGATAGCCTTTGTCACATATACAGCATATATTTTTTCCTAGTTTATCATTTATCCTTTTACTTTGCCTGTGGTATTTCTTACAATATAGATGTATCTCATTTATGTAGATAAATATACAATGATTTAATAACTGCTAGAATATATTCGCTCTAGTTCGATGTTTGATGATCTCTTCTTTTTCTGACTTCTGGAAAACATGTGATTCTTGCCATATATTTGACACTTAACTTTTACTGAGTCATTTGTTAGCTAACATGAGTGTGTGTGTGTGGGGGGGGGTGTATGTATGTATATTAATCCCTCTAACTAGATTAAAAGCATCTTGAAAGCCTGGAGGAATGAAAGGTTCTTTTTCATTCCCCAGCCCACAGTGTCCAGTATCTAGAAAGGGAAAATTTAGACCTGGGGGTGGGGGGATTTCACATATAGAACACAGCTAAGAAGCATACTGTAAGAAGCTAGAGACATGGAGGGCCAGATTGACACAATGACCCAAAGAAAGACTAAGAGATTTCCCAAAGAAGGTATGAATGAGTCCCAAAACCAACCCACCCTCTGCCTGGAATGAGGAGAGTTCTTAGTTTTTCATATTGCCCCCACCCATCTTCCCACCTTTATCTTGCACCACTCTCCTCCCTGTTCTCTGTATCCTGCACCCTGGCTTTCTTTCTGTGATTCAAATATGTGCCAAGTTAGGTTTTACCTAGGGCCTTTGCCTGGAATGTTCTTCCCCTTGATATTCACATTCCTAACTTCTCTTGTCATTCAGACCCATGGCAGACTGGAGTTTCCAAAGTTGGCCGCATCAGTATATATCCTACAATATGAGGTTGGTTCCTTGCTGAAACTAGGCAAGTCTTTGTAATTCTCTTAACCAACAGAACACAGCAGAAGTGACACTATGTGACTTTCAAGGCGAGGTCCCAAAAAAATAATACTGCTTCCACTTGGCTCGCTCTCCCTTGGAACACCTGCCCTGAGAACCCAACCACCACATTGTGAGACCAAGATACCTGGAGAGACCCCATGTAGGTGTGCCTGGAGTAGTCCCAGTTAAGTACTCATCTGACAGTGACCATCAACTACCAGACTTGTGCTTGAACAAACCCCAAAATTCTTCCAAGCCCCACCTTCTGGATCTTCCAGCTAAGACCCAGACATTGTGACGCAGAGACAAGCTGTCTCCACTATGCCCTCTCAGAATTCCCAACCCAGAGAATCCCAGGAGCATAATAAATTGTTGTTTTAAGCCGCCGAGTTCATGGGTGATTCATTATGCAGCCATAATAACTGGAATAAGACATCAGCCTTAATGACCTCAGAGAGGTCTTCCCTAAACTTCCAACCTAAAGCTGTGATCTGCTTACTGCATCACCTTATTTAATTTTAGTCCTCCGCACAGCACTCCCTGCTGGTTTCCTTATTTCCTTATTTGCTTTCCTTATTTCCTTGTTTGCTTAGTGTCTGCCTCCCCCAACTCGAAAGTAAGCTCCACATGCACAAAGGCCCTAACTCTCTTGTCTACCTCAAACTCTTCAGTACCTACAACAGTGCCTGGCACAGACTAGGTGATCAACAATATTTGCTAAACTAATAAATAAAATAATCAAGTGTTCCTGGTCAGATTTTTTCTTTATACCTTATATTTGCTATTCAATTTAACAAACTTTTACTGAGAACTTCCTCTATTCTTAGAGCATGTGTTGTAGTTTCTTTTCCTGTGGCTTTATGTATACTTCAAAGAGTGGTTTAAGGCAAATAGAAATAAAAATAAGTAATAACCAGGCGATACATATACAAGATTTTTTAAATTGGTCTTATAAAAGATAGAGAGAGGAAAAATAAAGTAAAGGGAAGTAAGGCCATTTTAATTTGAAAATTAAAATAGAAAAAGAAGAAAAAGAGCTTGTCAAAGAAAGTGATGATTATCAGCCCCATACACAACTGAATTCTACCATGTGATATGTTTGTAATTTCTTAAAAACTGTATAATCCTCTTTGTTTACTCAAAGAATACCAGCATGTTGGTCATAGAATTCATTAGATGATGTGAGAAAAATCCAGCTCTTTGAAATCTGATTTTTTGTGGCTGGATAGAGTGTTAAACCAAAACCTTCCCCTTTCCCCTACTTATTTACCACTCTTTACCCAAAAGGGATGGGAATCAGTAACCACACTGATGGAAGTATGGAAGAACCCATAGTCTATAAATGGAATTCAGGGTTTTTTAAAAGCTTGCATCTAATTGCTCTTAGCAATTGCTCATGAAGTTAGTCTGGTTTAGCCAGTTACCTGGAAAGTTTCTTCCTGAGACAGTGAGTTTTAGGGCATCTAAAATGTCTTGTTTCCTCCCCTGGCTAGCACATTTATACTTTTGTTTTCAAAATCAAAACCACCCTTGCTATTTTATAAAATGCTAGAGCCAATTTAACAGTTCCATTGGCCTTTAAAGAAAGTATTGGAATCTCAGAAGGGAGCACAGAACTAGAATATTATAAAGAGTTGCTAGGGTGATATGCATTTTTTATAACATCCTTGGGAAAATGAACACCTTAACAGCCATGAACTTGCAACTTGCTTGTGTCTATTATAACTTACATCTTACAGTGATGACTTCTTGTCACTAAAAAATGTTCAAAGTTTCTTGGCTAAAAAAAGCATAGGAGATGAGGTATGGCCTGTTTGAAGCTAACTATTCGTCTGGAATAATAATATAATACATAACAAATAAGGCTTTCCAGAGGATGCAGAATTAAAATGAAAGATGTTAAATCCTCTCCTCTTCCCTGCCATCCAAGGCTTAAATATTACTCCATGGCCCTTCCTTATGTACCCATTTAAAATACCCAAGTTGTTGTTATTTGCAACTGCATACACCTTTCCTTCTTATTTGGCACCTATTCTGTAATTTTTATCATGAATCTCAATTTAGCTAAGATTCTTCATGGCCCTCTCCTTAAATATAGGTTGAAAGAAGTGAATTCAAAGATTACAAAATAAAATTACTTACACCTCTCAGTCATCACCTATCGAGTCAAAAGATAGCTGGGACACTCATCTGAAAACAGGACTTGACCGATCATTAGAGCATGTCTTAATAAGACCCAAATAGTAGATTCAAGTCTACCCATAAGTTAATCTTACTCAACTATGCAGGATGCCTCAGAATACTCCTCTAGCCTTTTTAATGCCCTTGATGGGAAGACAATTAGATGAAGAGAATATGAAAATTAGTCAAAAAACAGCAGTATCCGTTACACAGCCATTGGGAAGTCCTGCTCCGACCTGCATGTACTATGTTAGGTTAGGCCAGGTCTCCATGTCATCTCGTGAGTTGGATGTCAAGCAGATGGTCCCTGGGTAGGAGCTACCAAACCAACTGTTGGTTTCCCAACCTTGGAACTTGTCTCTCTACAAGGAGAGTAAGTGGGAGCTAATTAGATGTCTTTTACTAGGAAGTCTGGTCACAAACTAAATTTTCCGCCTTCAAAGTTAATGTTCTTTAAATGTTCCAGTGTTTTAACCCAAGTATCTCCGATTACGTTCTAACTTTTCCTTCCAGTTCTTGGTCTGCTCTATTTTTAAACAATAATTATTAGGGAAAAGTTTGTTCCAGGAACAATCAGAAAATAACCCAAACCCTATCAGCCAAATAACCACAATCATCATCATCATCATCACCATCACCATCATTATCTTTATAAAAGGATGGCAAAGTCAGCCTAGTTTTAAAAGAACAGATTCCGGCAAGCTTAAGATTCTTGAGAGTCTCCTCTGTGTTAAATTGAAATTGAAAAATGCACAGTCTCCTTATTCCTTTTACCAAACTCCATATCCTAGCTCAAAAAAATAAGCTTTCAGAAGGTTTTTGGAACAACTTAAATGGCAAGTTGAAAATCAAATGGTTCTGACACAACAGTGATCTTGATGAGTTAACTGGCAATGTATATACCATGTGGATGAAATTCTTCCTAAAGTGCATGTGAGTGTGTTTAAGGGTAGAGCTCTTGGGACAAAACACATTTCAAGCTTTTCAAAAACCCATATATTTGCAAAATCCATTTGATGTACTTTTAAAAAAAAAAACTGATTCCAAATCTGGCCTGTTTCAAAGGCAAAGAGTTCCTGGTCTTTCTAAGCCCCTTCCCTCTTTGTTTCTATATAAGCATATTCCTTCCTATTCTCAGAGGGAGAAAATGTCCAAGTCCAAAACCCGGACTGTGTCCACACCCTCTACAAGCAAAGCAGCAGGCTGGGAAAAAAAGACGCTGACATTCAGTCCCAGTGGAGTGGCTAATGGTGGGCTACCCTGTTCCAACTCTAGCAGCCCACCATTGCTCTAGGATGTTCTGTAGCCACACCATCCTGTCAATGCATGTGGATACTAGGGTCAAGCCTTCTTTCATGGACTGCCATTAAGCCAAGTTTGCCAAGTCCCAAAATGTAACCCATCACTGAATTCTGAATTTAAGTGCAAGAATATATAGCTATCTTCATGAGCCTTCATCTTGTTGACTTTGATTTACGCTTTAGTATTTTAAGATTGTTCTGAATCCTAACTCAGTCAAATGCTCCAGTGGAGTTACATTATACAAGGGGATTTGGGTCTAACGTCAGTGTATTTAGTGTTTAGTCTGCTATCAGTGGTATTCTAGATAAGGCTCAGAATCCTTCTCAAATAGTGTTCCAACTCCTGCTACCAATCAATCTCGTTGGCATTTGAGATTAAATCTCTTCACTGTGCCTGCTTTAGATGTTCCCTTTTCTCTTCATTAGAATTATTCACAGTGGGCAGTCAGAATTACGGTCTTTAATATCTACATGTCTCTTGAGCTAGATCTATTTTAGAATTTCTGTCTGTGAGAAGCCTACCCAAATCATTTGAAAGCTATCTTCCTAAACCCTGGGACACACATACGAGTGCCTAGAATCTCCTTGCTTAATGGCAGGGTCACCGTTGCCAGGTTCTCATCGTTTCCACAACACCACTCAGTGGCCTGTTGCTCCTAGAAAAAACAACGGTAGCCTCTTGTGGTCTTTTTTCCGTATTTTGACTCGTAAATTCAAAATAAATCAATAATTTATCAAGTTATATGGGGGGGAGGGGAAGGTAACAACAATAGAACAGTAACTATTGTTGCTATTGATACCAAACCAAATGGAAAATGTGGAAAATGCTTTCCTAATGACAGATTACATAGACCAAAGGCAAGAGAGTACTCTTTCTACTGTTTTGCATTCCAGCTAAGAGTCTCATCTAACCATGTGTCCATAATACCTGTGAAATGGTTCTGGCTTTTTTGTGTTCTGACGTCAAACTGATTTCATTCATCACCTCTAAGTATTTCTATACAGATCCTAAATTTAGCGAAGGCGGGGGTTTTGACTTATTCACCTCCACCACCCTAGTGCTGAGCATGGTACCTGGCATATAGTAGATACTCAATAAGTATTTGAAGAACGCATGAATCTGGGATTTAGACAATTACTTCCTGTTGTTTGTTCCCGAAAAGTATTAAGTTCTTCCTCTCTCATAGTTTTTCCCTAAGAGCAATTAGATAAGAATGAACAAGTTGCTGTATTTATTGAACTCAATTTTCCGAATTTGGTAAATCAAAAGAATTGACCTCGAAAGCAAATGTAGGAGTTACTGATTTCCTATCTCCGTCACATCTCTCCCTACTCTTAATCTTAAAACACAGCATGCGCACACACACATACACACGTGCGCACACAAACACAGGAATAACAGATGCAGTATAGAGAACATAAGAGCATAAGAGCACATTTTCTTCAGTAATAGAAGTGGATTTGCATCCCTTGTGTCCAAGGATACTGTCTCCTATCTGGCTCGTGTGTGTTAGGCCTGCCAGTCAGCTCTGGAATCAAAGAGGAGCAAAGTGGCTCCCATAAAAACACAATCATCATATTAATCTTGTTGCTTGGCCGGGTACCAGTTGAGCTAACCATCCATTGACAATCTCGTAACCTTCTGCATTCATCCAAAACAAACAAAACAGTGCTGATTCCGAAAGGAAGAAGAGGGGAAAATGAAATATGTCTGTCCCATTTACCTTTCAAACAAAAGACAAAATGTAAGCGAGGGTGTAATATGAAAAGCATGGGTTTGGGAAGATCACAGTAGCTAAGTCACTTTGGGTACAAAGTGTATATTTTTGAGTGTACCTGGTGCTTTCAAATCAGGACATCATAATAACTGAAAATTATAGGGCAGTGATGGAGCTTTGCGGCTAAGAGCACAGCCTTTGAAGTTATGCAGACCTGAGTTTCACTTCCTGTTTGGTCACTTTCTTTCTGTGTGCCTTGAACACATTATTTAAACTCTCTGTGCCTCAATTTCCTCAGCCACAAAGGGGATGCTCACAGTTTCAATTTCACGGGGTTGCTGTAAAAATGAAATGAGATAACCCACGTAAAGCACTCACAAAGTGCCTGGCACAGAAGAACACTTAATAAATGTTTATTATTATAGCCATGATTCTTACATTAATCCAAGAGGAATTCATTTGGCAGGAAGGTTGATGGATGAAATAGAAATAGCACAGAAGTATCTTATCACTGAGAACATAGCCTTTCTGAGAAATAAGCTACCCAGCAAGCCCAGTTACTAATTACAATTCATTTGGGATGAAATGGAGACAAATATGCCATTGTAAGAATCAGGATAGAGAATTGCTAATGAGGACTGAGACAGTGGTTTGAGGAAGAGAAAAGGCAAATCAGTCTAGTGTGCTATGGACAGAGCCTCTGGCCGGTGCTCCCAGACAAGAACATACTGTGAAAATCTTCACCACTCCACCCAAAAGATGAATTGGAATCCCGAGAAGGCAAATCAGTCCTATCATACACATGCCTGCCCTTTGGTAGCCAACAACATGGCGCGTGGGGAGGTAGACATTTTACTCGCGAACTGACTAAAATCCTTTCCCAGACATGCTGTGAGGGAGGGTCACAAGGTATGCTGTGCTAGGGGTTCTCCATGGTGCCTGAGGTCCAGCATCCACATTGGGGGTGCTGGCGGTGGAAGCTCATGCCCCATACAAGTCTACGTTTCATTAATGTCTTTCCCTTGAGATTCTCCAGAGACCAGGTAGCCAGGCCCAGAGCTCATGGAGCCCACAGCTTAGTAAGAGAGTGACCAGCCTGCGTGACAGGACAGGGTGATGGGTGCCCTGGTAGGGAAACATGCAGGGTATTTGCAGACCTCAAGAAAGAAACCTCGGGGTGAAGAGTCTGCTTAGAGAAAATATCTAGAATGGGGTGTGAAGAATGAATAGGGTTAGAAAGGCAGTCGGGGCCAGGGTGGGAGAGAAGGAAAGGAGGGGCAAGCACGGGCAGAGGTCCAGCGGAAGAGCGAGAGCGTGGCATATTTGAAGGATTAAAAAATGGTCTGTGCAGCTGCAGGCAGAGAGCACGGAGCACATTCATTTTTGTGATGGATATCCAACATTAATTTGTACTTACTCTGTGCCAGGCCTTGTGACAAGCGGTCCCATTATGAGTATTAGCTCATTAAATCTGCACAGCAACCCTATGAGCTAGGGATGTGGTTCACCTCATTGTACTAATGGGGAAATTGCAAATGAGAGAGGTTAGGACTCAGATATTAAGACCGGGGTCCAAGGCCTCACATCCTGTAAGTGAGCTGGATTTTCTCCCCGGGGCAGCCCGGCTTGAGCATTCACATGCTTCCGCTGCTCCTTCCCCGGGCACGAGGTCCTGCCACCGCTGGGCAGCTCACCACACAGGTTTTAAGACATGGGGGATTGGAGAGTGCTTTTGTGTAGAAGTATGTGGCCTGCCTCAAGTTAAATCAAAATAACCCGTCTCCCCCACCCAAAAAAAATCTCCAAATATGTTTCTCAGTGACAGAAAGTATGAGCACAGGTTTTTTACTTCTACACAACTTTTAACAGGTTCAACCTCTACAGACTCTCAATTCTTGCAGTCTTGATTGAGACTCTTTTAGAATTCTTTGGGTAGGAAAACAGCCTCATCTGAGAAGGCTGGTCAGTCTGGGACTCGGGCAAATTTTCTGAGTGTGCCTGAGGCTGGATTCTATCCAAATACCAGGGGAAGCTCCAAGGCAACCTTTTGAGAAAGAATAAACGTCACTGTAATTTTTCAACACACGACAGCCAAATGGAATATTGGTCCCTGTCAAAGTCCAACAGCACCTAGCCTAATGCCTTACACCTGGTCGATGGTTGAAGAAATATTGGGAATTAGTGAATAGATAAGAGCATGGATAAATAAATGAAAGAAGTTGCTGTTGCTTATGTGTTTCTTGGCTTTCTCCTTAACATGGGGTGTGATAGTGTAGGGAGAAATATTTCTGACTAGGGCCAGAAGGTGTAAGAACAGATACAACTCTATGACCACAGAAGTAATAGCATCTTGAAGAGATTTTTGTACACCCACTTCCACAGAACCATTGCTCACAATGATCAAAAGGTGAAAGCCTCCCAAATGTCCATCCACATATAAATGTAAAAACAACGTGGTGTGTACATACAATAAAATATTATTTAGCCTTAAAAAGGAAGGAAATTCTGACTCCTGCTACAACATGGATGAAGCTTGAAGAAGTGATGCTAAATGACATCTGTCAGTCACCAAAAGACAAATACTCTATGATTCCATTTATAGGAGGTACCTGCCATAGACACATTGATAAAAGACAGAAAGTAGAATGGTGATTGCCAGGCATTGGGGAAAGGAGAGAATGTGGAATTATTGTGTAAAAGATACAGAGTTTTGGGGCACCTGGGTGGCTTAGTCTGTTAAGGGAAGGACTCTTGGTTTTGGCTCAGGTCATAATCTTGGGGTCATGAGATTGAGCCCTGTGTTAGGCTCCGCATAGAGTCTGCTTGAGATTCTCTCTCTCCCTCTCCCATTGTCTCTCCCGTGCTCATGTGAGCATGTTCTCTCTCCCTCTGTCTCTGTCAAATAATCTTTAAAAAAATTTTAAATAAAAATAAAGAATGAAGGGCACAGAGTTGCAGTTTTGCAAGAGGAAAAGGGTTGTGAAGGTGGATGGTAGCAATGGTGGCACGATGTGAATGTCCTCAGTTCCACTGAACTGTACCCTTAGAAATGGTGACAATGCTAAATTTTATGCTATGTGCATCTTACCACAGTTCTTAAATTTTTAAAGGCAAAATAAAGGCATTTTCAGACAAAAAAATAATGCAAACTATTACAGCATAATTATAAGCATTAGCATATGGTATTATTATATACATATATTTTATGTAATTATAACAGTATTATAATACAGTAATTATCATAGCTGATGCTACTTTATACACCATATTGTAATGTAATGATAACTGAACAGTAACCATAATTGCTATTATAGCTAACATCTATTGAGCACTTACCATGTGCCAAACTTTGTTTTAATTATTCTTTGCCTTGTATGTTTATCATAATGAAATGAGGCAGCTGCTGTTATTTTCCTCTCCTTATAGATTAGGAAACTGAGGTCCACAGATGGTAAATAATTCTCCAAAGTCACACAGCTGATAAATGCTGCTGTGATTATTCCAGAGGAGTCGCTGTCGGGTGGGAGCTGCTTTGACGCTGCATGGCTGGTCAAAGATGCTTGATGCACCTGACCAACAGTCTGGATTAGCCAGGCCAGAGGTTCCCCTAATTCACAACCTTGCCCCCAAATTCTCCAGCTGCAGGTGGTTGATAATAATAATTATAACATGAAAGGGGCTCCCAGATGCCTGGTACCCGAGTGAGGAGTCTGGATGCATTATCTTGGCCGGTCTTCCCAGCAACCATAGGAGGCAGGTGCCACTATTATGCCCATTTCACAGAGGAGCAAACCATGACCCAGAGAGGTTAGGAAGCTTTCCCAAGGTCATACAACTAATAAGCGGTGGAGCCAAGATGCGAACCCATGCAGGGTCATGCTGGATTCTGTCCATTGGCCATAATGCCAAATGAAATGCCAGTTTTCTGGCATAAGAAACAATGTCAGTTTCTTGAACTGTGATCTGTGATTTAATTTCTTGGTATTACTCATCACAATTATAAGAAGTGTTCATCTCAAATGAGCACTCACCATAAACCAGGCCAAATGCTTCCCATGTGTGACCTCCTAGGTGCCCCAAAAGGACCCTCTGAGGAAGGTCCTCTTACTGGCCCTGTTTTGTAGGAAAAGAGAACAGGCTGGGTCTCCCCACTAGCAAGGGGTGGAACCAGGATTCAAATTCAGGTGGTCTGATCCCAATTGCCCTCAGAGACCACCCTGCCTCCTCAGAGTGGCAACCTCCAGCAGCGGCCTGGAGATGGTTAGACACGCAGACTGTGGAGCTGGCTCTAGAGTGGACATTGTAACAAGCTCAGGTGACTGGTGTGCGTGTTGAAACATGAGAGGTGCTGGACTGAGTTCACCCCTTTTCTGGAAGGCAGGCCACAAGGATACAGCAGAAAGCAGTATAGACAAGGTCCTGCCTTCCAACAGCCTCCACACTGCTGGAGGGAGGTCAACCAGACCACAAGCAAGGAAAGGATCACAGAAGTGCTCAACCTGAGGGACTTGGCCAAGAGACAGTTTCTTAGTCTCTCCTTGGATGTGCTGAACCTGAGTTTCAGGGGGGCGGGTCTCAGAAATCTGTATCTAAGAAGACAGTTCATATGCTCTCTGTAGTTTAAGGGCCACTGTTCTCCCTGGTGAGGCTCAGGGCTGGAATCAGAAAAGGGAACACCAGCATCTTTCCTACTTTTCCTATCACCCTAGTCCTTAGGGTCAAAGAGGCAGACTGCAAGAAACCTCTCCAGTAGGCCGCACAACTGGCCGATGAGGAATTGAATTTGGCCCCTCCCTGTGCATTAATTTAGAACATTGACCCTCAGAGAACCACGTGATGCTAGTTAATGTGGTGCACAAAGCTGCAGGCACTCGCAATTGACCCTGGGGGTATTGACCTGTCCCTATGGAAACACTTCTTGCTTCTGAGCCTGCCTTTGCCTCTCTGCGGCACGGTGAAGGCCATTGCCGCAGCACCCTTGGGACAGTTCTAGCAAGACAGGGGCAGCCAGGCCCTTGGCAGACACTAACCAATGCCATGAGCACATCACAGCTGGGGACCAATTCCCATCCGAGATGCTGGCCCGATGCCTGGCTCCTAAGGAGTTCATACACAAATCACTTATTAGCAATTTGCTGTCATTACTGAAAGCTGCTAGCCACCCCTCAGTGGAAAAAACTAGGGGAAGAAATATAGGCAAATTGTTCCCAAGACATGGAATTTGAAAAACAAAATCAGAAGAATCAATAGGAAAGGAATGAGATAGGTAACTTGCTTTTTTTTCCAAATAGCAATAAGAATCCTAAGTCACGTGTAGAGACATTTTGACATGCTGCAGTAAGGAATCCACACATCTCCCTATATTCTCCTGACAGCCCTGTGGAGTCTATGTCATTTCAGTTTTCCTCATTTGACATTGAGAGGTAATGCTGTCACTTCATGGGAAGTGAGAGAAAGAAGGAAGAAAAAGGGGGAAGAGAAGAAAGGGAGGAGAGAGGGGGACAGCAGGCAGAGCTCTTAGCTTCCTCCTGGGAAGGCCTAAAGCCCAAGAAGTTTCTCTGAGGATCAGGAATAGTATAAATGGAAACTGACTTTTTATCTTAATCTGGAACAATTGAAATCCTCCAGAGATTGACTTGTTTCATGTTCTGTAAACTCAGACAAAAATAAGTTGGCTGAATTTAACTACCCCCAAGTAAACACACACACACACACACACACACACACACACACACACACACACACACACACACATGCAGTATTCGTTTTCCTAATTATGACTTCTTGGGAATGAATGGAAAATTTGGCAATCCGATTAACTGTAGCTTACAATAAAATAGCACTAAATGGGTGTTTTATATGCTGTTTGTTTCTCATTCTCCTTGGAAGATTGTCAAGAGTTTAATGAAACTAATACTTTGGGATTTAGATCTCTCATAACCAGAAACCAGAGCCTTTCCAACACTAACAACTGGAAGGAACTCAAGTTCTATGAGCCTGTGGGATGTGCCAGGCACAGAGCTAAGGACACTGTCCTATTGAATCCTCTCAACAACTCTACGATCAAGATATGATTAATGATTCCATTTTACAGATTAGGTAACTGAGGCTCAGTAGGGTTGTATAATTTGCCTAAATGCTAAGTGGAGGAGCTAGAGCGGGTATCCAGGCAATTAGACTCCAGAGCCTTCCTTCCTAAGCAATGTGTTGAATACTAAGCTACAACAATGTTGGCACAAAAGAAAATCTTTCTTTGAATTAGCCAAGTTGGTTGCTCGGTGTTCTGTGGAAATAAAAAAAATATAGTTTGTCTAATTGTTTTTAATGGTTCTACAGACAATGCCTCTGAAAGACATCATACCTTTCTTATTTTCCTCTCACAAAGAGTGCTTTGACCCCTACCCAGGACACTGAGAGAATGTGTGTTACTCCAGAATATTACTAAGGAGTCATTGTGCCCCTCCGTCATTCAGCCTTCTCTCCTCAGTCTCCATGGGAAGTGCACATTTCCCACCTGGGTCGGTTGGGTATGGCAGATTGCCCCACAGGGCTGATATAGTCATTGATTCAATAGGTTCCAAGCACCTGGTTGCCAGTGTGCCAATCACCATGCTGGGGGCTCCATTAGCTATTAATTCTCCCAAAGACCCTGTGAGGTAGGTGCCATTATTATCCCCATTTGATAGGTGGAGGAATAAAGATTCATAATGGGCTTCCCACCATGACTGTCTGTTGACTCTGGAGCTTGCTCTCTCAAGCTCCGTGTAATAAGGAACATGAAAAGATAGACACAGTACCTACCCTGAATAAGCTGTCACAACAGTAGAGGAGATTTACAGTAAGGCACTAATTACCCAAGTAATTATTTCATTACCATTATGGAAAGTACTACACAGTTGGAAGTAGAGGGCCCTGTGCTTATGTTGAATAGGAGCAACTGACCTGGAGAATCAGGAAATCTTCCCTGAGAAAATGATGGTTCCTTTTAGAACTGAAGTGAGTAGTTGCTAACTAGAAAAGGAGAAAAGGGAAAAGCATTTCAGATAGAGTGGAATAGCATATTTGAAGACCCTGATGTATTAAGAAATACTGGCATGTTGGAGATGAATAGTAACAGGAGATACAAGAATCTATTACAACAACCATCCACTGTCCTTGTCGTTTCTCTCATACCTCCCTGTGTCATTCTCTCTACCAAAAGAGGAGCTAGCCTCAGTTAAATCCACCCACTATCAAATTCCAGTGTTGCCCAACAGACATTCAACAGATGATTGATAAATGAATAAAACAGATGGACCAATGCATGAAAACTGTTTGGTCCAAAGTCAAACAATGTACTAGGGAGGAAAAAAATTGATAAAACCAATTTTTCTTCTCAGATATAATGTGTACAGATAGGTTTTATAGCTGATTTTTCTCATATTTAGCTATAATTTTTTAAACTATATGAACTAATGAGGAAAGACTAGTCTTTTCAACAAATGATGCTAGAAAAGCTGCATATCCACATGCAAAAGAATGAAGTTGGGCCCCTCCTTTGCATTATATGCAAAATTAACTCAAAATAGATCCTAGACTTAAATGCAAGAGCTAAAACCATAAAACTCTGAGAAGAAAACCTAAGTGTAAATCTTTGTGACATTAAAATAGACAACAGTTTCTTACAAATGACATGTAAAGCACAATCAAGAAAATAAACAAATGAAACTTCATCAAATTTAAAAATGATTATTAAAAAGGGTTTATTAAAAATGGTTTGAGTTATCTCAAAGGATACTTTTGAGAAATTGAAAAACCAACCTTCAGAACAGAAGAAAATATTGATAATCATATATATCTGACAAGGGACATCCAGAATATAAAAAGAACTCTTACAACTCAATGATAAACAGCCCAATTTTTAAGATTTTTTTTTTTTACCTCTTATTTTTTAAAGATTTATTTATTTATTTTGGAGAGAGACAAAGCATGAGCGGGAGAAGTAGAGGGAGAGGGAGAGAGAGAATCTCAAGCATTTGACTCAGGGCTCAATTTCAGGACCCTGAGATCATGGCCTGAGCTGAAACCAAGAGTCAGACGCTTAACCAACCACGCCACCCAGATGCCCTGGGAAAAGGATTTAAATAGACATATCTCCAAAGAGGATACACGAATGGCCAATAAGCAGAAGAAAAAATGCTCAGTCAACATCATTAGTCACCAGGGACAAGAAAATCAAAACCTCCATGAAATGCCACTTCCCTCTCATTCATGGTCATTAATAAAAAAGACACAGTAACAAATGCTGGGCGAAGATGTGGAGATTGAAACACATATTGGTGGTGGGAATGTAAAATGGTGCAGGCACTTTGGAAAATGGTTTGGCAGCTCCTCAAAATGGTAAACAAAGAGCTACCACGTGACCCAGCAATTCAGCTGGGTGTAGATTCTAAGGTATCTACCTAAGAGAGATAAAAACATATGTCTACATAAAAACTCATACACAATGTTCATATAAGCATTATCTGTAATAGCCAAGGATTGGAAACAACCTAAATGTTCATCAACTGATGAACTGATCAATAAAACGTATTATATCTATATAAAGGCATATTCTACATCAGCAGCAGAAGTGAAGTACCAACACACCCTTTAACATCTGTGAATCCTAAAAACATTATGCTAAATGAAAGAGGCAGATCACTAACGACCACATTTTGTGTGATTCTATTTATGTGAACAGTCCAGAAGAGGCAAACCTAGAGAGATAGAAAGTGGATTAGTGGTCGCCTGAGATTAGGACTTGGGACAGGGATGGGGTGCAGGGATGGGAAGTGGCTGCTAATGAGTATGGGGTTTCTTTCTGGAGTGACAAAAATGTTCTAAAATTGATTGCGGTGAATATTGTGTGAATATATTAAAAACCATTGAATTGTATAAACGGGTGAATTTATAGTTTGTAAGTTTTATTTCATATATATTTTTAAAAATTCAGGGGCGCCTGGGTGGTTCAGTCAGTTAAGCATCAGACTCTTCATTTCAGCTATAGTCATGATCTTAGGGTCTTGGGATCAAGCCCAGCGATGGGTTCTGCGCTTAGCGGGAAGTCTGCTTAGGATTCCCTCTCTCCTTGGCTTATGTCAGGTAGAAGCATTGTGTCGTATTCTTTTGTGGAATTTCCATGGAGTGGCAATTTGTAAGCATTAGATAATGTGTCATCTATTGAATAAAGAAGACATTTTTTTGGAAAAAAAAAAAAAAAGATTTGCTCTCTCCCTCTGCCCCTCCCCTGCATCTCTCTACCCCTCTCTTAAAAAAAAAAACAAAACATATAAACTAGAAGTAGTGTCACAACCCTCAAATTTACCGGAACAGCATTTTTTCTTTTCCCTTTTTACTCTCGGCTGTGGAGGAAAGGCTCTGATACCGTCTTTCTGCCCCTCCCCCTTCCATAAAAAGCACTACTTCCAAAATGGCTGAATCCGAATGAAGGTTATGTCAGGTCTTCTCAACTCTCTGCGTCTACAGGCCTGCCCAGTCATAATCATCTTCCTCCCAAGAAGGCCTGAAGCCCTACAGAGTCCTGCATTCTACAAAGAAGGCTAAGATATTTTCCCCTCTACTGTTTTTCCAAGGCTTCCTCCCACCACCCCCCCCAGAAGTCTGTGAACAGACAGCTTGAAATAAATTTTTTTTGTAGGCCAAGCTAAGCAGAACAGCAAAAACAGCAACAATAAACCCAACCCATTCTGAAGAATTCTAGTTATGTGGGATTTTTTTTTCTATAGTCTTAACAGCAACTTTTAGGCAGACTTTGGCCACCGTGTGAGGAATTCAGGTTACACAAAAGTCATTTTCTTAGAAACATTTCTGAGCAATGCGCTATTGAGCAAACATGTCAGTTCTCCATCTATGGCCATCCTTTGTTTGTTTGTTTGTTTCTCCGAAGATTGCTGTCTGTGAACTCCAGGCTACCGTAGGGTTTGTCTTTCCGTGAAGTAAGCCAGAGAACGTGGTTTCTGATAATCCCCCTCCATCCTCTATCACCTGCATTTAATGGTTTCCCTTCAACTCTTTCAGGGTCTCAATCTGTCCTCTATTTTACTGTTGTTCATATTTAGCTTAATAACTACCTCATTCCATGCATCATCTCTCTGAAATTTTCGGGGAATAGCCATGTAAGAGAAATGCGCTTTTTGAATTTAGAACAGTACATTATGTGTATACTTTTATATTACGTTCCATTTGTGCTGCCCCAACGGCATTGGCCGAGCTCAGTGGCAAAATGAAATGACTGATGTTTTCCATTTGGAAAGGATGGCTTATTTAGCAAATACATAATAGCATTTATTTTCTTTACCATTAAACATAGTTTGGTGTCTGCCTCCCAGGCTAGCTCTAGGCTTCAGCCTTCCAAGTCTAAGCTGTTTGTCATGGCCAAGAAGATTATACACTCAGGGCTTTTGTTTTATTTAAAAAAAGAAAAGAAAAAGAAAAAGAAAAGCCTCTTCTTAACCCTGAAGAACTGATGAGCTCATCAGAAAAGCTCTCTTTAAGTTTTACAGGACGATTTTTTTTAATCAATAGCGTCTCTAGCAGAGAGTAATAATAGCAGGTAATGTTTATTGAACCCTTGCAATGGCCCAGCTACCATTTAAAGATATAGAGATAGATACAGAGAAAATTAATTTATTTAACCCTAATAGAGACCCTGTGAGATAGGTACTATTATTATTCCTATGTCGAGACAAGGAAATTGAGATATAGAGAAGTTAAAACTTTGCCCTAGATCACACACCTGGTCAGTGGCAAAACTGGGATTTAAAACCAGGTGTCTGGCTCCCAAGAACCTATGCCTGGTAGCAGGAGCTTAATAAACCTCTTTGAGCCAACAAATGAAGGATATAGAGCAACAAAAGCAATCTCTGACAGCAAAATTCCATCAACTCACTCCACCCATCTTTTCCAGGCATATGCCCTCCAGGAAGCCTCCCCAGATTACTAGAATAGAAAGGACATTGTTCTGTCCTCCCTCCTCCCTGCTCTTTCACCTCCTCCCTATTCACAGAGACCTTTACAGGAGATGTGTTTATAGAGAGAAAAGTGCGATTGCAAAGCAAACCAGTTCCCAGGTACCCAGACATCAGTGTGCGACGCACAAAGTAAATCTATCCTTTGACTCATTATGACCATAAGAATAAAACGGAAGGATTCTGGTGAAGCAGATGTGAGTAGCAAAAATTCTGCAGGAACCCAGAGTTCTGATACTGGATTTTAACTTTATCTGTTCCTAGCATTTGCAGGAGACTAAGTTTGCATGACTAAAATTAGTCTTTATTAACTCATGTGAAACCCTCTCTTTGGTGCCTTGCTAATGAATCAGACACATGAACAAGGCTGCTCTTTCTCAGTTTCACAAGCATTCAACACTTGTAAAACTTGGTGGTAGTGGCAGCATTTTTTTGCTTCTCTGAACAAACCTTAGTCATTTTGGGGAAAGTGTTAGTAGACATAGGGGAGCTGAAGGTCCAAAATCCTGCACCCACACTTGCAAAAAAACAAAACAAAACAAAAAAAAAAAAACGAAGGGGAGTTAAACTGAGGTAACAGAGATCATATGAGCGGAACAAAAGCCGGGTAACCTTGCCTCGCCCATTGGGAAATTTCCACAGAGCCTGGTTTTGAGCCATGCACTGACGGATGGTATGCTGCTTTACATATAAGAGCTCATTTCATCTCCCCTGCAGTCCTCCAAGATTAGGTACTATCCTAATTAGAGAAAAGTAGAGCCAAGATTTGAACCCATGGCTTTTGCATTCTAAACCCTTGTTTTAACCATTCCACCTCTGTTACCTCGGCATACATCTGAGCATGAAGACACAGTCTTTGCAACAAATATCTTTCTGGAACCACCTTAACTCAGTAGGATGTTATAGGCATTAGATCCAAACAGATTTCTATCAAGAGTCTGATTTCCCCCAAGTCTGTTCCCTGGGAATAAGGTATTATTTCTAGAATACCCCAGGTAATGTAGATAGGGGATAATAAATTGTAGAGAGTAACAAATTTCACGATAGGAAATGATAAATTTTTGTATATGCTTGTTGTAATGTTTTGTTTTAACTCTCTTGCCATATATTACCTGGGTAATGAAATTTGGTTGTTGATATTCCAATGTCGCATAGCACATCAGGCTTCCAAAATGTTTTCAGCAACATGATTTCATTTGATCACTGTAACAACCTTATGAGATAGGTAGATGGGAGACTCATTCCATTTCTACAGAATGGAAAGTAAGGCTTTGTATTCTCATGCAGCCTGGCCGCTAACCAGGTGAGTGGGTAGTGGACTCCACCTCAGCTAGACTCCAGTATCAGTGTTCTTGTCACTATTCCACATGGCTTCTCAGAGTTCCATCCATAGACATTTCAGACCAACACAAATTGGGTTATCCTGTGACCTGTGTCTTGTATGGCTTTCGGAGACCAAGTACAGGTCAGTTTCAACAGATGAAAAACAAAAAGCTCCATTGTATTGGATACCACAGTGTTACCTAAGAGAAGAAAAACACTGCAAGTACAAGGATATTTGTGACATTTTGTAATCACAAAAATTTAGAAAATACTCCATTAGTAAGTAAACAGATTAACAGCAGGATAGTCGTGCAATGGAAGAGTACACAACAGTGAAAATAAATGACCTCTAGCCAAACACAAGGGTAGAAATGAATCCCAAAAAGTTGAAAAAAAAAAACATGCCATTTCCAGAAGGATATGTAGACCATGACCCTTAAAGTATGAAAACGCAAAATAATGTAAGTTTGTATACATATATGTCTAGGGAAAGAAGAAATGTATGGAAATAGTAGTCACTAAATTCAGACTATGCATCACCTGTAGAGAGCAGAGTATGCTCAGGGAGTGGTGAGCAGATCCTTCATCTTGTATCTGTAGCCAATACCTGGGCATTGTGATATATTCTTTATGCATTGATGCAGGTCTTAAATATCTTATAATATCTTTTTCAAAATGAAAATGAAGAAAGCAACCACTCACCCTGCAAGCCTTGACTGAGGGCAGGTGGCCTGCCAGGCGTCGTGCTCGATGCTGGAATACAGTGGGGACGGGATGCTCATGGCGCCTGCCCTCAGACCCTCCCATTCTGCGGAGGAGACTGAAGCATGTTCAGTGCTGGGAGGCACAGGTGCTATGGGAGCTGCGACAAGAAGATGAATATAGTTCAGCTGACCTCACAGGGCTTCCCAGAAAAAACGAAGCTTAAACTGAAAATGAAGAATGAAGAGTTTGGGGTATTAGGGAAAGGATGAACAGCTCAGATTAATTCTACTCACAATGTCCATATCTAAAGCTAAGCAACAGATCAAGTGAGGGAGGAAGAGGCGCGAGCTAAGGCTGAACAATGAGTAGGAGCCAGACCAGACAGGACCTCACCTTCACTCCTTGCTAACATTTTCTTCTTATTATTATTTTATTACGTACTGAATATCTTATGAATTCAGGAGTCTTATACAGTGCTACCCAAGAGGGTTTTTTTTTAGTGTAGTCGACATACCGTGACACGCAGTGACACACATACATTAATTGCAGACATACAACATAGTGATTCGACAACTCCAGATTATGCCGTGCTCACCTCCAGCATCAGTCCCATTGGTCATCATACAATGCTGTTACAATACCAATGACCGTATTCCCTATGCTGTGCCTTTTATTCCTGTGAGTTATTCATTCCGTAACTGGAAGCCTGAATCTCCCACTCCCCTTCACCTATTTTGCCCATCCCCCCACCCTCCCATCTGGTAACCATCAGTTAGTTCTCTGTATGTATAGGTCTGTCCTTCCTAACATTATCACTCATTGGAGTCCCAGCGATGTGCCTGGTCTGGGGCTACCGGTCAGAAATTACAAAGTGGAGGTGGGAAGGAGAGAGCAGGGAAGCAGAGCATCCTAAAATGTTTCAGTGACTTCACTCCGGCTAGATCCAGAAGTGTTCCGATATTCTAGCCTAAAATACAGAAGCAATTTCAGCAAGTGAGGGCCAGGAGCAAGAGACATGGAGGCCACAAGTGCCCGTGAGCTGGCTAGGGCTTCCCTTCCCCTTCCTATGGAGGAATTGTTCTGGCAGGTTTCCACATTGTAGGTATGTTACCATTTTGTCATAGGCAAGTTACACGACTCCGTTAGTGATTAAATGACCAGCAGAGCTGCTATTTGAGTAGGGAGGTTCAAGGTTGCTTCTTGCTCCTGTGCTTTGGTTTAAAAGGAATTGAATTAATTCTTTCTTAATCTTCTTGGTTAGAAGAAAGGAGCATAAAAGTCAGGTCCAGGCTGCACTAGAAAGTGCAAAAAGCAGCACCCAAGCTCATTCATCAACCGCTAGGGTCTCTGTGTCTAACCTTGGTCCCATGTTTAGATTTATAAAGTGTGAGATCATTGTCAGTTTCATTTATCTCTCTTATTAAATTTACTGGGCCTCCTTCAAATGGCACTATATCTTCTTATCTAATTCAAATAAATGTCTTACTCATGGCTAGAATGCAGATGGTGAAATCTCATTGTTAACTCAGTATTTGAGATAATCTCATTGTTGTGCTTTCTTAATGGAATCTCGAATTCATTGCTCATGCCTGGGATTCCACTCATTTTCACCGATCTTTTCTTAAAACGGCTGCTCTTAAATATTCTCTGTATTTCCATGTTTCTACAAGGACGGAACATTCTTGCTCTCTTCTCTAGCATTTGTCTTGATCTGTTTACCTTACAGAAAATAGTCACTCAATTTGACATTTGTGTTTGTTTTCATTAATTATGATTAAATATGCTGGTGGTGTAGTAGCTAAAAGCACCAGCTTTAGAATAAATCCTAGGTTTGAATCCAAAGCTCTGTAACTTTATGGCAGCTCAACCTCGGTTTCCTCATCTGTAAAATGGGGATAATGATAGCTATCTCCTAGGAGTGTTGTGGAAATTAGATGAGCTTATTTTCATTGCATTGTCTGGGATCAGTGGCTCACAGTAACTATTTAGATTTTAGCCAAACAATACAAAAGATACTGTACTCTGCATTTATCACAATGCAGTTTATCATTTAAAGGTTTGAACCAAACTTCTGAATTCTGATTTGTGAAAGGGATTTTCTTTCTGCTTTATATCACCCTGTACTTAGAGCATTTGTATCTGAATTATTGGGGTTTGCTGTATCATATATACAACCTGTATCTAAACTCATTTTGTTTTGGTCTGGTTCCCTTTTTCCCAGTGACATCTTCAGCGGCCACAGGTGGGCCTCTCCGTATCGAGGAGGCAGCAGGCTGCCCTAGTGTGACTGTCCCAAAACAAAGCATCTGAGGTTCCCACCCACAGCCGCCTGGGCTGCCTGGTAACCAAGCGCAACAGCCTGCGGGGTTGGGGACTGCCAAGCCGCAGACTGGGGTTACCTCTCACAATCCACCTGAAACAACCACAGCTGCCATCCCACGCCCCGTGCACTGTCTTACATTGGAGGCTTCACACATACTCTCACCTCTGCCTGGAACGATCTTCCCTACACTCTTCCTTCATCAGACTAACTCCTGTTCATGTATCAAGTCTCAACTTGCACAGCACCTTCTTCAGGAAACCTCTGACTCCACAGACTTGGTGGGAATCTCCGTGATGTTCTCTTGTTCTCCCTATGGTGTGTGGGCAGTCCTTATTTTGCATAGTTTCGGGAAACATGAACTTCGCTTACCACGATTTAGTTAGATAACATCAGCCCTCCAACGACATGGTTCCAACTTTAGTTACCACAGGAGGTAAACTGTAATTGCATAAGGTATACATTTCACTGCTTGCTTTCGATCTATCCAATCACTTCGTAAAAATCAGATTTCACATCACGACCAGTGACATTTTATGTCATTCCTTCCCCAGCGCCGTGGTGCCAGGTCACTGTGTGTTGGCTACTCAGTTCGTGCACAGACAGCAAAGGCTGTAGTTGTGTTGCCTCCTTGTCCCCCAGTGATGAACTCATGTGACATTTTACAAGTATGGACAATCAAAAGGGAGAATTAGCCAGAAAAGATGAAAGTGCAGCAAAGAACAGAAAAGTGGTTACACTGGAGGTCAAATTCAATCAAATATCAGTGGAGTTACAGAAGAGATAGCTGGCTGTGGAATGTTAACAGTCATTCCCATTGGCTGTAATCTACAGATGCGACCAGAGGAATTTAGTGAAGGCAGATTTTTCCACATAAATGAGCACAGTGGTGATGACCAAAAAGAGGCTGATGTCCCAGAAGAAGTGGTGCTGGCAGACCAATTCACTTTAAAGGAACTTTCGGTGATACTTTACATTGAATTACAAAAAACAAAGGATAAAATGGTAGAAACTGACCCAAATTTACAAAGGAGTTTGATACTTTGCCCCTGGACACAGAAAAGACGACTGCTCTGCATTGTTACATGATGAGAAGGCAAGCCCTTGACTCTTTTTTTTCCCACTTTTTTTTTTTCATTAACACATAATGTATTATTTGCCCCAGGGTACATGTCTGTGAATCATCAGGCTTACACATTTCACAGCACTTACCATAGCACGTACCCTCCCCAATGTCCATAACCCAGCCACCCTATCCCTACCCGCCCCTACCCCCCAACCACCCTGTTTGTTTCGTGAGTTTAGGAGTCTCTTATGGTTTTCTCCTTCCTGATCCCATCTTGTTTCATTTCCCTGCCCCACTCCCCACCCTGCCTCTCAAATTCTTCATATCAGAGAGATCATATGATAATTGTCTTTCTCTGATTGACTTATTTCGCTTAGCATAATACCCTCTAGTTCCATCCAGGTCATTGCAAATGGCAAGATTTCATTTCTCTTGATAAGCCCTTGACTCTTGATAAGTTTTTTGCATTAATTCTCAATGTTTCTACTGTTTTACATTTCAGTGTACTAGATAAATAACAGCTTTACTGTCTTTTTCATTTCCCTATATGTTTATAACTGACAGAGATTTCTTTTTTTTTTAAGATTTTATTTATTTGACCGAGAGAAAGAGATCACAAGTAGGCAGAGAGGCAGGCAGAGAGAGAGGAGGAAGCAGACTCCCTGCCGAGCAGAGAGCCCGACGCCGTGGGGCTCCATCCCAGGACCCTGAGATCATGACCTGAGCCGAAGGCAAAGGCTTAACCCACTGAGCCACCCAGGTGCCCCCTGACAGAGATTTCTTAAAGGTCATGGAACAACCATAATTTCTCCCCTCAATAAGAGGATCGCTTTGTACCGTTTCAGCTCACGTGATAATTTTCATGGTCCTGCGATACTGCGCAAAGTGAGAAGTGCTGCATTACAGTGAGTTACCACACACACTCACACAGATACAGTTTTGAGTTGGGATGAATGAGTGAGTGAATGAGTGAATGAATGAATTCTAATTTGCCTTCACTTATATAAAACACCACCATGAAAGAGGATATTCCTTTCCTCCCTGGCCAGTGTGATTTGCCATCGTTTCTCTTCCATCTGGATGCTTGGCCCATATTCCAAGGAATGGATTTGCTTTCTGGGCTCAAATTAATTCTGTAGCCCTAATAATATCCCTGAAGCTTAGGGTAAGCTCTCCAACCAGCAGGTCAGTGAAGCAACTTGCAATTGACTCCACCAGCACCAGGCCTAATCCCAGCCAATCACAGCTACAAGCACCACTGAGTCAATCTGGAGTTTGGCTTTCCAATTCAGATACTCTATGGTTGTGGGGCAGAGGGAAATTAAAATTATTTAATTTCATTAAATAAATGAAATTTACTATTGTAACATAAACCTCAGTCTGGCCAATAACTTTTTTTTTTTTTATTGAGGTAAAATTGGTATGTAACATTGGCCAATAACTTTTATAACCTCTCCTCCCACATCTTTATTAGAACGGTTAATAAATATCCAGATTTTATACTCTTTTTATTTCTCATGCTGAGAAATAGCAAAGTGGCCAAAACGTCAACATTTGCCATGACAGTCCTTCCAAAGCTATAAGTGTAATTTCAGGATGATTAGAAACCAGACTCCTCTGATATTTTAGTACTTCTGTCATTATAATCCTGTTGGAAATGCAACTGGGAAGAGACAGTGTCTGAAAGATGCAGCATTCCCACAGCTCTTAAATGTCAGATGGACACTCTCATTAAGACTTTTCCAGGAAATTCCACAAACCAACTTATTTATGTTTCTTTTTCTCCTGGAATTCTTCTATGAGAATGTTTTAAAACTTGAGTTAATGTCTTTAAAAGACTTTTAATAATTCTTTGCTCCATAGGTATATTGAAATTTTCTTCCAAATCTGTTGCCCAGGGGGTGGCTGGGCATTTCATTCCTTCTTTTATTTATTTGGCAAACATTTATTGCACACCTACTCTGTTCTCAGCTCTGTGCTTGGCCCTGGAATCAATGCTCGAATGTTCAGACATGCTCTTCTGGAATTTACAGACTGATGGCAGAAGCCGGCACCAAACAGATGAACAAACCCCAAGAGTGAAATTAAACTCACACCATGCACTCTGAAGGGAACAAACGGAGTGAAGGGGGGGATACTAGAACCACCTTCCTCAGCCAAGGTGGTCAGGGAAAAGCTCTGGGGAGGTGAAGCCTGAAATAGGAGTTGAGGGAAGAAATTTCCTTACAGGGGAAACAATAGGTCATGAGTTCTGACACAGGAAGCTTGTGAGGGGTGCTCAAGGAAATATAAGAGAGGAACTGGAAATGATGTACAAAGCTTTATATAATGGAAGCCCATTTCAGCCCAGAGTAACTGGTGTTGCACTGAGCCAGCCTAGCGCCCCCTCTGCAGCCTGGTCCTCTCAGGGTGAAAGAAGGTCCACAAGGGAGACTTCCTTAGGGAGCCTCAGCTTCACCCCTTCTGTTTCCTATTTGTGGCAGGGCTGTCCTGGTATAAGAGTCCCGCTCAGGGTTCTGTCCACTCCCCCCGCTCTGAAACTTGCTGACCCTGACTTGGGGATCCCACTCAGCTTCTTCGTTTCAAGCCCATCTTCCCCCAAGTTTCTTTTAACAACTTCAACAAAGCCATTTTCCTCATCATCACCCACTGCCCACAGCGGGAGGCGAGGGCAAGGGAAGCTTCCAGGAGGAGTCTTCCTCAGGTTGTGGAAACGGAGAATGGCCTTGGGCCAACTCCACTGGGAAAGGAACCTTCTTGGTAGGGGCCCAGGAAGTCAGGAAATCTATTTCCCCCATCCTTTCTCCTCAGCATTTCAAAATAAGCATGGCCCTACATTTTTAAAGTTTATTATAGAACATAATTGAGAAAGTCTGTGATTTGAACAAAGCCAGGAAACTACTTACCACATGTCATCATGTCATACAATAAAAGTATGTGTACAGTGATTTTTAAATAATCCATTACAGAAGTGTTTTGGCTGTTCAGTCCAGCTATTCACAGGGACTTCACAATATTTATACCTCTTATTAACAAGGTTTGGGGCAGGGGGATAACAGAGAAGGTGATAAATCCAACAAGTCACTTCTCTCTGAGATTCTTAGCTTCTTTTTTAATGAAAAGGAGATAAATACCACTGTCAACCCCACAGGACCATTGTGAGGACTGATGCCGATGTGTGTCAGCCTCGTGGCCCAGGCCGAGTCACAGTTAGAACTTAGAAACAGTGACTATTACCATTATTTTATGATGAAAGACCATTTCTCTTTAAAAAAAAAAAATACCTAACTTTTTACCACTAAGACAAGTTCTTCCATCGATCAAGACCAGGCAAGGGTTTTTCCTTTCTGCTAGGGTATTTTGTGAATTTTCTTTAGATTTCTTGGTTTTGTTAATAATTGACAGATTAAAGCTGGGTCTTGACTCCGTGAATGGCACAGTTCAGTCCCACAGAGGGCAAGTCTCAAGTCACATGGAGTCTGGCAAGTTGCTGGTAAAAATAATCTGTAACAGTAGTCTTGGCTTCATTAGAACTCTTGACATATGGTCTATACCGTGTTTTTTCTACTTCCTAAGCAAGACACACTTTGATGCTCAGTACTCTATGGAATAGTTACAGTCTAGATATAAAGGGCCTAATTTTAAACATTGTGATTTTTGACACCAGCAAAATAATAAATCTGTATTTCCAGAGTCTTTTTAAAATTTATTTTTTTAATTCCAGTATAATTAGCATATAATGTTATATTAGTTTCAGGTGTACAAGAGAGGGAATTCAACAATTCTATACATGACTCAATGTTCATCTCCTAATTCCTAATGTATTTCTTGAGTGCTAACCATGTGCTCAGTATGAATTGCCTCATCTACTCCACCATCTGTGAGAACACAGAGATTTGGAGTTACCAATTATGCTGCCTGAGGTCACTCACCTAGTTAGTGGCAGACACAAGACACAAACCCTGATCACTGCCATCTTGACTGTGCTCTCTGTGAGAGGAATTTCTACATCCTTTTCAAGCTAACTGTGAGGGATAAAAGCACAGACTCCTGGGGAAGTCACATCACCCCTTTGTGCCTCAGCTTCTTCATTGGTCAAATAAGAACAACGCTCCTGCTTACCTCAGACAGCTACTATGAGGTTTAAATGAGATGATGCATGAAAAGCAATTAACCGGGAACAACAGGCCTTACCCTCTAGGAACCCCACCGAACCCTCTGGAATATCACAGTTTACTTGACTGGAAAAACCTTTCCCAGTGGTCTGGCCTCACAGTCCATTGTTCCTTGCTGGGCCATGTTCCTAACGAACTCTATCCCCCTGTTTTGGCTTGTGCAGATGAAAGATTCATTTTTCACAGTTATTGCAACTTTCTTAATCAGTACCAGTTGATTCCCAGTCTAAGAAATATACATATTCCCATGATTATGTTGATTTCTGGGCTAAAAGCTTTAACTCCAAAAGTTCTCCAGAGTCACGTGCTTCTCGGTTCCCAGCCTTCCTCTTCATAGAAATGAAATCTTAAAGAAATCCATCAGGCCAGCTTTGAGGATTCTTTGAGGATGTGCCTTGAAGGAGGAAGGATTAGCATTGTATCTCGGCTGTAGCCAAGTCATGTGAATTCATTGAAGGCCATATACCACTAAATCCTCTCTCTCTCTCTCTCCATTGTCTATCCACCTACCTACATATATACTTGTTTTTTCATCACCAGTTCTCATTTACCCTGTGGAAGTCCCTTAGGAAAAAGTGTTTAAAAGATGGGCTCTACCGCCAAACTTCCCGGGAGTAAAACCTGGCCCTACTTCTTACTAGCTGTGTGACCTTAAGCAAAGAATATAACCTCTCTGTACCTCATTTCCTCATTTCTAAAAGAGATATACGAATAGTATCTGCCTTTTAAGATTGTTTGAAAAGTAAATGAGTCTAGTGCTTAAAACACGACCTGGCGCAAAGGTGCTCCAATATGTCACCATTTATTGTTCCATTTCATAGGTGGTAAACTCTGGTTTTGAAAGGTCAAGTAACTTACCCAAGGTCACCCAAGCTCTAAGCTGCAGAGCTGAAGTTGGCTAATTGCAGAGCTGGTGCTCCATCCCTGATGCTATACTGCCTCTCATTTCACTCCTACCACGTGCTCATTACTCCATGAGCACGGTTGGGCACTGTGGGATATACCAAAGGGACAAAAACAGCCTTTGACAACAGTATCACTTTTAAGACCTTGACCAAAACTGGAATGAGTGTATGAAGGCATAGGTAGAAGGATGTTCATTGCAGCATTATTCGTGATGGCATAAGACCAACATAACGTTTCAGTGACAAAAACCAGAATATAAAAAGGCTGTGACATTTGGTGCGAAATAAGTAAATGAATGTTTCTCCATATATGATCTTTTGAGCACAGATTTTCATGGAAAATGTCAAATAGACTTTTGAAGTATTGTTGGGGAACAAGGAGGCTGTAGGAAAAGTGGCAGACTGGTGGGGGCAGAACTGGGTCTCCTGTATGCTGTGGCGCTCGCTTTCTCGCATTCTCTGCCTCTCTCTGGAGAGCTTTCCAACTCAAATCTCGGAAATGCCACTCTGGTCAGGGTCCACCAGATCTAGAAACTCAACACTGTTTCCAAAAGGACAGAGTTTTTTGCTCCTAGGCTAAGACTGCAAAGTCCCAGGGGTGGTCTCTGGGCCCGCGGAGGAAGGTGGGGTGATGAATGTGGAGCTTGGTAGCATGCTCATGACTTAGGGAAGAAACCGCTGCACTTCAGGCTCTCACCCCAATTTGGATCCACCACGTGGAAAACAAGTCCCTGGATAGTCAGGCAATGGGTTAGCCCCTTTCTTTTCTTTAATTTAAAAAAAAAAAAAAAAAAAAAAAAAATTGTTGTGCTGATTAAATTAACACAGCGCACTGTGCACTTCCCTTCACATGTATGGACGAAACCTTTCTTAATCTGTTTAAAAAATAGAATTGGCAGTGGCTTTTGCTCCCACTTGAGCTTGCCAAAGAGGTTGGAAATGAGCATGCTTCTTCCTGCCTCTCTTGGCTGGGCTCCCTTTCAAGTGACAGGATCCTTCTCTTCCTCGACTTTCCCTTGAGCAGTGAGTAGACTAAGGGGTGGGGTCCAGGCGAAGGGCCCCCTGGCTTTCACAATCAAGGAGGAGGTGATATAAAAATATCAGATGCTGGCAACAGGATTTTGGAGCTTCTGATCAAGTTCCCATGTTGTTGTTTAATCCTTAATCATCCATCTTGGCATAGTTCCCGTTGCTACTGCTTGCATAAAATTGGAAAGGACTAATTGCCTCAATCTGTATTTTCTATAAAGCTATGCTTCATGCAGAACCCACAGGGACTTCCTGTATGGTCATTTTGACCTAATAGGCGGTTTTATTTGCTTCCAAGTAGTCTCTTCTATCTTCCCCTCACATTCTAAAATTTTCTTAGTCCCAAGCGAGACAGTCAACAGTATGGTAGATATTTAAACATGTCCTGCAGAGAAACAAGATGTTAGGTGAATTTCATACCCATCTCTCTGAATGGGTTCAATTACCAATGGGGTTGTTACCCTGAATAGAGTTCTTTATGGAAATTACCTTAACTATTTTGTTCTTCCTGAAGACTATTCTTCAGTAGTAATCATTATTCTTCAAAGCTTCTACCTTGAAAGAAAAAAGAAAAAAAAATGAAAGGAGGATGGAAGGAGGGAAGAAAGGAAAGAAGGAAGGAAGGAGGAAAGGAAAGAAGGAAGGGTGGAAGGAAGAAAGGGAGGGAGAAAACATCAGATTGTTTCACCTAATTAGAGTTGAAATTTGAGGGTTCTTGAGATCTAAAACACGTCACTCAACTGTAGATTTTCTCAGAAGAAAAAGCTCACTGTACTCTTCAGGAATGAAAATACAAGATCCACCCAAGTTATTGTATAAACCAAAAATGCTCAAGGACAGTCAATCGCATGCATGTGAAGAAGGCCAACCCCTAGGTGCTGTCCCTTCGATGCTGAAGAGGCCCTCGCACGAAAACCACTTTCTTTCTAATGTTAGAATTCTGCCTTTCATGAAAACTGCCTTAAAACCCTCAATAACTACAGGAGGAAAAATAGCATCCATTCCTAATAGCTTGTGGTCTATTTGTTCATTAAATCTTTCTCTACCTTGGAATGAACAGTGTTTTCTTTCTGTTGCTTTCTTTTTGAAGATCTTGCTATAGATAGATACGTAGAGTGAATGTACATTACTACAAGAAAATGTTCACTTCTCAGTCCATGACAAGAGATGTGATAGCACATAATTCTTTCAAGGGAAGAACGAAGAAGAACGTTGAGGTTGCACGTTAACTACCTAAGCCACAGTAGCGTTGGGCCAGGATGCCAGTGGTCACCAGGGCTGGGTCACGGAAGGTGTGAGAACAGTGTCGGGGGCACACCAATCTCTGAAGGAGGCATTTTCCCCCCTCATCTCTGATAACCTGTGCATGCCCACTCTTTCAGATTAACAGGTTCCTAAAATAATATTTGGGCTTTGAGTCCCTCATCGCATCCATTGCACTAAAGTCTTAGAAATGAGCGCAGTTTCCAATCTGGAAAATATCCCAAAGAGATAGTTCAGCTGGTGCAGCTTCAAGCAGGTATCTACCCGCTGGGACCAAGAATGCAAGCTTGGGTGCGTGGGGGATCTACTGGAGCAGGCTGAAGAGAAGTTCTCAGAGGAAGGAAGGATCAAAGGAATTTGTGTGGCCTTGGGGAAAATAACTGGGCCTCTGTGAGCCTCTGCTCATCAGTGAAATGAATTCTACCTTCTACTATAAGGATCACTGTTCTGTAAACCTTAAACTACTAGTTAAGGATGCTGGGACCTGAGTGACTAGAAGGTTAGGATGAATCTCCAGTGTTAGGAGGCTACCATAAATGCACGCTTGATCTTGGATCATAATAACATAAATATATACATTAAAATGAGACAGCCTTTCTTTATTGGAAAAAAAAAATGTGACTCCCTCGGAGAATAGTCTTCAGTTTGAGGTGCCTCACTAAAAGACGTATTAGCAAAGTGGAACAGAATATGGTAGGACTTAATAATGCTTCTTCATAGCATACTGTCATAACAATTAGAAAGGATTTAAAACACACAAGTCTATAGGGTCTTAAACAGTCTTTGTTAGTTTGTCGATTTGTTTTTACACAGCAAGGTGTCTAGAGAACTTGGCATTGGGTCAGTGGTTCATTGACGTTAATGCTAATGTCTCTGTGATTCTCTTGAACTTTCCTCATGGTTGCAAGATGGCCATCAGAGCTCCAGACATCTCATCCATGTTTGTAACAGGAGAAAGGAGAGGGGAAGTGCCACTATTTGATTTGACCATATTATCAGAAAAGCAAAAGCTTTCTGAGAAGAGTCCAAGAAGAGTTTTGCATATGTCTCATTCAATAGTACTCTGTCTCATGGCCACCTTTATTTGCAAGAGAGACTGGGAAGATATTTGGCAAAGGTGGTAAGGAAGCAAGAAATTGATCAGTAGCTATAGTTCAGCCAAACACTACTATCTGTCACCATTGTCATTGTTTCCTTTTCCTTTTCTGAAAAAAAGAAATATTTCGAGTATATGTAAAAGAGAGAATCTGGTCCAAGACAGTTAGGTATCCATCAGATCTGATCGGCTATGCAAGGATACAAACATGGCTGTAAAGTGTTCATCTACCAAAAAAAAAGTTTAATGTTTACCCATGCAACTACACTCAGCTAAACACAGACACATGCACAAATCCAGCTGAAGCCTCCTATATACTCTTTCTCAGTTAGATTTCCTTACCCTGGCTTTATAACCAAGTACTACACTGAATTTGGTATCTATCACTCCCACATGTTTTTTCAACATATATGGTTATTTTTATAATAGTGCTTCATCTGTTTTAAAATTTTGTGCAGGGACACCTGGGTGGCTCTGTTGGTTGAGCATCTGACTCTTGATTTCATCTCAAGTCATGATCTCAGGGTCATGAGATGGAGCTCTGCATCGGGCTCCGTGTTCAGCAGGGAGTCTGCTTATGATTCTCTCTCTGCCTCTGTCTATCCTGCTTGTGCTCTCCCTCTCTCTCTCTCTCCCCCTTAAATAAATAAATAAATAAATAAATAAATAAATAAATAAATATTTTTTTAAAAATCAAAAATAAAAAAATAATAAAACAAAATTTTGCACAAATACTGTAACTTAGCCCTCTTCAACTTGCTTTTTTAGCTGATTGCAATATTTGAAAATTATTCATGTTTATACATGTAATCTAGTTTGTTCACATTTTCTGCTATCTGGTAAGTAGTGCTCTGGTAGATATAGAATAATCTGTTTATCCACTCCATCACTGATGGATATTTATTTGATTTACAGTTCTCTGCTACTACAACAAGGCTACAATAAACTTCTTATACATACCTCCTTCTGATTACATGAAATCATTTCTCTAAGATATATACCCAGAGATGAAATTTCTAGGTCAAAGTTCTGCACTTTTAATTTTATAAAATAGTCCCAACTGGCTCTACAAGCTGGTTTATAAATTACACAACCAACATAAGGTATTATTGTCCTAATTGCTCTGCATTCTCCCCAGCACTTGGTGTCGTCAGACTTTTCAGTTTGTGCCAGTCTCATGCGTATTGAATGGTATGTTGTCACTTCAATTTACATTTCCCTGATTACTAGTGAGAATGAGTTTTATGTCAGGTGATTATTGGCCATTTGGCTTTCATCTCCCATTCATTTCCTGTTAAAATCGTTTGCCGATCTTCTCATGGATTTATTGTCTTTTCCTTCCTTATCCATGTCTGTGACTGTGAGCATCTCAAACTTGACTGTGAACACCTCTAGTTAAGAGTCACGACTTCCACCGTTCATTCACTTAATATCCACTGAATGCCCAGCATGTGCCGGACACTGCGGAAGCAATGGCGATACAGATCCTGGCCCCTGAGACAGTACCATGTCTTTACAGTTCTTCAACTAGGTGTGGAACATAAAGACAATTGTTGAATGAATGAATGACAAATAAGCACAAGTGTAAGGAATCTGGGAGCTGTCCTCGGCTTTGTGTAAACAAGTCCTCAAACTTACTCTGCACAGCTCTAAAGGGAAGACTGAGTAGAAACAGGTTGGCCCAAACATAACAAAAACATTCTAATAATCAGATGTATTCAAAGATAGGGTAGTGAGCCCACCATCACTGGAGGCATTCAAATACAGCCTGATTAACTACCTTGCAAACCTGTTGTATAAGAAGTAGACCATTAGATAAGGGGTTGGACTAGGTGGGTCCTCCTCTATTCCTTGAAATTTTTTAAAATGCAGTGTATCACTTTAATTAACTTAAGATCCCACTTAAAAAAAAATCCCTCTTAATTATGTGTAAAATTCACATCTATCCATCTAATGATTTTCATATTAAAATGCCTGCAGTTGCGGCGCCTGGGTGGCTCAGTCGGTTAAGTAACTGTTTTAGGCTCTGGACATGATCCCGGGGTCCTGGGATCGAGCCCTGTGTTGGGCTCCACTCTCAGAGCAGAGTCCATTTGTCTTCCCCCTCTACCTTCCCCCCTGCTTGTGCTCACTCTCTCGTGTTCTTATCTAAATAAAATCTTTTTTAAAAATGAAATCATAATAATGCCTATAATCACAATATGCCATAAATCTGGCCCTTTCTTATGTCTTTGATGAGTTTCATAAATGACTTCCCTTCTAGCCTTTTCACCTTACATAACCCTTCACATTATGACAGAATGGCCTCAACCTTCTATTTCATGCCGATGACCTGATGCATTGCACCACAAAGTTTGAAAAAACAAAGAAGAAATGCTTCCTTCCTATCCCAACCCTGCTCTGTAAGGAACAAAATTGTTCTGAATGAAGCCCTTCCATTACCTTGTGTGCATCTGAAAGCTTAGAAGCTTCATGCTTGGAATTAGGCTCTCCATCGGTTCAAAAACACACACTCAAATGTTAACTAACTCGAATTCAAATAAAAACTCAGAAAACACACACACACACTCCCCTGGAATCACAGATTCAAAAGCACAAAGAGACCCTAAAATCCTTTACATTTTTTCGAATCAGACATCAGGTATTAGGAGGCACTAAAGAATCACCAAAAAGTCCTCTTTTAGCCTCCGCTTGTCTATCTTGGTCACGCATCATGGATTGCTCTATGGCTGCTCAAACAGTCAGTAAACATTTACTGAGTGCCTGCTAGGAATATAGCAGTATGCTAAAGTTAGGGCCTGGCATGATGCATCAGAGATAGAATCTCTTCTCTCCAGGAACTTGCAGTCGTCGTGTAGAGTTCCCATGTATACAGAGAACGAAGACAGTATGACACACGTGAGTGAAAACCAGAGTCTGGCATATAGTAGTCATGACTAAGTGTGTCTGTAACAAGAGGGCCCAGGATGACTCCCGGAGCTCTGGCTTACGTGCCTGGATGGATGGTGATGCCGCTCACGGAGAAAAGGAACCCTAGAAAGGGCAAGGTTGAAGGCAGAGCAAGTGGGGAGCAGATCTTGAGTTTGTCTTGGGCACGCTGGGGGTGAGATGCTGTTGAGAATCTAAGAGTTGGATATAAGCATTTAGAACCTAGAGGAATATCTATGATGGATATAGAAATTAGTGAGTCAGTTGCCTGTAGGTGGGAAATGAGAGGAGAGAGTCTGTAGCCACGATTGGAGAAATGCCACCTGTAATGCCTAGGTCAAAAAGGATGTAACCATAGCAAAGGCAGACAAGGACAGGTGGGTATCACAGAGACAAAGGGGACAAGAGAGGTCAGCAGCAGAGGTGAATGCTGTCAAGAGCCAAGTGAACAAGGACACAGGGGGCTGCTGGCTTTGGTTCGAGGTAGCCGGAAAAGACTTGGGTGGGGGAGAGGGCAGGGTTTGTGCTGATCCTGAAGGAACTGGTGGTGGGGCTGGCAGTCAGACATGAGCAGGAGGAGGACAGGCATTCCAGGCAGGGGGGCACAGCACTACTTGAAACCCCAACAACAAAGTAAGTAGTTGGGGAACCCAGGTGTCCAAGCAGACCTTGCCTGCACAGCAACTCCCAGAATGAGACAAAGCAGAGGAAACCTGGATCAGAAGGGCCCTTCATGTCTGGCAAAGAACATGGATTTTCCTGTCTAACCAAAAAGAGTCATTGGTGCCTTCTGAGCCTAGAAGTGACACGTTTGGTCACGATAGAGGCTCGGCGGTTGTGGTTGTGGGAGATGCTCTCCTTCTTCGTAACTGGTGGGGACACACTTCAGAAATACAAATTCCAGCTGAGATTCAGCAGCAAAGGACAAAAACACGCATTTAAGTGGGCAGATGTGTGGCACTGTCCTGTGGCTCGTGGATGGGAAGGGTGTGATTATCACAGCATTGGTCATCACCTCTCCAAAGGGAAGCATAGGAGAGCAGAGCTCCAGACCAAAAACAGGAAAATAGTAACTATTTTCCCCCTCTAGTTTCTGACTTGCCGAGTTATATAAGGTTGGGCTGCGCTGGGTTCAAGGCACTGAGATGACTCGGTTCCCACAGCGGAGCCTTCATCAATTCTGCCTCACAACCTTGGTTCATTCTGGGAAGTATGGGGTCTCTGCTTGCTCCAGTACGCTCAGAGTCCTCGGGACAGTGTTTTAAGAAACAAAAACCTGGGGTCCCAACCCCTCTCCTTCCTTCTTCCTGTTTCTGGCAGGCAAATAGAGAAGGGAAGCAAGATTAATGGGTTTGGAGTCCTTTCTGGGGGTTTGCAGGGGAAAAGGGGATGCTGGAAACATCACCCGAGTTGACGGCAGGCGAAGAGAGGCAGTAACGAAAGAGGGGCAGTAACGAAGCCCATTCCTGTCTGTGTGCCTCCATGCCTCCCCTCCCACCCAAACTGTTAGGGGTCCCCAACAAGGAAATATGGAGTCAGGAAGCTAAAATAAAAAGGCACTGACATCCTGTTTTGCAGCTTAGACAGAACCACACTGACATTCTACTTTGCAGCCTTTGCAGAAATGACTTCTGCAAAACGTCCTAAAATAAGACAATTAACCACAAAAGCATTTGTCAATATCACAGGCAAGGGGCAGTGAAGACCTAAGCCCTCAGATGTCAGCAAAAAAAAAAAAAAAAAAAGAAGAAGAAGAAGACCATCAGCACGTGGACATTAACCTAACAGGTAGACAGATACGTGACCAGAGCCCTGATGGGCACGACTCAGCACACCCTGACTGCTTAAGAAAGTTCTGCAAAAAGAGCTCATAAAAACCCCTAAACTTAGAAACTCCAGGGGCAACCTACTCGGGTCCCCTCCATCTCCAGGAACTTTGTGCTCTTGCTTAACGAACTTTGCTCTGCTGCCCACCACTCTTCGTCTGGTCTACCTCTTCAATCTTTGAAGCAGTGTGACCAAGAACTGCAGGCGCTAAGGGGACATAAAATCCTGTAACAAAACGACAATAATGACATTATTCTCCCTACACTGACTTCTTGAGAGCTTACTGTGTATGCTCAGGGCTGACCCAGGCACTGAGGATTACTGGGGGAGCAGCCCAGACACCATCTCTGCCCTCATAAAATTTGCAGTCCAGCAGAAGACAGAGATTCAAGGAAGCGGTCACATAGGGTGATAGGCATTTGCAAATCCCAGTGCAGTGAGTGCAGTGAAGGGCAGATACACGGAACCAAACCAGGGCACCGATCCTAAGGGCACCTTCCCTGAAGAAATGTTGCCAGACCTGGGGCTGAAGGATAAGTGGGACTTTAAATAGTCGTCCAAGATTAGAAGAGTCAGAAGAGTCAGAGAAGAGCTTCTTAGGCCTGAAAGAGACTAACCATGCTAGGAATGAGAAAGAAAGTCCGGGCCACAAGGGCAGGCATAGGAGAGGGTGTCAGGGAGGTCCCCAGGGGCCAAACCACTCAGAGTCCCCCAATGATAAGGATTTAGGTAGTTGTCCCAAAAACAATGGACAGCCATTGAGCATTTGGAAGCAGGGGGCAGATGGTGAGATCAGACCTGCATTTGAGTCATCATCAGCAAGGGTCTGAACGGTACTGCTCCTAGCTTTCCATACCTGTTTGGAATTAGCAAGGCACTTCCCCCATCCTCCTGTCCCTAGGGCTGGTCTCTGATCCTGGCCCTGGGCTTTTTCTTGGGGTCGATATCACTTGGCTGCTGCAGAAGGAGGAGAAAGAGGCAGCCAGCAGACATTTCCCTGAAATAGTGGCCAAGAGAAAACTGCTTTCAGGCAGCTGGCACAGACTTAGAAATGTAGGAGTCAGATAAGGGCATCTTGGAACTGTTTGGAGGTTAATCCAGCAGGCTTAAGAATACTTTGCGTAGGAGAGAAATGCCCAGGATACATTGTGCAGTAGAAAAAGCCAGGGATGAAGCAACAGAGGCCATTCCCCGGGCCCTGGGTATCTCTGTGTGTTCACACACTTAGAGGTGCACGGGATTGTATTTGCGTGGAAAAGAAGCCTAGGGGTCCATACACACAAACTGTTAACAGAAGTTAGCTCTGCCTAGTGGGACCCTGGCAACATTTCTATTCTTCCTAATGCCTTCCCAGGTTTTCCAAATGTTTCTTTAGCGGCAGTCAGGTAATGGCCAGGAACACAGCTTCCCCAGCCTTTCTGGGGGGTCTTGGTTGGTGCTGGGTCCTACACCCTCCCCAGTCATCACATCCCCAAACCCCCTTGCTCAGCATCACTGCTGCCTGGGGTAACCTGAGAAGGAAAACTCAGCCTCTGCTGCCCCATTGTCTCTCAGGACAACCGCTTTGCTCCTTAAGAACTCAAACAACAGTGTAGAGGGACCAAGGACAGGGCTCACTCAGTCCTTCTTCCCTCAACCAGTAATCATTGAGTGGCATTCTCAGTACCAAAGCCTGTGATTCCAATAAGAAGTGAGAAATGAGACCGAGCCACAGGAGACCGAGCCACTGAGATCCCCTAAGCCTCACCTTTCTACATTTTACCACCCATCCCACCTGACAAGGAAGCCAGAAATTTCACAAGACTCATCTTTTAATAAGTTTATGTTGCCATGGTCAGTTGGATCTAGAGGTCAGGGCTGGCTTTCAGGATTGGCTAGAGTAGAAAACAGCCATCCATGAGATCTAAGCTCCCAAATGTCCTGGTCTATGCCCATGCCATAGCATTTGGAATCTCCATGTAAATTCTCTCCTAAAACAATGCCTGTGACATAGAAAGCTTTCAGAAATGTTTCTTAATGTCCATGTTAGGAACCTTCCAATAGCTAATGAAAGAGTCTCAAGCTAAAAAAGGGATTCACATAAATGAAAACAAATCCGTGGTAGAACTGAGTCTTATTGGCCTGGCCTGCTTCATATGCACATTGCTGCACTAGTCACTTTCCTAGGATGACAGAATATATTGATTAGCTAGAGCCTGTCAGGTACTAACCCCTGGAGCCTTGGGGAACGGGTCAGCCTCCTTTGAAATCTGAGATGGAGTATGCGATAGAGATGGTTCCCCAAAAAAAGAAATTGCAGTGTTGTTATCATCGGAAATGGATGCCCATCAGGCAAAAATAGCAGATGTGCACAAAATTAAGGAAATCACTTAGGACCTTCTCCAGACATTTGCTTCCTGCGAGTCCATGAGGCAGTCTGGGGTGGTCGGTGGAATGCTAGGCTCACAAGGAAGAGACCAGTGTTCTAGACTCAAAAACCAAGCTGAGTCTTCATGAATTTGCTCATGCCTTTCCTTGCAGTGTCTCTTTGCCTCTCCTCACCCAGCCTTTACCTTGCCAATCCCATTTCATCCTTTACAACTTGGCTTAGACATCACACCCGAGAAGCCCCTGCCCCCTTCCTCTCCGTGAGTACCATAATACCCTAAATGTACCATCTTCTTTGCACTTAAAGTATTCCAATTACCTATTTGTAATTATATTCCAACAAAATAATCATGGTAGGAATCTCCTCTTACTCTGATGCGCAGCCCCAGGTGTCGGCACATTCACTAGCCCCGAGCAGATACTTTCCAAATATTTGTTGAACCTAACACTTCAGGACTCCATTTCCCCATGTCTAAAATGAGAACGTTGGACTGTGTGAGCTATATGATTCCTTACAGCTCTGGAAGATCATGGATCAAACTAGCTCTTGTCACTAGAGAGCAAAATCAGGACAGAATGAGACCTAGGGAAGGTCAGTTTTTATTTGAGGGACAGAAATTCAGAATAAATCCTAACCAAGAGGAGATAGCCTGCCCTACTTGGGCAGCCCATGAATTTTGTATACCTAAGAGGTAACAAGGTTAGTGTGTGTCAAAAAAAAAAAAAAAAAAAAAAGAAAGAAAGAAAAGCGATATGAAATAGAGTCATTTGATCTCCAGATTTTAAGCTCACCACATAGAACATGTGGGCACTTATAGACACAGCATCTAGCATGGCTGGTCACTGAGTAAGCACTCAACATTTTTATTGAATTGGATGCCAAAAAATCAACTCTATCTGCTTCTCCACCCAGAGAATGCACTGGTATTTACCTAGTTAGGGGAGAACCATGGAAATGTCTGTCCGTATCATAACAACAGCCGTAGACTCTCCTGACTGGTCTCACCATGCCAGCAATTCAGCCGAATAAACTCTAGAAAGGTTTCTGCTAACTAAAAGGGAAGGAGGAATGTGTAAAGCATAAAAACTAAAGTCCCTTCAAATGCCAAAATCTTAATAGCAATGAAATGGCCCCACCAGACTGTGAGCTTCTTGAATATCTCTCAGGGAAGACTTGTACAAGTGTTATCCCCAACTTCCTCAGATTCCTTGCTCTGCTTTCAACATCTGGTACTGAATTAGAGGCAGATTGAATTATGGTTAGCAGAAAACCCACTCTGAAAGTAGGACGAAAAAGTTAGTATTTCATCATAGTTAGGCAGAATGATGTTCCCAAGAGCTTTCCCATTTTTCAAAAATTGTATGTCAGTTACTTGAGAAGGGGGAATAGAAGCTAATTTTTTATGAAAATCTCATATTTTAGGATGAAGTTTAATTAAAAGTTTTAAGGATACATTTGCACCAAAATGAAAATTAATTCAGCTTGATCTAGTATTGATCTTCTAACACTTAAGAGAGTTTATTTTCAGGGGCATTACTTCATCATTTGTGTTGATGGTTTATTTATTTATGTATTTATTTATTTATTTATTTATTTATTTTTGATGGTTTGTTTTTTAAACCCCCAGGAGCTTTGCCAAAAGATGCGTTTCGTCTCATGACCAGAGTTTTGGTAATATAAATGTACTTTGCTTCATTTAATTTATTCATTTAATTTCTGCTTGGGTGATAGTCATCTGTCTTTTCTCCTCTTCTAACTCAGACTTCCTGACAATTTTATGTAGAAAATTAAAGTAATATTCTTTCTGAACCTGAATTGATTTCGCCCAGGTCTTGTTTCAGAAATAATAGCAAAGAGAAATAATAGGACTCAAGGACCTTGAATTTCACAGATTCCTTCTTTGCAGTCTGGCCTGAAGCCATAATATGAAGTCAGAGCTTTTTATTTTTTCCTTTCCCTCTCCTCTTCAACTCTCACATTTAAACAGTAATCACTTGACTTGTGTCACTGGTTTGTACAACTTTGCCATTGCTGCCGAAAATAAATTGGTTCAAGGGTTGGTAATTAAATCATCTGCTTATAGTTTTTTCCCTTTAAAAATTGCTCAGAACCCAAAACCTTCCCTCCTGCCCTGAGTTCTGGGAGGCAGTGTCAAACAGATCTCAGACTCCCGGGTTCTTGAGGTTAAAGGAAACCCTCAAGGTCGTAAAGTCCAACAAAATGAGGTGGGGGGAAAAGGGCAGCCCAGCCCTCATGGGACAGTTTTATTTGGCCTCTTTTAACCCAAAGATTTGCCCTTATTCCTTCTTTTACTTTCTCTGTGTATCTCTCTCTCTGTTTCTTTTTTACTTTTCCTCTATCGTGTAGAAAGAAGTAACCGTTACTTGGATAAATTAACCAGGATTTTTAAAAAGCACATTCAGGCACCTGGGGGGCTCAGTTGGTTAAGCGTCTACCTTTGGCTCAGGTCATGATTCTGGAGTTCCAAGATCAAGTCCCGCATCAGGCTCCCCACTCAGAGGGGAGTCTGCTTCTCCTTCTGACCCTGCCCTCTCTCATGCTCTCTCACTCCCTCTCAAATAAATAAAAAAAATTAAAAAATAAAATAAGCACATTTGAGGATGGAAACCAATACCTACCTCCACCTCACCCCCCCCAAAAGAAAAATTATGGTAAGAATTTATTTGTTTGTACCCATAGATGAGGTTAGCCACGTGACACCTAGGTCTCCTCTCATGCTATGCAGATGTAACCTTAAAATTAGTTGTATATTCCTCCAGTGTTGTTGTATTCCTCATGTTCTGTCCCTGCATGATAGGGAGCCAAGGGGGTCACTATTCGGGTTTGGATTTGGGACAACCAGGTCTTACACTTGGCATTCCCTCTATCCAGCAGCTGGCTGGTAAAGCCTCTTAAATTCTGTGGGTCTTAGTTTCCAAACGTGTAAACGTGGCCTCAAAATTTCATCCGGTTCTGATATTCTGGAGTGTTTGATTTCTTCTGAAATCTTTTCTGAGTGCCAGGATTCTGTTCATAGGACTCTTGTGATCTCCAACTTTATCCATAAAGCAAAAGCTGCATTGAAAGAATGTTTTTCACTTTGATCATAGACTTTTCCTCTACAACACACATAGGCAACATGTGATAATATGTATTGGCTCACAGACATTCCCACTTTGTCAAAGGCAGTTCCTGCTGCCTGAGGCATGCTGTCTGTAGGAGCCAACCTGAAAGTGGGCTTTCTCTAGTCTCTCCCTGATTCAGCCCCTTCTAGCACTTAAGGGGTTTGGCCACCAAAGGAAGAAAAGTATTTCTGGGTCTTGAGATAAAATCTAGAACCAGGCTGTCCAACACAGCAGCTACTGTGCCCATGTGGCTCTTGAACATTCGAAATGCACAAAATGCAATGTGTTTTAAGTATAAAAATGCACACCAGTTTTGAAGACTGAGTATGAAAATATGAATGTAAAATATCTTACTTATGTTTTAATAGCGATTCCCTTCTGAAATGATAATATTTTGGATATTTTTGGTTAAGTAAATTATATTATTAAAGTTAACTTCCCCTGTCCCTTTTTACTTCTTTAATGTGCATACTGGAAAATTTTGAATTATGTTTGGGACTCACATTCAGACACAAGCAGCCCAGAAGTTTCGGTTACTACTGATAGGTAATGGCTGCCAAGATCCTTCCAGCAGCTTATCTGGACACATTGAGTAAGAGTCCCATGAGCAATGAGAAAAATCTACTGTAGGGGAGGGGCCAGGAATAAGGTGTGAGGCCCATTCTGGGCTAGATTCAGATCGGCACATTTCTTTGGACGGAGAGGAGAGGCCTGACACCCCCAAAAGGAGAAAAAAAAAAAAAAGTTTCTCAAAGCCAAGTTACATAATTCCTGATGTTTTTACATTTCTTTGCAAAAGTTCTACAAATTCACACCGATTTCAGCACCAGGAAAGCTGCCAGTTTGGCAGCCCTGTACTGAATTTTTTCTCTGATCTGAGGTACAAAGTTGTTGGCCTCTGTAAGTTTTCCTTCCTGCTATAGTACTTCTGACCTGCTTGGAGAGGTTACAGTCAGGAACATAAAACGACAGCAGCGAGATTGCATTATGTTGTAGGAGAAAGTCTGTCTAAGTGCAAGCAAAATAGAACCCAAACAGCCTGATACTAAGGCAAAGAGGAAAAAAAAAAAAAATCAATTTACTTTCATAAACTTCCTCCTCTCGGAGAGGTCTCTTAGACAACGGATTGCAAAACTCTTTAATCAGATATGGGCTGTAGGGCCCTCTGGACTTGCTAACCATCAGGAACTGTATCTTACTTGTGTTGCATTCTTCTTTGTCTACCTTCCCTACTAATCTCCCCTCATCCAATGTAAGCAGCAGCCACCGAAGCTGCTCAGTTTCTCAAGCACGCCCTGCTGTTTTCTGTCTAAAATGCTTGTCCTCGATCTCCCTTCCTCCACCTGGAAAAAAAAATCTACCTATCTTTCAAAACTCAGTTACAACCTGGTTTTCCTTCCGAGACCTGGCCCAAACCTCAGGGCCCTGACCCATCTTCAGGGCACATCCCTAGGGGGCCTGAGTTGCTCTCTCCCTTTGCTTATCCATTTGTCTCCCTCTGTGGCTTGAAGATGCTTCAAGCTATAAACCAAATATTATTCGTGTCTCTGTCAGCCATGCCTGAATCATTTCTGGCCCATTGTAGGTAGGTTAAAAGTGCTTATAGAAAGAACAAGCGAATGAATGAATGAACAAATGAGTCTTCAGTTCTCTTGTTTCAGTATGAAAGACTGGAATTATTTTAACAACCAAATTAAAATGCTAGGTTTTCTCCAATGCTAAAGTAGAGGGTCTTCCCTTTTGAACTTTGAAGCCTCTGCATGAGACTTGTTTGAACCCAAAAGACATACAGAGATTATCTGTCTGTCTATGTTTCATTTATGCTTAATTCTATTTCATCAGCAAGTGTTCAGGAGGCATGATGAAGACAATTCAAGGGCCTATGATAGATAAGCCGTCTGATGCATTATCATTCAGTCCATAGGACATGCCCTTTCACTTCTTGGCTTAGAATGAGGATAAGTGCAGATTCATCCATCTACATACCATTATGCAGGCCCTTTGTGATCAATAAAATGTATTTTGCAAAAAATTTGGTAGATGAGAGATCTGTTTCTATGACCGTGGAGAAACAGTAAAATCAGCTAGCCCAAACTGAAATGGAAGCCATTCCATCCATATAAAAGCCCAAAACAAAAAACTCCATCCCCTTATTTATTTAATTTCAGTCAAATCATGATAGGTCAGTAAAGAAAATTTAGCAACATTATTCTTCTGTTTGCATACCTTTTGTGGCAAATGGTGATCCTCACGCGGGTGAAGATCTAGTCTATCTTGTTCACCAAACAGGGACTGCTACCATAAGAAATTACTCCACGAATATTGTTCCTCACCTGGAGGAAAGAATGGCAGTTAGTTGCTTGTGAGGCAGAAAAGGGCATGTTATCGAATTACTCCCATAACCACTTGATGTTGAGAACAGTGTGGTTTTGGTAAACATGTTCTCTCTTCCATAAAAAGAACGTTTATGCAATGATATTGTCAGACTACAGCCTTCTCCCCACATCATTCTTAAATGTGAAATTGAGAGAGACATGCTTTATGTCAAGAGGAAGCTAAATGAATGATGGAAACTGTTTTCATTCCACAAGTGGTAATAAAACATGGAAAAACACGTTTCTGCAAAGTGATCCCAGAGAGTCTTCAAAGAATCCATTAAATGAGAGAGGAGATGGTACCAGTTGGGAGACAGCAACACGTGGGTGCTTGTATGTGACTGGTTTCCTCTCTCTTCTCACGGAGTCAACACGGACTGGGAAAACACTGTGCTAAGTTTCTGAGTTTCTGAGTTATTTGAACCTTTCAAAAGCAAGTTGAAAGCAGTACTTGGGGGGAGGGGGTATGTTTCACAGAATGGAAAGTTATAATCTTAAAGAGACTTGGTGCCAGAGTTATGAGGTAAAAATAGTGGGTTTGCAAAGAGTAGTAGTTTTTGTCAAAATTAACTATACCCTGACTGGTATTACTCTACAGTTAGCCTAGTATGGAAGAAAAAAATAGGAGAAACACATTTTACTTAAGTATGAGTCCCCAAACTAAAGACCTTTTAAATTCCCTAAAGTAGCATTGAAAGTCTGAAAAAAACCTTTTTTTTAAGGTGTACACAGTGATATCTTGATATACATATGCATTTTGAAATGATTACCAGTATCAAACTAATTAACATACTCGTCACCTCACATAGTTACCATTTGTGTGTGTGTGCGTGTGCATGGCTAGAACACTTTGGATCTACTCCCTTGGCAAATTTCAAATATACAATATATTATTACTAACTATATTAACTATATCACCATGCTGTGCATTAAGTCTCTAGAACTTACCAATTTATAACTGCAAGTTTACATCCCCTGACCAACATCTTCCCATTTCTCCCACTCCCCAGTCCCTGCTAACCACCAATCCACTCCGTTTCTATGACTTTGACATTTGTAGATTCCATATACACGTGAGATCATTGTTTGGCTTGCTTCACTTAGTGTACTGTCTTATTTTGTTTTGTTGCTTTTGTTGCCTTTGCTTTTGGTGTCAAATTCAAAAAATTGCCAAGACCAATGACAAGGGGTCATTGTCACCAATGACTACAATTCTTTTTAATATATTCTGAATTTCAGATTTTCCCCAGGGCAGTGTCCTAAAGTGCTCAAGTTGGTGTGCCTTCCCCCAGCCCTACAGTGTTGACCTGGCTTTCTGCATGTGCTCCAGAGCTGTCTGTAGAAGCCGGCACTCACCAACAGTGGGAAGCCTGCGGGGAGCCAGCCACTGTGCAGAGGAGGCCCCAGATAATTGGAGTTGTGTGTATGGGCCACTTAGAGGGCCCGCAAGCAAGGCATCCCCAGCTGGCCTCCTGATGGAGTCCGTGAAGCAGTTAATAAGATCCACATCCCCTTGTTGAGTTCTGAATCCTGGTTGCTGTAAGTTCCCACCTCTCTTCCCTGCTCCCAGCTCCTCAGACTCAGCCATACTGATCCCTTCAGTGTTCTGGGGGAGAGAGAAGGAAGTGGGCCTCGTGGGCTGCATCTTGGGAAGCTGGGTACTTACTCCCTATGCTTTTGCTTTCCCCTGTGAAAGAAATCAGGGTGCGGAGATCTTTTCTGGCATCTGGCATCAAGCTCTGCCACATCAGGAGGGAGTTGTGTACGTAATGTGAAACTATTGTTCTTACCCTCTTCGATGTGTCCATCCTTGGGGTTTTTCCTGCAGCGGTGTGCTGGAACTTTTCCACTGGACCCCTGGATGCCCACTTTCATCCTTGGGGTTGTCAAATCTGTGTTCAATGGGGAGATGACAGCTGGAAGTTCCTGAGTAGGAATCATCATCCATCTTGATGATGTTACTCTTCAGTGCAAGTTTGAGAAAACTTTAGACATTTTGTGTATAGGCTGCTTCTCTTACCTCCCAGAATATAAGTATGTTTCTACCGTCAGCACGACTGTCATCACATCCCTGTGTATAACTCTAGCATCTGTGAGGCATTGGAGATGCTCTAGGGTAATGGTCAACTCATGGTCTGTCGTGCTATATGGTCAAGCTAAACCTTCCCTTTGTTAGTCTGACTTTAGGCAGGTTGTTTGATCTCTCTGGAATTGGGAATAGTAACATCTACCTACTTCAGAGGGCTAAGGTGAGGGTTGGATAAAATAATGCATGTGAAGTGACTGGCATATCGAAAACACTCAAAATCAGTGACTATCTTTATTGTCACCATGATCATCATCAAAAAATTAGTATGATGGGTGGTCATTTGGGGCAACACTAACATGTTGACCTTCCCTGAGTATGAAAAAGAATCATCCTATTAAGGAAAATAATAAAATAAACAAGGTTGTGACAGGAGGTATATACGTCCATAATAAAAAAAAAATGTTAAGACATCAGCAACATTAATTTTTGTAAAAATGACTAACCAGAGACTGGGCATTCAAATTATTTACAAGTTTGCTGCTCTCTAATCCTTAACTTGGGAAAACTTCATTGTATCAATATTTCTGTCCACAGGTTTTCAGCTTCATCTTCGTCACTAAATAGACAGTTGTTGAAAGCTATAAACTATAATTCTTTTTAATATATTTTGAAATTCAGATTTTACCCTATTCAATCAGTACAGTTAGTTTAAACAAATTAGTTTTGTGACTGTAGAAGGAGAGAGGGAGAAAAAGGAAGAGAGAGGAGGGGAGGGTCTTCATAGGAAGAAAAGGTCTTCATAAATTCACGTGAAAAGAAGACATTTGCTAGAAAACAGGTTTACTGTAAAACAATCTTTGCTTGTGGAAAATGAGCCAGACTTCATTAGTAAGCAATTTGGGAAAAGCTGTAATGATGGACGGGTTATAGCCTGTTAACTCAGTTCTTTGTTCTCAGTAAGGTATTTCTCCAAACCGCAGCACAAGATCAGGGAGCTTCAAATAAATCATGAGCGTAGGACGAAATGGGCTGCCCAGTTACCAAACCGTAAACTGTCACTTTTAAACTTGGTTTGGCCCAGTTTAACCTTGTAAAGAGCATTTTAATGTTAAAATACTGAAAAGACTCCAAGAGACTCCTCTGAAGCAGTAGCTCTCTCCTCACTTACGTTTTATATTTTAATTCCCCCGTATGTCCGCTGTGAGAGAAGATACGGATTCTAGTAAAATTTTTTTTTTAACAGTTCCAATATTACAAATTGGATCGGAGAGGCCGTATTTCACAGAAACGCCAAGATGATTAGATTGTGGCCTGCCTGCTTTGGTTTTACTGGCTTTCTTTTTTCGGAGGGAGGATGTTAAATGCAGATCTCCAATCCCCGTTCCAGACTTTCTGAGATCACATTTCTGGAGTGGAGGCTGGGGGAGGGATTCTATATACTAACAGTGTGCAGTTACTAATAACGTACAGTCAAGTTTAGGAACGACTGCTCTGAGACTAAGACCAAGAAAACCTTGCCTAGAAGACCTTCAGGGACTCTGACTCTATCTTCGGCACATGATGCCATAAATCTTAACCAAGAAGATGAACTCTAAATGGGAAGTGGGAAGGGCAGAGGTGAGGAGCGTTCAGGCATCCTCTTGATATCTCTGCTCATTCTTTCTGTTCTGGCTCAAACATTTTCTGTGGGATTGAGACCCCTGCATCGGGCTCCTTGCTCAGCAGGGAGCCTGCTTCTCCCTCTGCCTGCCGCTCCCCCTGCTTGTGTTTGCTCTCTTTCTCTGACAAATAAATAAAGAAAAGAAAAGAAAAGAAAAGAAAAGAAAAGAAAAGAAAAGAAAAGAAAAGAAGAAAAGAAGAAAGAAAGAAAGAAAGAAAGAAAGAAAGAAAGAAAGAGAAAGAAAGAAAGAAAGAAAGAAAGAAAGAAAGAAAGAAAGAAAGAAAGAAAGAAAGAAAGAAAGAAAGAAAAAGAAAGAAAAAAAGCGTACCTCAGAAACTCAAGATATAAGAAAAACATGAGAAAAATCCCAGTTGAGCGACATTCTACAAAATACCTCACCGGTACTCATCAAAACTGTAAAGGTCATAAAAAACAAGGAAAGTCTGAAAACCTGTCACAGCCAAGAGAAGCCTAACAAGATGTGACAACTAAAGGTGATGAGCCTTCCTGGTTGGGTTCCTGGAACAGAAGAAGGACAAAAGTGGGTAAAAACTAGGGAGTTCTGGAGAAACTATGGACTTCAGCAAATGTTACTATATATCAATCCTGGTTCATAAAGGTGTGAAATGCCCCAGACTAATGTAGAATATAAGTAATGGGGGGAAACTGGATGTGGCATATTGGGAACTCGCTGTACTATCTTTGAGCATTTCAGTATATCTAAATCTATTCTAAAATCTAAAGTGTGTGGAGCGCCTGGGTGGCTCAGTCGTTAAGCGGTTGCCTTCGGCTCACGTCATGATCTCAAGGTCTTGGGATCGAGCCCCGCATTGGGCTCCCTGCTCAGTGGGAAGGCGGCTTCTCCCTCTCCCACTCCCTCTGCTTGTGTTCCCTCTCTTGCTGTGTCTCTCTCTGTCAAATCAATAAAGAAAATATTTTTTAAAAATTAAAAAAATAAAAAATAAATAGAAAAATAAAATCTAAGGTGTGTTTTAAAATCGAGGGATGCTCTCACCTACGTGCCTGCCTGATACGGTCGTTCAGAATAGCAAGTGACATGAGGAAGGTGAGCGTACTTTCTAAACTCTGATGCACACTGTGGATATAAATATTTCAGCATTGTCTTATTTAAATAAAAGTATTTTTTATTCTTAAAATTATTTTTCATTGAAATTATGACATTATTTTTCAATATTTAAAATTACTCTTGGCAAGAGGTTGATGACGCAGGATGAGACCAGACTAGAAGAGCCCCCAGAAGCTGCGGGGAGGAATTTGGATTTAATTCTGAAGATGTTGAACTGTGAAAGGCTTCTTAGCCGAAGAGGAGTGTGATTAGATCTGAATGTCAGGACTGGCGATGGAAGGAGGCAGGACTCGTCTGGGCAGAGATGTTCTAGAGGGCGCAGAGCCCGTACCAGGGGGAATCAAGTGACAGGCTCTGACCCCCTGTGTTAGGGATCGTTTGCCCCTCTGACACCGCAAACCAATAATCCTCCAAAAGAAACTTTCCAAGGACGGTGTTGATGTGATACCATTTTCATATTTTCAGTAAAAGGGATTCGATATTGAATAAGCATGTGTGAGTTTTATATCTTGATAAAACTCTTACAAATGCGTAAATCCCACAGAACTCTTTTGTCATCCTGCGTCTGATCTGAGTTTGAGATGATTGTAGCACAATCATGGCAGCCTCACCCATGTTAGTGCTTAATTACTCAACCTCAGTTTCCTTCTCTACAATATGGAGAGAGAACCATTGTCATAGCCTGTAGTCCATTGCCTAGCACCTAGCAGGCACGTGGCAAATGGTAGCTAATTATTAATCGGGGTAGCAGAAGAAGTAACTGGCCTCCCTGACATGCCCAGGAGAATTATTGAAGGTAGTGAAATAAATAAATTCCTGTTGCTCTTCTTCCTGGAGCAGTTGGTATATTTGCCCTGGTGAGAAGCAACCGGATAGTTGCTAATGAGAGTCGACAATTGGGAGCATCTGCCCTCAGTGACTTTTGTCTGGAAGTTCATATATAAAACCACTGTTTTGTTCTCTGTCCATTTAATCTGAATATATTGTAAGCATTGAACAAATATTAGCTATTCTTTATAGGGTTTTTATGTCATGCATTATCCTCCCAGTTGCAGTCCTATTCAGTTTCAGGCGCATTGGAGGGCAATTGCTCCTCTGTTGGAAATGCCCTCCTCGGGCTCCTTAAAGTTAATTTTTGTGCACTCTGTAGAGCCTGCTTTTTACATCAGACTATCTCAAACATACCCTCCAGATTTCATAAAAATTCATCGTGCCATCGTGCTGTTTCCTGTGATGTGATGATGGGCAAACTGACAGAAACTGAATTTTATGAGCATAAATTGTGAAGGCTTTCTGCGCCCTGCCATTACCTGCTGCTAAGCTGTCAGCAGCTTGAAGACAGGACCCTGTCCCACCCACCCACATGCAGGGCTTGGACTCTGGCCTGTCCTCACTAAAAGGTGGTGATACTTACTGCCGGGAGCAACCTCTAGGAAGTCCCAGCTCTCTTCCTAAGAGCGCCTGGGCAGAGGGGCAGAGCACCACCAAAGCAAACTTTCTGACAACACAGTCTTACCTGAGGTAACTCTCTTTGTGAAACTTGAACGCATTAGCCGCCTCTAACAGTCCCATTTATTTTGTTTAAAATAAGGCTATTTTCTTCCCTATGCCACCATTCCAGGAATCTATCTGCATATTTTTAAGGCAAGAACTATCTAATAATGAGTAATTTCACTGGTCTATACTTAGCAGCAAGGAAGGTTTTTTTTTAGGTCATTGCAGGGAACTTCTCAGAAACTGTGTAAGTTGGGAAGAGCCAACAGAAGGTAAAGGTCATAAATTCCTTTTCCCTTTCAGAACAGAGGGATTCACTACCAGGAAACAAGTCTCAGAGGGTAGACCTTAGGGATCCAGTTTCCTTGTCAAGAAAATGAGCATTATAGTACTAACCCTTCAGGGCTTTGGTGAAGAATAAATGAGATACACTTCTTGGACATTATTGGCTCATCTCCATCCATCCACCTCCATCCATCCAGCCACCACCCTAATACCCTCTGCGCAGCAAGATAGCCTCTGACTGGTTCTCTCCTGTTAGGCTCCTCCCTCTGATCCCCCAGTTTGCCCTTGCCTTTCCAAAAGCCCAGCTCTGAGGTGTCTCTCTCCACCTTGAAATCTCTCTAGTATTCTAGCCTCCATGACTCCAATACATCCCATAGTTCTGGAGTTGGTTCCCACTGGTTGCCTGGACAGTATTCCAAGTTTCCCAGTCATGCTGTGTGCCGTCCAATAGGTAACTAATACATAGATTGAATGAGTTGATTTATGTAAAGTTATTAGTTGAGAATATGGGACATGGTAAATAGTATTGTACCAATAGGTATCATTGTTATTCTTTTGAAATATTTTAACCATACAGGGAAGTTTAGTGTATAAAGTAACAAATACCCATGCTCCTGCCCCTCAACCTTATCAAATATAATATGATACCATACTTTTTTGTATATTTTTTAAGAAGGAAAACATTGCAGATATGACAGAGTTGAAGCCCCCTCTGTACTCTTCCCACCTCCAGTTCCCATCCCTCCCTTCACAGCAATGGCTGCAGTGCCAAATTGGAGTGAATCGTGCTTTTATATTTTTATCTTTTGTTCTAAAATTTTCTTTACTTGTATAATACTGGACATAACCCTTTTCAAGTTACACTTTTGGCCAACCTTATGTTTTTGAGATTTATCCATATTGAAATATGTAACTTTAGTTGATTCATTTTTGCTACTGTATTTCATTATATGAATATTCTTTAATTTATTCATTCCAATTTTGAAGGACAGATATATATATCACTTCTAATGTTAGAGATAGAAGAAACCTCAGAGATCATTGTGCAGATTAGAAAATGTAGCTAAAGAAGGGAAGCGAGTTGGCTAAGGTCATACAGAAAATCATGGAGACAGGACTTTATTTTTTTTTTAAGATTTTATTTATTTATTTGACAGAGAGAGAAATCA
>CM052895.1:23509383-23607372 GCA_028534135.1 Potos flavus
AAAAAAAAAACACAAAAAAACAAATAAACTAAGCCTGCAACTAAGAGGCAGAGAATTTTACACCGGATACAAAAGCAAGACCAAACCATTTGTTGTCTGTAAGACAGACACTTTAAATATGAAGTTAGGTTTAAAACAAAAAGATGGAAAAAAGAGACCCTGCAAACTGTGAGCCTAAGAAAGCTATATAGTATCAAGGATGACTTAATAAGGAATAATATCGGGGCACCTGGGTGGCTCAGTGGGTTAAAGCCTCTGCCTTCCGCTCAGGTCATGATCTCAGGGTCCTGGGATCGAGCCCCGCATCGGGCTCTCTGCTCAGTGAGGAGCCTGCTTCCCCCTCTCTCTCTGCCTGCCTCTCTGCCTACTTGTGATCTCTCTCCTCTCTGTCAAATAAATAAATAAAATCTTTAAAAAAAAATAATAAGGAATAATATCAGAGGTAAAGACAAACATTTCATCACAAAAGGGCCATTTCATCAGGAAGACATACCAATTATAAATGTGTATTAATTTAGAAACAGAAATTCCAGATATACAAAGCAAAAGCTGACAAAACTAAAGAGGGAATTAGTTTTACAATTATAGTTGATCTTAACCTCCCCTTCCAGTAATTGATAGGACAGGTAAACAAGTTGACAGTAGCAAGGGATGTATATAGAATATCTAAACACTACTGATCACCTTGACCTACATGATATTTATAAACCATGTGAAATCACTGCAGAATGTATTATTTTTAAGTGCACAGGGAACATTCACCAGGATATACCATATTTGGTGCTCTAAAAAAAAGTCTCAATTTTAAAAGATTGAAATGGAAGTATATTCTCTAACCACAATGAAATTAAGTTAGAACTTAATAGCAACAAGATATCTAGAAAATCCCCAAATATTTTGGAGCTAAACAATACATTTTTAAATAATGTGTGCATCAGGAAATTACAAGGGAATGTAGAAAATATTTCAAAGTGGTGTTAAAGAAAATACAGCTTGTCAAAATGTGTGTGATGTAGCTAAAGCAGCACTTAGAAGGAAATTTATAAATTTATAAAATTACATGCTTATATTAAAAAAGAAAAAAAGGCAAAAATCAGTAATCTCTGTTTCTATTTTAAGAAACTAGAAAAAGAAAGCCAAATTACAAAATATATAGAAAGAAATAATACTTATAAGAGCAAAATTCAATGAAATGAAATTAAAAGCAATCAATAGAAAAATGTAACAAATCAAAAAGCTTATTCTTTAAAAATATTAATAAGATTGACAAACCCCTAGCAAGACTGATTAAAGAAGAAAGAATGAGAGCACAAATTATGAATATCAGGAATGAAAGAGAGCATGTCCTTACAGATCCCACAGACATTAAAAGGGCAATAAGGAAATATTATGAACAACTTTAAGCCACTAAAACTCGACAACTTAGATTAATTGGACAAATTCCTTGGAAGTCATCTGTCTTTCCTTGATAGGCATTTAAAACATTCCTAGTAAGAATAAGTAGGGTTTTTGAGGAAAGTGATATGATGATTACAAAAATATATGTATGTAGGAATGCAAAGAACCTAGAAGAGCCAAAACAATTTGGAACTAGAAAAGCAAATTGGGAAGACTCACACTACCTGATTGCAAGACTTACCATGAAGCTGCAGGAATCAAGACAGAGTGACCATGGCGGGCAGGTAGACAAAGAGATTCTTGACTCAGAATGCAGAGTCCAGACACAAACCTATAGATACTTTTCAATTGATTTATAATAACAAATCCAAGGCAACGCATTAGGGCAAATAAGATCTTTTAGATGACTTGTCTTGGAAAACTGCATAAGCAAGTTGTGGAATGTCATATAGCAGAATATATGGAATACTTAGCAATAAAAATGACCACAGTCCCGATATGTTCAAAAGTAATCTACCGTGATAGAAACCAGAGGAGTTGTTTTCTCCAGCAGTTCGAAGATTGGAAGGAGGCATGGCAGAACTTTCTAGGGAGATGAAAGTGTTCTGTGTCTTGATTAGAGTATTGGTTACAAAAGTATGAACATATGTCAGAGCTCAACAAAATGAACACACATTTGGGATCTTTGCATTTCACTGTATGTAAATTTTACCTTCGTAAAAACAATATGCTCTTTTTTAAAAGGGGCGTGTGCAGTTGAAGGAAAATGTAGATATGAATCCCAGCAGTACTACTTACAAGCTAAGCGACCCTACGTCTGTAACTCACATTTCCCATCAAGCGATGGAGATGATAAGAACCCGGATCTCATGGTGGTTGTGGGGAAAATTAGACTGTGGTCTCCTGGAAAGGACTCAGCAAGGCGCCCGGCTTGACCTGTGCTTTCCCAAACCAGCTCGATCTTAAAGACCTCATTCCATTCTCTTCCCTGAATTCAGCCTCTGAAACCAGCCCTCCTGGCTTTGCTGTTAGTTCTTCTCTGGCTCAGCACTTGGTTTCTTCACCTCACATTTGGACGGTCATTATCTTTCTGGTCCTCTCTCCTTTATTCTGGGTTTCAATATGATCTCCACCGTAGACTGCAAGTTCTCTGAGACAAGAGCTATCTTTGCTCTCTCTAGCCCTGGCAGTGTGCAGTGCTTCTCTGTGTTGTTATTTCATTTGTGATTAGGTAGTACCAATGTTTAACAAGGAGTATTCAGGGGTAAGTCTTACATGGCTCAAAAATTAAAAATAATAGAAGAAATTCAGGGACGAGCCCCCTCCCAATTTCTCTTCTACCTACTTCCCACCACCCCTCACCACCACCAAATTAATGGGGGAAAAAACGCCTGTTATTTCCATATTTCTCTAAGAAAATTGGTATATATTCTTATTTCTCCCTCAGTGTTACATAAAAGGTAGCTACCATAACGCTTGTGCATTTTGTGGGTTTGTTTGTTTTTTTTTTCACCCAAAAACACATCTTGGACCTCTTTGCAGATCACTATTTAGAAATCAATCATCGAATATCCCACTGATCAATGTGCTCTGGGTGACTTCTAATCTTTTGCTGTTACAAACACTGCTGTAATGAGAACTTTTTACATAGCCCCTTCATATAGGTACCAGTATGACTATAGGATAAATTGTTAAAAGTGGAATTTCTGGGATGAAGGATGTGTGCATTGCTAATTGATATTGATATTGTCAAATCAGCCTCTCTAGGACTTTACCAATTTACACACTGATCAGCAAGGAATGACAGTGACTGCTTCTCAACAACCTTGCCAATGAATCAGCATCAGACACGTGGGAGTTTTACTAATGTCCTAAGTAGAAAATGATGTCTCAGTGTGCTTTCTCTCACAGTGAAACAGAATCTTATTACATGTTTAGATGCCATTTGTTTTGCTTTCTTTGTGAATTATCTGTACTTATCCCTTGCCCCTTCTTCTATATAGTTGCTGGTCTTTTTCTTATCAGTTTCAAGGCCTTCCTTATATATCTGAGGGATAAATGTTTTCTAATGTGAATTGCAGTTACGTTTTATCAGTGTGGCATTTGTATTGGTCTCTGCTTTATGGGCTTCCTGCCATGCAAAATGGTTTTAATGTTTATATACTTTATTAATCTTTTATTTTGTGGCTTCTAGATATTGAGTCATAGTTTAACGGGCCTTCATACATTCTTTGTTTTTAAGTTGGCTGTTTCATTGTACCCCAGATCAAATTCCAAAAAAGATTGACAATTACAATATAAACATGGAAACCTCAAGAATGTTGACAGAAAAGACTGCGCTTCTTGACTTGAATTGAGTCTCATCGAATTGGCACACTGTGCACGTTTGGGGACAGACTTCAGTCCACACTGGACACAGAGAAGGAATTCTGGTCCCCTCTCCTGAGGTTATGATGTTCTCATTACCTGATTGGCTGAAACACTCACCAGTCAGCCTCAGCGGACTGCAACTGTGACCAGGAACTTGTGCTTCCCATCTGGATGTGGTCCAGAGACTCTTTCTGTTTAAGTTGCTGCTTTTGTTTCTCTTGTTGTTGTTGCTTTGTTTTGTTTTATTTTTTTTTTGTTTTTGAGTAGGAAAAATAACCTGTTGTCAGCCACAATGACTCAGAGGCCCCGTTACTGCCTTTTTCCACCTATCATGCAGGGACAAGAGGACAGAATTAAATCGTTCCATCATTCACTCATCCAACAAATCAATGTAGTAAGCATCTGTTGAATGTAAGACAGTCTGCTCAGTACTAAGCAGACATGGTGAAAAAGCAGACAAAATCACCACCGTCCCGAAGCTTATATCCCAGCAGGAAAGATTGCTCTCAAACACGTGCTAAGTGCTAAGTGCTGGGAAAAAGTAAAGGGTGCTGTGGGAATTCATAAGCGGGACCCCTGCCCTGGTCTGATGGATTGGGGGTGAATTCCCTAAGGAAGTCTCCTTTGAACTGAACTATGAAGGGCAAAGAATAGAGGGAGATTTCCAGACAGAGGAGCAAAGAAGAAGACCCATGGTATTGAGATCAGAAGGAGCATGGTGCAGCAGAGGGCATGGAGTAGATGGGAGGTGACCGGGTTGGCGGAGGGCCGTGGCATGCAAGTTACACAGGGGCTGGGATTTTCACTTGAGACACAAGGCAAAATCTTTCTCCTCCTTTGATGTCCAGGTACAGTGCTGTCTGTAAAGATTTCCTTGATCAGTAAGATGCAAGTGTATGTAGAGATCCTGATATTTTGTAACCGGGGAAACCAGAAACTAGGGAAATGAACTGTCTTTGCTCATGACTGTACTGGATACTAACAGAGCTGTGACTAGACATCGAGTCTCCTGGTTCAGTGGCTGAACACTGCATTAAAACAAAGGAAGACAGAGGGTCAACAAGAGTGGGCAGAGTGAATACCAGATCGGTTAGGAATTTATTATAGAAGGCAAGAGATGATGGTAGCAAAGCCTAGGAAGGGAATGGGGATAAGTGAGCACAGCTAGGAGATTTCTAGGAAGTAAAATGATCAGGACTTGGTGTTGGTTTGGGATAGAGGGAGTGAGGGAGAGGGAGCTGTCAAGGCTCACTCCTTGGATAACCCGATGTCATTCACTAAGCTTGAGAGCACTGGGAGAAGACACAGTTTGGGGGAACAGATCATGACTTAGGTTTTCATTTCAGTTCAGACCTCTGAGGGGAACTGCGTTGCCTGAATTCCTACCCCTGAGGTTAGGGGCTTGGCCCTGGAACCTCTTGGTGGGTTCACCATGTGAAGCTATCAGGGGACACTGCAAGGCTCGTGCTCAAATGGATGTTTGTCGCTGATAACTTGGAATTCTAGCAGGAAACAGTGGGCTCAGAGCTGCATACTGCACCCTTCTCCTGCCTCCCACCTTCCTTCCAGTTTTCCACTGCTGCTTCCCATTAACAGAACCTAATTTGAAGTTCAAGTGTCTGGGAAATGCAGCAGCACAGAGCAGAGCATGGAGCAATGGGGCTGAAAGACATTAGATGACAATCAGAAAAACAGGTTTAGAGAATGTGCTCTGGGTTAGGAATCAGAAAACAGGGCTTTATTTCCAGCCCTGCCATCAGCCAGCAGTGTGGCCTTGGACACGTCACTTCCTGTCTCTGAGTCTCTTCCCCTCCTTCAAATGTGTAAACACCTCCTTGATGTTGCACAACTTAGGTGCCTTTAAGAAGCCTTCCCCAACTCCTTTCGTTCCCTGGTAATTGGTGCCCACACACCCTGTTGCTCATATAAGCTCTTCTTCTGCCTGCTTTTCTTACTTTATTTAATAATTGAGAAATGACTAACATACCATGAAAGGTACAGATATTACATGCTGAGTTTGATGAGTTTTAACAATTGTATACGCTCACGTAATCCCCAACCCAAACAACATAAAAAAAGCTTTCTTCTTCCCAAAAAGTTTACCATTACCCCTTTCCAATAAAGATCCCACCATCTCAAGCCCATACTCTTGATTTCCAGGACTAGAGGTTTCAGTTTGCCAGTCATTGGACTACATGTAAGTTTAGTATGCAGTATGTGCTTTTAAATATTTTTTATTTTGGTAAATTGTACACAACATAAAATTAGCCATTGTAATCATTACTAAGTATACAATTCGGTGGCATTAATTAACGCTCACAATGTGTGCAATCGTCACCACTATCTACCTCTTTGTATCACACTGCATTTTATTTACATATCAATGGTGACTCAACCCTCAAGGACTAGGATCATTTTTTATTCCAGTGATTGGCATGTAGTAAATACCAGTATTTGTTGGTTGGTTGAAAGAGTGAGTGAATGAATTGATGAATGTCTAAAGTCTCACTGAGTGTGTCTTTCTATCTAGTAAGTATAGTCGAGTCACCCAACTCCTCCTTTATTCTTCCTCCATGTCTTAGACATTTATTATCAATAGGACATCTGCACTAGGATCTAGAAATTAACAGATGAGTTAGACAAAATTCTTGCCCGTAAGTTCACAGCCGGGTTAGCTGTGGTTAGACAAACAAGTAACATGTAATAAAACAATTAAACCTTAGTAAAAGAATGAATAGGATAGGAGTTATGGGTGCAGAAGTGAGGGCAGGCCTTATTCTCCCTTGGGATATCAAAGAGGGTTTCGCTGCCTGGATGTCTGAGACTGTGCTTGCAGAGAAATAAGATAGCTACCCTAATTTTTTAAAGCATGATGGATTTACTTGACCCCCTCCCACTCCATTTCCTCTTCATTAAGATTCTTCCTTATTTCTCAGCAGTTCCCTATTTCTCCATGTTTCCCTTGAGTTAGTCTCTCCTCTCTCTCTAAAAGAGTTGCTTTTATTATTTGTGGCTTTCATAAAAGATCTTTAAGACTTTGATCTTTTCAAAAAAAAAAAAAGACTTTGATCTTTTCTCAAGGAAAGCCATATACATCTCCAAAATAGTTTTAATATATTCATTGGTCTCTTATTTCAAAAGTAGTTCTATACTATTCCACAGTATACTGTGTTTGCTCATTATTCATGCTCACCAAAACAACGTACACATTCTCTCATGTATTCCCCACTCTACATTTTCCTCCAGCTTGTATATAGCTTAAGAACTCAGACCACTAAGAAGTGGTTGTCTGTGGTCAAAAATGTGCTACTGCACTGTCAATAGGTTGGGGGTCATGACTCATTTAGAGGGCTGGATGTTTGGATGGGCAGAGAGACGTTTGGATTAATGGATGGATAATGGACGCATGAATGGTTGGATGGACAGATAGATGGATGGGTAGACAGACAAATGGGTGGGTAGACAGATGAATGACCAAGACAATCAAGCTTCTAAAAGCCAGCCAAGGCCACCCTTGATAACAACCATTAGTAGGCAACTCAAAATGAGTGTTGGCAATGATGATGACAGTACTAATAATTTGATGACATAATATGATCAGTGTTACAATAGAAGAATGAAAAGAAAGAAAGAAAGAAAGAAAGAAAGAAAGAAAGGAAAGAAAGAAAGAAAGAAAGAAAGAAAGAAAGAAAGAAAGAAAGAAAGAAAGAAAGAAAGAAAGAAAGAAAGAAAAGAAAGAAAGAAAGAAAGAAAGAAAGAAAGAAAGAAAGGAAAGAAAGGAAAGAAAGGAAAGAAAGAAAGAAATCCCAGGCAGGATGGCGATGAGATTCAAACAAGTTAGGCAGGGCTAAGACTTCATGCTTTCCTTCCTTCACTGATGAAACAAACTTTTATAGAGTTATCTTACTAGGTATCATTCTCTGTTCACCTCTGCTGTATATTGTGGTAAAATATGAAAGAAGTGTCAGATGGCATCCCTCCCTGCTCTGGGGTAATTCAGGGCCTAAACTAAAGGATTGTCTTCCTGGGGCACCTGGGTGGCTTGGTTGGTTAAGCATCTGCCTTTGGCTCAAGTCATGATCTCAGGGTCCTAGGATCGAGCCTCGGGTTGGGCTCTCTGTTCAGTGGGGAGTCAGCTTCTCCCCTCTCCCTTGAGGTGTCTAGGTGGCTTGGTCAGTTAAGTATCTTCCTTTGGCTCAAGTCATGATCTCAGGGTCCTGGGATCAAGCCCTGCGTCAGGCTCTCTGCTCAGTGGGAAATCTTCTTCTCCCTCTCCCTTCCCTCTCTGTGCCCTCTCTCTCTCAAATAAATAAAATCTTTTAAAAAAAGGAGAATTCCCTTCTCTTTGTTAATCATAAATTAAGTAACTAATAATTAATTGAAAGTAATTTAAGTAATTCTTTTAAAAGACATGGGAAAAAATTCTGAACTACTCGAGATAATATAAAAAGATGAACTGACCTAATCCCCTCCCCTCCGTTATGAATGTGAAGGCAGAACTATCAGAGAATCCAGCCATAGGCAGAAGCAGCAGGAGCTGAAAAGTCACAGACCCATGTGCACGCAAAATTTACCTTTGAGCCTAAAGTATAAGCAAGCGGAGGCCAATATGCCTAGAACCCATTTTTCCCAGTCCACTCATTAATCCTGTGGATCTCGGTTCGAACATCACCTCCTTCCAGAAACCCACCTAACCAGCCAGGTCCTCACACCCCACTCTACCCCTACCCCCAGATGCAGGGACTTGGTCAAGGTCCCCCGTCAAATCCTATGTGATTTTGTCTGTCACATTGACCACAGTTGTAATTATTTTTAGGGTTTTTGGTTTTTTTTAATTCAAGTACAATTAACATACAGTATTTACCACAGCTGGAATTAAACAGTCCTTTATGAGATCATCAGGAGCCTCCCTTTCTCCCCTGCTGGACTATAAGCTCCGTGAAGGCAGAGCCCATGTCCCTCCTTCTGTCACTGTACATACTCTCCATTTTCACACAGCACCTGGTTTGCTTCCAAAAATAAGTAAATGTTCCTCAAGAGGTTTAAGGAGAAGCCTTTACTCTGCAGAGGACACAGCCTGGAGAAGACTCAAGTGAGGAGTCTGGCTTCCAGAGGCAGGTTGGGGTTGCAGGGCCTGGAGAGATACGGCCCAGCCTCTAAGTGGAGAGCCCTTGGCCCCATTGTCCCCCAGCCCCTGGCCGCCAGCAAGGCAGTTCGCTGGTGCCGCAGTTCCTGTTGTAGGAGGCTTCATGGTGAATTTTTGGTTACCCACATATGTCCCCAAAACAGACAGCAGAGGCAAAGAGGCTTATGTGCCACGTAAGCGGAATCATTTCTAAATGGAAAGCTTCTCAAAGCCTCGGAAAGGAGTCAGTGAATCAAAGGTTTATATTCACTCACAAATTCCTATTTCTTTTTGTTTACAGAAAACTGGTTTGATTTTCCGTGTCTATCTTTTTGATGTTTACTTCACTGACTATATTAGGGCTTAGCTTCATCATTCTCTTTTCTTCTAGCTATTCAGGAAGAAAAAGGACCCCGATTGATATTTTATTAGTTTTTGTATAATAACTTGGGTTCAAAATACTGTATTTTTTTTTTCATTTAGTGTACTCTACGTGTCTTTTGGGAGTGTGAGAAATATTTTTTAAGAAAATTATGTTCAAATAAATAAGTAAAATATCTCCCTTCTCCTCAGTGGTCCTACACATCATACTTTATGTGGCTACTTTGGATAACCTTGCTGTTGAATTCTCTCATCGGTCTATACTTTTTGGAGGAATAAGGATCTCTTTTTAGGACCCAGGCAGAACATTACTTCAAAGCAGGATTTTTGGGACCAGATAAGTCCTTTGTTGTTGGGGGCTGTCCTGTGTGTTGTGGGATGTAAGGCAATCCCTGGCTTCTGCCCACTAGATGCCAGAAGCACCCACCCAGCCCCAGTTATAATAAACAAAACTGTCTCCAGGGGTGCCTGGGTAGAACAGTCAGTTAAGAGTCCAACTTCTGGTTTCTGCTCAGGTCATGGTCTCAGGGTCCTGAGATCGAGCCCCACCTCGGGCTCCCATGCTTAGCATAGCGTCTGCTTGTCCCTCTACCTCTGCTCTTTCCCCCACTCTCTCTCACTCTCTTGCTCTCATAAATATATAAATAAAATAGTTTTTAAAAAAATTGTCTCTGGACATTTCCAAATACCTGAGGGGCAAAATCAGTCCCTTAGGGAACCACTGGTTTATAGCATGGTAGAGACAAGCAGGCAGAGACCATTTCCTTATTCTTCAAGAAAGGCAGACAGAGATGAGGCAAGACCATCATTGGTCTTTTTGGTCATATATTTTTCCAATCACCAGTTTGGCCTCCGTGGTCCACTTTGTGTCTGGTGCAAAAATGCTTCATGATGTCCCATGCTTTGGTGAAAACACAGACCAGAAAATGTTTTTCTGAAATCCCTGGAGGCCTCCTTCCCCATCCAGAGTGTAGAGTGAAGAAAACACTCTATGGTGATCTAGTCAGACCGCAGTCTCCTGCTTATTACCTGTGTGCTCTCTGGAGAGCCCCAAGTTCCGTATTTGTATAGTACAAATATAGTACTTGGCCTCCAGATCGGAGAAGTTTGGAAGAATCAAATCGGAAGCTACACAATTTTGTTTTGCATAAGTGATGGTCAGACCAAGCAATAAGTCTCGATATATTGCCCTTTCCAGATAAGATGACTCTATCCTTAATGAAAGAGTGGGAGGCAGAACAGAGTGTGGCGATGGGTCTGGTCTTTGAAATCTGGCAAGCCAGGGCTGAAAGCAACCGTGTGCCCTTACCAGCCGTGTAGGTGGTTTGCCAACTTAGACACTTAAGCTCTCTGAGTTTGTCTTCTGTCATCAGTAAAATGATCCTAACACCCACTGTGTAAGGGGGATTGTCAGAATTATAGACTATATGCAAGGTACTTCGTACAAGTGTCCAGCATAGAGTAAGCACCCATCAACTATGCTTGCCATTGCTGTTGTCATTAATAAAGATGCAGAAAACATAGCTCTGTGGCTAATGCATTGGAGAAACATTTGGGAGCAGAATTTCCTTTAGGATCCCTGAACCAGAGCTTTCATAGCAACTTCCATTTAAATTGCTTTGCTTAAAGCCAACAGCATTGAAAGGCTAGAGAGATGCTGGAGAGATGAGTCCTCTCTCAGGCTGGGGTGACTGTATTTTATTCCTATCTATATTCAAAGCACCTAGCACAGTGTGTGGCCGGAGTAAGGATGTTCATAACTACGCTTGACAAGTTCTTGAGCATCTACAAATTTCCAGAAACCGTTCTAGGGTCTAAGAGAAGGAATAGGGATGAGCACAGACAGACACAGACCCTCACAGAGATTATAGTCCTATTGCCAAGACTGCAAATTAAAAAAACTCACAGGAAAATGGCCAATGTCAGAAAAGCCACACAATCCTTTTGCTCTCTTTCATTTTTTTCACTTACGATAGATGCTCAGTGACAGAGAAATCATTCTCAACTTGAAGAAAACCAGCATCACAAGAATAATGGTGAACAGAAGATGCAAAAGCTGCCACAGTCTCAGGGGGAGACGCTAGGGAGTGGTGGGAGTATGGGAAGGTGCAGAGGAGAGTGTCACTCCTGAATGGCAAAGATAGCGTATTCTCCGCATGGTTTTGAGATTTCAGGCTCTGAGGAAAACGGCACTTTGACAGTGGGGTGTTTATCATGGACAGAGGATGAGGCGCCATTGCAAGCAATATGGGCAAGATATAGGAGCCTGGGTTGCAGGAGCCAAGTTCCCTTCCCTGAGCCCCCAAGACTGAGCCAGGTACCTGGCAGCACAGGTGATGTCACATGACTAGGACGTAGATAATGAGTAGCCTAGCTCTTTATAAAGACTTTCTTTTTAACAGTCACCCAAATTCTACAGACCGGGGAGGGGAGGTGGGTACGTTTTCATTCAATCAACTTGAGAAGGCTTTCAAAAAATCCCCCTCTGGGTGATTTCAAGCATCTTATTCCTATCAGAAGCAGCCAATGGGATTAAGCCTCACTCTGCCTAGGCTAGGTCCTAATCCTTTTAGAATGGTTAGTTGTCTGTAGGATTTGTTCCATGGCTGGGGACGGTCTTAACTTCCTGGGTGCCTATGATTAGATTCTTGACGGGGTCACACAGGACGCTCCAAGCCAGATGAGAAGCAGGCTGCACCCAACTTCTTTTCTTTTCTTTTTTTATTTTGTTGTTTTGCTTTTTTAGATGGAATAGTCTACAAAGCTCTGGAAAAGGGACAAAATGAAGTAGGATTACAGGGAAAGGCCAAAGGAGCTGAAGGATGCTGAGAACAGAGAAAAGAGTTTGGGCCTATCGTAGTCTTAAAATACATGCAAAACAAAAGTCCAAAATGTGCCTTATTTACTACTGCACAGGACAACAGCTGGGACATTTTTGAGAAAAGGTCTGCAACATTCTACACCTAAGCAAAGGTACGCTGCTATGGGGTGTTTATTCTACGGGTTTCAGAGTTGTCTGTTTTTCTCTTGGCGCGCGTATAAAAGCCAGTAAAATTGAACACTCTTTTAATAACCCTTCCGGTACACTGTTATATATTAGATACAATCCATTGTGTCCTACCCCATATTTATTTTCCATAGCATACCACTGCTTTTGCACTAGACACTCTACCCTGTAGGGAGAAAAATGGGTCTAAACTATAAAGCTAGCCCTTTCTTTTCGCAGACATCCTGTAATTAGCTCAAGTTTTCATCTTTCATCAAGATCCTGCTACACAACCCAGGAAAGTTTTCCCTTCTCAACATGTTTTTGCCAGATGTTTCCACAAAAGAAATGTAAAGGCAGTTTTTTGTGTGCACTGGTGCATATGACTTCATCCTTAATGACCGCTTCAAAAGGCTCCTCCTCCTTAATTAAGCGAATTAGTTCTCCCCCGGTTCCTTTGTAAAGAACACCTATTGTCTCCGTGTCCACCGTCCTTCAGCATCCCAGCCGCCAGGTCATTGTCCCGTACGCCTTCCGGAGGGATCAGACTGCAGCTCCAGCCTCACTCGTTCCAAAGGTTCCGCACCCCAAATCCAAAATAAATACTTTCACATTTGACAAAAGAAAACTCAGTCACTGCACATGAATGCGTGAAACAGCTGCTATCTCTCCAATTAACCTTCCATTTTCCTCTGCTTAAGGGATGATTCTGTGTGGTAATATTATGATGAACTTGCCTCAGGATCAGCGGTGAGGCACTGTCTCTTTAGTTTGTCTCAGAGAGCAGTGTTTTCAGCTTTGCCAGAGAATATTTTTATGTTTCCTTTAAATATTTTTTCCTTTCTTATGTGCTTATCGGTCTCTACCGTCCACATAGAATTTTGGAAGATCAATACCGGAGGTGGCTTCTGGGGATCTGATTCAGCCCCTGTATTTGAGAGGTGGCAAAACTGAGAGGAAGCTAATTGCCCTAATCACGCATCTGATTAGATTAGTCAAGACGTCCGATGCCTTATTCCGAATCTTACATCTGCTACTAGCTGACGGACGGTGCTGACTTTTCCTGCGGAAACCCAAAACAAAACGACAAAATACCATCACTTCTTATCAATGACATAAGCTTGAAACCATTGAGGTTGATGCCTGTGTATACTTCCCAACGGTTGCAAGTCAGTATTTTTGTTCCAGTGATCTCGTGGGGTGGGCTGATCCTAGCCACACTCCCATTTAATAAATTTGGAAGGCAAAGTGAGTGTGAGCTCCCATGAGGATGGGTATATAGTTAAGTCTGGGTAGCTAGATAGGACTCCAAATCTCAACTTCACTTCTTATAAACAATGACCTGGGGCATGTTTTTCAATTTCTTGAAGCCTCAGTTTGCTCATGTAAAAGCTGGATTAGTGGGGTGCCTGGGTGGTTCAGTTGGTTAAGCATCTGACTCTTAGTTTCCACTCAGGTCATGATCTCGAGGTCGTGGGATTGAATCTGACATTGGGGCTCTGTTCTCAGTGTAGAAACTGCTTCAGATTCTCTCTCTCCATCCCGCTTGCTCTCTCTCAAATAAGTAAATAAAATTAAAAATAAAAAACTGGATTCATAATAGGAAGTTCTTCATAGAACTGCTGTGAGTGATGAATAAATGAATTGATGGGGGTAAGCATGCATAGTACAATGTGTGACACATAGCAAGCCGCTGACATGTTAACCCTTTGCTTCACCTGCTTAGAGACTGCCTAGATCAGAAGGTGTGGGAAAAGGAACAGAGGCAGGGTCACAGGTGAGGCTGGGATTTCAAGCCCAGGTAACTAGACATTCCTAGTACTCTCCAATGTCCTCCCCACCTCTCCCTCCTAAACACGAGAAGAACTACATTCCCTAGCCGCCTTTTGGTTAGGAAGGGCCAGGGCCTGAACTAGGATGAGTGAGATCAGCAAGGTATCTAAGGAGAAAAATCTGGGGAGCCACTGGCCCCCAGGGCCACACAAGCACCAACCCTGAGCTTGCATGACGCTGAGAGCCAGAGCCTTCCCAGATGTCTCACCAGGCACTTCCCTCCGCTCACCTACTCCCAGCCCCGGGTAAGGCCATGCGACAAGGTCTGGCCCGTGAGTTGCCCCTGGAAATGACCCTGAAGAGCCAGCACGCGGTGATTCTCTCCCTCTGCAGCTGAGAAGGCTGCTCGTTGCAGGTGGTGGAGCTCGGTGTCCACATGAAGCAGGGTCCCCTGCCAACCTGCCTGCACCTGTTGCAGGATCAAGAAATACACTGTTGTTGTGATGAGCCACTGAAATTTGGAGATGGTTTGCAACTACAGCAAAACCTAGCCTGTCTTTCTTCTCGCTATCATTTGTGTAATCCTCATCAAAATCAATCACTCCATTTTCATTGCTGTCAGCATGAGTAATGAACCCAGGCAGCGTGAGGTTTAAATATTAGCCATGACCCTTTCCAGTTGTATTTTCTCTGACCCTCCGTTTCCTCAGCCAAGAAAATGGCACCAATAAGGCAAAGCTTGCAGGGTTATTGTGTGGAGTAATTTGCGTCCTATTTGGCTATAAAGAGGAATGTCCTTCCAGAGGTGACTCCTGTGGGCAGAGAATACCCTGATGGCTCCAACGCCCAACCCGGTACCTTTGCACATGACACATGTTGCATCGAGGTTTGCTGATTAAGTCAAAGAAGACTTTGGTGTATGAGTTACAGCAGATTTTTTTTTCCAAAGCGAAAGCTATGAGCCATCAGTGCACCAAGAAAATGGCCCAGATTTTCTCCTGCATCTCTCTGCAAATCTCTTATTCTTTCAGTGCCTGCATCTGCTGAGTTGTCAAGGTTACCTCGCACCATCTTTGGAATATTATTAGATGTTGACCCATATTGTGTCAAAATTATACAGAGACCTGGATGTGTGTTTGCCTTCCCCACTGTTTCAACAATTAGCACTCTTTTCTGATCTGCTTCCCTCATTCAACTGCGTTTAGATATGCGAGAGGTTTTACAGCTTGGCTGTTCACCAGAATGACGTATCCTTCTGTATTCCCCTGAGTCAGTGAGATTTCAAGGGACTTAGACTCAAACCATGAACAATTGGCAAAGTTCTTTTCTTCACGTTCAGGTGAGATTCAGCCTCTTCCTTCTAAATGTGTAGATACCTCGTGGAGTTCCCTGCACAGGTAGGATCAGGTCTGTCACTCTCTTCAGCTTTCCTCCTCCTCCTCAGCATCCCCACTATCCCCATTGTATCCCTGCAGAGCTTTTCTTTGGTCCTGTGTTGGGGATTCCGCTAAGCACTTTCAATGCATCTTATCACTTAACCACAACGTTAGGAAAGAGGTGCTACTGGTAGTCCGATTTTGCAGATGAGGAAATTGAGGCTCAAGAGAGTAAGTTACTTACCCAAGGACACACAGTCCTAAATATCAGAGCTAAGATTAACCCCAGGTTTGGTTTGACTCCAAGTCCTGTGATCTTAGCTTTCCGATGTACTAAGGAAGAGATAAAAGTGAAGGGCCTCTCAAAGGTGTCCCAGTTTCTTTCCAACATGTGTTTGAAAAATGGCCGTGATAACTAAGATTCTGAGTATTTCAGTAAGAGATGGGAAGTGGAGAAAAATAATTGGTGATCCAGTGTGAAGAATGGGGCTTACTTAAATAAAGCATTACTCAGAAAAATACCCCCACCCCCACCCCAGGACGCCTGGGTGGCTTAGTCAGTTAAGTGTCTGCCTTTGGTTCAGGTCATGATCCCAGGGTTCTGGATTGAGCCCCGAGTGGGGCTCTCTGCTCAGTGGAGAATCTGGTTCTCCCTCTCCTTCTCCCTCTGTGCTTGCTCTCTCTCTGTCAAATAAATAAATACGATCTTAAAAAAAAAAAAGAAAAAGAAAAATGCCCCCCAGTGTCTTTACAAGCTAGACATTTAAGAGAATAGTAAAGGAATGTTACTTGGCAAAATTATTTATTAGGAGAAGGTATTGTTAGAGTCACTTCTAAAGGTGTACATGGTGAGATTAAAAGTTAAAGAAGAGAAAAGTCATGTGAATATTAGCCTCCAGGCCAGTGTAAAGTATTATAGCTTGTTAAAATAAATTTTCTTTCAAAAATTACCTTTTATTTATTTTTTTAAGTTTATTATTATTTTCTTAGTAATCTTTACACCCAACCAGGGGCTCAAACTCACGACCTTGAGATCAAGAGTTGCATGCTCTTCCAAGTGAGGCAGCCAGGTGCCCCTCAAAAAACTACCTTTTAAAACTGAATTTCTTTAATTGTCGAGGTTGAACATCCTATGTTTGTTGTCCATTTTTATCTTCTTCTCTGCGAATTAGCTACTCATAAAAATTGCCATTTTCCATGGAAATCTCCACGGGTATATATGAATAATTTGCAAGAATGTTTTATGTATTATGGAAATTAGGCTTTTTGGTTGTCATTATATTGTAAATATTTCCCAAGTTTGTTGTTTATACTTCCTTTGTTTATGGCATTTTCTGTTTAAATATACTTTTAATTTAAAAAGGTAGTTTTGAGGCTTCCAGTGACAAAGAAAGAATTTGGATGTCAAATCCAGTTTCACAAATCAATTTCATGCCAGTAACGAGAAGGCAGGGAGCCACTGTATAATTTGTGAGGCAATTTGCGGAAAGCTTCCTGTTAGTCTCTGGGCATCATTAAATAATAGCCATGTGCTGATTTGGCTACTTTCCATGAAACGCCTTACAGCCACTCTATCAGCACTCCCATCAGTTTGCAACGCCTGGCTGGTCATAATAGGTGTTAACATCAGCCCATAAAACTATTGCTACTTTATGGATTTGTTGAAATGTCAAGTGATTTGCTACCAAGAGAAAGAATGAAAGAAAGAGGATGAAAGAAAGCTGGAAAGGAGGCAGGGCGCAAGGAAAAAAGGAAAGAATGCAAGAGAAGGAAGGAAATGGAACAAGTAAAAAGGTAAAGAAAGAAGTAGGAAAGAAAGTTATTGAAAGGAAAAGGAAAGGTTAAAAAAAGGAGAAAGTAGAAGGAAAGAAAGTAGAGAATCCAAATACAAGTGAAGATGGATGGATAGAAGGAAAGAAGGATGGGATGGGAGGAAGAGAGGGAGGGAGAGAAGGAGAAAATAAAAAAAAAAGTAAGGCTAAATCCATTCTAACTATTCAAAGAATCATAAATCCCAGGGATGAAAGAGAATACACAGTTTCTTTATATCTAAAGCTCTTATTTTACTGGAAGAAAAACTCAAGCCGAGAAAGGCTGAGTAACTTGCCTCACTCACACAGCATATTCATACCAGAATGAGAGCCAGATTCCAGCCAGATCTTCCAATTCCCAGTCTAACCTGCCTTCTCTCACACTCTTTTATTTCACTGGAAGCTTGCTATTGACTTAAGCTGACTTAAAGTAATATCTAATGTAAATAAGACTATAGCTCAAAATGGGCCTTCTGCTAGACCAGAAAGTCTTACCCCTGTGATTTTTTTTTAACTGCAGCACATTGCCATAACAGAATTTGACCTTTAATGTGTAAACTTTAAAAAGACAGTTGAGCTAGCAGTTCCTTCCTATTTAAAAAAAAAAAAAAAAAAATTAAAAAGAAATGTTCATAATCTATAATAGAAAAATGTATTTCAGAGGAAATTACTGAAGTAAACATAGGAAAAGGCTACAGTCTTCAATACTGTTTGGAAGAATTTTGATTTTTTGATTGATACCTGAGGAACATTGTACTTTTTTCTATTGCCATTTGAGGTCAGATAGTCAAAGATAAAGAAAAGCAGGAGGTTGTTGTCATCACACTTGACTTTCCCTCAGTGAGTGGGATTTAAGATAGATTTATGAGTTTCCTAAGAAGGCAAGTGAAGAGTGAGTTGTTGAGCATCAAAAGGAAAAAATGTGAATGACTGGAAAACCAAAGTATTTCTCCAAATGCACTCACGTACAGAGAATATTCCCTTCAATGTGGTATAAATGTCCCTCTCCTTCTTTTAGTCGGAGGCAGGGCTGAGAGAGAGCTCATGTTACCTTTCAGTCCCATGATTCTATATGATCCTATAATACTACACAATCCCTGTGGCCTAATTAACTGGTTATTGCTGTAATTTGCTATTTTACTTTGGCAGTGGGGAACTTGCTTCATTCTATTAATTTATTCTGGATGGCCTTCTGCTGTATTAGCTTAGCTGAGTAGAATTTGTGCCAATGAGGTCAGAGTATTTACTTTCATTCAGTCATTCAACAAATACTTACTGCACTACTTACCCATCTGGCGCTGTTTTGGGTGTTGGGCAAACAGCATAAACAATACAGATTAAAACAACAACAACACCTGCCCTGACAAAGTTTGCACTCTAATAGGTGGCTGAGGATAGACAATAAATAAATCGATACAATCATACATGGTATGTTGGGTAGAAATAAGTGCTATGGAGAAAAATAAAGGGATAGAGAGGACAGGAGTAGTAGAAGAGCCTTAATTTAAGATGAGATGATAAGGAATTCAGGTAAGATGTCTCTTTGATGAGTAAGGAACTGAAAAAGATGAGGAGTGAATCTTTGCAGGCTACGGGAACATGCTTGAGGACGCCATTCAGGATGCATGGTGAAGCGCCATGAGGGGTAGAGCTCAGAGAGGTGGGGGAGGTCCAGATCTTGTGGAGTCAACTAGCCATGGGAAGGACTTTGGCTCTAACTCTGAGTGAGATGAAAAGAGAAACCACTGGCGATGCTTGAGCAGAGGACATGATCCATATTTTCACATGATCCCATTGGCTGCTGGGTAAGGAAGAGTGTGTTCAAGGGCAAGGGCAGGGGCAGAGTGAGCACTCAAGAGATGATGATGACCAGCATGGCCCAGTAGCAATGGAGGCAGAAGGCTATGGCAGATGCCCCTTCATCTATGAAGACATGCACATGCATCTTGAGACTAGGAGTAACCGAACTTATTAATGGATTGGATGTGAGGTATGAAAGAAAGAGAGGACTCAGGATGATTCCGAAATGGGTCTGGTTATCTTCATTCCATTATCTGTTCAAGTAAATCTCCAGTGTCCCCCACAACCCTCTTCTTCTCTACCTCCACCCAGCCCAGTTCCAGCTGTGCTGACAGCCAATATGTTAATACAAGTTGCCTGCCCCTAGGACTTATAGAATCGATTCTGGTTTTCCCCTTGATGTGGATTAGCAGAGTCCACACTGAGTTTAAGACTGTAATCATAACTCATTTTTTGCCCAAGTTGCTTCTTCATCCTTTTCTGTGGCTTCTAGACTTCTATTTCCGTTTTAATGGCCTGATTATATATGAGCCTTTGTTGTTACTTGGAAACCTCTGGAGAAACATAGAGCAGAGGGCAGAATGGATGGATGGACAAGAGAAAGAGATAAAGGGAAAGAGACAAAGGAAGAAGGGGTTGAGAGAGAGAGACAGAGAACACAAAATGGCCAAATAAAAATTGATAAGTTGAGTTTGAACGTGAAGAAACAGATGTAAGAGCACAGTAACTGGGAAGACAGTGTGCGAGAATGGATCAGATGGATCCACTGAAAGAATGGATCAGATGGATTCACTGAAAGAACGGATCAGATGGATCCATCCAAGATGGATCAGAACAGAGCCATCACCCACCGCAACTATCAAGAAAAGATAAGATGCTCACTGGAAGTGTAACCGTAGCGTCTTCCCCAAGCCGATGACTAATAGAACCTACATGCACGATTCATATTAATTTATTGTGGCAAAGGATAAAAAACAGAGAACAAGATTTAAGACTAGGAAGAAAACCTGAGTTTGGTATATGCTAACTCAAAGAAAGAAACTTTTCGTAACCTCAAGGAGGACAATATTCTAAATTTCTAGCTCTAAAAAGAGAGGATGAATAGTAGCACCAGGATGATGATTTTGGATGTGTCAAGTTTATCGCTGTAAGACCAGATTTATTTATACGTTCATATTCCATCTCCTTGCATGACGGCTTTTAAGAAAAGTGCCTGGGTAGCTCAGTCAGTTAAGCCTCAGAGTATTGATTTCCACTCGGGTCTTGATCTCAGGGTCATGAGACTGAGTCCCCACAGCAGGCTCCGCGCTTAGCATGGAGTCTGCTTGTCCCTCTCCCTCCCCCTCTCCTCCTCCTCTCTCTCTCTCTCTCTAAAAACGAATAAATAAAATCTTTAAAAAAGAAGAATCTACTATCTAGGTGGTTAAAAAAAAAAAGAATATATATAATAGAAAAGGAGAAAAGAAAAAAGTTGCAAAAATAAGAGTGAAGAGAAAATATTGATAATAAAATAAAGGCGAGGATAAAATTAATGCATTCCCACTCATCCTCCAGAAAAGAAAAAAACAAAAAACAAAAAACAATACACATACATGAAGTTCTATGGAGTCACTAGAGATAGTCTGTAAATTTGGTTTTGAGCCTCCTACCAACTGAAGCAAAGAGAACAATATGATCCTAAAGAAAAACCTACAGTTTCTATAAGACTAAAACAAACCAGCAGTATTGTGGAAGCTAAGACTAAAATCTAAAGAAACTGTGTTCTGTGGAACCACCACATATAGATAAAAACCTTGACAATAGTCTTTCAACAAATGCAGTAACAGTGCGTGAGGGTTTCCTTTTCCGCATACCTCTCCAAAACGTGTTACTTCTTTTTGATACTAGCTGTTCTGAGCAGGGTATTATCTCACTGTGATTTGGGTTTGCATTTCCCTGATGATTTGTGATGTTGAGCGTCTTTTCATGTGTCTGTTGACCATCTGGATGTCTTCTTTGGAAAAATATCTATTCGCTCCTCTGCCCAATTTTTAATTGGATTATTTGTTTTTGGGGGGGTAGAGTTGTATATGTTTTTTGTATTTTGGATATTAGTCCCTTATTGGATCTATCATTTGCAGATATCTTCTCCTATTCAGTAGGTTGCTTTTTTGTTTTGTTGATGGTTTCCTTTGCTATGCAAAAGTTTTTTATTTGGTGTAGTCCCAGTAGTTTATATTTGCTTTTGTTTCTCTCGCCTGAGGAGACACATCCGTAACTATGTTGCTAAGGCCAATGGCCAAGAGATTACTGCCCATGTTTTCTTTTAGCAGTTTTATGGTTTCAGGTCTCACTTTTACGTCTTCTAACGTTCTTAAGAAATTGTTCATCTTTTCCTCTTCTTAATCGAAACATCGCTAGTTAATTCCGGTAACTTTTATTTCTCATCAATATGTTTTAGAACTATTGCAAATGTACCATAAAATGATCCTTGCCACAGTGGTAACAATTTGACCTAGCTGTCACTTTCTTTATGCCAGCTGATAGGCAACAACTTCTAGGTGTAAGTTCCACAGATATTTTATGTAAAACAATGACATCCTTTGTAACTTCTGTCATTTGATCTGTGTCAAACAAGCTTTCTGGAAACAAATCTATTTGAAAGATTCTGCTGCAATTAGAGCTGAAGGCACTAGATGAAAACCTTCTGATTAGAGCCAAAGAAGCCAAGATTATTGGTGCTGCTGTGGGTGTGTTTGGGGTTAGCAGAGTTCTGAAGGTCACCATCATTAGTGTCAATGTGGCCACAGAATGCATCTCTCAACTTGCTCAGCTATAACAAATGTGCTTAAAACTGAACTAATTTATAATCTAAATGCATGTGTAGGATAGTAATCAGGGTACTGTGCTGAGTCAGGTGTTATGTTTTAGGAAAAACAAAAGGTATGTTAATATTTTATTCATCTTCAAATTAATTATAAATTGCACTTCCTTGTATAGCTCAGGCAAATGAGTGTTCAAATTAATGTATAAAAATAAAAATGACATTTTTTTTTCCTGGCACCTGTTGGATGACAGAGAATTATAATCAATGGCAAAATTGCCCTTGAATGCAAGTTTTCATTTCCTCCCACGGGGTGGTCAGAACGTCCGGGAGGGCTCGCCCTCAGCCCCTTCAGAAGTCCCCTCTACCTCCTCTCCGGTGGCCTGTCCCACTCATTCTTGTGCCTCTGCAGATATTGGCGTAGGTGCAGATCACTTTCACTTCTGCTGGGGAAATTACAACACACTTGTTTAAACGGCAGAGACCGGGAGCAAACTTAGATCTTCAGACACCAAACTCTTGGACTTGAGAGAATCAGGAACCTTTCAAGTCCAGCAGCACCAGAAAATGCCTGCATGTCTGAACAAAGCACAGGAGCAGGAAGGAGAAGAAATAAAAAGGAGTTAGGAAGGGAATAGGGGGAGAAAGCAAGAGGGGAAGATGGAAGCAAATCGTTTATGCACTCATCTATGGAACAAATCCTCCTTAGACATGGGAAGTCCGGCACCAGACCGCACATGTTAGTTTTCACTAGGGTCGGACAGGGGGATATCTGCTGACTCGGTAGCTCTCAGCTGAACCAGGAAATGCACCAAAATGAGGAGAGTCACCGTATTAATCAGGGGCACTTTGAAGCAAGTTAGACCGAAAAGAAAGAATCCTCTGATGTGAATTTTTCTCTTCTTGTGAATTCCCCGCTTCATGTTCAAAGCAGAGAACACACCAGCAGTAGCTTTTGTCCACTAAGTGTCGTGCAGTTGGCTTCTTCTAGAAAAAAGGAATCTGCGTCACTTCGAAGTTAGATTTCTGTTCTGTTGCTGTCAGAGCATTGGCCCAGAAAGGGAACCAGTTTCTGCGATGACTGCTCCAAAAGCAGGTGCAGTTTGCGTCCCACAGATGTTAGCTTTGATAAGCACTTACTGAATGCCCCCTCCGGGCAAGAATGGAGAGAAACAAAGCAGAGCTCCTACTGCCTCGGGCTTTAATTGTAACTTCATAATGAGAATTTTCATCTGTGTGGCTCCTTCTCTAAAACACAAAGAAGGCTTTTCAGAGGCTGCTTCATTGATGAGTCAAGGAAGGAAAGTAGGTGGTATTTTTATTCCCATTCCCCAGTTGAGTAAAGTGAGTTCTAATGAAGTCAAGTTACTTGCCAAAAGTCACCCAGAGGTCAGAGCATCAGAAAAAAAAAAAAAAAAAAGAAGGAAAGAAATGATCACAGGACTGTGTCATACGCTCAGTAGTTTAAACTGAAAAGGAAGAAAACATTTTTTTGGTGTGTGGACTTATCTAAAAAGAAATGCGTTGCTCTGTTTCTCAATTTCATTATTTCAGCAAGTAAGAGCCGGCGCTATTCCAGGCAAGGAGGATCTAGCAGTGAACAAAACAAAACTCACATGGGGCTTGCATCTCGACAGGAGAGCCAGAGAATGCATTTTTAAAATATGTAAAGTGCTATGAAGAAAATACCCTGGTGAGAGGGTAGTGAGTGGGGATGCTGTTTTGGATGGAGTGGGGTGTGATATTAGAACAGGGATCTGAGCGAAGGGAAGAAGAATGTCATGTGGACATCTGAGGGACTCCAGGTGGGGGACCAGCAAGGAGGAAGGCCATCATGGAGGAAAGTAGTTGGCAAGTTCAAGAAACAGCAAAAAGACTGTGGCCAGAGAGAACCAGGGGCAGAGGCACGGAGATTTGGGCAGCAAGACTGCAGGGGGCCAGGGTGGCAATGCGGGCTTTGACTAAGTGGGTCGGGGAGCTTTTGAGGGTTAGAGCCAAGGACTGCCAGGACGTGGGTTAGTTTTCACAGGATCCCTTTGACTGGTGTGAGAAGAATAGACTTTAGAGGGGCAAGTGTGGAAGAGGGGAGAGCAGTCAGGAAATTGTTGCACTCTTCTAATCTGAAACTCGGTGAAGACTCAGGGAGGCAGGCAGCAGTGGAAGGGGGCTGGGGGTTGTGGTCATTTGCAGCATGTGTTCTGAACATGAAGTCAATGGGATTTGCTGAAGGATTAGAAAGGAGGAGAAAGAGAACGTGAGGTTTACAGATCAGATAATCTAGCTGGCCTGTAAGCCCTTGGCAACTTAGCTTTGCAGGATACCCATCAGAGCCCAGGAAAACATTCCTCTCTTGGGCACTCAGTCTTTTGATCTAAATAGGATGGACAACACTGTGTGTTCAGTCCTGATTCCACCTTTTACTAGCTGAAAGACTAGGGCAAGTGAGTAGCCCTCTCTACTCCCCAGGCTCTTAGCGGTGAATTAAGGATGATCATTTCTGCGGTTCCTACTTTAAAAGGATGTTGAATAAAACTCTGTAAAGATGAGGCAACATCAGCTTAGGACTTATTAGTTACATCATCATCACCATCAGAGTTAACTTTAGGAGTCAATTGAGTTGCCTTTGGTGTATCAATAGATTCTAGGCAGTTCTGCTGTCCCAAATTCTCTCTCCAATGTCTTGCCATGGTGAAAGAATTTGACAATGAGCCTGATTCCTTTCTGTTAAGGCACTGTGGACCTCAGACATCCTCCTTTAAAATAGAAATTTTATTCTATTCTATTCTATTATTTTATTCAGATGACAAGTCATTTGTCATTTTGGGTGAATATACACATCAGATTGTTTTTCTGCCATCAATGGCTAACTTAAGTTGCAATGGGAGAAAGGAAAGAATAAATATGGGGCGGAGAAGGCAACAGTTGTGGGGCTGCTGAGTATACCGTGGACAGATTGAGAAGATTCCCTGGAGGAGGAGCCTCCAAAAAGAAACTGTGTCGACGGCGAAATGCCGTCCAGATTTGCCTGACATCATGGTGTTTCTCTCATCTCATAAAAATGATGTCTTAGAAGCACACCTCCTTGAAATAATTTTGACAAGTAGCTACAGAAGCCAAATTGCTCTAGAAAGACATTGAATTCATGGGGAGTCATATGCTCTTGTGGCCCCCTTGGCTTGCTTTGTTTAAACAAACTGGTCCCCACAGCACACTTCGATTATGGGTGTCCCTGCTTTGCCTGAGCGTTTTAAGAGTCCCTTTCCCCTAAATATCTTTGAAAATGCCCAGGGGTGCTGACATGTGCTCAGAAATCATTCCTTCGAGTGTCCCCATCATGACAGGAATCCAGGGTCTCCGATGCTTCCATGAAGATGTCCCTCAGGACTAGAGGTCTGTCCCCATCACCGTTGCTATCACAGTGACCAGTCCCTGGAAATCCTGCAGGCCCAATGTTGTTAAATTTGGAATACCTGCCAGTCAAGCTGGGAATGCAGCAAAGTGACAGCTGAAGGCTTGCTGAGGAGTCCCACAGCAAATTTGTTTAACCTCGGTTGTGATGGTGGTTTGTGGCAGGGCCTTCTCCCTGGAGGTGTGGCGGCCGGCTGCAAAGCTCTATGAGCCCCATGATGTTACTACCCTTAGAGAGTTATCATTCTTTCACATCACAGCCACTGTGCTTTTCTTCAAGGCTGCTGATGAGCCTGTGGGGTGTCTGGGTGAGGGCAAGTTCTGGTGTCAGCTGAGATACCATCTGTAACTCCACTCTTCGCTAATGGCAACCTTTATCGTGGGAAGCAGTTTAGCTCTTCCCTGGAGACCTGCTCCTCTCCATAACTGTCCTCCACTGGGGAGCGAGTGCTGTCCTTTCTGCACATTGGTGGGCAAGATTTTGATTTTTCTCAGGAGGCTCCTAAGCCCTGTTGAAAATCAGTAGATAGAGGGGCGCCTGGGTGGCTCAGTGGGTTAAGTGTCTGCCTTCGGCTCAGGTCATGATCTCAGGGTCCTGGGATAGAGCCCCACATCCGGCTCTCTGCTCAGTGGGGAGCCTGCTTCCCCCTCTCTCTCTGTCTGCCTCTCTGCCTACTTGTGATCTCTCTCTCTCTGTCAAATAAATAAATAAAATCTTAAAAAAAAAAAAAAAGAAAGAAAATCAGTAGATAGAAATGATAGCGTCGGGGGTGGCCGTGGCCTGCCTCCACTCCCAGGAGCTCCAGAGCCACAGGTCCTGCTCAGTCCTGGCACTCTGCAGTCCTCCATCATGTCTGCAACTTTTCCCCCTTCTGCTCTGAAGGGACCCCAAACAGGACATCCCATGAAACCACAAAGATTCAAACCTTCCCCCTCCTCCCCGTATCTCTGGGCAAGTAACAGCACAGCGGGTAAAATTTATAACATGCTTAGCTGGTACTCATGGTTCCCTGGGAGTTTCTGAGTGAGATTCGGAGTTGGTTCCAAAGAGTGATACATTTTTAGTGTTTGCATGTAAGTGCTTAGTGCTCCCGAATAGTAGGGCAGGCCCTTGCTGGGGACGCAGTCTGTGAGACACAGGGTACCAGCATCATTTCTTAACATCACACGCATCGTGAAACTTTTCTCCTCATCAAAGTGAAATATCTTCATGGTGTAAAGTTAGGAAAGTACAGAAAAGTATGTTGAAGAAAATAGTAATCGACTCTCATCTACTTCCCACAGATAGCCATGGTTAATATTTTAATGCATTTCCTGTGAAATTATGTAGCATAAATTAGTATCTTTTAGGAAACATCTAATATAAAGCATAAAATACATAAAAATCTAGCAGAAAAAGAGATAGTCTAATACACATACAATATATACACACGTGTGTATGTATATATAAAATAATAGGTATATATTAAGGATAAGTAGATATGAATAAGTATAAATAAAAAATGTGTATGTATATGTGTATTTTATTGTGAACATTTTCCCAGATAATTAGAAAAACATGATCTTCCAGGGCAGCATTCTGTCTTATGGATGCAACAAATTTAAACATTGCCCTGTTGGTTGGTATTGAGGTAGTTTCCAATTTTTTATTATCACTACACTGCCTCTCTTATCAGTGAGGGAGAACAAATTCTTAGGAGCCGAATTTCTTTCTCAAGAGATCTATGTCTTTGGCATCTACTAATATAAATAGCTGAAATGCATGCAGAGAGCTGGTTCTAACTCAGTGCCGGGCAGGTTCCAGCTGTGAGACGGGGCGAAAAGAAGGCAGTGGCCCCCGGGGCACCTTCAGCTTTTGCATCAGGTGGGAAGACTCTTGACCCCAGTTTCTAATATTCCTCTGCCTGAAAGTAGACACAGAACCTTGTCAAAGCATGGAACTTTTGTTCTGCCTCTGCAAAACCTACCTGGAAAATGAGGAGAAGCTCATCGACTTTGTAAACTGTAAGCACCTCTCCAAGGTTGAGGTACTAGTTTCACCGTATCATGTGGTTAGAGAGCTGAAGTGAATGAATTGGGGTCCTGGCGTCGGACTGTGGGTTTTGAGTCCTGCCTCCATCATTCATTCTGTATTCTCATGTAACTTGGCCAAGTCACTTAACTTTCTTTTCCTCATCTTTAAAATGAATGATAACAGCACTTACCTCACAGGTAAAATCAGGCATTTAAGGCGTGCATCATGTGTTAGTGACTATTATTTAGACTCAGTATGAAACTGCCACTTGCTTCCTGTTAAGGGTTCTTAAAGCATGGGTAGTAGGAGTAGTTAAAATTTAACCAAAATACCAAAGTAACTTTATCCGAAGTGTCAAATCAAATCAGTAAAGTCAGTGTTTTTCAAAATATGTGCCCCGAAGTTGTAAGTGCTGTAGAGTGTTCCCCAGGGACCTTTGCTGGGGGATGGGTGGTAAGCAGAATCGAAGGGCAGCCAGGTCTTCAGGACCCCCACCACATGGATTTGTTTTTATGGCAAGAATTGTTGGCTGACAAACAAAACCATTTCTTCATCTTGAATGCACAACTAGACCTCCTGTCCCATGTCCCGGGCAATTAGGCATTACCATGTGACACTGTGGGCCGTACGGTCTCTGTCTCAACTACCCCCAACTCTACCATTACAGCGTGAAAGCAGCCTTAGACAACAGGTAAACAAATGAGTGTGCTGTATCCCAGTAAAACCTCACCAAACTTTGCTGTCGTTTGCCAACCCCTGGACTAGAGCATGGCGAGCAAGGGAGAGTTACGTGGGGGCGGTTGGAAGGCAGAACTTGCCAGATAGGAAGGACCTCGTGGACCCCAAGGTGAAGTTTAGCTTTTACCCTCAGATCAGGAGGGAAAGCTTCAGAAGGTTTTAGAAAGGGGTATGGCCTGATATATATAAACCCAATCCTCAACAGATCAGTGTTTCAGCTTGCAATCACCGTGTGAACCACTGGCCCCATTTAAGTATCCCTCTGTGAATTTCCTAAGGAAATTTTAAGCAAGCTCCTGATCAAGATGATATCTTCAAGGAAAGACCAGCAGGCAGACCCCAAAGGGCTTCACGAGATGGCATTTATAACCTAGACGAAGTTGCCTTGGCTTTAGCACTGATCCCTAGGTAGCATCAGAACCCTGAATCTCAGTCCCCCATCGCTCTCTTCCTGTCACTGAATTCAGGTGATTAGCATAGGAAGTCAGAAGCACAACTAAATAAGTATCCATGAAAAACATAATTGCCCTGAAGAAGAAGCCTATTCACTCCCCATAGACAGAACTACCTTTGAACAACATAACAATAATCCTAGCGGTTACCATTTATTAACAAAGTGCCGGGCACGGTAGAAAGCGCTTTATATGATTACCTGGTTTAATCCTCACAATAAGCCCATCTGGAGGAAACTGTGATTAAGCCCCCTTCACAGAAAAAGTCAGAGGTTCTCTAACTTGTAAGATGACCAAGCGAGTGAGTGTTAGAGACGGGAGCTGAGCCCACATGGTGTGAACCAGAGTCTGGGCACTCAACCACCACGATGTGATATCCCAGGGCAGGCAAACCTGTTCAGAAAGTTGCTAGTGAGCATCGGATCAGTTAGGGGAAAAGAAGGCAGGGAAATCCAGCTTTATGGTGGTCAGGCGAACATAGCCCGAGGCATTCACCTCGCTTAAGAACAGCGATGCCGGCTGGTAGGTCCTCAGCTCACAGTCCTGTGGTTCCAACACTCTCTCCACCTCCGCCCCAGCCCGTGGCCTTCCTGCTGCGAAAGGAAGTACTGGACCTGAAGAATCTCCTCGATGGGGCTGGAGGAAGTACTGCTGAGGTTTGTTTTACCGACTCTCTTTTCCCTCTGTGTCTCATCTTATCTGTCTTTCTGTGCCTTTGGATGAATTTGCCACCATTTTATGTGAGTTTCATAATTAAACTCTGAGGGTAATTCCTTCAGCCCCACCCCAACATCAGGCAGTCCCCGACATGATTAATCTCCCCATCTAGTAAGACTGCAAAATGCTTCAGAATCCTTATTTATATCTTCACGGGGGTGAGGGAGAGCCATATCTGGAGTACAAGCATCAGTAAGAACAGTTTGCCACATTAAGTAATGCAAATCCTAACCTTCTACTGTGTAGACCAGGATCCCTCCTCAAGGATTAGAAATACACTTGCCTAGGTGTGCTCAGGAGTTCACTGAGGAGAGTGAATTAGCATTTGAACTCTTTTTTTTAAAGATTTATTTATTTTAGAGAGAGAGAGAGAGTGTGTGTGTGTGTGCGCGCGCGCGTGTGTATACAAGAGTAGGGGGAGGGGCAAAAGGAGAGGGGAAGCAGACTCCCCACTGAGCTCAGAGCCCCACATGGGGCTCAATCCCATGACCCTGAGATCATGACCGGAGCTGAAACCAAGAGTTGGACGCTTAACTGACTAAGCCACCCAGGCGCCCCCTGAACTCTTTTAAAAGAGAGCAGAAATGAATGAAAAGATTTGCTTGAATGGACAACACTAAGTCCATAGGATCTGTGAATTACATTCCCAAGAACATATCGAATTCTGCCCACAGACTAAGCGAAGTAAAAGCACATATAAGGAACAGAGCAGATGCTGTTGGCATGGTCTTGTAGAGAGACAAGCTGAGAGAAGGCAGCAGCGCACAAGGGCCCACGGGTTAGCCCCAGATTCACAGCTGTTTGGTGGGCCACAAGAGCTCGTGCATGTCCCAAAAAGACTCAGTGGGACCTACGAGACAAGGTTTGACCCACTAATTAGTGTACCATGAAGTTTTAATAAAAACAGTTTTTTCCAAGTGCTGTTTTGATGACCACACGAGTTATTATATGGGAGTTTAGAAGTTAGTCAAAGCAGTCTCGACAATCAGATCCTTTCAGCTCGGCCTTCCCTTGGCCCCTGCCTACTCTTGATCATAATCTGAATCAAGTTTAACTTGTCAACTCGAATGGAACATGTATTTTTGTAAAACAAATAGTAATGGTATCACTCTTGTGCTTTATTATTTCAGCTGATTTGTATCAATGTATCAACATTCCAAAGAAAATAGAAAGTGTATGCTGGTTTTAATAACTTCTTTCTGTTTTATTATTGCCATTGACGTAGAATTCATGTGATATAAACTTCACCATTTTAAAAAATACAATTTACTGTGTTTTAATATCCTCTTAATTTTGTATATCCTCACTACCTACTCCCAGAACTTTGCCATCACTCCAGCAATAAACTCTGTACCAGCTAGAAGTCACTCCCCATTCCCTTCTTCCCAAACTCCCCGGCAACCACTATTCAACTTTCCATTTTCGTGGATTAGACTAACATGACTAACATTAGACTAACATTATTCCGGACTAACATGTATCGATCAGTACTTCATTCCTTTTTTTTTTTTAAAGATTTTATTTATTTATTTGACAGAGAGAGAGAGATCACAAGTAGGCAGAGAGGCAGGCAGAGAGAGAGGGGGAAGCAGGCTCCCCGCTGAGCAGAGAGCCCGATGCGGGGCTCGATCCCAGGACCCTGAGATCATGACCTGAGCCGAAGGCCGAGGCTTTAACCCACTGAGCCACCCAGGCGCCTAGTACTTCATTCCTTTTTATGGCTGAATAATGTTCTTTTGTATGGATATACTTTTGTTTATTCATTCATTCATCGGGTGATGAACCTTTAGGTCATTTCTACTTTTTGGCTATTAAGAACAATGCTATTGAGATGCCTGAGTGGCTCAGTCAGTTCAAGTGTCTGCCTTCAGCGCAGGTCATGATCCCAGGGTCCTGGGATCCGCTCCTTGCTCAGCAGGGACTCTGCTTCTCCCTCTTCCTCTGCCCCTCCCCCTGTTTGTGCTCACTCTCTCTCTCTCTGACAAATAAACAAATAAAATCTTAAAACAAACAAACAAACACACAATGCCATTATGGACATTCATGTATTAGTTTTTCTGTGGATATAGGTCTTTTTTTCTTCTGGGTAGATACTTAGGAGTGGAATTTCTGGGTCAGATGGTAGCTCTATGTTTAGCTTTTGGAGGAACTTTCCTGGTGGCTGCATCATTTTACATCTCATCAGCAATATATGAGAGTTGCAATTTCTCCACATTCTTAGCAACACTTCTTATTTTCCCATTTTTTTATTATAGCTGTCCTAGTGGGTATGAAGTGATACATCGTGTTTTTTATCTTCATTTCACTAGCGACTAATGATGTTGAGCATCTTTTCATGTGCTTATTGGTCATTTTACGTCTTCTTTAGAAAACTATTCAAGTCATTTGCCTATTTTTAAAAACATAAGTTCATCTTTTTATTATTGAGTAGTAAAAGTTTATTATATATATTGGATCTAGACCCTTATGATTTGCGAATATTTCTTCCATTCTGTGGGTTGTTGTTTCATTTTCTTCATAATGTCCTTTGAAGCAGAAAAGCTTTTGATTTTGAAGTAGTCCACGTTGTCAATTTTTTCCTTGTTTTTTGTGCTTTTGGTGTCATGTCTAAGAAACCATTGTCTAATCCAAGTTTATGGAGATTTACACCCGTGTTTTCTTCTTAGTGTGTTATTATTTTAGCTCTTGCATGTAAGTCTTCGATCCATTTTGAGTTAAGTTTTGCATATGGTATGAAGTAAGAGTCCCACTTCATTTTTCTGCATATGGCTATTCAGTTGTCCCAGCACCATTTGTTGAAAAGATTATTCTTTCTTCATTGAATAGTCTTGACATTCTTGACAAGAATCAGTTGACAACAGACATGCGGGTTTCTGGACTCTCACTTCTTTTCTCTACTGATCTATATTTCTCTCCTTATGAGGGTACCACAGTATCTTGATAACCGTAGCTTTGTAGTAAGTTTTAAAATGAGGAATCTTGAGTCCTCCAAACTTACTCTTCTTTTTAAAGATTATTTTGCTATTCTGGGTTAATAACTTTTTAAAACATCGAGTTAAAAGTGAAACTGCAACTCTCTACTTTCAAGAAGACACTATAACCTCTGCTTTGTAGGTAGTAGGTACTTTTGAAAATGCTTGTTGCAGGGAATAGTTTAATTTCATCTCTGTTCAAATTCTGAAGGCCAAAGTCACTTCTGTGGAGCCTATCCTCAAGTCCATCTCCTTTCTGAGAAAATAACTCTTTCCTTCCTATTCTGTAAATACATCTATTCCAGCACCTGGAACACTTTATTCTCTTTCTTTTTGTCTATGTGTCTATTTCCCCCATTAGACTATACCCCCATGAAGGACTAGAATCACATCGAATTCATCTCTGGGTCCCCAAAGTCATCCCCTGAGTGGATGACCAATATGTGTTTGTTGGAAGGAGAGAAGGCAATAGTGAAGGAAGGGGGATGGGTGAGAAGGTAAGAAGGAAGGGAAAGTAAAAGAGAAAGAGAAAAGAAACAGCTAACATTTACTAAATGTTTATAATGTTCTACACATTGTTTTAAGAGGCATCATCTCTTGTATTCTTCCAAGTACCTTATGAGTTCATAGCAACCTTATGAGTACTCTTATAACACCCATTTTACAGATAAGGACAGAAAGACAAAGAGTTAAATAATTTGCCCAAAGTCATACAACTAGCAAGTTGCCTAGGCAGCCTGGCTCCTTGGTTGTGGTCTTAAGTAACACACCGTGCTACCTGTCAAATGAGGACTCAACTAGAGATCCCTGGGCTCTACTCTTACAGATTGGCTCAACAGGTTTGAGGTGGTGCCCAGGTATCTTTACTTCAAACAAATTACCCAATGATTTGACGGACAACTCTCTTGGCAACCAACACTGCAAGGGATGACCAAATAAAACACGTGGAGGGTCAAAGCAGGGAAGACTTTGGTGAAATGTCATTCTTGGAAGGAAAAGCCAGGAATGGTAAGAGACACCTGGATACTAGTAAAGATAAGGGGGAAGAAAAAAGAAGTTATTTGTAGTCTAACCCAGAAGGAGAACAGACCAAGTGATGAACACCCCTTCAGCCACCGGCCCCCCCAGTGGGTGGCCGTGTGTGTGCCTGGGCCGCATACCCTGCGTGCACGTACCTTCCACCAAGTCCACATCACACCTTCTGTCTACCTCAGAGGATCCTAGCAGCAAATGAATGAACCGCAAAAGCACGAGAAACAACTGACATGCATTTATTGCTTGTCACTGCCAGGCTACGTTCTGAGTGCTTTCTACGTCAGAATTCATTCAGTCTTCACAACATTCCTGAGCCGGGTACTGTTGTTGTCCCTGGGGTTACAAGTAAGGACTCGGAGGCACACAGAGGGTAAGAAGCTTACTGGATTCAATTCCAGGCGGTTTTGCCCCAGAGCTGATCCCCTGCACCACTATGCTGCTTCTAGAAGGAAGATAAAAGACAGAATGAAGGATGAGGTCCATTAATTTTGCAATTTGGAAAAGCTACTGGAAGCAAATTCTCACTGGAGCAAAATGAATGCATGAACCCTTTTTTAAAAAATTATTTTATCTTAGTTTAGTTTAGGTTTTCGGCATGAACCCTTTTTTTTTTCATTTAATTTTATTTTTTCAGTGTTCCAAGATTCATTGTTCATGCACCACACCCAGTGCTCCATTCTGAACCCCCTGTTGCTCTCCCAGCTCCAGTAGGGGTGGGAGTTAAAGGAAACTAGGAGAACTCCAAGGGCTCTTAGCTCCCTCCCCCTAGAGTCTGCAGGAGCCAGCCTCAGGGGGCTTGCCGTTTGCATCCCCGGTAGGTAGTGGGGTTGTGGAGCAGGAAAGGGTCTCACAACCAAAACCAAAACCCAGTCTTCTGTTGCCTCACTCATTGCTGTCTACTGTGTTATACAAACTTCGGTGGTGAAGTGAAAGGGGTTTTGAAGGCATAGACATAAGTAAACAAATGAATTTGCAGGTTGACACATCGCCAGCAATAAATTCATGGAAGGTAAATATTGACATCTGAAGATTGCATATCACTGTGTTTAGTGTAGAGAGAACTCAACCAGGAGCGAGGAAAGCTTGCATGTTCACTTTGGTTCCTTGGCAAATCGGTGAGACTACAGACAAGTCATTCCTTTTCTTTGTGCTTTTCTCTCTTTTGGCTATAGAGTTTTGCTGGTTAAAAAACCTGAGATCAAGTTCCTTGCTTTTAAATGTCTTTCCCTATTTGAGCATGCTCAGCTGGATGTGGGAAATCTCTGGTTCTCTTGGGTTTCATAACAGTCAGATCCCACTGGGATATGTCACGTGTGTGGTTTATAGCACTATAGGATCCCAAAGCCGTGGGGAGTCTGATAAATCATACAGTGAAAATGTCCAGCTAGTGGCTGAACTTCTTTCATAGAATCCCCAGCAGGTGCTCAGTGAGGCTCACTTTGCAATCCATCATATAAGGAGGAAAGTGGCTTAGTTTAAAGGAACCTAGCGGGTCGTGTGTGTGTGTGTGTGTGTGTGTGTGTGTGTCCTTTATGATTGGGGTACGCTTATGGTCCCTCTCACTTTCTGCAGAGATTTTAATTTGTTGGTTTCTTTCCGTTGCCAGTCCCTAGCACAGGGTTTAGTGACAACAATAATCATGTAATATAACAGCGTTTATGAAATGTCAGAGATTATGGTTTATTTAGAGTAGCTTATTTAATCTGTACGTGATTGTTACAAAGCAAATATTATCGTTATCTTTATTTCTCAGATAAAGAAATTAAGATTCAGAGAGGTTAAGTAACTTGCCTGAAGACACAAGTCTACTAAAATGTAGTCTCAAGTCTATTTCAGACTGAGCTGGAGCTATTAATAGCCGAATAAATGTTTACTGAATCCAACTAATGATATCCCTACCCACCACCATGTTTTATTTCCCTGCAATGGATGAAAGAGAAGTATAAAGCTTACATATGTAAAACATTAGCAATACTGGTTTAAGAATTGCAGATTTAATTCAACTAAGGGATTGATTTTTTAATTAGCAGAGTTTTTTCTTCACTATCTGCTTTGGGTTTGAAAAACAAATAATAAGATATTAAAATATTTTAGTACATACTTCACTAGACCATAGTTACAGATACTGTATTTAAGGTAATATATTATCAAGTCTATAATAAACAAAGCAATAAAATATAAGGCTGGATCGATATGGAAAGCAGAGTAAAAATTTTGGCTGTCCTAAAGAGAATCTAGGTAAGATATTTCTTTTGGAGGAGTACCCGAGTTTTGTTTGTTTGTTTTTCTTTTAAAGCAGAGCATAAAATGGAGACGCTATTTCTATATTAATTAAAAATGGAAATTTGAGGCAGAATGAACTGCGGTGGATATTCTCATTTGCGTACCTGTATTTTAAAGAAACAGTTTGACCCTCTCACCTGGTTAATCATTAACGGGAAACTCTAGCCAAACTCTTGAAGCAGGTAAAGTTTATTTTTAGGCGTCCACTGGCTTCTCTCTCTGGTTTCCCTTGTCTTTTATGGCCACCCTAGATGCCTAGTAACCTTAGCCTGTGTCTCACTTCCAGAAGAAGCAGCACCCATGTTTTAGGTCTTGACTTTTTATGTTAGGATCACTTCAGATGCAAATATTACAGAGCTAACTCCAACTGGTGAGGTCAAGAAGTCCAGGCGGCGGGGGAGGGGAGAAGAAGAGAAAAGAAATGAGAAGAGGGAGGAGGAGTTTATCAGAGTCTGTAATAGTCAAGTCTAGAGGTAGCCCTAGCCTCAGGATCTAGACATTCAAATTATATAAATGGGCATCTGTTTATCTCCAGATCTCTTTGTTTTTTTCTTATTTATTTTTTAAGTAGGCTCCACATCCAGCATGGAGCCCAGTGCAGGGCTTGAACTCTCCACCCTGAGATCAAAACCTGAGCTGAGATCAAGAGTCAGAGGCTGAACTGACTGAGCCACCCAGGTGCCCCTGTTTTTCTTATTTTTTAATCAGCTTCATTGCACTGGGGGTTCTAAGTCGTAATACAGCTCCTCCGAGCTTGCATTTCATCAGCTTGAAAAGGGCAAGTTTCCGAATAGTCCCAGAAGGCCTAAGATAAAAGCTCATTTGTGCCTGTTGTGTGCCCATCTCTGCTAGGACAGACCTGACCCATCCATAGAGTTTGGGATGAGGTTAATCCCACCACAAATACATGGACTGAAGTTGGGAAAAGGATAGTTTTCCAAAGGAAAATTGAAGTTCAAGTACCACATGTGCAGAGTGGACTCATGGCAGATAAAAAAAAAAAATCTATCCACCATCTGGTCATGGTAGAGGACATACCAGATGCCCACAAAGAATGGAGGTTGGTCCTCGCAATCATTGTGGTATCCCTAAATGATCCCTTGATGGTGACTCTTCCCAGTTCATATGTAAACTGATCCTCTTGAATTTATAATATAGGTAACATAAGGATGGATTCAGCAAAACTGGGTCCTTAAGGAACACATGAGGGATCTTTAGGAAGAAGCCTCTTCTGCACAGCCACCTATGACTCTTGGTCTAATTGAGTTTTTCTAGAATGCCTAAAGGAAATGAAAGTAGAAAACAAGCTGGTAATGGACAAGCGTATTTTTAATAAGTCCATAAATGTGGCACATTTAGGTGCTTAATGATTGTTAAGAATTACATTTGCCCGAAGAATTCTAATTCTATACTACAGAAATACTTTCACAATGGTGCAAAGGTACAGATATAAGGGTACTCATTGTAGCATGGCTTCCAGTTGTGAAAAATTGGAAACAAATATTTGATAAACAAGGGAAAGGTTAATTTATTATAATATAGCTGAACAATGGAAAACTGCTACTATTATCTGAATATATTGATATGGAAAGATGTCCAAGAACATTTGATGAATAAAGTTGAAAATATGCATAGTAAAATACCACTTAAAAAAATTAAGTGTGTGTGGGGTGCCTGGCTGGCTCAGTCAGTGGAACATGTGACTCTCAATCTTGGGGTTGTGAGTTGGAGCCCCATGTTGGGTGTAGAGATGACTTAAAAAAATAAAATCTTTAAAAATATTATGCATGTTTATACATGCATAGACAAAAAGGTTCTGAAAGAATGCACACCAACTCTTAAAAATAGTTACATCTGCAAAATGGGATTGTGGGGGGAGTTTTCACTTTTTACTTTATGCATTTCTGTCTTTTTTATGCTTGGATTTTTAAAATAAGTATGTATTTTTTAGCATGTACTGTTTTAAAGGTTTTTGTAAGACAGAAGTAATATCTAAAAATACATTTCGTTCTTCTAATGCTATCTACACACAGATAACCATTCTTGGAAACCCATGATCTTCCTTCTGTAATATTTTTCCCTCAGTCCTTACTGCTCTCCTTTTGCTTTATTGAGTGACCTAATCAGGACATAGAACCTTATCAGGCATTATTTCTAATTAAAAAACGTGACTTATAAGGCATATGTAGAATGTACTACCAGAATATCCATTTAGTGACCCATTTTTTTCACAATTTATCCCCTCACTAGTTCCAGAGAGGACTTTGACTATTTATAATAAAAATAAATTTAGACAGGTAAAGATATCTCATAGATGGAATACAATTAAGCAATTAGACCAATCAAGAAGACTCTGTTGGTGTGATGAACAGAAACATATGGGATGAAATCACAGAGAGGTAAAATAGAAAATGAAAATCAGGACCAAGGAAAGAGGAATAAAAATATGCTGGACATCATTCAACAACTATTTGCTGATGGTAATTATAGGGATGGAAAACCCATCAGGCCTATGGAGCTAAAATTAATCAGCAAGTATTCATAGAGTGCCTCCTGCTTCTATTACTGGTTCTGGCTTCCTGCCTGCCCAGTGCCCAGGCTGGAGACATTTGCGTGACATTCAGCTTGTCAAGACAGAAGGAGCAAAAGAAGCAGGCAGAGGCTCACAGCAGCCATCATTCTGTACCCCATCGTGTTTGTTAGAATCATAGTCAAGCAAGACAAATTCCTTCTGTGAAAGACTATGAAACTAGCTTAAAAGTTCTAAACATCTCTGTATCACCTGGAAAGGGCCCAATTAAGTAGAAGTACTATTTCTGCAAAGCAATAGTCAATCCATGTGTGTACTATTTAAAAATTTTAAAGAACAAAAAAAAAAAAAAAAAATTTTAAAGAACAAATCCACGTTCTTTTTCTATTGAAGTCAGGAAGGGAAATCAGTAAGACCTCTAACAGCTATGCTTAATTTTCAGGGTTCTTTCCATGGGTGGCAAACATTTTAGGTCACGAGTAATTCCCTTAAAATATAAAATATGATGTTTATATCACTGGTAATATTTTGGTAAATAGCTATGGTAGCGAGCATCCCTTCTCAGTCTCTATCTCTCTCTTTCATTTTACCCCAGTCTTAGATGTCAGTGGTGAGAACTCAACCTAGGCCTTGCCAATCAGACTGTATTTCCTTACATCCCTTGGTCATAGTCATTGGTTCAGGCATCAGGATGTGACCTAACTACACCAATGAAGCCCCTCCCAGGGACATGCACTAAAATTAGTAGAAAAGAACTCTCTTTCCATTGAAATTACTAAGCTTGTAGGATATTTTAATTCTGGGTGCTATAGGCCACAAGGTGGAGAGAGCCTTCTCTGGTGAAAAGCCAAAACAGAGGAAAATAAAGCTAATAGATAGTCCAAACACTTTTGACATCATTGAGCCCCTGAATCCAGCTATGCCTGAAACTAACATCCTCTGGATTTTAAGTAAATTAATAAACTTCCTTTTTGCATTAACAGTTGGGTTTCTTTTAAATCCACCAAAAACCCATCCTGCTAGAATATTAATGACAAGCTTTCTTTATAAATACTGCTTCTGTCAGAAATAATCAAATTACCTGGAGAACCTTCATAATTCAAATCAGTCATGTTTGCCTCCTAAAAGCACTCCCTGATTATACCATCTCCATACCCATATCTACCTCGCTACCTTTAACACCCAGATGACTTCTTGATGCAAATATGGTACCCTATGCATCTGTCACACAGTTCTCCATTGTTCACATGAGTCTGCATTGTTTGATAATGACTTGTTACTACATCTGTCTCCATTTCCTCCAAGGTAGGTGTTGTATCTTAATCATTTTCATATCCTTACTGCCTTACACTGGGGTCTAACCTGCAGTAGTTGTTATTTTGTTGAAGGAATTGTATTTTGCTGAAGAAATGAATGAATGGGAGAGAAAATTAGTTCATAAAGTACCTTCTATTAATAATGATTCCATGATTAATTGAAACCATCAATAAAACAGCTAATATAAGAAGGCCCAAAGTAAACCAAGTTGCTATATCCAAACCCTCAAAGTATCAGTCATTGGTAGCTGTTTGGTTGGGAATTATTCCTTTTTCTGGCCAATATGGTTGATGTATGGGGACAGATGTTCCTTCTTTTGCAAAACATTCACTCTTTTAAAAATACCATAAAATATAATAACCTCTTTCTCAAGATTTTATTTATTATTTGACAGAGGAGAGCTGCAGGCAGAGGGAGAAGGAAAAGAGGGCCCCCTGCAGAGCAGGGAGCCTGACTCAAGGCTTGATCGCAGGACCCTGAGATCATGACCTGACCCGAAGGCAGATGCTTAACCGACTGAGCCACCCAGGTGCCCCTGTAATAATCTCTCTTGTAAAATATTAGAAATATAATATGTGATATGATGTAAGACCAAAACAATATGTAAGATGATGTAAAACCAAAACATACAATGTCATGGGGAGTATAGGTCGTAGGTTGCAAGGGAGGAAGCAGGAAGAACTGTGGTAGCCAGAAACTTACTGTTGCCTAGTAGGCAATATGGTAGGGTGGCTTCTGGTAGAGTCCTTATTGATGACGTAGCAAAGAAAAACTGGGAACAAGGTCATGAGAAGCATAAAGAGGCAGCAGTGTCTGTGTAGCACAGGGTAACTGAGTGAGAGGTTTATAATTAAAATGGACAAATGCTAAAAAAATCTACCCAACACCAGGGTAGGATCAAGGCGTTGAGATGAATAAATAATCCCTCTATGTAGGCAAAATCTTTGTATAATTTCTAGATGAGTAAGAAAACTTCTGAGTGAGCTCTAGTTATGAGACATTACTGGTATTTGGGGTTTCCCCTCCCCACTCCCCCTGTAAGTCGATCAAGCCTAACTTTCTCTATGTGCCTCCGAGATATTAAACTCTGGAACTGCCTCTCTCTTTCCTTTCCTCCCTCTTCATGCGGCTCCTGAGTCCTTTCCTCGGGTCCAGACTTCTATGCCCTAGCTTCCTTCAACCACTGAGCCTTCTTGGTCTTTACCACATGGCCTTCTTTTAGCATAGACAGTTCTATGTCTTCCATAAAGCCACTGAATGACTGGTTTGCCTTCCTTTGGCCTCCAAAATGCTCCCCCTGTCCAATCATAGCTGCTCACCACCACTCAGGACAAATCACCATCTTTCCCTGGACCTATGCTCCTGCCTCCTCACTGCTCTCCCTTCTTCTTCTCTTAGCTCCTACCACGCAGGCTCCACATTACAGGTGGAATGATCTTTATGATCTTTTCAAATTGTAAATTAAGTTATGTCCATTAAGGTCTTGATAAATGTTCGACCACTGCTGTCCAGGGAAGGAGGGGAGGGAGTATGCATGTGTCTATTACACGTTTTGCTGATATAAAAGATGTGTAGCACAAAATTTACAAAAGAAAAAAAAAACACTAGTAAATTCTATACAGCCAACTGATTTTCACAGAATGGTTTCAGCAAACTTATAGCCATTGTCAACATACAGTTGGAATTCAACCATATTTGGCAAAAGCACACTATGAATATGTTATTAAAATTCAGTTCCGAAAAAAAAAATCCAGTTCAGCAAAGAAGTCAGTCATGCCACTGAAATTCAAACACGAATGTTGGTTGATGTTTTTTACATTAACAAGCAAGATGAAAGTGAAACAACAAAGATGTGTATTAGGGCAACATTCATTTGTCAGTGATGTGAGCAACTTCTTTGCTGATTGGGTAATAGTTTTCGACGACGAGAAAAATATTTCCTCGAATTTTTGCATTATTCATAAACTAACGCAGCTTTAAATTTAACCTTCGTTACTAAAATTTCTTCTATCATTTTCTTAAGTTTAGACAATCAACTAAATAAATCAAGCTCTGCTTTGTAGTTTTCCAACTTCTGTATATACTCCACCCATTGATTTCAAACTACCAAAATAACATTTCTGAATGCAGAGTTGGAAGAGATAGGCTATATCATATCACTGTAGAGTACATGCATTATAAAGAACAGATGGAGATAACTTTACATCATAGATACTAGTAAAATGTAGCAAAATAATTATGAAGTTGTGAGCAATTATTACCTTTGTTTTTAGGATACTTTATTTAATTGGAAGTTCGTAAATAGTTTAGTTTTTAGTACTGGCTGTAATTAACAAGTGAAGAACAAAATTCCTGAAAATTTACCAGTCACCTCTTTGCAAACTGATACAGCTGGTTCCAACTCTCCACTGAATTGTCACTCCTCTACTTAAACTTTAAAGCTGCCCATTGCACAGATTATCTGGGGAATGGGCAAAGAAAGACCATGACAATTTTCAATAAAATTAGTAATCACTTTTGTTGCGGTGAACTGATGATGCAAAAATTCTATGAGTCCCTCCCTGTTTTCTTAACTTCTTTTACATGCATCATCCCATTTGAGCCTTATAGACTTCCTGTGAGATGATAGGTGGGATAGATATCATTATCCTTCCTTTACAGATAGAAAAACAAGCTATAAAGGAGTAAATGACTGGCCCCAGCTCATTCAGTTAAGCGGCACAACAGGATTTCAAAACTAGGGCTTATATTGAAAAGTAAACAGGAAGCTAGAGAAAATTTAACTACTACTGAGATTAAATTTTTAAAAAATGTAACAAATGTCCTTTATAACACTCCAGAGTCTGATATGAACTATATTTATATCTTGTGAAGGGATCTTTATATAAAGGATGTTTTGATTTTTTAAACCCCACTATTTCTGACTTAGCTTAAAAACAAAATACAACCCAGTGTGACCTAATAAGTAAATAAGGTGTAAGCACCAAAATGGAAATGTAGGTTTTCAAAAATTCGCTGACGGATTCCACCTAGAAATGGAGCAAATTGAAACAATCTCTACCAAAAGAACATGGGACAGAAAAAGGAGATTAAATCAGAAGAGGAAGAAAGCTAATGACATAATGGCCAGCCACAAATGCCACAAATGCAAAACAGAGTACATAATATTTGTTACAATTATTCAGTGTACTTGCTCTAATGTCTCCAAACTCTAAAAACATGAGGTTCCTGGCTTATTTCAACATCTCCCTCATTTATTTGCTCATATTTACCTTGTCCTTGAATCGGGTACTGCTTAAACCAAGTTCTGCCAGCATAAAGAATATAGATTTAACAGGACACCCATAGAGCATTTCATGCCCATGAACACAAATTGTGATATTTTAGGTGGCATATGATGAAATCATTGAAAGCATTATGAGAAGCAGCAAAACACCAGGGATGCTGGTAACAATTTAGCATTTCCCAGTTCATGTGGGAATGTTAATTTCAATTACAAAGAGAGGTACCAAAGTGGAATTCATTATGATTAAGAACTTGCTGTGCTAAGTGTGAATTGTTTATTTATAACAGGCATGTCTGGTGTAAAATGCAAATACTGAAGCAGAAAGAGATGGGACATTTAAAGCTTAGCTGGGTTCTCTTGAACCTCTTACCTTACAAAGTTAAACAAGAATAGTACTGTTTCCCAAGGTTGAGTTATTATTGTAAAGAGTCATCTAATAGCTACGATAGCTGCAGAAATAATTTTTTTAAGTAAGTTCTGACATCCCATGTAAGCTGTTTGGGTTGGCTTAATATAAAATTAGCATATGCAAGGAACCATCATATTCAAAATTATTACTACATAAAAACGTGGTAGGTATTTATTTGATTCCAATTTACATTTACGATCACAGATTTAAATCGTGTGAGTGAGCCATGACAAAGAATTATGGGCTATAAGAAACTAAGTCACAAAGAAGTATCCTTATGTAAAAGGAAACATATGTGATAAACAATGGTAGAGGTGGGAATGGAAGTTGTATATGCTGTGCCCTTTCTTCAGCAGGATGGACTCCTCTTAAATGATACTACTCAATGCATTTATCTCAACTAATTCAAGTTCTCCATCCTCCCTGGAAAACATAACCCACTCATACTTAGGGAATGCTGAACACTGGAGCCAAGGTTAGTTCTTGTACTCCACACATTTCTGCTCCCACCATTTAATCTATAGGTTTACCAATAGTCCCTTAGGTTTTGCTCCCCCCAAAACATGTTTATTCCATTTGTGCTTGTTATTGTAATTACTTAACTTAAATAATTAAATGATGAAATAGGATTAAAAAAAGTAATAGTTGTTCTATAAATTCTAAATGGAAAGATACCATACAAATAATCACTGTCAAATTAGGTGGATGCAAGACAATTTTAACACATTGGGGCGAGGTCAGGAAGTATAAATCATACAAAATCAGAAAGTGACATTCATTTATATTTGTAAGTATTTTTAATTTTTTGTTCCAATTAAAAAAACAGGGGAAATAGTAATACTATACATATTAATAATAATTGATGCTGGGAATTAAACACTTAATATGTCCCGGGAATTAGTCTATGCACTTTACATATATGGAACTCACTTAATCTTTCTAGTAACTTGGGTTAATACTATTATCATCCCCATTTTACAGATGATGGAAACCGGGGCACAAAGAATTAGGTCACCCAAGGTTATATTCTTCATAGTGGTGGAAGTCAGCCAGCCAGTCTTGCTCTTAACTGCTGTGATGTACTAATGCAATGTGGATAGTTAGTACATAAATGAAGACATGAACTCCAGTCAGTGGGCTCACAAAAGCTTTCACCAAAGAAGTAGGACATAAATGTTCAGTTTTAGGTTTAAAGCTTCACATTTCCAAGTGTGATTTAAAAAACAAAAACAAAAAACAATTCCTTCGCTTTAACTGACTTTTTAGTTTAATTAAATACTAGTCCAATTCCGTCAGCTAAAAGGCTTTGCCTTCAAGAAATGAGCAGGTGAAAGATGATGGTCTTAAATCACAGAATGGAAGTTGGGATCTCTCTACAATGGAAAGGAATTATTGTAGATACTTGAACAGGAGTACAATATGATTTAATTAATGTTTTGGAGGAATAATCTGGCAGTGAGGCTTGGATTATTTCAATGGGAATGGGAATGATAAAAGAGACTAAGAGAATGGTCAAAAAATGTTAGCCCTAAGGCATAACAATTCTAATCTGAAAAACAGACACTGGGTTAATCTACAGTCTATGTATGCTTTCAGATGAATGTGACAGACTGAAGAATGAGATTTTTTCTATCAAATTTAAAAATTAACAGATGCAAACCACTGAAAAAAACGCCCAACTGAAAGTGTTTTCAATCGCAATTAATTGAAAACAATGTCAGTCTTTTTCCATTTCAAGAAGATCAGCTGGACTTGCAGACAAAACGAGTGGCAATAAAGCTAATGGGGGAATTCTTGTAAAATCAGGTATTATTTAAAAACGGAGTATGTAACCCAAATTTAAAGAGGTAAGAGATGACGTGGATTCTTTTCTTACAGCTGAGGTTCAATTATGAAACAGGTTTATGGTATGCGGAGAAGCACTCTATTAGACAACGGTTACTGTCCCTTTACATACGTTAAACATATTCAAATTACATTTTTATAGTATATTCATACATATAATAATTCGTAGTATAACTTTTAAGCAGATATAGAAGGATAATCATAACTGGCGTGAGTTATTTAACGCACTTCTGAAATATGTGTACTGCATTAGGTTTGGGTCTTGATTTTTTTTCCCCCATGAAACTATTGGTGGTTTGGGGACCCAATCCATACAAGACATCTGATTTTGTAATTTAGGCTTCTAAGGTGGAAAAACTGTCTAGTAGGCAAAGTGGTGTTCTTTGAAGTAAATCCTCAGTGTCTGCTATGAGCACCCAAGGCAAAGGCCTCCCTCTAGTTCACCAGCGCCAAGGAAAGGAAAAGGGGAACCATCTCTTCTGGATCCAGAAAGAGATTGCGTTACCAATTGGGTTGTTCAGTGGCCTTCATAAAAATTCTACGAACTGAGGGTTCTATTTGGCAAAGCTTTTGGTTCCCTTTTCCGAGGCGGAGAGCAGCTCCTCCTTTGCCAAGATGGCGGCCCTAAAATCATCTGGTGGCGGCCCGAGCAGATCGCCTCCCAACAAGTGGGTAACTAAGATGTTTAGTTCTCTCCTTTCACATCGGACAGCACATGGGGGCAGCGTCCACCCTTCAGAATCGAGGAAGGGCTACTTCGGCTCCCTGTGATGGAGAAACTTTGGCAAGATGGTGGACGGGAGGCCGGACTGGCGTCACAGTCCTTTACCAACATGGCGGCGGGAGGCTTCCGGCATGCGCTTCCCCAATCCTCTTCAAGATGTCAGAGCAGAGGCGGCCGCTGCTAGCGTCTGAACGCTGCCTGAGGAGTGAGTGGCTGCAGCTGAGCGCCCCGGCAGGGACTAGGTGGAGCTGCGGCAGCCTCCGCCCCCGTCATGAGCTGGCAAGCGCTGTCACCTGTGGGGGCGCAAAAGTTACCGCCCCAAACCCTAAAGCAACACAGCACACCCTTTCCCCGAGTCACAAAAATCATATTAAGTGTCGCACAAGGTAGGAGGCTCGGTCTCGGCAAAGCCCCAGCCCTCCGGACGCGGCGAGCTGGGTTAGGGGGCGGGGGCGGGCGTCTCCCGCACGGACTCCCCTGGCCCCACGCCCCTCTCCTTGGGGACAGGCCACGTGTTTCCCTCGGACTGAGGGGGAGGCGCGTAACGGGAACAGCTGGAGGGAGTTAAAGGCTGACATTTTAAAGCTGCGTGTGTTTTGTTTCGTTTGGAGGGCCAAGGGTCTCGCATACACCAAAGGGTAGGCGACGCATTGAGTGGAGTGCAGCAAATGTCAAGATTCGGTGAGGGGCCTCCACGGGAAACTTGGACGCGGGCCCTGGCGGGGGTGGAAGGAGAGGTCAGGAGTTTGCGAGGGAAGGAGGGCGTACTTTGCAAGCAACTTACTGTTTCGCCTGCAACTTGATTTTAGGCCTGCCACCCCCTGCTTTCCTTAAAAATAATAATAAAAAAGTGTACAGAAATTCAGCTCGCCGGAGGTTTTGCATTTGGCGTGCAACTTCCTTCAAGTGTGAGCGCGCTAGCAGGCAGGGAGGGTGGGGGTTGAACTTGGCAGGCGGCGCCTCCTTCTGCCGCCGCCGCCGCCTCGCAGACTCGGGGAGAAGGGTGGGGGACGGCCGGAGAGCGGGGGGAGGGTGGGTTCTGCTTTGCAACTTCTCTCCCGATGGGAGAGCGCGGTAGCGGCTGCAGACGCGGCCGCCCAGACGATGCGGCGGTGGGGGGCCTGCCGGCACCCGACTCCCCCAGGGCCAAGAGTACGTATGCGTCGACCCCCTCTCCTGCCCTCCCCTCAATAAGCCTCCCCAGAGGGCGTGTCTGGCGGTCCGGCCCCGAGAGCAGCCGACACGCTGCGGCACCGTTTCCGTGCAACCTTAGCAGCCGGCGCTAAGTGACACACTTCGTGCAACTCGGCTCCGGGGCGGCAACGCGGACCACCCCGCGGCGCTGCTGCGGGACGCGCCCCGGCCCTCCCACCCCGGGACAGCCCGCTGTCACCCGCAGGGGCTCTGACGGCTGTTGCCGCCGAGGGACCGAGCCAGCTCGAGTGGGTCGGGAGTCGCGGAGCTGGGCGGGGGCGGGAAGGAGGCAGCGAGAAGACAAACTAGAGAAACTCGGCTTCCCTCTCAAACCCGCCGCAGAGAGACCAGGTCGGCCCCCTCCGCCGCCGCCTCTCCTTGCCCGGGGGTGGGTGGGCTAGAAGTCCCGCGCGCTTGGGGGGCGGCGGCCGGCCGCCACTTCCCGGGCCATGCCGGGACGGGGGGCGTGCAGGCGCCGTGGGGACCGGGGTGGCGGGGCCCCCACGGAAGGCATGGGGGCGGGGGCTGCGGCCGCCCCTGCAGTTGCCGAGCGTCGCCAACAGGTTGCACCGTTCCCCGCCGCCGCGCGGCCCCTCGGGCGGGGAGCGGCCGGGGGTGGAGTGGGAGCGCGTGTGTGTGCGAGTGTGTGCGCGCCGTGGCGCCGCCTCCGCCCGCCCCTCCCCCCCCCTCCTGATCGGTCCCGCTCGCTTGGCGCGGTCGGGCGGCCCTTTCGCGTGTCCGCGCTCCCTCCCCTCCTCCTCCTCCTCCTCCTCCTCCTCTTCCTCCTCCTCCATTTTGCGAGCTCGAGTCTGTGACTGGAGCCCGAGTCACCGCCCGCCCGTCGGGGACGGATTCTAGTGGGTGGAAGGAGACGCCGCACCCGGAGCGGCCGAGGCGGCGGGGCGCCGGGGCGCCGGGACGGAGGAGGCGCGCCTGAGAGCCTGGGCTCGCGGGGATCCGCGCGGGGCGTGGGGCTGGCTTGTCAGCCGGGAAATGGGAGACTTTCTCAAATAGGGGCTCTCCCCTCCCCGCCATGGCGAAGGGGGCGGCTGTTTACTTCCTTTTTTTAGAAAAAAAAAAATCTCTCCCTCCTGCTCCTCCTGCTTTCACACGTTAAGTTGTTTATCTCGGCTGCGGTGGGAGCTGCGGACGGTGGCGGGTGATCGGCGCCCCTGCCAGAGGTAAGAGGTGGAGAGGGCTGGGGGCCGGGGCCCGCGCGGGTGCTCGCTTCCCCGAGGTGCGGGCGGGGGACGCGGGGCCGGCTCGGGGGCCGCCGAGGGAGCCTGCAAACTTTTATTAGCCCTGGGGAATGGGGGTGGGGGCTGGCGAGGGCCGGGTGATAGTGACGAAAGGGCAGCGCGGGTGACAGCGCTGGCCTCTTCCTCTCCCTCGGCCGCAGTCCCCGGGTCCGGCTGAGGAGGAGGAACCTGAGCTCTCGGGGAGTGGAGTCTCTTGGAGCTGCCCCGGCTTTCAGTCCTCTGGTTCCCTGGCGCGGAATTCGGGCTTCTGCAGCCCCCCTCAAGACCCCTGTCTGTGCCCTCCCAGGAGGCCAACCAAACACCCGTTTTATGGTGAACCCCGAGCCGCGTTTGAATTCTACTCCGCCGAATATTTCCACTCCACCCTAGTGCTCCCGAGCGCGATCAGGGTTTCTGTGGAGGCTCCAGCGCGTCTCCTTTCTGGCGGGCGCGCAGGGTGTGTGTGTGTGTTGTGTGAGAGTGAGTGAGTGTACACACGCAGGGGCTGACAGCCTGCAACTTGGAGACTTCGGCCAGGGCTGGCGTTATCTGGTAGAAGTGGGCGTGTCGGAGAAAGAACTCAACAGGTCTGGACACATTTCTCTTTTTGCCCTTGCGCTTTTTTCTCCCCGGGGAGAGGGTTTGTTCTTCAGCGCTTGGCATCGTTGCGCGCCTGACGCTCCTAAGTGGCCGCGTGTAGAAAAAGACCTTCCCTGGCCAGAATAGTTGTGTGGTGCGTTTTTTTGTCCAGCGCTAGTTTGACGTTTGGGGCCGCAGGCTGGGTAATTACCGCCTTGTAATACCACTTAAGACCCCTTGGCAGGATTCATTAATGCCCATTAATGTGACAGTTATTTGCAATTTAAACTGGGGGCTAAAGTCGTTGTAGGGATCGTTTCGTTTTATGAAATACTGTTTTGGTTTCGCGTTTGAGGGCAGCTGTCAAAGCGGCGTGGAAATTCATTAGACTTCATTTGATACCTTGCGTTTAGAGATCGTTATCAGATAAACACGGCGGAGGGGCGGGGAGATAAGCCGGTTACCCTCAAGAGTGTAGGAGCAGGTCCTCAACCTTCTCTCTATCTTAATCCCACTCCACGTCCCGTGAGGGCCAGTGAAGTTTATACCTGGGAAGGTCTCCATACGCAGAAGTTTCCTTTCATTGGATAGGATTTGACTATGATGTCCCAAATGTGCTTATCAAAGTCTTTGCTTGCCTCTTAGAGCATCCTGATAATAAACAATATACTACCAACCTAGTACTTTTGAGAACAACTTCGTACTCTTGAGTGGGGATTGGTGAAGGTTTACAATACAGAGAAAATTATTCTGAGCATTTTTATTGGCTGTTCTTTTACCTGGGTTTATATGAACTTGATTTTATAGTTGCGGGGTTTTCCTGTTTCTAGTACCTCGTTATTTGGAAAGGAAAATATCTTAAAGGTATAATAGTGTCTCCTACTGAGGGTCTTAAGCGATTTAAAGAATGTAGCTTCATTTAGGTCTTATGCTGTAAGGTTCGAGAGAGCTGTATTTGTTGTATTTAAATAAGCTAAAATTGTAGTGAGAAGCTACTGCACATTCTCCTTGTTAAAATCCAAATTGTAGTTGGCCTATATACACGTATTTCATTTGCTATGTCCAAAATTTGAAGGCAGGCACTTTGAAACTGACACATTCAGTAAGAAACAGGGATTAAAAAAGAAGAGCCTTTCTCAGTATATTGGAAGATCATCATTGCTTATTTTTCAAATAAAATGTGCATGGTTTACCAATAGATTGTACCAAAGGTTTCGTTGTGTGACTAGCAGGTAGGAGGGCAGTTTGTGAGCAGTTTGAGAGAGAATTCTATCCTAGTATTTATCAGATTTTATGTGTATGTGTTCTCAGAAAAGCAAACAGCCTTGACTGATTGAAAGGAAGTAGGAATTTTAATGATCATACTCTTTTTAAATGAAATACTTTGACATCAATTTGAACCTTTAGAATAATCAGATGTAATGAATTATAATGTCTGTGATTAACAAAGTTACAGTTCTGTGAGTGGCAAGATGAATAGCCAAGCTTAGTTTGATACAATTTTGCCCTCAGCTGTGCAATTGAACTGCATTGTTCTTTTAAATGTGGCACACTGAATGGGAGCAGGGGCATAGCTTTTTTATTCTGGAAGACAGAAACTACTTTTCCGATAACAAGGAATTAGATTCAGAGTTAACTAAAAGGTTCATTTAACAGGCTCTTAGTAATCAGATCACTGAGATAATGTGACTTTATAGCTTATTATATTTCTCCCCTTCTTTTTTCTCCCCCCGCCCCCCACCTGGTAGCTGATGATAATCTCTGATGGACTCCAAGGAATCACTAAGCCCCCCCAGTAAAGAAGAAATCTCTAGCAGTGTTCTTGGTCGGGAGAGGGGAAATGTGATGGACTTCTATAAAACCCTAAGGGGAGGAGCTACTGTGAAGGTTTCTGCATCTTCACCCTCACTGGCTGCTGCTTCTCAGTCAGACTCCAAGCAGCAAAGACCTTTGGTTGATTTTCCAAAAGGCTCAGGAAGCAATGCACAGCAGCCGGATCTGTCCAAGGCAGTTTCACTCTCAATGGGATTGTATATGGGAGAGACTGAAACAAAAGTGATGGGAAATGACCTGGGATTCCCACAGCAGGGCCAAATCAGCCTTTCCTCTGGGGAAACAGACTTTCAGCGTCTGGAAGAAAGCATCGCAAACCTCAATAGGTCGACCAGTGTTCCAGAGAACCCCAAGGGCTCAGCGTCCACTGCTGCTTCTGCTCCCCCCACAGAGAGGGAGTTTTCAAAAACTCTCTCTGATGTGTCTTCAGAACAGCAAAATTTGAAGGGCCAGACTGGCACCAACGGGGGCAATGTGAAGTTGTATACCACAGACCAAAGCACCTTTGACATTTGGAGGAAAAAACTCCAGGATTTGGAGTTTTCTTCTGGGTCCCCAGAGAAAGAGGCGAGTGAGAGCCCTTGGAGACCAGACCTCTTGATAGATGAAAACTGTTTGCTTTCTCCTTTGGCGGGAGAGGATGATCCATTCCTTTTGGAAGGAAACTCGAATGAGGACTGTAAGCCTCTCGTTTTACCGGACACTAAACCTAAAATTAAGGATAGTGGAGAACTGATCTTACCAAGCCCCAACAGTGTGCCACTGCCCCAAGTGAAAACAGAAAAAGAAGATTTCATTGAACTCTGCACCCCTGGGGTAATTAAGCAGGAGAAACTGGGCCCGGTTTACTGTCAGGCAGGCTTTTCTGGGGCAAATATAATTGGTAATAAAATGTCCGCCATTTCTGTTCATGGTGTGAGTACCTCTGGGGGACAGATGTACCACTATGACATGAATACAGCATCCCTTTCTCAACAACAGGATCAGAAGCCTATTTTTAATGTCATTCCACCAATTCCTGTTGGTTCAGAAAATTGGAATAGGTGCCAAGGATCTGGAGATGACAACTTGGCTTCCTTGGGGACATTGAACTTCCCGGGTCGATCCGTTTTTTCGAATGGCTATTCAAGGTAAGAAGAATGATTTTCTCTTTCTAAAGAATGGCTATGAAATGGATTGATAGACTTAAATATTCAGTGATTTGTTTGTGCTTTTTTGTGTTACTGAGTTGAAGTCTGCATGGTTGAAAGATAGCCTAAGTGATTTATATCTACATAAGCATTTCAAGTTTTCTCTGAAAGAATGGCATTCAGTGTCCCATTGGCCCGTACTTGCACATTTCATTTAAAAATTCAAAGTAACGTTGCTCATTAACAGGTATTCTGAGAAAAAAATTATATAAATTCAAGAGTTTGATATCTAATACTTCATTGTGTCCATTGCTGTGTTTTTAAAATAGGCTTTTACGTTAAAGTGGAAAGTACCCTTCATACTTCATAGAAGCAAAAGTGTGTGCTGTATTCATACACTTGTGAAACGTTAGCTTGAGGAGGTCAAAGGGTTAAAAATGGAAGATGTAACAGTGAGCCTTTTCTTTACACTGAACCATCTTTAGCAGAATTTGAGTTTGGAGATTGCTAAAGCAATGCAGTGAACAGCGGACCTGACCGTAGCCTTAGACGTGGGACTTGCCCACTAAGTCCCAACCTAAAGTACACAGTTGTGTCTCCTGTTCAGTCTTGTTAAGAAAGGAATTGATGGCAACATGGTACAAAACAAAATCTAACTTTGAAAAGTTCCTACCAGTTCTCAAATGGATAGGTGCTGGCCAACATTGTGACGCTTTGGCTCTCAGCTGTCATTTGATTTCTCTTCTTTTTTCCCCGTTTGTAAGTATACTGACATTTCCGTTTGACCTCAAAACGATCTGTTAAAATGGAATTACCAGGAAAAGATGCTAAATTTAGATTTATCTGTTGAGAGAGGTTTTCTACCTTCTACCCCTGTCCCCCTGTCCCCCAGTCAGATAAATACTGGGTTTTGTATCACATTTTAGGTGGAGTGAAGGAAATATAAAAACGTGATTGTAGAGACACAAGATTGCTTAATTGTGGGTGATTTTTGTTTTGTTTGTTTGTTTGGTTTTGTTTTGGAAAGGCTTAGTAGTACACAGTGATTTATCTGTACAAGAGCTTTTCAGTTTTTTGCTTTGTTTTTTTTTAATGTTAGTGGTATTCATTTTCCTAATAATTAGTCAATGAAGATTTTATTTAAAACTCTATTTAAGATATTTTTTCTTTTAAAGATAGAGCCTAACACAGATGTGTCTCTTTTCTATCCTCTTTTCCTCTTTAAGGAGGAAGGTTTTCTTGTGGGGAAAAAATTCACACTTAGATTTAGGCTATGTTCTATTCCTTTAAAAGGCTTGTTTCTTATCAAAAGAGCAGACCTTGGTTCTTGTGTGTCTTAATGTAAACTATCTAGTAATCTATTTAAATAATAATCTTTTATTTAGAACACTGCTTCAACTTTTATTGTTGTCATTCTGAATGGAAGGCTTAAGATGTTTTCAGTAAGGAGATTTGAGGTGTTTCATACCCTTTAAGTTGTTGTGTTTAAATGATAAGACATGCTGTGTTTTAAATTTTTCTATCACAAAATTTTGGCAGTGGAATTAATGATTCGGTGTGTTTGGTTGTCCTAAAGAGTAAGTGCAGCTGATTGGACTGAGCTATCTCTAGGAAACTGTTACACTACTTTATAAAACATGTAATTGTACAAAGAAACAATACACCTTAGGAAACTCTGGGGATTATTAATGCATTTTGTTCTAATAATTACCATAGTACTGTTTTCATTTCTCTTACTGCAAAAAAAAAAAAAAAAAGAAAAGGCGTAGAACAAGACTTAACCATTTTTCATTCACGGTGAACTTCGATTAAGCCTTGTAAAATCTGGGAGCTGGAGCATAAGTCTTCAATGAACATAGATACCCTTAAATCATTAAAGATAATCTTAATGCCTTTCGTAGGAATTTATGGCATATAAAGTGTCTTCACTTTTAATTTGAGCCTCATAATAACCTTACAGTGATAGGCAAAGCAGTGATGCTGTGGCTCTTCTGAGATTATTTAATATCCAATGAAATGATTAATGCCGATGTGTGATTTTAATTATAACCACTAGTTTGTGTGCTGATGAAAAGGTGTAATATTTTATACAGGATAATGTGCTAATATTTGAAAATTTCATACCTTATGGCATTAACTTAACTGGGGGAACTGTGATTATCCAGAACAAAGCTGCTTCCAAGTAAATTGAAACAATGTTTCTTTTCTAACCAGCATTGAATCAGTCTATTGTTTCCACACAACAGCCCTGATATAACTAAAATTGGTTGCTTTCTCATCTCTATATGTTCCGTGGTTCTCCCTAGACAATGGCTATGAGCAGTGACCCAAGTGATCAACATGTTCAGACCACAACTGTAGTGAATACTGACTTTCTGACTTGAGAATACTCTGTGCCGCTGATAACTTCACTTGCGTTCCTTGTTTAATTAAAAATGAATTGTAATTTGACTTTTTAAGCTGTCACCTAAAATTGCTTTTTCTCAAAATGCTAAAAACCAAAACAAAACAGTTTACACTCTGTTTTGCCAGGGAAGGCAACCCCTACGGATTTGTCAACGTGGGTTAACATCTAGTTCACATTTATTTGTAAAATTAGGACTATCGTGGGCGAGTATAATCAGATATTTTCTTTTTAAGGGTTAAGTTCATTGATACGAAAATAAGCGAAAGCATAGAGATACTCACATACGTTCTTAAAGTAAAATAAACTGGCCATACTCACTGAAGATGCTTTTTAAATACTGAAATTCAACAAATTTAGCATAAACGTGTAACCTCGGTGAAAACACATTTTTGCACTGAAGCATTCATGGTGAAGATGCTGAAGGGAGGCAGAGGAGTAAGTGGTTTTATGTAGAATTAGAGCTTTTATTTGGATTATGTTGAAACTTGATTGTTAAAAGGTTGACCATTTTGTGAAGGGTAAGATTGTTGAAGAGAAGGAATGGTACAAGATGGATTTGTCAACTCGGTCTTAGGGAGAGTCGAGGGCTTTGACTTATAAAGCTCTAAACATTTATGTAGATTTTAAACATCTGTCAGTATTGCATCCGTGTCCAATTTTATTAACGTAATGAAATTGAAGACCTGTACAAACACAGGATGAGCGAAGCAAATTCTATCCCCCTTTTTTTTTTTTTTTTCCTATTAATGCTGTGCTAAGTGTTTTCTCCAAAAAGAGGTGTACAGAAGAGAGGCGTATGGAAGAGATTTTGTTTTGGCTGTGATTATCCCCCTTTTTAAAGGATAGTTGATTAACTTCCTACCTTTTGTTTTTCCTCTCCTTCCAAAGCTTCTGGCAGTGTTTCATTGCCTTTTTTGGGTTTCATGTTAAGGGAGATTTGCTTTAGGTTATTTTACATACTTATTTTTAGCTTTATGATAAGTATCTTTTTCATTTTTAACACTTGTACTTTATTACGGCTGTCTTAGTAAAAAAAAAAAAAAACCAACATGCCGTGTGTATTCAGGTGTGTCAATTTAGTGTGGAATGACTGGGATGTAGAAATAAGTGATTAGCATGTGGTCATATTTTATTGAAATTACTTCTTAAAATGTTTCTTGGGTCATTCCATTATATTGGTATAATTGATACAGTACATAATGTGTACTGTGATGCTGTTACGGTTTTGTCTCGGTGTTACAGATACTTTAGTTGGACCACTTTAAATATATCATGGAATGTATAAGTTTTATGAAAGACTTAACTCTGTAACATACCTTGCATAAAAATAGGTTAAGTGCAAATTGTATTAATAATGAAATTCATATGTGGGTGGAGATCAGTGTAGGGGCCTTTTGAGATTTTAGTGAAGGAGAGATTGGATCAAAAGGGTTTATTTTAGTATGAGTACCTAATGTGAGAGCGCGTCTGTATTAATTGGTTGGTTATATAAGTCTTAATCCACTCTGGCCTGCAGGTGATTGAAATAGCCTAGTTGTTAGGAAATCTTAATTTGCATTAGATTTAAGAAAGTCTGGGGCATATAGTTCTTAAAACATATTTCTTCTTACTTTAAAAGATCACACCTAATTTTAATTAGTAGTAGGTTCTTTTTATGTACTACCACTTATGTGAGCAAGTTACACAGGCATTCTGGTAATTGTATATGGTAGTATTTACAGGTATTTGCCATATTAACGGGCACTTGCTTCCATGTTTCTGAGTCAGGCAGAATACATGTTAGTGAATTGTGTTGCACGAGGTTTTCAAGAAATATTGTTGAATTAAGCTACAGCTGAAAAAGAAAAGATCAATTCCTGATTATTGACCCTTCAGAAGGGTTTAAAAGCCCATGCTCTTATTTCTGTAGTTTAATAAGAGAACTAACTGCTCTCATTTTCTTCTGGTTTATTCTGCTTACATTTTGTATTTTTCAAGTAAATAAAAATATTCCTATGGAGAATTGCCATTTAAAGAAAGAAAAGATCCATGGAGTGTTCTTTTCCCTTTGAATTGATTCTTTCTATGCCGAACTGGATTAGAATGTGACTGTTAATGAGACTTTTACCTACATTTTGTTCATTAAAGTATATATTTTAGAAAATACACAATTTTATAGCAGTTCAAAGGTAGCTGTAGACAGTGATTTCAACCTCCAAAGACCTAATTTTGACGGGCTGCCGTCTTTATCTTACTGCCATCGCACGCATGCGTCCCTTAAATGCAGGATTTCCGATGGAGTTTGTGGATTAAGGGGTGTTGGGGGCAGAGCGGTGGGAGAGGGAGGAGCACTAAAAGTGTGGAATGGTGGAGGTTAAGTTTAGAAATACCCAAGAACGCTTCCGAAAACCAGCAATTTGGATCAACTGTCAAACTCAGAGGACTAAAGAGAAACTTGGGGCTGTGTTTATGGTATGAGGTTGCACACTAACCAGGATTACAGTTTAGCTGCTTTCATTTGAGGTGGAAACCTAAAGCTAATTGGTGGCAATATAGCCCTGTTTGTAGGGTTATGCTGTTGTCTTTTGCTGTGCTTCCTTACCAAAAAAAGTATGGAATGGACCTTTTAATTCCTTTTACATTATTCCAGCTAAGATCAAGTTCATATTTGTCCCTTTTTACTTAATCTGCTCTTTAATCAATGAAAATCTAGTTACTGCAGTGAAGTTGAAATAGTGGTGATCTTATGTTGATAGAACCACTTTGTATTTACTATTCCACTTTTACATAGACTGTCATGTGACTATGGAAGGCAGCCGTGGACTTTAGTAACATATTTCCAGAGGCTGTGGATTTTTCTCCAATATTGAGGTAATTAAATTTTTATTCCATGGTAGATAGAATAAATTAGGGGGTTCTGCAATTGCTAGACAGTCATTACAACTATTTGTATTGCAATCTAGTCCTTAAAGCCAATTATTCTGAATGGAAGTGTGTGATCCCCTAACTTTATTTCTGGGCCAATTTAAATATTAATCAGTTATCTTGGTAGAGCTGTATGCTTAAACATACTTTTTCAGAGTCATTCAAATATTAATTTTGAGTGCTTTAAAACACTTTGTGAGCCAGTTTCAAGATATGTAAGATTGATAGTGTCTAATAACGCAATAAATTTAGTGACAGTACCTCTTATTTTAGAATTTTTTAAATTCATGCTGTAAGGCACTAAATACATACGTACATACGTGTGTGTGTGTGTGTATATATATATGGAGAGAAAGGTTTAATGATAGGATTAGTTGCAGATGTTTAGCACACCATCTTACATGAATTTTTATTTTTGTAACTAACATTTTGAGCATTCAACTTGAATATGCTGTATGACATACAGTGTGCTGCAATAAGTGTTAACTTTTACTCCTTTTTATAATAAAAAGAGCCTTTCTTCCAGTTTTCATAATTATCCATAATATTTAACAGTGGTTATTATGAAAGTGTGTTTGATAGCCAATTTTTTAAAGCTATTTTGAAATGACATCCAATTTATTGCTGATTTATTATTTTATGCTGTTGGGGCAGTGCAGTGACTTGTGACCTTACGATCATCACATGTCGAACATTAAAGCTCTACCAGTTTGTTATGGACAGACTTCATTGTTTTAACATTGTTTCGCTTTGTAATTATTGAGGATAAAGGCTTCTTTATTTTTAAGATGATTTAAATAACAATTTTGTTTTTTTAAGGATATAATCTCCAATTGTAAATTCTTACATTTTAAAATATATTCCAATTTAACGACGGATTCTATATATACTACCAATTTAATTACCACCATCACTAAACTTTAAAAAAAAAAAACCAAACCTTCAAATTCCTTCCAATTTGATTTAGTTAAATAGGAAAGAACTAGACTCAAAATCAGACGACTTAAGTTCTAAGGCTGAACAGAGCCAGTCTTTGACTTCGTTGATTAGATACCGTGGAGTCAAAGTACTTTCTTGACAATTATAGATGAGTTATTTTCTTAAAACATGTGTGTGTCTCTTTCTAAAAATCTATAATCCTCTTAACCTATCACTAGTGAAGGAGTCGGTGGGGTAGGGAGTGGCACACTTCGGTTAGTTATTTTGACTTTTTTTGTTCATTATCAAGTACAAGACCAAAGTCGAACAGGGATTTGGTGTTTTTATAAGAATTAGTGTAATTGGTGGTACATAGAAGATGAGAGGTTAACCCTTGTTGGTAGAGCTGTAGAGGTGGGGCTCTCAGGTTTTTGAGCTTGTTTTATATTCTAGGTCCAGTGATTTCAGAGTAGAGCTGAAAGGCTCTTGAGAGCTCATCTGCTCCCACATTCTCATTTTTCCAGATCAGGAAATGAGACCCAAAGAAAATGTCTAAAGAAGTATTGCAGAATTAGTCTGTGGTGTTGCTGAGCTGGATTATCCTCATTCTCCGTTGTCTAAACTTCCCTAGCAGGCTTCTCTTAACATCTGGTCTCCGGTTCTAGAGACTTGAAAAATAATACAGATTACCAGGTGTTCTATAAAAGTTGCTATGAAATCAACTAGTTTGGATTTAAAAAATGTACCGTATCCATATCTTTTCCTATATATATGGTTATAAAGGGTTAAAAAAAAAAAAACATGATTTTTTTTTAACCCTTTTCTCCCCCACTAATGTTGAGTGTACATTAAGTGGCAGCCCCATGCTGAGGGCTTTCTTTGTATGCATTCATCTCACTTAAATTTCTTTGCAACCTGTCGGGGTTCGTAATCGTAGTTTCTGCATCAGGTTATTGATTCTGTCATTATCTGTGTGGTACAGGAGACAGCTGTTATTAATTTCACAAGTGGGAAAAGGAGACCTTTCAAGAGAAAAGAAGAGTCAGAAAAACGTAGTCCTGATCTTCAGGGGAATATTTAATACTGTCTTAGAAATTTCCCATGGGTGTTTGTAAGTTTTAGTCATCAGTGAATCTTCAAACAGTATACATAAGAGAAGCAGCACGAAGCTCTGCCGCCCTGTGTGTGTGTGTGCACGGTCACTTCCCGTGTTCTGTGACAGCTTCAGCTTCTGTAAGACAGAGCGCCCAGCATTTTTGCCTGACAGGATTTGTGCATGGATGTTTACTTTGAAAATTAAAAAGCACTATAAAAATTCACGGTGGAATTTTTAAAGCTCTGCCAAGTCTTCTGAGCTCAAACCAGCACGACCCTCGTTGGCTAAGTATGTGAGGCCATCTGTGCCTGTGTTAGGCGTATCCTGTTCCTCAGTTACTAAGATTTTTCCGGGGTCTGCTATGTGAGATCTTTGAAGGCTGATGGATTCCGATTCTGTAAGGACTATATTTAAAGCTTTCGAGCGTCGAGGTAATTGCATTTACATTAACTTTTTTCAGTTTTGGTTTTTGGTTAGCTTTTCAGTGCATTCTGTTGTTCATTAGGTATGGCATCTAACTTTATTAGCATCTTGGTAATGTCAGCTACGTTGTTCGGTTTTTATTAATAAAAGCTAGAAGGTTCCCTCAATGTTTTATTGTCTGGTAGTCTTAAAAAATGATTTATGCAGAGATTCACTAAAGTTTCACTAAGAAACTTGAATTTGTCTGAAAATTAGAATGAAGTTATTAGCTTTAAATTTTTTTTGTGTGTTATATTTAGCAAAGCTGTGTGAAAGGAGTTTCTGACTATATTGAATACCAAAATTTGTCTAAGTGCATACATTGGGGAGGATTACATAACTTACTTGACAACATTTAATAACTTTTTCTTTATTGATCAAGTGATAAAGAAAAAACAAAGTTGATTGATGAAACCAAAGTTAAAAATCTTTTTTTTACATCACAAAGAATCAAGTGCAGAAACCAGTTAAGTGGCAGTTTAAAACAGTAATCATGCCAATGTAAAATATAACTCAAGTTCATAGGCAGCTTTTTTAAAAGGAAATATTAAAAAATTTAATTAGAACTTTATGTGAAATTTGTCATCTGGAATCCAGCTGAGTTTATTAAGGACAAAGTGTGACTATAAAATACATTTAATTTTTTTTTTTTTTGTTTAAACAGAAACCCAAAGTGAATGTTATATTTCTAAGCCTCCACCTTGGAAGGGTATACATATTATCCCTCTTTAAAAATTGCCTTCAGACCCACCTTGTAAGCCATAAAAGAAACTGGACTCATTACACTATAGTAACACCTGAATGTTCTTGCTTCATCAGAAAATGTCCTTAGCTTAATGGTTTACCTTTTACCTTTTTTTATCTGATTCCAAGTGATTTCAGTATTTCCAGAAATTTAGATTTAATCCTTTCACACATTATAACATTTGTTTTCATTGAGGTTATTTAAAAGAACCCATGTAGGTATTTTTATAGATGTTTAAAACTGTGTTAAATTTCCCTGGAATAAATGCCTAGCTTCCCAGGGTGACCAGTCTGAAATGGGTGGTGCTCGGTGGTCAAGGTTTGATTTATTTTCTTTAAGCTATCCACGAGCTTTATGTTAACAGCTTATGTGTTCTCTTTGCTTACCATACTATAGAAAAAATAGATAGTATTTGCCCCTAAGCCTGATTGTTTTCACGTTTATGTTCAAATACGGTGCCGGTCTTTCCCTTAGACTTGAAGGAAATATGACGATAGGTAATAAAAAGTAAAGGTAAATTCCTACATGTAATTCCTCATCTCCCAAAGACTTTAATTTCCCATTTCAGTCCTCAGTGTATCAAGGAATTAACTACCTGACAATGAATGTGGCAAGAACTCAAAGTACGCTCAAATTATTTACACCCATAAAATAGTGTAACAGAGAGTTAAAGCTACATATAAAATTCACATGTTAATTCACACATTTTCTTTTATTCCTTATAACCTGAAATGTCCTGCTCATAGTGAAAATACTTTAAAAAAAAAATTAAGCGAATTTTAGTTGTCACTATTTTCTAAATTTAGTCATGTTTATTATTTACAAAATGCGAAGATTCCAGCCTTGGAATTCATAAAGATACATACATTGGCATGCTTAATGGGATATACCTTTTGTAACCATTCTGTTACATTCTGTTTTCCTATTAGGTAGAAAATGTTTCTCATTGCTAAGCACTTAAAATGATCGGGTGTTGGTACAGTCTATACGGGTTCTAGATTTTAAATATAAGAAATATTCTTAAAGGGAAGGTAAGAAAAATAGGTGAAACAATCTCTAGTTTAGTGTATTTTAGACGAGTGACCCTTTAATTCATAATGTCATTTAACAGAATTGCACAGTGCTTTGAAACTACCACAGACATATTTGAAAGAGAAAACAGTAAACGAAGCTGGAGGGCGAAAGCAACTCGGAAATCCATGGAAAAGGAAAATGAAAGTTCTAAATTCCAATTCCAGCATCCGGTTAAATTTGATATTTCTGTGCCCAAGTGTTTCTGTATGAGCACTGGGAAATACAGAAGCAGCCTAGCTACACCATGTTAATAGGAGGAAGAGCTACAAAGGCATGTTGTGGAAAAGGAATTCTTAAGACGGGTGGAGTGGGAAGTTAGTTTACACGGTCTAGATCTAAGATCCTTCCAACTGCACTAGCAACCGCAGGTGTTGATGGAGCTAAGCATTGGGCATACAAAGACGAAGAAGATAAAAATCCCCAACTTCATGCAGCAGTCTGGTGATGTTCTATCTATCGCCAGATCTTTGTATCTCTTGCACTCTCCCTCTCCCACCCCTGTGCAAGTGGCTTTTTGAAATGTGCACCTGAAAGGAGGCCTTCCCCAGGAAGGCCTGACTGAGACTTGAAAGAGGAAAGTGTGTGGATGAATGGGAAACAGAAGTTGAGTCTGCTATTTGGGGGAAAAAAGGGAGGGGAGCAGGGTGGAGGTGATAACAAGGAGTCTGAGACAGAGGAAGGAAAAGATGGAACAAATGAGCTCATCAGATGAGGACTGTGGAGTTAGGAATGAGCCAGCAGGGGCTTTCAATCACTTATGGAGGAAACTGATATGTACACACTGTCATTGTATACATTATGTGGTAGAAGACAGGGAGAAAACATGGTTTTCACCTTTAATGAGTAGCCTAAGGTTATGCACCCTCGGCCTTAGACACCTTCTTTCTAGTCATTTCTAATAGCTCCTTATGCTCTAGAAGCATAGTCTTCTTTCTGGGTCTCTCATGCTTGAGCCCAAACTTGAGGAATTTTTGCCTGGAATCTTCTTTCCCCAGATACCCACATTCATTCTCTCATTTATCACATTAATTCTGTCACTTTACGTAGGTCTCCACTCAAATATCAACTCCGTAAGAGAGACCTCCGCAGACTGCTCCATGTGAAGCAGCGCGTTTCACATGCTGTTCCCTTGCCTTCTGTGTTAGGCTGATTGTGTGTGTCTTACCTATTCAGCTGCTGGACTGTAAGCTCGTGGGGCAGGGATGCTGGCCGCCAGTACCCTGGATTTCTGTACCTCAGCAAGTAGCAGAGTGTCTGTCTAGCACAGAGTAAGACCTCTGCAAATCCACGTGGAAGATACAGATAAACAAAATTGACATACATACCAAGAAGATGTGTCGGCATGGATCACACTTCCGTCTTTGCAGAGAGATGGAAATGTCAGCAGACCATGAGCCTCACTAGGAGGAATTCGAGCACAGGTTTTCTCCTCCAGATTTTTGGTTTCAAGATACACAAGTGCTTCTGTATACATAGAAGACATAAAGCAGATGTGTTTTTAATTGTTGTCATTCTTTAAGTTTGCTTTATGACTTTGAATTGGACCGTTTTTCATAGTTTCTGACTTAGAACAACTCTGGTACATTCACCATTGAACAAATTGGGGTAACCAAAGCTTGTAAACGAAGTTTGAGGTTTAGCTTTCTTTTATTTATCTTGTTGAAGATAGTAACCTTTCATAACAGAAGCTGTCATCTTTGTGTTTTTCAACTGTTTAAGATTTGGGATGATTCTAGCAGGTATCTAACATAGGCATTTGTGTTGACTTACCTAAAAAGTCAGGCAAGAATTCCATGTGCCCATTTTTCATGTAAGTGTGTGTATAATTACTGAATACTCCAAGAGGTAGCTTATTTTTGCCTGAATTCTGAATTACCTTTCTCTAAGTTACATTTTAGATTTGCCTTCTTCAAATATAGTTCTGACTTATTGCACCTGTGGTATATAGCAGCAATGCAAAAGGTTAGTAAGCTAAGCCGTCTCTTCTACTAAGAGTTGTAGGAGAGTTAAGCCTAATTTGGTCAAGACAGTCACAGAAAAAAGAAAATGCAAGGTAAGTAGGTATTAGCTAAAGCCAGAAAATCAGATGAGGTCATTTAAGAATGAACTACTTTAGTGTTTAGGAAAAAAAAGAGGGGAGGACCAAGGACAGGGCTCTGGAAGGCATCCAAAGAGAGTAGCCACAAAAGATACTGAATGAATAGCTGGAGAATTGGGAGGCAGCAGGTCTAAATCGGGGCGGAGACAGAGTAGTTGATGCTGTCCAGTCAGCCGGGGTGGAAGAGACAGAACAGAGTATCCTGAAAAGAAATCATTGTTGAAGCCGGTCCTTCAAGTATGTAAACATTCTCAGAAGTCAAAGTCAAGAGAAATCAGTGAACCCCTACATAGAACAACATAACTAGTGATTAGCTTATAATTTTCTTTTTCTTTTAAGAAGAAACCCTCAATTTGACAGCATAGTCAGACTTTGAAATTTAGATTAAAATATTGAAGTGAATAATAAGAAAGACACTCCTGAGCCCGCAGAGACCCTAAGACTGGACTAGGAATAAGAGACAAAGGCTGGAAACCAAGAGGAAATTAAGTGTCTGTTCCCTAAGAAGTCAGCACACCAGGAAAAAAGCTGGCCATCCCTTCGTTTGAATTCTTAGCACCTCAGTAGTCTCTTAATTGTTTTCTTAGTTTCCACCTCTCCTTTCTCCATCCATTCCACACTCTACTGCCAAAGTAATCTTCCGGTGATACTGCTTTCACTATTATTCACCTAATCAAAAATGACCGTGATTCTGTTACTCATGGGCTAATGGTTCTCCATGCTCTTTCCACTACGACCCATATGCCAACTGTGGCACATGGCACGGAGCCCCATGAGTACTCCGAACCCGTGGAGGATTTGGTTTTCGCACAGTTTCATACAACTCCGTACTCTTCTATCTTGCCCAGGAAAGAAGATCTGTGTGTAAGTGAATTTACAGGGATAGTCTGTGAACCGGTTCTTTTTAAATTGTTTTTATTTATTATTGTTTTTCCAAATGCCTTTTCAGAGTTGGCAAAAAAACTGGCAGAATTCCCTTCAGTAAAATTATACCAAGAAAACATTAATCAGTAAATTTATTCACATCGCCTCTCTTTCCCTCTTTCTTCCTCCCATTCCTGCCTGTCGCCCCCCCCCCCTTTCCTGCACCTCTGTGTCACCATGTCAGCATAAACACACATGTGTAAGGCCTTCTGGGTGGTTTGCTTGTAAATAAGAATACGACTGTTCTGCGCCTCGCCTTTCTCACCCAGCAGTACATCTTGAACATCCTTCCAGATCAACACCTGTGGATCCCATTCTTTTTAATAGTTGTAGAGTGTTCCATTCTGGTTGTTGAAAGAGTTTTGCCACTACAAACGAGGCTCCAGTAAACATCCTTTTCTGTGAATACTTAACATGCAGCAACTTGGTTTCTAAGGATAGATTTCTCCCAAAGTCGGGTTGCTGAGTCAGTGGTATGTGTATTTACATCTTTAATGCGTACTTCCAAATTACTTTTCACAGGGATTCAGCAAACCCCAGTCTAATCTGGCAGTGTGTATGTTTTTTCTTTACAAAGAAAATACAAAAATGATTACTAACATTTTTGCCACAAATCCTAAAATTGATGACCATGTACCAGGGTGCCATATGCTGGAGCTGAGGGTTGTGGTGGTCTTCAATTCGAGTTCCTTCTCTTGGCTTTTAACACTGTGGAGCCTTCTAGACCGCTTCCATGCCCACTTACTTTCTACACTTTGTATAGCCCTGTGCATCCCCCCTTGCTTTTCATATCCCCCCTGATGGTATGTATCCTGTGGCAGCTGCCCAGCTCGGTGATTAGCACATAGTAGGTGCCCAATAAATAGTTGTTGAATTAATACTGGTTTCTTTATGTATTTCGTTTCCCCCCCGTCTTTTTCCTTATATATTTCTGATTTCTCTCTTCTACTAGATCTCTTCTTAAGTGCAAGCACCATTTTCACCACAGCACCTAGCACTGGAGATACTCTGTTCAGGCTGGCTATTTGAACAAAGAATCCTACGGAAGAGGAAGCAAATAGCGTGGCCTGGCCTTTAAGCATACGTTTTACCCATTTTCGGGGAGTTTGGAACTGTAGGAAGCCAGTGACAACAATCCAGTGACAAACAGCGCTTGTGTTAAGCTGTTAGAATATGTGAGGTGCAATTCAGATGCAATTCAGGATGGAGCAGGAAGTGAGGCCTGTAGTCTCTTGTCCTTGTGGAGCTTATGGTCTTTGGATGTTACATTTAGAAGATTTGTAGGAAGCACTGAAACAGTGGTAGCCAATTTCAGGCTCTTTCCAACGGAGGCTGTAGAGTATTTATCCGTTCATTCAATGCCTACCCTGCCAGGCACTTCACGGAAAGCCCAGGGGCAGCCAGACCTTTGCGGAGAGGTGGCTAACGGACTGAGGTGACGGTTCGTGGAGAGTAGATTTGTTTCCCAAACCAGCTTCCCCATTTCTGTATCTGAGTGTAGAAGCAAAGGAGTAGATAGAGAGGCCAATGTTAGCATACAGCACAAGGAGAAGGTGCCAATCCCCGTCCCTATCCAAAACACATTCTACAAGGAGGTGTTCCTGTCACTGTCACAGAATCCTAAAATTCCAATGGGAGCCAGTCTTGATATCCAGTCCTTATTTTTCACATGAGGAAACTAAGGCCTAGTACAATTAGGACAGTATTGTGGGTCAGAATTAGGACTGCAGTCACACTCTCTGGGTATGAGTCTTTTCTTAAGAGTTCTGGGACCTTGAGCAAGTTCCTAACGTTGTGGACCCTCCTTTCCCTCACCTTTAAGACGAGCACAGCGAGGTAATGTGTGCATACTGCCCGGCACAGTGTCTGGCACTTCGTCATCACTCAAAATGTCACCGTTACTTTGGGTGGGGTGGCTGAGATGAGACCGCTCCTTAATGCCAAAGGTTCATGCTTGACAACTCTTTCCCTCGTGCCCTACCACCCTATTCTTAAGCTTTTTTTTTTTTTCCATGAATTGATAATGTGTAGACTGGCTTCATTATGATCTTACCTTTGAGACTAAGTAATTATAGTTATGTCATGGAGACTTGAACCTCTGGGACCTTTATCAGATTTTTTTTTCTGACCATAAGTTAGAAGAGGAACTGAAAAATGCATGTGTGATGTTCTGTTAAAATGAGTGCTGAGTTCTTCCTGTCTGGCTTTCTCCCACTCCTGCCTGCCCCCTGTCTTCATCAGTGTTCCTCTAGAGTCACTCTTCTACTACTTGAACCTCTTAGGAACTTGATTAAGGTAAATTAGAATCACCGTCTGAGGAAGAGCAATCTTCTTGTTTCTTGACAAATTCTTGGGGTATTATAAATTATTGCTTATTTGATCTCTTTATATATCCTTGGCTCTTTCTTAAAGAGAATATTAACTCTCCAAGAGTCCTAATACAATGCAGTGGTTCTACCTCTTCAAAGGAGGTAGACTTAAAAATTAGTTTTTAATGATTGAGTATGAATTAAATCCCACAGTGAAAAGGACTTCACTTTCTGGGTGTCGATTTTCACATACACACTTGTTCGTGTCCATATCTACAGTTACTGCCTCTACTGAAGCACTGTGCAAGTTCTTGAATTGATTGAGTCACATGTTTCAACCTTACTTTGCAAATTTAAGTCACGTAATGAAGGACTCCTTGAACCTCTCATATTTTTATATCAATGACAGTTTCCATGTTGAGGCCCATCTTTTAGAAACAACTTTTTGTTTAACTCTCTCTATTCAAAAAGGATTTGAGAATTGTGTCGGATAGTATTTGCTCTGTAACAAACCACCCCGAAATTCAGGAGCTTTAAATAAGAACCATTTATTTACTCCTCATGAGTCGACAGGTCAGCCGGGCAGTTCTCCTAAACTGGCCAGGCTCAACTGATGTCAGCGAGGCTCAGTGTGCCTGTGGCCACTGGCTGGGTGACTGTGGCGGTGAAGGCTGACGGCCTGTGTCCTTACCCAGCAGGCCCTCTCGAGCTCGCTCACCGCGTAGCAGCGGGGATCCAGAAGAACCAGCAGAGAAGCATGCCAAAGCTTCCTAAGACTCAGCTTAGAAAGAGCTCTGACTTCCACCACGTTGCACTGGTCCAACCAAAGTTGCAAGACTGTTCTGTATTCAGGAGATGGGGGAGCTGCCAAGTTAGAGTGCGCAGGCTTGAGTACTGGGAGGGGTGGGGGGAGGCGGCTTTTCTTGCCATCTGTCACAGTACTTAGAGGAATTGGGTGCATTGCTGCCCCTGAACTTCAGATTCTTAATGTGTAATTTATTTTAAAAAAAGGGCTAGGAATCTGCTAAGTACTTAAATAATTGCTTTATTCGTGCAAAATTAAATTGCTTTTATTGTATTTCCCACACTCCAGTCAGGGTGCAAGTCTCAGTCACTTCCTTGGAATAAAAAGAAAGCGAAAGTGTGTAAGACGAGTAATTGACTACTCACTAGGGTATTTTCCTATAAGAAAAGAATGGCTGAGGCCCATAGTTAAGATGAAAAGCCCTGGGTGTCCTTGGGTAGGATTCACTGTGGTTCATGGGATGAGAGTTGTAAGATAAGATACAATTCAAATCTAGATTTTATTTTTAAAGAATTCTGATCCCTCTTAGACATACCAGGTGCCTTAACACTGGATTGGGTATTTGTCACACATAGAAATCACTTCATTTTCTCCATCCTACCAATAGGAAATGGAAAAGGTCACACACAGAACTCACGCAAAGAGTCAGATATTTCAGAATCCAGATAATCAGAAATGTTAGCTGGGGTTTTTGTTGCGTCTCTCAGGAGAGGCCCCAAAACTGAAAACAGACTGCACCACCTCTGGCATTAGCTAGTCGTGTGAATGCAAGCAAGTCAGCTGCTGTTTGCACCGTAGCTACCTTTCAGGTTTCTGATTATGCTTTACTGTAAGAACGGTTGGGTCTACTCTTTTGATTTATGATAGATAAAATATTTTAGTGTGGAGAGTAAAAGTCCTTGGTTCAGAAGCCCTTAGTTGTTCGTTCATTTGTTTGTTTTTACGACTAAACCACTGGTCTGTATGGATTTCAGTCTTTGCTTTTTCTTTTGATCAACATTTCCCTATTTCATTCCTTACAAAGACCACTTTGAACCGTAAACGGAGGTGACTTCATCTTCTCCAAACATATTTGAGATGCAGGGGATATTTTCCCAAAATGTTGAGTGCTGATTTCATGTTCACATGTTTGCAAGAACCAACAGAAATAGACTATGCTGAGGAAGGAACTTTAGTTGAGAAGGATAGTTAATTGGAAAGAAGGAAAAATTGGCAGGCAAGTAAAGTTCAGTGCTCAGAGGTAGGGATCATAAAGAGATGGCAGGAGAAGAGTGCTTGTCGCCAGAGTCACCCGCTGGTTCGGTGGGTCAGTGACTGTGTTGCTGAGGACCTCCCAGTGCTCAGTGTGGCACTCTGGAACTCCTAAGTTCCTCCTGATCTCAGAGGAGCTTGCATCTGGCTGGGGAGACGTGGTGCCAGATAACATGAAGTAATTAGACAATTAGCTGTAACAGGTGCTGGAGCGTGTTGAGGAGGTCAGAGAAGGGTCAAGCAAGTGTGGGAGAAGGGACAACACGTAACACATCCTCAGGTGGTTCTTCCTCACGCAGATTCACATTTCCTGTGGGTCGAGTCTTGTCCCCGGTGCGCAGCTGCTCCCTAGATACGGCCCTAAAGCCCTCCTGAGGCAAGTGACAAAAATCCAGCCTCCTGAGTCACGGCCTTTGGGGGAGGCACCCCCTTCCTTCCCCACCAGGACAAGAGATACACCCCCCACCCCCTCCACAGGCCTGCTTTGTTTTAGTGGCTTCTTAAAAAGAAGCAAATGAACTTTAGCTGCTTCGGCGCGAACTAACAGTTTAATACTGAAGGCTGTTTTCGTTTTAACATATGACACAACTTTAAGGAGTGAAGTCATAACGGTGGAATTTCAGACATTTTCCTTTTTTTAGTAAAAAGTCGGTGAGATAATTTGAGGCAAAAGAGCCTTCCCAAGTGTGCCTGAATCCCATATACATGGAGTCGCCCCACCCCCACCCCTTTCCTGTGGAGCAGGCCGTGCCTTGTTATTGCCCATCTTTGTCCCTGGTCATTCTTCATCTCTAGTCTCCCACTGCGCCATTTCTAAACCCCGATGTCCTCAAGTCCGAGAGCGTGAATCCATCAAGACTGGTGTTAAGAACTAGTAGTACCAAGCTCTTGCTGGGATACTAGAAGACAACAACTGCTTTCTGTACAGTGCCTCTTAGGTAGAGCCCAGGAATCTGAATGTTTTCAGATATTCTGCAAAACTGGGGAGAGTGGAGCCACTGATCTAAGGAGGACAGCAAAGGTGCCAGTAAACTCTCTTGGCATGGAGATGATCACGGGCCTCGGACCCCCGCTGCCGTGAGGGGAAACCCCCCACAGCCCGGGCGTCCGCATCCCCAGTTACACAAGAGCAAAGCCGGAAGCGGCGGGGCCCATGGGCTCTGGCTGCTCACGCTCGCCGTGTCCGGCCCGGCGTTTCTGCTGAGATCTCACGGCCTGTGGGGGAACACAGGGGCAGCTACCGAGGCAGCTGTCGATGGACGAGGTGCGAGGGAGAGAATCTTGTGCCAGGAGGGAGGAGGCTCCCCCCAGGCCCGGCTCTTTGAGGAGGTCCATGTCCTTGTGTGAGAACTTGCCTGAGGTTCCTGGCCACGCTCCCACAGTCCCCTGTCCCCCGCGTGTGCACACGGGAGCTGGGCGGTGCTCTACCCCTCCTCCGTTCCTTAGCATTTCACTTCAGTTTCTCCCATGGCCCTTGTGTGTCAAATACGAGAACCTTTTCAGCTTCCTGTAAATATCCGCATTTACTCTGGCTTTGTTTTTTCCCCCCCACACCTTTCAAATGGGTAATGATTTTTCCTGTTTTGCCTTAGAAAAGTTCTCATTGGCACAGACCTCATTTCAGGGAGCCTCCCATGAAAGCCAAGCAACAGCGAGGGTTTATGAAAATAGAGTAGAGCACTGTGCCTACTTTAAGAGGGAAGAAATAGCAAAAAGTTGCAAAATACCAAACTGTGCCCTGTTTTCACATTCTCCCAAATACTCATCCAGACGCTATGAAGACATTAACAGGATTATTTTGAAATAAGGACTTTTTTCTTAGTTTTTAAAAGCACTTTTACACTTGCCTTTCATTAATCAATTCAGCACGTGGTGCCAATGATAATGGTAGTCAGTTCTCAGAGATGTAGGTTCCTGTCAGATACTGTTAAGTGGCAGTATGTTCTTAGGATGGGTGCTAATCTTTTGATTACTTTTGATATTTTTTATAGTCTCCCGAAGTTGACAATCTACTTGTAAATAAAAGTGCCCAATATTTAATTATTTGAAATGTTTAAAAATTTTGAGTAGCGTCATTTGTAAAATACGTGTATGTTTGTATGTTTGTATATAAACTAAGTCTGTATCCTGTTTCCCTGTCAAATCTACTTCATTCTTTTAATAGCTACATGGATACGCTGTCATATGTCTAACTAGATCTCCACTGAAGGGACTTTAGAATAACATTTTCTTTTTGCTGTTACAAACGATGTTGTAGTGTACGTGTGTGTACATACACACACATATATTTTCCCCCCTCTGAGGTATTTCTTTAGGTTGAAGTGTAAAAAGGTCAAGTTTGAATTTGCCTTAAGTAACATCAGAAGTGTTAAATAGCTTTCTTACGTTTCTCTTCTAAAATAACGTGCCATCCATACGACTGGCTTTCACTAGTTTGTTTTGCGTAAAATTCCTGCAGTTTTCGATGTAAGCATAGGTGGGATGACTGGGCTTTCTTACTTGAAAGACTGAGGGCCTGGGAAGGACTGTGGAGAAGGTGTGCAGACAGGGCTGCGGACGTGATGATGCTGTCCCGCAGTGTGGCAGGGCGGTGTATTGAATCTAGCGACTGCCGGCATGCCAGCCTCTCGTGGCTGAGATTTGTGGTTTTCTTCGCTTCGTGCTAACCAGCGCAAGTGAGAAGATGGCACTTTGGAAGATCGGTAGAATGTGAAGGCCCAGGGGGCTTGGGAGAAGAAATACAATGTAGATACTCAGTAAAACATGACTTGAGAATTCAAGTCTCAGGCCCTAAGTTCAGCTCCCTTCTCTTCCTTTGTGATTCACCCTACGTGTTTCATCTTTTGGTTTCATTTACTGCTTTGCAAAAGAGTCCCCAAGCTGGTATGAGGCTCGGGCCAATTATTAACAGTTTGGAATACCGGAAGCTAAACAATATAAATACTGAATAGGGAACATCCTCTAAAGGCAGTAGCTTGTTTAATATGTTAATATAGAGGGGCAGAATGAGATCGTTGCAGGAGCTGAAAGGACAGAGAAACTAAATTTATGAACTCTCTTAAAAACATGTTTTCTTGTTTCATTATAGGCACTGTATTTTTTTGTGAATTATTTCATACCTATAGAAAATATCTGTAACGTACATGTAGGATTTACAGAATAATCGAGTGCGTAGTTCTTTGCACTCAACACCAAACATAAGGAAGAGATTGATAGCAGCTCGTGGTCTGCCCCGTCTACTCCCTGCCCACCTGTGGGAACTATAGTAAATTTGTGTTGATCTTTACTTTGTTTTATGACTTTACCACCTATTTATATATCCCTAAATAATGCATCACTTAGTTTTAGATGTTTTGTAACTCTAGGTAATGGTTCGTGTTGCATGTAGTCTTTTACAACCGTTTTTTTTTTCTTTTTTTTACCCCGACATTGTAAGATTCATCCATCAGTGGAAGCTGAAGTTTATTAATACAGATGCATGTTATGCCTCTGAATGAATATAGAGGTACACACATTTATTTCTTCTCCTGTTAATGGACATTTGGGTTGTTTCCAAGTTCTTTGGCTATTTTGAACAGTGCTGCTCTGAAAACATCTTTCGGTGCATACTGCGAGAGTGCTCTCCTAGGGAATTACATCTAGAAGTGGAAGAACTAGGTCATCAGGTATATGCATCTACAATTGCTAGATAATGCGGAATTGTTTCCAAGCAGTGTTCTGAGTGTCCTTTTTGCCCCACATCCTCACCAACACGTGGTAATGCTACTCTTACTTTTGTGCCAGTGTGGTGGGTGTGAAGTATTTACATTTGGGTTTTTCATAGTACCGTCTAAGTAGATTTTTTTTTAAAAATACTTAAAAATCAAAGCAGGGTTGTTGGGTTTTTGTGTTTTTGTTTTTTGTGGGTTTTTTTGGCTTTATTTTAATGCAGAATTTGAGATTAGGACTTGGAATAAACATGAGTTACAAAAGTGCCTGAAAGAAAAAACTTTCTCAGTATCCTGGAGCTACTCTGCCTCGTCAGATAAAACTAGAGTGTTAAATTATGCGTGTGTGCTTTCAAAGCCAGCCCAGCGATCGTGCTTGCTTGTTGAACAGCAAAAGAACATTCAGAAGCTGCTTCTGAATGATTGTACGATGGATGCTTATGGGTCAGTTTCAGGCTCCCCAACTTCTGTATGCCGATAGTGGTGCCAAAGTTTAAAGACTCGTGTTAGAGGAGCGCGATGCTGACCGGCTGCGATAGGACATAAGGAACTTGGGTGAGAAATGTTGAGATTTACTGCTAAGTGCTAAGTGAAGGCTGAGGAAGGGAGGTGGGAGAAGTGTCGGAGATGATCAGTTCACCACTTGAGGGGTAGGGAAACAATTATTTGGGAAAGGACAAAAAAGTGGTGTTGGTATTTCACCTGAGGAACAGTGGCACTGGTAATAGTAAGTTAGAGTCACCTAGAACCCTTAACATTTACAGAACATTCCCGTTTGTGATCTCACTTAATGATAACGCTAAACGGAGAGTATCATTTACCACTGCCTTATAGGCAAAGAGACAAAAGGTAAGAGAGGCAAAGCAGGTGGACCAAAGACACCCATCTGGTAAGTGACACAGATGGAGCATGTCCTTGGGGCTGCTCTAGCCGAGCCCACAGCTCTGTCGTTCATACCTTTCTGCCTCCTCAGCACCGTAGCTGCAGTGTCTGCCGTGATTAATGTCCATCAACAAGCCATGATCTTGGCCTTCGGAGCCCTCGCAGGTCTTGCTGAGGTCGAAAAGAGAAAGCCAGCTTTCAGCCCGGGAGCTTACAGTCTTACCGGACAACGAAAAAGACTGATAGGAAATACTACGAGATCAGAATGGTTTCTAGTGGAATGCTAGACCAGTGTAGTAAAAATCTGCATTCGTTGTCAGTCGAAAGCAAGGGCACTTCTCATAATGGAATAAAAACGTGGGAATTGAAATTACACAAGTAATTTTTAAAATTCTAATTGAGTTTTCTTTAAAAAAAAAAAAAGTTACCTTTTCATTCTGGTATTGAAGGTATTACTAACTTTTCCGGTAACTTCAGGTAGCCACCTCGTGCAGTGGAGCCTGTCCATGTAATGACCAAAAAACCCAAACGTTTTATTTTTAAAGACAACTACAAACTCTCAAGTTTTCCCCTTTTTTGGCCTTTGGTCGATTAGAGACGCATTTAGTTATCAGAGTAGAACTTGTAGAAAAATTTAGTATCTTCTCTTTCTTGATTTTTGTTAATAGCCTTCCATGCCTTGCACTTGACTTTTTTTGGGGGTGGGGGGAGCTCTTAATTTTTTTTTAAATTTAATTTTATTTTCTCAGTGTTCCAAGATTCATTGTTCATGCACCACCCCAGACACTTGACTTTTCATTTGGCTGTGGTCTAAAGAATCTGTGGACAAACTTTAACAGCTTTCCTCAGAATTGTTACTCTTCTAGCATCATGATGCCTTCACTATCAGATACTAGGCTTCCAGGCATTTCTAGGTTCCTGATGATTCGCTTTTGTATAGACCTAATTTCACTTTCTTTATACTTCAGGTTTTCTTTTCTTCAATTACTCTTATTGAATTCTTGAGAGTCAGTAAGAACTTCCAAGTGGGAATTTTGGAGCTTCTGCGTCTGTCATGGAACTGTCGAGAGAATCAGGTGCTTGAGTAGGGGTGGGCCCAGGAATAGCCTGAAGCCAGACGAGTACCACCTCAGCGAAATGCCAGTCATTGCTAAAGCCTGGGACGACTAGTGTGTTGTAATGCACAGATCTGTAGCCAGTGTTCTTAATATATTGGCCTCATGTCTCAAGACTCCCTTCTATAAATATACAGCTGGAGAAATTCAAGTTATCATTCTGCCCCAGAAAGAGAGATTCTCAAAAGTGATTTATCTCCTCATTTTAAGTAAAGTTGGCTAAATGATAATGGCATATTTATAATTAATGGATTTTCAGAAGACGATAATGCACATTTTCCCTCAGAGTTAAGATTTTCATGTCTTTAAAAAACAAAAATGCAGCCGGCCCCCTCTGCCTGGTGGCTGTGCAAGGAGGGGGTACCATCTTCTCTTTGGCACCTGGCTGCCAGCCCAGGATGACATCAGGTCAGCTAAAAAGAGGAAGCTTAATAAGTTGACAGCATTCTCAACGTGTGTGAGAGCTATTTGGGAATTTTTTTTTTTTTTAAGATTTTATTTATTTGACAGAGAGAGAGAGATCACAAGTAGGCAGAGAGGCAGGCAGAGAGAGAGGGGGAAGCAGACTCCCTGCCGAGCAGAGAGCCCGATGCGGGGCTCGATCCCAGGACCCTGAGATGACCTGAGCCGAAGGCAGAGGCTTTAACCCACTGAGCCACCCAGGCGCCCCATGAAATCTTTTTTTTTTAAAGAGATAACAGAAACCATCTTTTTCAGGGTTGGAAGAGGATTCGAGAGCCTACTGTTAGGAAGATCCGTTGAGACGCTTTAGTATTGTAATCTACTAAAGAGCCGGGTTCCATCTCTGTGTTCTCTTCCGTGAATTTTTAATTTTGTTCATTTAAAAAAAAAAAAAACTCTACGTGGAAATGCATTCTTTATTAGGTAAATTCAAGTCGTATTTCAAACTATTGTTTGATCCTCTCATCTGGTGAAATACTTAGAGCAACTATAAAATTATCCCTATATTTTGGAACAAGGGAACAAGTCCAGAGAGATTCAGTGACTTGGATGTTAATTCAGCAGAGACGGGATTTGAAATTAGGTCATGACTTCTGAGTCTGTGCCTTTTCCTCAGTATACTTAGGTGCTTTCTGCTTTACAGAATTATACACAGGAACGTTTACTTCTCCTGCTTTTCAGAAGTGCATCTGTTTTGTGAATTAACACATTTCTGCCCATGCTCATGGTTTTCAAACACCTTCATCGGTGAGGAGCTCCCTCTGAAAGCTTTTTGTGAATACCTTTTATCTCATCTTTCAAGGAAGAATAAAAGAACTAGTGATTGGTCAGGTTCCGGTTCCAGGGAAAAGATTAGCAAGCAGCACACATGGCCTTATGTTTCCAAGCCACTTTTTGAAGTCCTGGATCCCAGTCTCAGAAGCTGTAATCTCATATTCTCCAGTGACTCAATGTAAATTATACAACTGGAAGGAGATATCTACAGAAGAAACATCCTCACAACAGGTTCTAAAACACACTGTGATGACATTTGGATTTCCCGAAATCCTCATATCCAACGTGGTTGAAATCTTTTCAGAGAAGAAATTTATTTGAATTGGAAGATCTTAAAGATGGCTTAAAATTGGCAAGATTTAAGGTATACTCTAAACTCGAGACTGATTCTTGAACAGTCCTTCAACATCCTATATCATATTGTCAAAATGAGGAGTACTTATGATTTTACACGATTGGTTTTTTTCCCATTTAATAGATAAACTTCACCTTAGAACAGAGTTTTTCAACCTGAGCACTATTGACATTCTGAACTGAGTAATTCTGGGATGTTCTGTTCATTGTGGGATATTTAGCAACATCCTTGGCAATCATTAATCTTTCTGTCTCTATGGATTTGTTTATTCTGGACATTTCATATAAACGGTATACAATTTGTGGCCTTTGTGTCTGACTTCTTTCAGTTAACATCTTTTCAAGGTTCATCTGTGTTGTTGCATTTAACAGTACCTCATTCCTTTTTATGACTCATTGGTACTCCATTATATGAATATACCACATTTTTTAATCTACTCATCAGCTGATGGACGTTTAGATTGTTTCCACTTCCTGGCTCTTATGAATAATGCTGTCGTGACATTCGCGTACCATTGTTGATGCGGATATACCTAGGAGGGAAACTACTGGGTCATATGGTAAACCCTACACTTAACCCTTTAAGAAACTGCCAAACTGTATTACATAGTGGTTGTACCATTTCTCAGTCCCATCAGCAATGTGTGAGAATTTCAGTTTCTCCATGTCCTTGCCAATACTTGCTGTTGTCTGTCTTTTTTATAATAGCCATCAAGTGAGTGTAGGTATCTTGTGGTTTTGATTTGCATTTCCCAAATGACTAATAATATTGAGAATCTTTTCGCCTGCTTCTTGGCCATTGATATATGTTTGGAGAAATGTCTTTTCAAATCCTTTAATCCTTTGCTGCTCATTTTTAAATGGGGCCTTTTTTTTTTTCCATTATTATTTGTAAGAATTTTTTTGTTGTTGTTTTGTTTTTTTATTCTGGATACTAGACCCTTGCCAGATAAGATTTATAGATGCTTTGTCCCATTCTGTTGTCTTCTCACTTTATTGATAGTGTCATTTGACTCACAAAGGTTTTTAATTTTAATGAAGTCCAATTTATCTTTTTCTTCTTCGATTGCTTATGGTTTTGGTGTCATAGCTTTAAAAAAAAAAAAAAAGCCACCTAATCCATTGTCACAGATTTTCACCTATTTTTCCACCTAAGAATTTTTTTTAAAGATCTATTTATTCATTTTAGAGAGAGAGAAAGCATGTGCATGCAGGTGGGAGGAGGAGCAGAGAGAGAAAGACCAGCAGACTCTGCACTGAGTGCAGAGCCTGACACAGGGCTCCATTCCAGGACCCTGAGATCATGATCTGAGCCAAAACCAGGAGTCAGGCACTTCAACCAACTCAGCACCCAGGTGTCCCATGTGTTGACGGATTTTTAACTTTTAGTTCTTAAAGTTTTTGATCCATTTTGAATTAATTTTTGTATGTAGTGAGAGGCAAGGGTCAAACTTTATTCTTTCGCTTATGTATAGCTCATTGTCTCAGCCCCATTTGTTCAAAAGACTATTCTGTCTCCATTAAATGATTTCAGTACCTTCATTGAAATGAATTAACCATAATGTATGAGTTTGTTTCTGGACTCCCATCTCTGTTCCTTTGGTATGTATGTCTAATCTTAGGCCAGTACCATACTCTTTTGATTACTTTATTTTTGTACTGTATTTTGAGATTGGGAAATGTCAGTCCTTCAACTTTGTTCTTTTTTTCAAAATTATTTCGGCTATTCTGTGTTTCTTGCAAATCCATATGAATGCTAGGGTCAGCTCATCTGTTTCTGAAAAATAGCAGTTGCAGTTTTGATAGGGATTGGATTGAGTCTTTAAATCATTTGGGGAGTATTGCAGTCTTAACAACATTAAATCTTCCAGTCTATGAAGACAGGATTTCTTTCCATTTGTGTACACTTTTAATTTCATTAATCAGTGTTTTGTAGTTTTCAGTTTGCAAGTTTTGTACTTAAGTTAAATTTATTCCTAGATAAACATTTTATTTTAATAAATTTTATTATTTTTGAAGCTATTAAGAATTTGTTTTCTTAATTTCATTTTCAGTTTGTTCGCTGCTACTGCACAGTAATGCAACTGATTTTTGTGTTTCTTTTCTATCCTTCAACTGCTGAACTCATTTATTAGCTCGGATAAGGTTTTTTTAGTAGATGCCTTAGGATTTTCCATATATAAGATCTTCTTATCTACAAATAGAGAGTTTTACTTTTTTCTTTTCACTCTGGATTTTTTTTTTTTTTTTTTTTTTTTTTTTTACTTTTGTTTCCTGTCTAATTGCCCTAGCTAGAACTTCCAGTAGAAGGCTGAATAGCAATGATGAGCGTGAGCATAGTTGTATTGGTATTGATCTGAGGGGGAAAACTTTCAGTTTAAGTATGTTGTTAGCTGTAGGTTTTTCATAGATGTCCTTGATGAGATTGAAAAAGTTCCCTTCTCCTTGTTAGTTAGTGCTTTTATCATGAAAGGATGTTGGATTTTGTCAAACGCTTTTTCTCCATCTATTAACATGATCATGTCATTTTTGTCTTTTAGTCTGTTGATACAGTTTATTACATTAATTTATTTTCCTAACTTGAACAAATCTTGTATTCCTGGGATTAGTCTCTCTTGCTCATGGTTTATAATCATATGTATATGCTTCTTTCAGTTTGCCAGTATTTGTTGAAGATTTTTGCATTTATCTTCCGCAGTAGTTTTATTGTTATACCTTTGTCTGGCTTTGATATCAGAATAAAACTGGCCTCAGACTGACTTAGAAAGTGTTAAAAGTGTTTCCTCCTCTCCTTTTTGGAAGCGTTAGTAAAGGATTATTGTTAATTCTTCTTAAATATTTGGTAGAATTCACCAGCTAAGCCATCTGGGCTTTGTTGGAATGTTTTTGATTATTAAATTAATGTCTTTCCTTTTTATAGATCTCTTAAATTTTTTAATATTTTTGAGACCAATTTGGTAGTTGATGTGTTTTCTAGAAATGTGTCCATTTCATCAGTGTTATTTAATTGCTTAGTACATATTTGTTGATTGTTTTTCTTTGTACTCCTTTTTATTCCTACAGGGTCAGTAGTAATGTTTACTCTTTCATTTCTGATTCTGGTAATTTAAGTCCCCTTTCTGTTTTTTGTTGATCTAGCTAAAGTTGTGTTGATATCTGATGAAGCACCTTTGGATTTTCTTGATCTTCTCTTCTGTTTTTCTATTATCTATTTCATTTATTTCCACTCTAGTCTTTTTTATTTCCTTCTTTATTCTTGTTTTGGATCTGGCTTGCTCTTCTTCTGTTTTTTTAAGGTGGAAGATAAAGTTTCTGATTTGAGTTCTTTTTCTCCTTAGAAGGTAGACATCTACTGCTATAAATTTCCCTCTTAGCCCTGCTTTTACTACATCCCATCACTTTTGGTATGTGGTAATTTTGTTTTCATTTGTCTTATGGCATTTCCTAATTTCCCTGTGATTTTTTTCCCTTTAATCCATTGGTTAATTAGGAGTGTTAATTTCAACGTGTTTGTAAATTTTCCAAATTTTCTTCTGTTATTTCTAACTTCATTTCATTGTGTCAGCATACTTTGTGTGATTTTCGCCTTTAAAATTTTTTTTTATTTGTTTTGTGGCCTAATATATTGTCTGTTCTAGAGAACGTGCCATGTGCACTTGAGAAGAACAAGTATTCTTATTTTCTTAGGCAGAGTGTTTGATAGATATCTCTTAGATCCAGTTGGTATATGGTGGTGGTCAAGTTTTCTGTTTCCTTGCTGATTTTCTATCTAGTTCTATTATTGAAAATGGAGTCTTAAAGTCTCCAACTAATATTATTGGGTTATTTATCTCTCTAATTCTCTTAGTCTTTGTTTTTATATATTTTGGGGTTTTGTTGTTAGGTGCATATATGTTTATATGTTATTCACATGTTTATCATTATATGGTGTCCTTTTTTGTCTCTGGGAACAATTTTTGTGTTGTCTGTTTTACCTGTTATTAATATAGCTACTCTAACTCTCTTTTGTATACTGTTTGCATGGAATATCCTTTCCATCATTTTACTTTCAATCTATGTGTATTTCAACTGAGGGTAAGTCTCTGTAGATAGTATGTAGTTGGATGTTTTCTTTATTCTGCCAATCTCTGCCTTTTTTTTTTTTTTTTTTTTAAGATTTATTTATTTGAGAGAAAGAGAGCACACTTGTGTGAGTGGGGAGAGGAGCAGAAGGAGAGGGAGAGAGAGAATGTCAAGCAGACTCCCCACTAAGCACAGAGCCTGATACAGGGCTCAATCCCAGGACCCTGAGATGATAACCTGAGCTAAAACTGAGAGTTGGACAGTCAACCGACTGAGTCACCCAGGCACCTTCTGCCTGAGTTTTTGTTATCTGGCAATGCATTAATTTTTCCTTCATCATTAAAGGATTGTGTTGCCAGACAAAGAAGTGTTGGTTGACATTTAATTCTTTAGGCACTCTGAATGTGTCATTCTACTGTGTCTGGCCTGCCCCTGCGTAGTTTCAGATGAGGAGTCCCTTAGTCTTGTTAAGAATCATCTCTATATAAGGTGTTGCTTCTCTCGGTGCTTTCAAGATTCCCTCTCTTCATCTTTCAGTAGTTGTATTGTGGTATATCTATGCTTGGAATTTTTTTAATCTCTCCCATTGTGGTTTGTTGAGTTTCTTGGATGTCTTGCATCAAATTCTTGACCATTATTTGTTGACATATTTTTGCTTCCCTCCTTCTCTCCTCCTTCTGTGACTACCATTATGTACATATTGGCATATTTGATGGTGTTCCATAGGTCTCTGATACTTTGGGTTTTTATCATTGTTTTTTTTTCTTTCAGTTCTGTAGACTAAATAATCTCAGTTGACCTATCTTCAAGTTTGAGGATTCTTCTGCCTGCTTACTTTTCATGTTGAACCTCTCGGCTGAATTTTTTCATTTCATTGATTGTACTTTTCCATTTTTGTGGTTCAGTTTTAGAATATCTCTATTAATCTCAACTTAATGAGACTGTATTTTTAACTTTGCTTTAATTCTTTAGACATAGTTTACTTTATGTCACTGAACACATTTAAACTACCTGATTTTACGTCTGTCCAGAAAGTCCAGCATCTGGGCTTCCTCCAGGAGCTTCTGTTCTTTTTTCCTGTGCATATGCCATACTTCTTTATTTTTTGCATATCTTTTATGTTCTTTGTTGAAAACTGGACATTTGGAATATTAAAATGTGGCAACTCTGGAAATAGATTTTCTAACCTCTTTGAAGTGTTTGTTGTGTGTTACAGCATGTTGTTTGTTTTGTGACTTTTCTGAACTATTTCTGTAGTTTGTATTCTTTGTCCATGTGGACCCTGAAGGTTCTGTTCCATTGGCTTAGTGGTAAGCTAATGATTACACAGATATTTTACTAAATAGCTGGAAGCCAAAAAATCATCCAGTCTTTGCTCAGGGGTTCTGTGTGCATTAGGGCTGGTCTTTAGCTCTCATCCTGACATTTAGCAACTCTGCCTAAGCCTTTACTTTCAACTTCAATCAGAACTTCAATGTCAGCAGGAGATGAAAACTTAGTGGTGCCTTCTTAGATCTTTCCAGAGCATATGCACAGCCCTACTCAATGCCGGTGGCCTTCTAGATTCCCAGGAATGGGTGAGACTTTTTCAGACCTCCAGCCATTTTGATTAGTCTGTTGTTTGCCCCCATCTCTACCATTATCCATCAACTCAGGCTGCAGCAAAGACATTATCATGGAGGTCTTCGACAAATTACTTCCCCCCACCCCCACCGCAAAAGTACAACATTTTTAGCACTAGGCCAGTTGTGAGTTAGGCAAAATAAAAGCAGTCTTTCTGAGGTGGTCTTCCAGGGACACATAGTTAATTACAATAGTTTGCAAGTGAGTTTCATTCTGCTAGCTCTGGTACCACTGCTGAGCCTGGGGAGCAGGGGTTGAGACTGGGAAAGTTAAAACACTACAAAGTTCACTATATGTATGTCTGGGGGGCGCGTGGGAGATGGAATAAACACTCTTTGGGTTGCTGCAAGTCTTTGGTTAATTTTCAGAGTTCAAGAAAAGTTGATTCTGACAGTTTTTGCCCTTTTTCTTTGCTCTTACGGAGGGATGGAATCTGGACTTCCTTACTCCACCATTTTTGCTGACTCTACTGTCTTATATAAAAAGCACTTTTTGTAAAACCCAAATGTCTTTTAAAGTCTCTCCAATTCTGAATAATGAAAAATACTATTATGGCCCTTTGGTTTGGAAAATGAATTCATATTGGCCAAAACTCAGCACTAGAGCTCTGGGGCACACTGTTTTACTGATTATCTTAACTTGAGAATCTGCTGAATCTTACATACTGTCTGATTACAGGTGGTCTTGAACTGTCATACGTTCAACTTTGGAACAAATGAGGTTTTTTTGTAGAGAAGTTGTGCTTGTTTGAAAAGTATATATTGATGCCCTGTGCACAAAAGTGCTTTTTATAAAAAATCCGGCAATTTCTTAAAGCAGCGGACAGCCATTTCAGGTCACTGTATGGCGGTTCTTAGCTGCCAGCCAACAGTTGCTGTAGTCGTGCATCCTCGTGTGGATGCTGGCGTTTGAGCAACTGTTGATTTTATTACAGTGTATTTCACACTACTCTGAAGAGGCATCAGGAACTTATGTGGTAACCTGGGGAGGTGGAGTCAAGCACAGAGAAATCTACCTGGCTCTTACGACCTACCGTATTTCCAGCGGTGCTCTTCTATGAAGAAAGAGCTCTAGGGTTTAAAGACGTACTTCAGATGCCACTTCTTATATGGTATTGCATTTTTATGGGGGGGTTGAGAAATTAATTGAAAATAGGAAAATTACGGTACTGATCTAGGGATAACAATCTTGTGTTTCTATATTTAATAAAATTAGGACATCAGTAGAAACTGTGAGTATGCGCCAATCAGTCTTTGGCTTCACCTATACGCTCCTGTACACTTAGTCAGGTGGAGTGTTTCTTCAGTAATAAAAGGGGAAAAAAGTCAGAGAACATCTGTGAAATCCAGAAATACATCACCAAATATTGAGTCTTTAGAATGAATACAAATAGGTATTCCGTAATATATCTTAACTCTTCTGGAATAGAAAATTCCACTATTCTCCTTGTAAAATGTACATCTTCTCACTTCTCACAGATGATTTTAAGAATGTGTCCCGTACAGCAGGAGGGAATGCCTATATTTATCACTGAATCAAGACTCTCCATTATCTAGGAGATAATTTATAAAAAAAATGTTTTGCTAATTAACCTATCTTGCATTTCTTTTCCCTTCATGCTATTAAAATTTAATGCTTTTTAGTTATGCTGTAATCCAGAGCAAGGTTTTAATCCGGTCGAGTTAATTCCTGGATTGCTGCTCCGTGTTTGGTCTTCTTTCATTCAGCAGTGCTTCCCACTTATATTAATTAAAACTAGCTTAACCTAACGATCAAAAAGGAAATTACCTAAATTTAGAAAAACGGCCTAGAATTATTTTCAAACTAACATCCAGTAGACGCTCCCGTGGCTGTGATTGTGCTTGTTGCAGAAACGCTGTGCAACATGAGGATTTCTCATCTCTCTTCTTTCTTCTGTGGGATATTTGTATTCAGTTCAAATTGTGTTCAGTATGTTGTAACTTTTGTGTGCCCTGTTTACTTCTTTTTTCCACTGGATGGACTCAAGACAAAATTTTTAAGGGTTTGTTACAACAGTAGCTGGCAGTTCGTAGTGGTGACAACTTAGAACAGAGCTAGGCTGTGCGTGTAGCTAACTCGGAAGTCACTCTGCTTACTGTTTATCAGTTGCTTTACCAGAGTCCCTTAATGAGATAACAGAAACCATAGAAATGTCAGTAGGTGGAGCAGTGTCATTAATGTTCATTAAATGTTATAGGTAAGACAAAGTCTCATACCAGTATTGGCATCTGTGTGATGAAACATCCATATTCCTTTTTCTTATATTGATGTTCCATCTATGTGGCAGTAGACTTAAGTTAATCAGTAAACAAAGATAAAAGTCAGGATATCCCAAATATTTTGTGTTTCTATTTTTTTTTTTATATATTTTGTGTTTCTAAATAATTTAACAGTTGTCTAGTAATGTATTCCTATAGTAATTGATAAGCTTGAAAATTTCTTTCTTTTAAATTACCATTGTGAATTTTGTACGTCTTTTAAAGCTGGCTCAAGTCCTTTCTGAAACAACAGGCATCGTTCATGAATTTTTTTAAAGATTTATTTATTTGAGAAAGAGAAAGCTCACTCTTGTGTCCCTGTGGCAGAGAGGGGTAGAGGGAGAAGGAGAGAGAAACCTAAGCTGACTCTGCACTGAGCTCTGAGCCTGAGGAGGGGCTCAATCTCATGACCCTGAGATCGCGACCTGAGCCGAAACCAAGAGTCCGAAGCTTAACTGACTGTGCCATCCGGGCGCCCCATGAACTTACTTTCTTTTCTTTCTTTCTTTCTTTCTTTCTTTCTTTCTTTCTTTCTTTCTTTCTTTCTTTCTTTCTTTCTTTCTTTCTTTCTTTCTTTCTTTCTTTCTTTCTTTTTTTTTTTCAATCTTGATAGTACATAAAGTTGCAAAGAAAGAACTTAAACCTCTCTCAAAACTGAATCATATACAAGACATTAGAAGTAGTTTTACTAAGTATATAGGTAGTGGTAGAGATTAGAACTCATGCATTTAGTGTATCTCGAAATTCTGATCATATACTGTGCTGTGAAAAACAATTTACATGATTATTCTTTAATCATGTGTGTGAAAAATGAGCTTTTTTCCCCCCAACATAGGAGCTTTTCTGTGTGCCAAACTGTGACTTTTAAATTTTTAATTATTGAACAGGGTAATACAACTTAAACTGTATGCATTCATTTATGATTTTCCTATAAAATCCACAGGACTCACATCTTTCAGTTTTGAAAGTGAGAATTGGGTTTGTTTTCTTCAAAAGAAATAAAAGTTTGATTTTTTTAAAAACCAAACTGAGGAAAATAATTGTGTTATTTTAGTGCATTCCTCCTTTAGCAGTCTTTTTTTTTTTTTTTTTTTTTAAGATTTTATGTATTTATTTGACAGAGAGAGATCACAAGTAGGCAGAGAGGCAGGCAGAGAGAGAGGAGGAAGCAGGTTCTCCGCTGAGCAGAGAGCCCGATGCGGGGCTCGATCCCAGGACCCTGAGATCATGACCTGAGCCAAAGGCAGAGGCTTTAAGCCACTGAGCCACCCAGGCACCCCAAGCAGTCTTGACTATATACCATGTGGCCCCTTCCTTATTAAAGGCAATCACTTCAGGATTTCTGTATGGCAGGGGTCATTGAGAACTTTGGGAAATTAAGAAGGGAAAGCTTTTGTTGAGGATGGTTGAAGAAAATTCTAAGGCAATAACAGGCAAAATAAAAATCTGGAGGCCCATTATAGGTACACAGAACATACTTGTTAATGAGTGAATGAACTTGACATATTGAGGGACACTGAGAAAACATACTAACAGGAAGACAGTTCCTGCAAGAAATTGGTGAGAGCTAATGTTATAGTCCAGACTTAGGAGGGCCTTGTTAAAGTTTGGGCTTTATTTTTATGAGAAGACTTGACAGACGTTTGGAAATGAGGGTTGGGGCTGATAATGGGGATAAAGTGAGGTTTTAGAGCAATGGTTTCCAAACTCTGTTTAAAAAACAAAGTTTGGCGTTAAGCCTGACATTTCTGATTTCACTTTTACTGGTCTCATCAAAACTTTACTAATCTCACTGACTGTTTCCTATACAGATTAATATTCTAAGTATGAATTTATAAGATATGCAATATCACTTTTACCTGTTTTATGTATAGGGGGGTTTCTGCATAAACTTTAATCCTTTAAAAGAAAGGATTTTGCTGCTACGGGCTTGAAAACACCTAGAAGGAATGCATTAGAGCATACTAAAACTTGAGGCAAAGAGAACTGTTTGGGGACTCTTGTGTTCAGAATTCTTTGCCAACATTTATACAATAGAATTCCTTCCATAAATATTTAATGATATCAGATATTTGATGGTTGTAATGGCTGAAGTGTTCAAATGATGGTATCATATTCATGACTCATGATCAAGAAGACATTAAGGCTTTTCCTCTTCAGAATTAAAATATTTACTTGTGTGGAATACTTGCTGTTAATGTCATATGTCCCCAAACCTTTGTTCTTTCTTGTATCCTCCTGGGCCGTTTTCACTGCTGAGCTAACCTGGGTCTCGCTGAATATGATTAAGAAAAACATCTTTGTGGGGAGTTCTCTATACAGACAGTGTTAAATAGTGATGGGTTTGGAAAATGGCTGCAAAAGTTTTGAGAGGATGTAAAAAGAAGAAAAACCAAAACAACAGTTATGTGCATGTTTTGTTTATTGGGGTGAGGAGTGGAAAGAGCTGATGGTAAAAGAGAATGTGAAGAGGAGAGATGCCTTTGTTTCCTTGTAGCCCCATGTAGCCAAATCCCTACCTACTTTACTGAAAATAAATGTTCTTTATTAGCATGCAATAACCAAAAGATCAAGACATCTTTTAACTGGGATATTTTCCAATGCAAGAACTGTTCATTTGGCTTGGATACATATTTATTCAAGAAAATATCTGCTTGGGGCACCAGGGTGGCCCTGTAGGTTAAGCATCCCACTCTTGATTTCAGCTCAGGTCATGGTCTCGGGGTTTTGAGATCAAGCCCAGTGTTGGGCTCCATGCTGGGCATGGAGTCTGCTTAAGATTCTCTCTCCCTCTCCCTCTGTCCCTTCCCCCACTTGCTTGCATGCTCTCGTGCTCTCTCTCGGAAGGAAGGGGAGGGAAGGAAGGGGAGGGAAGGAAGGGGAGGGAAGGAAGGGGGGGAGGGAAGGAAGGGGGGGAGGGAAGGAAGAAAATATCTGCTTAAGTTTTTTTCTTGTTTACCTCAGGTTTTTCGGTTAACTATTAACCAAAATTTCAGAGCTAGTTTTAGTTCTAGAAATCTAACAACTATATAAGGGATGGTCAGGAATGGGGGAAAGATGAAAGGACTCTTTAGGAATAGAAGTACCAAATTAAAATAAGACAGTGAAATTATAAAGATGTATATTTTTCAGTGAGGGCAAATAATGTATTACCATAGAATTTTCTTTTTTATTGAGTATTAGAAATGCCATTTCGAAGTTATTACTTGGAAAATGTAAAAAAAATACTGGGGGAAGTGGAAAAAAGGGGGGAAAAGAGAGCATGGCATTCCCTTATATGTAGTTCATGATATCTGCCTGCATTGCCCTTCCTCAGTTCGGCTACAAGCTGAGGATTACAGATTGCTTTAAAATTTTTTTTCCTTCTTCTTCTTCTTCTTCTTCTTCTTCTTTTTTTTTTTTTTTGGAGGTATAGTTGACAAACAATATCCTGTTGATTTTAGGTGTATATCATACTGGTTCAGTATTTTTAGGCATTATAAAATGATCCCTGTAATAAGCCTTGTTACTGTCTGTCACCACATAAAATTATAATATTATTGAGTATATTCCCTTTGCTGTATCTTTCATCCCTGTGATTTATTCATTCCATAACTGCAAACCTGTATTTCCCACTCCCCTTCATGCATTTTGCCCACCCCCTGTCCCATCCCTTTTGGCAGCCATCAATTGTCAGTATTTATGCATCTTTTCCTGCTTTTTGTTTTGTTTTTTAGATTCCCCATATAAGTGAAATTATATGGTATTTGTCTTTCTCTGTCTGACTTAGGTCACTTAGCATAATAGCCTCTTGGTCCATCACCGTTGTCACAAATGGCAAGATTTATTTGTTTTTATGGTTGAATAATATTCTATGGTGTATATATATAAATACACACACACACCACATTGTCTTAATCCATTCATCTGTCATTGGACAGTTTGTTTCCATTTCTTAACTATTGTAAATAATGTTGCACTGAAATAGGGGTGAATATATCTCTTTCCACTGGTGTTTTTGTTTCCTTCAGATAAATACCGGAGGTGGAGTTACTAGACCATATACTACTTCTGTGTTCCTTTCTTTTTTAAGATTTATTTATGTATTTTAGAAAGAGAGTGCATACTCACATAAGTGCGGGGAGGGGCAGAGCAAGACAGTCTTCGAGCGCACTGCCCACTGAGCACAGTGCCCAGTGCAGGGCTCACCTCACAACCCATGAGATCATGACCTGGGCCGAAACCAAGAGTCGGTCACTTGGCCAACTGAGCCACCCAGGCGCCCCTATGTTCAATTTTTTGAGGAATCTTTATGCTGCTCTCCATAGTGGCTCCATCAATTTACATTCCCAACACCAGTGTGCGATGGTTCCATTTTCTGTACATCCTTGTTATTTTTGGTGTTTTTGATGATAGCCAATCTGATGCATGTGAGGCAATGTTTCATTATGGTTTGATTTGCATTTCCCTGCTCATTAGTGATGTTGCACATCTTTTCATGTTGACCATCTATAGATCTTCTTTACAAAAATGTCTTTTCGAGTCTTCTGCCCATTTTTAAATCAGGTCTTCTTATATTAAGTGTATATTCTTTATATATTTTAGATATTAACCCCTTTAGATGTATGATTTGCAAATTCTCCTATTCAGTAGGTTGCCTTTTTGTTTTGTTAATAGTTTCCTTCACTGTGCAAAAGCTTTTGAGTTTGATGTAATACCGTTTGTGGTTCTTGTCTGAAGAAACTGGCCCCAAAAATACTGCTAAGACCAGTGTCAAAGAGCTTACTGCTAACGTTTTCTTCTAGGGTTTTTATGGTTTCAGCTCTTACATTCAGGGCTCAATCATTTTTTAATTCATTTTTGTATATGGTATAAGATAGCTGGTTTCATTTTTTTTTCATGTACCTGTCCAGTTTTCCCAGCACCATTTATTGACAAAACTATCTTTTCTCCACTGTATATTCTTGCTTCCTTTGTCATTAATTAATTGACTGTATTTGTGTTGAATGTATTTCTGGGCTCGCTATTCTGTTTCATAGATTTATGTGTCTGTTTTTGTACCAGTACCATACTGTTTTGATTACTATAGCTTTGTAGTATAGTTTGAAATCAGGAGCATTATACCTCCACGTTTTGTTTTGTGTTTTTTTTTTTAACATTTATTTATTGATTTTAGAGAGAGAGTGTGTGGAGGTGAGAGGGGCAGAGACAGAGGGACAGAGAGAATCTCAAGCAGACTCCTGATGAGTGCAGAGTCTGGCACGGGGCTTGGTCTTATGACCCTGAGATCATGACCTGAGCCAAAATCAAGAGTCAGACGCATAACTGACTGAACCATCCAAGCACCCCTCCACTTTGTTCTTCTTAAAATTGCTTACACTATTCAGGATCTTTTGTGGTTCCATACAAATTTTATCATTCTTTGTTGGAGTTATGTGAAAAATGCCATTGGTGTTTTTGATGGTGATTACATTGAATCCATAAATTGCTTTGGGTAGCAGGGACACATTTTAACAATATTAATTCTTCCAGTCCATGAGCACAGTATATTGCTTTATTTATTTGTGTCATCTTTTTATCACTCTCTTAGAGTTTTCAGTGTACAGATCTTTCACCTTCTTGATTAAATTTTTCCTAGGTATTTTATTCTTTTTAATGTAATTATAAATGGTGTTTTCTTAATGTCTTTTTCTGAGAGCTTCTTATTAGTGTTTAGAAATACAACCAATTCCTATTTAATTTTGTATCTTGAGACTTTATTGAATTCGTGTATTAGCTCTGATGGTTCTTTCATGGAGTCTTTAGAACTGTCTAGATACAGTATCACGTCATCTGCAAATATTGACTGTTTTACTTCCTTTCCAACTTTGATGCCTTTTCTTTTTCTTGCCTAATTGCTGTAACTAGGACTTCCATTAATATATTGAATAAAATTAGGGAGGGTGGACATCCTTGTCTTATTCCTGATCTTGGAAAATTTTCAACTTTTCATTGTTGAGTAAGATGTTAGCTGACTGTCAAATATGACCTTTATGACATTGAGGTATGTTCCTTCTATACCCACTTTTTTGAGTGTTTATCATAAATAGATGTTGAATTTTGTCAGATGCATTTTGTCCATCCATTGTGATGATCGTATGATTTTTATCCTTAGTCTTATTAATGTGGTGGATCACAGTGAGTGATTTGCACGTGCTGAACTTGTATCCCGGGAGTAAATCCCACTGCATTATGGTGTATGAGTCTTTCACTGTACTATTGAATTTGGTTTGTAATACTGTGTTGACCATTTAAATACTTTAACTGAAGAATTTTCATTTAATAAGAAGAGTGAGCATCTTTTGATTTCCTTCAGGTTCACATTTCTTAGGCTTTGATGCTTAGTTTTGCATAGAAGAGTTTTTGTTAAACTAATGAAATGGTGTTTTTTTGATTTTGTATTTTTCATTGGTTAAAATCAAAAGGAAAAGTGGATGTTAGAAATGTGAGAAATGGAACTAGTCCTACAATAATTATTAAAGAGTAATAGCTATTAGAATTTATGGCAATTATTATCAACCCAATAAATTTGAATTTCCTTTGTCAGTACTGTGCATAATCTGACTCTCAAGCTGTTTGTCACTGTGTGGACAAATCATCCTGCTTTCCCATAGCAAATGCTCTCAGAATACATGACACATACCAAACAAAACTTTTAACTTATTTAGTGAATAGTTGATTATTTTTTCCCTTTGGATTCAGAGTGACTGAGGAAGTGAGGAAGTACTGCAGCTTCAGCATTATTTGGAAATCCTGTTTACAAACTCTGTAATTTCCAAGGCCACGAGTGTGGCACCTCTCCAGCTATTAACTATTATAACAAAGATAGAATTTTATTTTTGTTATTTACTTACTGATAATGTTTAATTTAAGCCTCACATCCTAGTAAGATCTTAGAAATAACATGCCCTTTTACCTGTAACTACTCCCAGTACTTTCTGTGTATATTCTTTTTTATTTGGGCTCCTGAAAAAGAAAATTAAACTAAGTAGGACGCCTGGGTGGCTCAGTTGGTTAAGTGCCTGCCTTCAGCTCAGGTCATGATCCCGGGGTCCTGAGATCGAGCCCCGCATCAGGCTCCCTGCTCGGCGGGGAGCCTGCTTCTCCCTCTGCCCCTCCCCCTGCTCGTGCTCTCTCTCTCTCTCTCTCTCTCTGACAAACAGATAAATAAAACAAAAACAAAAAAATTAAACCTAGTATGATCACTAACACTGAACTTACACGCTCCCCCCAAAAATTTAGAATGTAGTATATGATAATTTATTATTTTATTTGCTAGAATTTGCACATGACCTTTTTTGAAGAAATAGGAATTAAGAGAAATACACACAAGTAAAAGACATAACAGAAGAAATAGTATTATAGCACCACACATTGAGGCAACTAAACATCCAAAATTACTGGACATAACTTAAAACAGAGGGTTTGGGGGAACAACCCAGATGCATGGCTTAAAGAGTAGTTACGGTTCCTTAGGGCCCTCTGAGCTGAGATCTGTTCAAAATTCATGTTAGCAAAGGAAGCTAGATTCTGTTTTAAAAGGTAAAAAATAGGGCTGATTTCATTTTGGGGACTTGTCACCAGGTGGTTTGCAAGCAGTCTCCCTCCCCCAGCTGCAGAGCCATGCCACAGCTGTGGGGCCTGTGCAGAGCGAGGCTAGGCCTCGAGGTATCTGCCCACAGCATACCTTAGGATTTCTTTCTTAACTCTTTCATAACTCCATACGTTTTTAGAAGGTTAGATTGTTTGCTTGAAAACATCTGTTTACATTCCAAATTCCAGTAAAATCGGTAAAAACAAAAAAAAAAAGTGCTTCTTGACTTGATTCTAGGATCAAGTTGATGTTGAAGAGAAAGCCCGAGATAATCCCTTTTTATGTCTTTTACTCGCTTGAACACTCCTTGAGCACACTGAGTGGGAGATGGGTTCTGAGCTTTCCAAAGCAACTAATACCAGTGATGGCATGTCACTTTGGGCACCTGGGTGGCTCAGTCGTTAAGCGTCTGCCTTCGGCTCAGGTCGTGATCCCAGGGTCCTGGGATCGAGCCCCACGTCGGGCTCCCTTCTCGGCGGGAAGGCTGCTTTTCCCTCTCCCACTCTCCCCGTTCGTGTTCCCTCTCTTGCTATGTCTTTAAAAAAAAAAAAGAAAAGAAAAGAAAGTCACGGAGGGAACAGCCATAGGAGACAAGTTTGGTCCGCAAGAAAGATTTCTTACCTTGTTTTCCCTGAGCTGCCCCGTGTGGGTGGGAAGAGGCTCTTCTAGGGCAAAGCAGGAAACATGGATTCTCGGGGCAGTCCAGGAATCGCTTACTTGAATCATTATGTTTTTCTTAACCTGTTTCTCTCGTGATAATCAGAGTTCACTTTTTCTGTTTTCTATTCCTCTGGACATTCCGTTTCTTTCACTGTTCTCAGTTTTTGTGCTGAATATTGCTCATTTAAATGTTTCAGTCTAATTAAGTTAAAATCCATTTTAAGGTAGACATTGTGGCCTTTAAAAGTTAAATTAAGAAGGCGCTTAAAATGAGCAGAAGACACTAGCCAGTCCACTGATGAACTGGGATTTTTCAGATTGGCTGTTGAGAAACAATTATGTGAGCTTAAAATGCTGAGGTTGTGGAAACTGGATTGGAATATTCGGGAGCAGCATGAAAAATAATACCTCTAAGAATTTAATAAAGCTTCTAAACTTCTCCGTCTCCGTTGCTCTATCTTGAAAAGACACCCTGACTATGGCTGGAGGCACTTTTTTCTCTGTGGTGTGATTGGTGGACAGGGAGTAAACAACTTACTGTAAATGGGCGCCGGGCCAGCTGGCTCCAGTGACAGCAGGCTTGTGATTCGCAGTCACAGTTAGGAAAATGCCTTTTAACTTGTTCATTTCCGTTTGTTTTAAACATGGCAAAAAGGCACAACTGTACTCGTTTATGAAGTCCTGCACAAGATGTTTTAGGGCTTACAAAATCTTTCAGCAATCCCCAGAAATTACCTGTACTGTTTCATTGGCTCTGCTATCCCTCTCCTGTAATAATGACAGTTTTTCAAAGACAGTTTTAATATTAAAAGGAATTTTTCAAACTGGCATCCCCTCACCTTGTCTGATTTGTTTGGGATTATATTTGGGAGCTCCTCTGACGTGCTTTCCAAGTATTTACCATCCAACACTATTTGGGGGGAACATGTTGTATGATATAAAAACTGAATTATTTTGATTTTGATTTTTCTATTTACACAGGATAAACCAAAAAAAAAAAAAAAAAATCTTAGAAAATATCTTGTCTCTAAAAGTGTTTTATGCCCGAAGCATTTGTTTGGAGCTGGTGAATCACTGAACCACCCAAGCCAGCTGAGTGTCATCCCCGCCTGACAAGTAGAGGCTGCCGTATTCTGTACGATTTTTTACTGAAAAACTGGCCAAGACCTAATGGGCTTCTCGAGTATTCTAGTTTATTCACAACTCAAATGCCTGTGCATAGTTTTTTATTAACATTAGAGCAGTTATGTGGAATCCGATTATTCATTAGAAGGTTTCTAAAAGATTTTTGAAGATTTTTATTTCCTTGTGGATTGTATGAAGAAGGAAATTTTGGCCAATTTAAAATTCATTTTAAAAATTAAAACCCCAGGGGTGCCTTGGCGGCTCAGTCAGTTAAGTGTCCCAATCTTGATTTCAGCTTAGGTCATGATCTCAGGGTCATGAGGCCGAGCCCCACTTGGGCTCTGTGCTGGGCTGGGCATGGATCCTGCTTCAGATTCTCTAACTCCCTCTCCTTCTGCTCCCTTCCCCCCCAACCCCCCCCCCCCCGTGCGTACATGCTTGCGCATGTTCTCCCTCTAAAAAAACAAAACACTAAAAGGTTAGAAAATATTTTTGTTTCTTAACAATTAAACTTTGTATACTGGCACTTGAGAATACAGTAATATAGTAGTTTGTATATTTGACCTTTAAATGCTTTTCCATATCTGAAAGTCTTTCAGGGCAGGGTTTACCTGCATGATGTAAAATCTGATTTTTATTAAGCAAAGTGGTAAATTTCCTTTAGGTGAAAAAGACACTTATTGAGTTGACTTATGCTTCCCTTTATAAGATCACTTAAATCCCTGTCTGTCCTTTCAGTGAATTCAAAACTAATAGCAAGCCAAAACCAGGATGTTTGATTTTCAGTAGCCCATGCTTCTTTCGTTATTAAAATATGAAAATAAATTTTTGTGTGTACAGTATATTTTAGTGACCCTTTCAGTTTTGGTCCCTGAATCAGTTTTTAAGCTTTCTTGGGCCATGAACGTGGTTGAATTCTACCCTCCCACCAAAAAATTCACGAAACACACATACTTGCAGTATTTTAATGTTATAGTTGAGGAACTCCTTGGATCTAGTTCAAGTTAATACGTCCTATGGTTCTGTCTACATTGCAGACAGAATAAAACCTAGAAAGTTTAGGTTTGAATATCTCCATTTTTACCAGTGTTTAAGGAACTCAATGTGAAACTCCTTTCTTCTTGAAAACTAGAAAAACAACTCAAAACTGGGATCAGCATTTGCCATTTCAGACAATGATGCTTCACTTAATTTAAATTATAGCAACGAGATAAAAATGAGGATAGATGATGATGTAAACAATACTAAGAAATTGGCTTTTATCTCTAAAAAGGATCCATGGCAGTTTACCAAAAAAAATTTAAGCCAACACATTCATCTCTGAATTAAACTAAACAATCAGAAACGACAAAGGCTCCAAACGGAAATACCCCAAGTATGTAACATGTAAATTATATGTTCTGTCAGCTTGGATTGCTACAAAGACTATAATGAGTGAAAAATGGATCTTGTAAGCTAATTAACAAATCAGAATCATCTGGGAAATTCTCAGCCTTCTCCCAGAAGTACTAAATCAGAATTGGGAGGCTTGGAATTGGTTATCTGTATTTTGATAAAGACCTCCGAATACTTCCATGTCTTCGGAGAACCACTGGTAACATTATAGCTGTGGACATTATAGGAGTACTGTGTCATATTTAGATATTAATGATATTTTGTGGCTGAAAAATAGACATAGCACATAAAAAAGATGAAGTACATATTATAGGGGCGCCTGGGTGGCTCATTCAGTTAGGCATCCAGCTCTTGGTTTCAGCTGGGTCATGAGCTCGGGCGTCATGAGATCAAGCCCCATATTAGTCCGCCTCGGTGGGGAGTCTGCTAGAGATTCTGCCTCTCCCTCTCCCCCTGCCCCTCCCCCAGCGCGCACACTTGTGCATGTGCGCTCTCTCCAAAAATGAATACATAAATCTTTAAAAAAATACGTGTTATAGAAGATGTTGAGACTTCAGCAATATAAATGAAAATGTTTTTTCTCTGAGAAAATGTGGGGTTTTTTATAATTGATAGTGTTACATTAATTTCAGGTATACAACACAGACTATGCTCACCACAAGTGTAGCTACCAGCTGTCACCACATAATGCTATTACAGTACCATCGACTGCATTCCCTGTGCTGTACCTTTCATTCCCACAATCTATTCATTCCCTAATTGGAAACCTCTACCTCCTGCTCCCCTTGGCCCATTGTGCCCATCCCCCACCCCATCCTCTCTGGGAACCATCTGTTCTCTGTATTCATGGGTCTATTTCTGCTTATTGTTTACTGCTGCTGTTTTTTACATGCCATACATAAGTGAAGTCATATATTTGTCCTTCTCGGTCTGACATAGTTCACTTAGCATAATATTCGCTAGGTCTGTCCACGTTGTTGGAAATGGCAAGACCTCATTCTTTTTCGTGGCTGAGTAATATTCCAGGGTGCATGTGTGTGCACTTGCATGTGTATACACATCTTTTGTATTCATCTATTGATGGGCACATGTTTGGTTCCATATTTGGCTATTGTAAATAATGCTGTAGTAAGCATAGAGATGCATCTATCTTATCAAATTAGTGTTTTTATTTTCTTTGGGTTAATATCCACTAGTAGAATTACTGGGCCATATGGTAATTCCTTTTTTAACTTTTTGAGGAAAGCGGTTGCACCAATTTACATTTCCACTAACAATGCAAAAGTGTCTTCTTTTTCTACGTCTTCACCAATACTTGTTTCTTTTCTTTTTGATACTAGCCATTCTGACTGGTGTACGCTACCACTTCACTGTAGTTTGGATATGTATTTCCCTGATGGTTAGTGATGTTGAGCACTTTTCATGTTTCTTTTGGCAATCTGTACATCTTTGGAAGATGTATTTGGGCCCTCTGCCCATTTTTAAAATTTTATTTTTTATTTATTTTTTTTTTTTGAGTAGGCTCCACACCCAGTGGTGGTCTTGACCTCATGATCCTGAGATCAAGAGTTACATGCTCTACTGACTAAGCCAGCTATTTGGTTTTGGTTTGTGTACATGTGTGTATGTTAAGTTGCATAAGTTATTTATATACTTTAGCTATAAACCCCTTATGAGCTATATCATTTGTGAGTATCTTCTCCCATTCAATAGGTTGCCTTTTCCTTTTGTTGATGGTTGCCTTCTCTGTGAAAAAGCATTTTTTTTTTTTTGGTGTAGTCTCAATAGTTTGTTTTTGCTTTTGTTCCCCTTGCCTGTGGAGATATATGTAGAAAAATGTTGCTAAGGCTTATGTCAAAGAGACTATTGCCTGTGTTTTCTTCTGGGAGTTTTATGGTTTCAGGTCTCACATTTAGGTCTTTAATCCATTTTGAGTTTATTTTTGTCTATGGCATGAGAAGGTGGTCCAGCTTCACTCTTTTGCAGGTACCTGTGCAGTTTTCCCAGAACCATTTATTGAAGAGACTGTTTTTTCCCCATTGTACATTCTTGCATCACTTGTCATAGATTAACTATGTAAGCATGGGTTTATTTCTGGGCTCTCTATTCTGTTCCATTGAGCCCATTGATTTTTAAAGTACAAAGAGTTAAGTCCTAATGATTTTAAAAGCTCCTGACGTTAAGTCCCACTGGTTTTCAAAGCCAGATGTTATGAGGCCTCTTCTTCCAGAGTAGGTTCCTAGTAACTGGGGTGCCTGGTGTGCGGTCTGAACCTCTTGCTTCTCCATGCTTGTGGTATTCCTCCCGACTGTGGTTAGTCTTGCCAGGGCTTTGGCTTCCAGCCATATTTCCAGCCCTCCTATCCTTTTATCCACACCACCTCTTCCTTTCAGTCAACTGTGGAAGGGCTGTTCCAGCAGTCTCGGGTCATTTTCAGAGTTGGCTGCATATATGTAGCTGTTACCTGGCAGGTCTATGGGACAAGGTGAGCTCAGGATCCTCTCCTCTGCCATTTCCCCTGAGCACTCTGTATTCTATGTCTTTTGATTAGAGCATTTAGACCTCATACAGTTAAAGTACTTATTGATATCCATGTACTTACTGCCTTTTTATTCACTGTTTTCTGGTTGTTTCTGTAGCTTTTCTCTGTCCTTTCCTCTTCTCTTGCTCTCTTATGATTGATGAGTTTCTTTAGTGTTATACTTGGTTTCCTTTTTTCTTATTTTTTGTTTATCTATTATAGGTTTTTGGTTTCTGGTTACCACGAAACTCATCTATAACATCCTAAGCACATAGCAGTCTATATTAAGATGATGGTCATTTAGGTTTGAACACATTCTAAAAGAACTTCATTTTTACTCTCCCTTCCACATTTTATGTATATGTTGTCATATTTTAGATCTCTTTGTGCGTCCCCTTAATTTTTTATATACAATTGATTTTGCTAATTTTGTCTTTTAACCTTCATACTAGCTTTATTAAGTCATTGCCGTACTATCTTTATGTTCATGTTTACTCATGAAATTTCTTCCTCTCATCATTTTCTTCCAATTAAGGTCTTTGGTTTTCCACTTAAAGAAGGTCCCCTCTGTTATAAGGTGGTTTAGTGGTGATGAACTTCTTTAACTCCCAGTTGTCTGGGATCAACACTAAATTACAACTACAGAAGGGGAACAGACTTCTTGGTATTCCTCTACAAATAAGGAAGATATGTCTATGATAATCAATTCATGCTACAGTTGACCCTTGAGCAAGTGGGTTTGAAATGGGAAGGTAGCTTATATGTGGATTTTTTTTGATAAATGGGGTAGAGTGCAAATGTATTTTCTCTTCCTTAAGATTTTCTTAATAGTATCTTGTTTCTAGCCTTACTGTAAGAATAGAGTACATGATACATATAATATACAGAATATGTATTA
>CM052895.1:23607872-23636199 GCA_028534135.1 Potos flavus
GAGTCCACAGTCTCTCATGGTTCATCGCCCCTCCGATTTCCTCCAATTCACCCCTCCCTTCCCTCTCACAGTGTCCTCCATGTTTTTCCTTATGCTCCACACGTGAGACGATATGATAATTGACTCTCTCTGCTTGACTTATTTCACTCAGCATAATCTCTTTCAGTCCCGTCCATGTTGTTACAAAAGTTGGGTATTCGTCCTTTCTGATGGGAGGCACAATATTCCATTGTATATATGGACCATATCTTCAGTGGCTTTTGACCCATATAATTATTTCTAACAAACATGTCTATAACTGGAAAGCTGTGCCCACTTGCAGGTTTAGTGCAGCCCAGTAGGCCCCCTTCTTCCCAGTGTATACCTTCTCAGACTCCCAGTGAACACCTGAAACTGTGGATAACGCCCCACCCTAAATAAACTATTTTCTATAAGATACATACCTATGATAAAGTCTAATTTGTAAGTTAGGCACAGTAAGAAATGAACAGCAACTAATAATAAGATAGAACAATTATGACACTAAATTGTAATGAAAGTCACATGAATGTGGTCTCTCTCTCTCCCCAAATATTTTACTGTGCTGTACACACCCTCCTTGTGATCATGTGAAATGATAAAATGCCTGTGTGAGGAGATGACGTGAGGCGATGACACAGGCGTCATGACATAGCCTTGGGCCTCTGTTGACCTTCCGAGGACACATTAGAAGGCGGATCATCTGCCTATGGATTGAGGTTGACCACAGGTGACTGAAACAGTGGATAAGGGGGGGGGACCGTATATACAAACTGCCCTTTCCAGTTAGAAATCACTAGACAGGGGCGCCTGGGTGGCTCAGTCATTAAGCCTCTGCCTTCGGCACAGGTCATGATCCCGGGATCCTGGGATCGAGCCCCGCTTTGGGCTCCCTCCTCCGCGGAAAGTGCCTCTCCCTCTCCCACTCCCCCTGCTGTGTTCCCTCTCTCGCTGTGTCTCTCTCTGCCAAATAAATAAAGAAAATCTTAAAAAAAAAAAAAAATCACTAGACAGCTTCTGCAAGGTTGGTAAGGGGATTCCTTGCAAAAAAAAAAAAAGCCATTATTTCTTCTTTTTCTTATCATTTGCTTAGCTGAGAAACTGGTTGAAGGAGTGAGCTGATAAGCTAATAGGGTGAATATGTTTTCTATAACTAATTAGTATTTATAAAACACATTATTGAATGTTAAAACTCCATTTTGCCCCCTTGGAGCCACGTGTTTCATGCCGTAACACAACAGGGAGTTTGTGTTATATGACAATTCTTTGGCAGATGTTATTAGTTCATTGTGGTGGAATAAAGAGAGTCCTGGACTCTTTTTTTTTTAATTAAAAAGAGAAGTTACCTCCACCTGCATGCCCATAATTAAAATGTTGCCTTTTTAAATGTTAAAAAATACTTTTTTTTCCTAAATCTTAGCATTTCTTACAAAGTTATTTGTATGGAGTATGGGCTGTTCGGGGAGTGGGCAAAATGGCTGGACGTACAGATGGGGACGCAGTAACGGAAGTCTTGTCAGGCTAAGGAGTCAGATTTTATCCTAAAGGCAATGGAGAACCATTACGTTTTTGAGCCAGGATTGCTCTGCTCTAAGCTGTATCTTAGAGAAATTACTCTGGCAGTCATGTGTAGAACATGTTAAATCCGGCTTTGTTTTATTTACGGAAGGGGGAGTTGCAGAAACAGACTACGTAGAAAGGTAGTTGTATGAGCTGCTGACAAAGGTGAAGGCAAGTGGTAGTAGAAGCATGAACTGGGACGGCGGCAGTGGAGAAGGAAGTACAGGGACAGATGTGAGAGCCATTGGAAGATGTGAGGAGGCAGCTGTGTTACCTTGCAGAATCACGGGCTTCTGTCTGCACTCCACTGACAGCTTTCTAAGGTGACGAATTACCTTCTTGTTAAAATCGGTGGACACTTCCAGGGACCTGTGCGGCAGCTTTGTGCTGGACACCAGGATCCTGTTTGTAATGGCTTCTTCCAATGGTTTTTGTGACATGGTACTCTTTTTTTTTTTTTTTTTAAGCTTTATTTATTTATTGAGAGCGCGCGCCTGTGGCGGGGGATAAGTGGGGAGGGGCAGAGGGAGAGAGTCTTAAGCAGACTCCTGCTGAGTTTGGAGCCTGACACAGGGCTCGATCCCAGGACCCTAAGATCATGACATGTCGCAAAACCAAGAGTCAGAAGCTTAACCAACTGTACCATCCAGGTGCCCCATAACACAGGACTCTTGAGATTTCTTCCAACAAGCTCTCTGGCCTCTTCTTTGCAAGTTCCTCTTCCTTTTAGAGTTTCTCAGAGCTCTGAGGGTAGAGCCCTCTTCTCACTTTCCCCCTTTCCCTGGGTAATCTTGTCCTCTTCTGATGCTTCACTTACAGTCTGTTCCATATGCAGCCGACACCCCTAGTTTCTGTATCTTCAGGTCAGACATTGTTTGGACCTCCTGACCCTTGGTTCCAGCCAACTACTGAGTATCTTCCAAAATCTTCCATGTCCAAAATGATTCACCAGCTTATTCTGAGCCAGGCTTCCTGAGTACCATACCCCATCAGTCCCGTTCCCCAGTGTAGAAGTCGGGGCATAACCTCACTTACCCCTTTTTTCTTCTAACCTCTTATTTCAGTTGTCAAACCTCAGAGACTTGACTAAGTAATACCTCACAAACCCATCTACTTATTTCCTTCCCTTCTCTCACCTGTAGCTCAGGCTGCGGTAACCCTGTAGTTGGCTAAGTGCAGCGTCATCTAGATGCCTCTCCTGTAGTCACCTTCCGTCTATACTCTCTCGTGCAGCTGGAGCTTTCGGACATACAGATAATGACCAGATCGGCCCCCTGGGCATAACGCCTGAGTCCTCACTGCCTCTGGCCAGTCTCACGGCTTACTGTGGCTTGTATGAGGACCTGGTAAGCTTTTTATTGTGTTGCCTTTCCAAACTGCTTTTCCTTCCCTTTTTCTTACCTCTGTGCCTTTGCATGATGCCGTTCCCTGTATTTCACCACACCTCTAACCCCCATCTCCTGTCCACCAGTAGAGCCAACTCCTCTTCCTGGGTAGCCAAAACTTAGCCAAAACATCATACCCCCAAGCAAGCCCCTCCTTGACACCCCCCCCCCCCCACCACTGCATTTGGGTTAGAAGCCCGTCCTCAGCACCAGGCATTTCCCCTATCCTAGCATTTATCTCATTGTATCTCAACTCCCTGTTTACTAGTTTCCAGTCTGGTCTAAAAGTTCTATGAGAGTAGAGGACCATGGTTATCTTTCTCACTGAGGTAAACCCAGAACCTCATACATGTCAGGCACTCCACAAATACTGGTTAAATGTAGGAGGAAAAGGAATGGTGAGGGATGAAGTTTGGAGGCAAGGAAACAAGACTATGCAGTAAAGGGACAGGTTAGGAGGTGGAAAAAAAGTTGAGTCTGTTTTAGGAAATCCTGTGTTTTTAGACCATGATACCTGAAGCAAAAAACTGAGGCCTGGGTGTGAGTGGAGTCATGAGAGAATGGATAGTCGTGGGTGACAGGAAGGAGTTGGAGACAGCCTGGTTCCAGAGTTCTTTAAAGTGACACATGGCAGCGGGAAGGATTCGGGGATAGAATGGTGATGAGCCTACTGCTTGTATGGACCCCGCACCTTCAGGGTGACGGAGCCATGGGAAGAGAGCGACAGCAGTGGCAGCGTGCCGGAGGAGATTCCTGATCCCTCTTCTTGGCTTGGAGTCTCCGACGGAAACAAAGGAGGAGGAGCTGTCATCAGACATGGTTGCAGGGGAAACGGGTTTCTGTAAAGCAAAGCAGCTAAAGAAAACTGTGCTACCATTTTTGAACCACTACCACAAAAAGACAGTATGATCATCTCCAACTCTCCCCATCCTTTCTCACGGACTTGGAGGGCTAAGAAGAGAAAAACCTACGTAGGAAGCTTCTTCCCTGACCCGCTCCCCACTTATTCAGCAATGATTAAGAATTTGTATAAAATTTTACTAGGATGGCATATATGGAGAGAAAAGTAATTACTTGGATATTTGCCAAGGAGCATTTGTGGAAAAATATTTACAAATATAGGAAAATACATTCTCTATTTATATAAAACTTTTATATTGAGCCCTTAGATTTTTTTAAAAGGAAAAACAATATTCTGACAAGAAATATTTGTATGTAATATTTATGAATAGATGCACTGATATAAATGGATATAGATAATGGATGGATATGGATAATGCATCTAGATACACATCAGGGGTTGGCCAGTGACAGCCCACAAGTGCAACCCAGCCCTTCAAAAGCCATGAGCTAAGAATGGCTTTTACGTTTTTACAGGGTGGTAAAAACAAACAAAAATATAAGTAACACATGGTCTGCAAGGCCTTAAATATTACCTAGCCATTTACAGAAAAAATTTGACTCCCGATGTACACCTTTTTAATGGGTGTATACTGTTCGTCATATGGACAGTCAGTTCTCATAATCACTCTGATTATGTTGTAAAATAGGCTCAGCCAGTGTTGAATTAGTAAATACTGAGCTGTGGTTCTAGGGGAGATAGGAAGTCAGGTACCTATGAGCCTCTGGTCGCAATATTTTTGCCAACCCATCATTATATAATCTTGTTTTATGTGTTTCTGTTTAATGACTTATTTAATGGATATCCTTGATTCACTGACATTGAACATACAGTCAACGGCTCTGTACAGCATGCCTGATCAAACTTTGTCTGATACACTTCCCCTCCCTAAGGTACACAGCAGCCTCCTTGTGCTTACGAGGGGCCACTTTAAATAGGGAAATCACCAACAAAAAGTGCACAAATGCAAAAAAAACCAGGGCACTAAATATACCACAGAAAGGAAACTGTTTCCAGCATAAAAGCTGAAACAGGGAGGCGTAATGTCACTTTGCTTGACCTCCGCTGGGAACATGCGCAGCAGGCGCCTCAGATGTTTTTGTCACTCTCTGCTTACCCACACATGGCCAGGGAAGCACTGTGTTAATTTTGGAGCTACAAATAAACTTGAAACCTTGATGGAGGCCCTGAGATTAGAGATGAACCCCAAAGAACTGTGTGCAGCTCTCTGTATTCTGAGGGTTCAGGCCTCAGACCAAAAAGACCTGTCCTCACAGGAATTCAGACACCCTGGCTGGAGGACAGAGATGGAAAGCTGACCCTGGAGAAAGAGCTCAACCTGGAAAAGGCAGACTGGGCACAGACCGTGGGGAGCTATATTTGCTAAGTGAAGAAATTCAGACTTTATCCTCTACAAATTAAGCTCTTGATTTTTCAGGGGTTGCAAAAAAAGCTACATTTTAGTACCATATGTTTGATAGAGGGATTACCTCTCCGAACGTGTCCGTGTCATTTCACCAAATGGTATTCCTCCCTGTCTAGTTTGGCTCAAGTCTCTACAATGGGAATGTTTTACACATTCTTTTTCGAAGATTTATGTATTTTAGAGGAGAGTATAAGCAAGAGGGGCAGAGGGAGAGAGAATCTCAAGGAGATATCCCGCTGAGCCCAGAGCCTGACATGGGGCTCAGTCCCAGGACCCCATGGTCACGACCTGGGCCGAAACCAAGAGTCGGATCCTCAACCGACCGCACCACCCAGGCACCCCTTACGTGTTCTTGATTAGAGGGAATAGGTGGCCTTTTTAGGCCAAAATTCTTAGGTAGCAAAAGTTCATTTCCAAGAAAGTTCTTGGCAGTTTCCAGCCCTGTGTATAGTAAAATGGATTTCCCAAAAAGCCAGTGTCTGTGATTTCTCATGTCTATAACAGATATAAGAAATGTCATGTAATTTAAATGAGATTTACAAGTGAAGAAGAAGCCTTTAATTCTTTAACAAAGTGATAATCCTGTAAAAATAATTGATAGGAGAGTGGGGGCCGCAGATGCCATGGAATTGGAGGCTTGTTGTAAGGGGGAGGGGAAAGACAGCAAAGCAGTGACCCCGCCCAGCCCCTTGATTGAGCACAGCCTGTAGGTCATTTAACCAAATGGATATAGCTCAGTCCCTTATCAGTTATCTCTAGTTTTGCAATGACTTACTGTGATAACCTGACTCTGGACTCTGACAGCATGTAGTGCATGCATCTTAATAATCTCTTTTATTAAAGGCCTAAGCCTATATGTTTAGCATAACAGTTAAGAGCTTGGCATCAGAGTGGTCTACCTAATCTGGGATCCAGAGACAGCAGTTTCCTACTTCCGTGACTTTCTTCTATAAAATTACCTGACCTTTCTGAGCCTAAATTTCTTCATTCATAAAATGGGTCTAATACATATGAGAAATAAGAATGCTAACTCTAGGGACGCCTGGGTGGTTCAGTCGGTTAAGCATCTGCCTTCAGCTCAGGTCGTGATCCCAGGGTCCTGGGATTGAGCCCCACATCGGGCTCCCTGCTTAACAGGAGGTCTGCTTCTCCCTCTCCCCCTGCCCCCACCTCCTCACACAAGCGTGCTCTCCCTCTCCCTCTCTCTCAAATAAATAAAATTTTTTTAAAAAGTATACTAACTCCACTAATGGTTAGTTACATGACCTTCGGCAGATAATTTCTCTGAGTTTGTAGTTCCCATGATTATTTGGGGATAATAATATCTGCTTCAAATGGTTATGGTGAGGGGTGCCTGGGTGGCTCAGGGAGTTAAAGCCTCTGCCTTCGGCTCAGGTCATGATCTCAGGGTCCTGGGATCGAGCCCTGCATCGGGCTCTCTGCTTAGCGGGGAGCCTGCTTCCTCCTCTCTCTCTGCCTGCCTCTCTGCCTACTTGTGATCTCTCTCTCTCTGTCAAATAAATAAATAAATAAAATCTTTAAAAAAAAAAAAAAACGGTTATGGTGAGGATTGAGGTTTTTTTTTTAAGGATTAGAATGAGCTAATATTTACAAAGTACTTAATATAACCCATAGTAAGTACTTACTATTAATTGTTGTCATTGCTATTATTTTGATGTGGTTCTTATTTGGTTTGCCTGTGCACTAAGAGGATATATTGAAATGAAGTTTAAGAACTGACTTCATGTTAGAGACAAGCAAACTTGTATACAAGTATAGGTGCAGAAGACTGTGTCAGGAGTCTGTTTTTCACTTTCATGAGTAATTTATCTTAGTGTGTTTAAAGCCTAGATTCCCCAAACTAGAAAAAGCAAAATGTATTGAAATACTAAGTATTATAATTAATAATTAGAATTATTACTAAAGTAATATAAAGTTTACTCCGTATATACCTTCTAAGAGTATAATTAATAAAACTATAATTCAGAAAAAATGCTAGCCCAAAATTACTGATGGATTAAAGGCAAACAAAATATTAGTCATCCTTTTATAAATTAATTAAATACAAAGTTGAGTGAAAACATTTGCAACTTCTCTCTCCATGATGTTGGCATTTTTAAATCTGTGTGTAAAGTGCTGTATTTGAAAGAGTACAGAAAGGGAGGTCACGAAACCTGGATTCTAGTCGCAAAGCCATTCCTGAATCCCTGCAGGACCTTTGAGAACTTTGGCTGTTTCATTTCTAAGACCAGATGATAATACTCAGTCTGCCTTCCAAGAATATTAGGAAAAGAAGATAATTCCTACTGTGGAAACACTTTGAAGAGTCCCTGCGCTCCGTGTGCGCAGGCTAGCAGGACTGCTAGTGCTCCTAACCGCGCACGGAATAGACGCCGCAGGGAGCGCACGCTGCCAGCTAAGGGCTTGGACGCTGGAGCCGGAACGCCGGGAACAGAAGTATGGCTTCATCGATGGCCAGTTATATGACCTCGGAGGGGTAACTTCTCTGAGTCTGCATTTTCCTTGCGTGTTTAGGAATAATAATGGTTCCTACCTCATATGGTTGTGGTGCAGATTGAGTAAGGTAAGGGATGTCAAGCGATAGCACACTGCTTAGTCTTGCATCCACAGTACCGTTGGCCCTTGAACAACATGGGGGTGAGGGGGGCCGACTCCCCACAGGGTCAGAAATCCATGTATGACTTTGACGCCTCAAAAACTTAACTATGTTACGGAGGAGGGGGAAAGAAGAGGGGTGGGTCATGCCATCTCGGGGCGGCGGAGGTGGAGGATGGAGAAGAGGAGGCAGGAGAGGCCGGCACACTCAGTGTAACTTGATGGAAATGCCTCGTAATTTCTGCCCTTTTGGCTTTTTCCTTTCTCCAAAAGTGATTCTTTGTAATACCAATCCATCTTCCATCATTTGCTTTAGTATCCGTGTTTATGTATCACAGAAAGGTCCATGTCCTAAAAGAGGTCAAAAGCAGCCTCGAATTATCAGGAGGCCCTGCCGGCTTGTCTGCGGCCGGCCGTTCTCCGGCGCTGCTGCCTCTGCGTCTCCTCCCCCGAGGTCGGTCTCCTCCGCGGCAGTCCGCGGGCACTGACACGGGAGCACTCACCTCCAGCAAGTCGTCATCTGCTAGCTCCTCTGCTGCAGCGGCTCCAAGCTCTTGAACTTCTATAGGATCCATACCGGGAAACCCTTCATCCCCACCTTTTTTTTTTTTTTTTTTCTTTTCCATATCGACCGTACGGCTCATGACTTTGTCCTCGATGGGCTCTCTCGTAAATACTGTGAAGTCCTGCACAACAGTGTCTGGACCCCGTGTGCTCCAGCAGGAATTTATTGTTTCACGCTCGATGTAACAGCAATGCCGTCTTCAGTGGGCTCATCCACACTCGCATGGTGCTCTCTCTGTCAGGGTTCTCTCCGTAGTGTTGACGATTCTTTGCCGAGAGGACGTGTGTAATCAGTTCCAGCGGTCCTTCTGACCCCTATCTGGAGGCTGAACCAGAGCCACTGTGTCTGGGGTAGGTGCACCACTTTGGCATCTTTGGGATTGCGGGTGAGCCAGGGGCACCCTCAAAGGTACTTTCTGACTACGGAGACAAAGCATCAGTGGAACCAATCCAGAAAAAGGGTTCTCGTCCAGGCCTTCTTGTTGTACAACCAGAAGTCTGGTGGCTGGTGTTTATCTTCTCTCTTCAAAGGCTCGGGGTTTAGCAGCTTTCCAGATAAGGGCAGCTCTGATCACAAACCCCACTGCCTTTGTACCAAACAGTAGAGCCGGCCTGGCCCTTCCTGTCTCAAATCCTGTGCTCACTTCTCTTCTTTACTAATCAATTTCCTTTTTGGCATTTTTTTTTCCCAGAATTGGATACTTTTGTCTGCAATAAAAACCTATTCAGGCATGCACCCTTTCTCCTCATTGATTTTCTTAATGGCATCTGGGAATGTGTCTGCTGCCTTTTGGTCGGCAGAAGCTGCCTCTCCTGTTCTCTTGACATTTTTTAAGCCTCTTTCTAAACCTCTTTTTAAACCTTTAAACCTCTTTTTAAACCTCTTTCTAAAATTATCAAGCCATCCTTTGCTGGCATTAAATTCTCTAGTTTTAAATCCTTCACTTTCCTTTTGCTTTAAGTTGTCATGTAATGACTTGGCTTTTTTGGAACCCTGTTAGGGTCCCTAGGTGTGCCTTTCCTGTAGCAATCCTGAATACACATAAAAGCTGCCTTTCGACATGAAATAAAAAGGTGTTTCACAGAAAGTACAAGGAAGCCTGCTGAAGTAGCTGCACTGACAGTGTCAGGAATTTCCTTTCCTTTTTTTTTTTTTTTTTTGCATTTGTTTATTTTTTATTTTTTACTGTGGTCCTTACGCTGAGCTCACGTACACTGAATGGTGGGCACCCACAGCTGCGGACCTCCGTCCGTAGTTCTGTCAAGCAGTTCAGCTTTTTCTTAGAATGTCATGACTTCTCTCTGCTTCCTGGGAGCCCTTCCCGCAGCACTTTGTACTTCCTATGGGTTCCATGTTGTGATTCAGGCTTTGCAGTATTGCACAAAACCCGGTGAAAAATAGGTGAGACCCACAAGACATCACTTTGTATCATGATACGCAGTGTCATGGTACATACGAGACGGACCGCTCGCACAGAGATGATGAGCGTCACACGGTGCGGTAGGCGGATAATAGCAACAGGAGGTGGCTGTCCAATTAATACAGGCGTACAGTGTGGACTACAGTTAACTTTATGCAGTTCTGATTTAATACTGTATCTTTACATGTGTTCGCATTTCTCTTGGCTAAAAATGCAAACACACATAAAGTTACAGTATTAATTAAATGCGAACACATGTAAAGACTGTTAATCACACCATGTCTGGTCTGTAAGTCCGTGTGTGCATAAGTTTTGATAAGTATGGACCTTTTTAAATTCGTGTATATATTGTGGTAGTAAATGGTAAAATAGACTAGTATTTACATATGTTTTATGCATTCAGAACATGCATTTTTCTTAATTGCTTTGATATTTGTTAAGCACTTCATCTCCAAGTATCTTCACATGTTATTCCAAATCTCCAACAACTTTTCCACATACTTACTGAAAAAAATTCACATATAAATAGCCCCATGCAGTTCAAGCCGTTGTTGTTGATGTTGTAGTCACTACTAGGACCGGTTCTCATGAAGATCATGTTGTTGCTGTCCTCCCCGGTCATTTGCCGTCATGTATCTGACAGAATCATGGATGTTAGAACTTAAAGAATCCTGAGGAAATTAGGTTGAGCATCCTGCCCCCTGCAATTTAAGTGTCTTTATCTATGAATAACAGAAGAGGGAGCTTGAAGTCCAGGGACAACTAAATGGGTTGTCGATGGTTAGTTACCCAGTGAGTTGGTGATAGGACATCTGAAATCTCTCTGGTTGCCCATTTCTAGTTGGGGCGGAAGGTGGTCTGCTTGGCACTAGAATGCTGTGCTGCTCTAAAGAGCATGAGGACCACCGTGTTGTTAACATTTCTGTCTTACAATCTTCCCTTCCCTGATGCTATTTTGCATTTGTACTTTATGAAATTTAACGTATGATTTAGAGGTCACTTTGGATGGACATAATTTCCTAATGTTCTGTAATATTTTTGTTAGTCATGTATTGCCTTTGAGTTTCCCAGGAGAGCTTACTCTGAGTACCAAGAGACCTCTGTACATGTTATCATGTTTCCTTCAACCTCCCTCTCATGCTTACCTTTCCAGCTCTTAGCAGCAATGCCATCTCCTCCAGGTAGACTTCCCTGATTGCTCTCTCTAGGCCCTTCCGTTCCATATTCTCCCATGGTAGCATGAATCACAGTGTATTATTATTACCCATTTCCTTGTATGTCTCCTACAATGGACTTCCTACAGTGGAAGCCTTATAAAAACATAAAGTGTGTCTGTCTTATAATTATAATCCCAAGTACACCACGCAGTGTTTACTTAGGTCCTGGTTAAGAACATCTTATTTCCTTGCTCAGGATTTTCAGATTCCATCTGCAAACATTTTGGAGCATCTCCTTCTCATGGTTTTTGCTAACATTGTCTCATTGCCATGAAGCCTTTTGATGGCTTTTCCAACTTCTAAAAGTTGATTCTTCAAATGCATATCCATAGGAAATATTACCCATATGTCATCAAAGTGAAGAGCAGTAACAGATTGCAGTGAAGAAACTCGTCAGTAAGAGGTCTGAGAATCTAGACTGTCATACTCACAGAGCTGCCAGTCTGGAGGCCTTGGACAGCTGACCATCTGAGCCTATTTCCTTATCCTTCAAGTGGGGGAAATAACGGAACCCAATCTCAAAGATGTCACAAAGATGAAAATAACCAAGATAATTCCTATACAGCATTTGGTTCAGTGTCCGACACATATTAAGGGAAAGTCAGCAACAATTAATAGTAAATTAGGTACATTAATTAACCCGTTAAGTGAGGTAATGAAAAGGAAAGAAATTCTGTTATTCTTGAAACGTTGTATGTTTCAGAATTTCTTTTCTTTCCCCATGAAACACCTGTATGGCACCTTTTTGTTATTCATACTGTTTTGACTGTGGCTGTTCTGGATTCCTATCGAAGGCCTGAGAGACCAGTTTGTCATTTTGAACACGGCGTCAGTGGGACAGCGTCTGACTCAACGACCGCGTCATCCTGGACAGGCATCAGATGGGCCTGAGCCAGGACACGGTGTAATGAAAGGCATTTGGTTCTCCCCTCTTCCTGCTCTGTATTTTCTTTGCCACAAACTCTATTCACGTCAAGCCCACAGAAGTAACATTTTAGTTCAATTCAAAATAAAAATTGAGGGTGTTTGCATATATTATCTGTTGTATGCACTGAATAATTCTGTATTCAGTCTCAGTGTATTAGAAATGGATCTTTTCTTTCTGCTTTAATAATGAAAGAAGAATGATTGTCTCAGAATATTTAAGAACAGGCTGCTATTAAATATTTAATGTCCTTTTACTATGAACATTCTGATGGTAAAACAAAATAACTACAGGCCAAAACTAAGGGATATGATGCCTGTGTTCATTTAAAAGAGTTTCGGCAATTAGAAGACTTGTCACACTGGGAAGGCATGATCCTTAGGGCAGTTGTGAGCAATGTATACGGATGATTCTGAAAAGACCGATGGTGGATGCAGTTCTTTCTGCTTTGGTCTTTTTTTCCTAGCATTCCGATTGCGGAGTAATTTATTCTCTGTTCACCTCTTCTCAGACTCGCTGTTGTTCTAATTACTTTGCTTAAGTAAAGCATCTTCTTTTGCTGTAAGCCATCAGGATATTTACTTTTAATTTTTAAAAGTACCCAAATGAGAACCTCATAAATCAAAGAATACCTATAATTCTGAGTTAACACATCCAAGCAAGCCTTTGGCAAAAAGAAGTATCCTTTAAGTTGTTAGGCTTTCCTTTAACATTCCGTTATTCATTTGCTGATTCTTTGTTTGGAGCAGCGACTTGTTTAATAGATTTCAGGCTTTTGGGGCACCTGGGTGGCTCAGTTAAGCATTCAACTCTTAGTTTTGGCTTGGGTCATGATCTCGGGGTCCCGGGATCGAGCCCCGTGTCTAGCTCTGTGCTCTGCGTGGGGTCTGCTGGAGATTCCCTCTCTCTCAAATAAATATTATGTATATACACATACATGTATGTATGTGTGTATATATATATATATTTTTTTTTTTTTCAGGCTTTTGACTAAACCAAGTAATACAGGTTATTATTTTGAAACTGCAAAGAGCTTATAAAAACATCTGAACGAAGAGTTTGTGTATGCCCACAAACTGAAGAATTGTTCCAGTTTTAATGGATGAGCTGCCTTCATTATATATATTTAATGCCTGGTACTCAAAAATATATGGTAAAAATGGGCACCTGGGTGGCTCAGTGGGTTAAAGCCTCTGCCTTCGGCTCAGGTCATGATCTCGGGGTCCTGGGATCGAGCCCCGCATCGGGCTCTCTGCTCAGCAGGGAGCCTACTTCCCCCTCTCTCTCTGCCTGCCTCTCTGCCTATTTGTGATCTCTCTCTGTCAAATAAATAAATAAAATCTTTAAAATATATATATAAACATATGGTAAAGGAACGATAGCATCTTTCAAGATGTTTAGCTCTCCCCCAGGGGGCAGAGCCAAAGTTTAGGATCTTCTGTGTCTTTGCAATTTCGTATAAATTTTTAGAATCAGCTTGTCAATTTCTGTACACAGAAAAAAGCCTGGTGGGATTATGATTGGTAATGCATAGGATTTGCAGACCAGTCAGTCAGATAACACTGTCTATCTCTTCATTTACTTAGATCTTCTTTACTTAGTTTCAGCAGTGTTTTCTGGTTTTCCCTTAGAGGTCTTGCATGCCTTACCCCTACACCCCTGCTCCATTTATTCCTGTTTTGTTTTTACAGATTTTATCTATGAGAGAGAGAGAACACGAGGGGAGGGGCAGAGGGAGAAGCAGGCTCTGCGCTAAGCACAGAGACTGACATGGGGCTCCATCCCAGGACCCCAGCATCATGATCTGAGCTGAAGGCCAACGCTTCACTGATTGAGCCCCCCAGGAGCCCCATTCCTGTTTTATTTGTACATGTGTTTGTGTTTTGTTGCTATGACGAATGACATTAATTTCATTTTTGAATTGTTGCAGTATATAGAAAGAAGGTAGATTTTTGATTACCGTGCCCTGTGACCATGCTAAATTAATCGGTTCTATTTTTTAGTTTTTTTTTAGGTTTCTTTTTTTTTGGGTAATATCTGTCTGATCCTTTCTCACAGTCTTCTCCTTCTTGGATTTCATTTATGTGTAAGGCCATTTGATACTGTCTTTTTAGGTCCGTAAAGCACTCTTAGTGTTCCTTCAATCTTTCCTTCCTCTCTGTTCTTCAGACCGCATGAATTCCATTGATACTGGATATGTAACAGCTCACGTAATCTTCCTGGGGTTTGTTTTTTGTTTTTTTAAGACACCCCTATCCTCAGTTGTGTCTGGAATCCTTGTCCAGAGCCCGTCTGTTTTGGTCTTCACAGAGAAAGGTCTCTAGTCTTCTGCCTCGAAGAAGAGGATGGATAGGGTGAAAGGAGGCACAGCTTCTAGTTTCAAAAACAGAGATCAAAACAAACAACAGAAGAATCCACCTTGGAGGAAATAGAAAATAGGCAGTAATGAAAGGAACAAAAACCTACTGTTTATATGCTTGAAGATAAGAAAAATACTGCCTTCATCAAATAAGAGTAAAATGTTTAAAAAGGGGAATTTTGAGAGAATAAAACGAAAAATTAAAAAGGTTTCAGCATTAATGCAAAGCTCAGCAGAAGGGGTGGGAGGTAAAAGTAAGAAAATAAGCCAGAAATTAGAGCAGAAAAACAGAGCTGGAAAAATAGAAGAGAAAATAAGAAAGGGGACCAGTCTAGGAGTTTAAGGGGAAAATGCCAACAATAAACCATCAGCGACTGGAGTGGGGGAGGTAACACGGGGATTAAGTTATCTGCTGCTTTTCCTGTTGGTTTCTTTAGAATGAAGAGGTTTTTTTTTTACTCTGAAACAAAGCATACATAAGAATAAATACACACGCACTCACATAGACAATTTAATGAATAATTATAAAGGAGCACTCGGGTAACCAGAGCAGGGCCTGCGCCTTGGGCCCTTCCAGTGGGATGTCCCAAGATCACAGTTCCACTGCACGCCCCCTCCTCAGAGGTGACCACTCTCCTGGCCGGTAGAATAATTATATTCCGGCCTCTCTTACCACCTGTGTATACATCCTTCCACACCGTAGCTTAGTTCACTCGCTTTGAACAGCATGTATGGTTTTACGTCGTGTTGCTTCCCCTCTACAAGGTACAACTTGTCCATGTCGGGATATGTAACTGCATTCCCGCTGTATACAGTTGTACCCCTGCGGATATGTCCTTCCCATTGTTTTGAGCACTCGACCCATTTCTTGTCGTGGTATTCTGCAAACCGCCATCATCATTCTTACACATTTCGTTGTATACACACATGGATCTCTTCATGAGTATAAATATCTGGAAGTAGGTGTCAAGTGGTGGAGTTGCTGGATCACAGGATATTCCTGCCTCTGGGGCACCTGGGTGGCTCAGTTGTTAAGCGTCTGCCTTCAGCACAGGTCACGATCCCGCGTCCTGCACTCGAGCCCCGTGTCTGGCTGCCTGCTCGGCGGGAAGCCTGCTTCTCCCTCTGCCACTCCCCCTGTTTGTGTTCTCTCTCTCCCTGTGTCTCTCTGTCAAATAAATAAAATCTTAAAAAAGAAAAAAAAAAAAGATATTCCTGCCTCCCCTTGTACCGCATGATGCCACACTGTCTTCCAAATCCATGTGCTCTCCAAACTCAGACCCTTCATGGTGTCACATGGTTAACGTTAGCCAGTCTGGTGGGTGGGTGTGTAATGGTGTTTTTAATTTGCATGTCCCTGAATACTAATGAAGCTGAATAACCTTTCATATGTGTATTGGCCATTTGGAGTTCCTAGTTTGTAAAGTATCTCTATATTTTTTTGTCCATTTTGCTAGTGGGTTTTCTGTCCTTTTTATTTGAAACCTACATTTGTCTAAACATGTAAGTATTGTCAGCGCACAGGTGGCAAGGGTGCTTTGCCTTAGATTTTAGCCTAAATCCTTATTTTGTCAGCCCGTTGGTGCTTTTAAGATTTTTTCAGTTCCATTTTCTAGCTAACATTTACATTTTGACAGTCATGTTGGCCCCCGTAACCTGGCCTGTCATTTCTATAAAAAGAAACCTGTATATGTTTTTAAACAGACTTTGAACCAGTCTCCCTTTTTTTTTTTTTTTTTTTTAGGATTTTATTTATTTGACAGAGAGGACATATAGGCAGAGAGGCAGGCAGAGGGAGAGGGAGAGGCAGGCAGAGGGAGAGGGAGAAGCAGGCTCTCCTCTGAGCAGGGAGCCCAACGGAGGGCTCGATCCCAGGACCCTGGGATCATAACCTGAGCTGAAGGCAGCCGCTCAATTGACCGACTGAGCCACCCAGGCACCCCAAGTCTCCCTGATTCTGACCCCTACTTTTGTTCCCAGTTTCTAAGCCTTTTGAAAATTGTCATATTAGGGTTGCTTCTTAGCACCCCCCTCCCTGTAATTTAACGGACCCCAGAATGCCCATTCTGGTGTAAAATGTTGCTGGTATCCTCTCTTTTTTTTTTCCATTATTGCCGTATAATTCACAAAATATCAGTTCTCTGTTGTCTTTACTCTTAGAGGTTTATACCATTCAAAACAAATGGAATTACTCCCATTTTACTGAGTTCCAGAGGAAGCTGAAATTAAAGCATGTCTTAGAGATAGCATCTTTAACCACAACTATATGTGGCCGGTCATTTCATTTTCAAGCTCACACAGCACTCGAAGCGGTAATGTGGCTAAAAAAAAGTATCACGTGAGCAATAATAAGGACTCTGGATGGGCTATTCCATCAGACTTCGAATATTTTTTTTTCCTATATTGTACTTTTCTATATTTGTTTTTTTATTATGTTAGTCACCATACAGTACATTAGTTTTGTTTTGTTTTTTGTTTTTTTTTGACAGAGAGAGAGAGAAATCACAAGTATGCAGAGAGGCAGGCAGGGAGAGAGGGGGAAGCAGGCTCCCTGCTGAGCAGAGAGCCCAATGCGGGGCTTGATCCCAGGACCCTGAGATCATGACCTGAGCCGAAGGCAGAGGCTTTAACCCACTGAGCCACCCAGGCGCCCCAGTACATTAGTTTTTTATTTGAATATTTTAAATTTTTATTTAAAATTTAGGGCTTTGGTGGTGCATCCTCAGTGGACTAAATGTTGAAATACTTACTGTCTAAAGCAGTCCTCTAAATCAAGGGAAGGCCAACACCCCAATAGGAAAATAGCCAGTGTTCATCAATTGATAGTTGACCAGATAGGTTTTTCTGGTGTGTCTCCTTTATAGATGGAGATAGGATGTGTCTCCTTTCCTGAAACAGGGGGAGGGCAGTTTAACAGTTTGCATGAAAATGCATGCATGTAAAATTGCCCATTGGCTTTCCTTGCCCTCATGAGATTTTAACTTAAGTATGTAGTCAAAGATGTTGGCAAAGGTCTGTGCATTGATATTTATTATAGAAAAACAGAAACAAAAAATGGCCGGTAATGAGGGAGTACTTAGGGGCGCCTGGGTGGCTCAGTGGGTTAAAGCCTCTGCCTTCGGCTCAGGTCATGATCTCAGGGTCCTGGGATCGAGCCCCACATCGGGCTCTCTGCTCAGCGGGGAGCCTGCTTCCCCCTCTCTCTCTGCCTGCCTCTCTGCCTACTTGTGATCTCTCTCTCTGTCAAATAAATAAATAAAATCTTAAAAAAAAAAAGAGGGAGTACTTAAGTTACTGCTGAGTACTTTGCAACCATCAAAGAATCATGTAATAAGAGAGAACCTATGGACATTTCCTCAAAATGTTGTTAAGGAATGAACAAAGAAGGAACAGTGCCTCACATATAAAAAGCTGGATACAAAGCATTCATCTCTAATACTATCCCCAAAATAAATATATACATTTTTTTAAAGATAAAAGATAGGGATAAGTGTTTGTTGGTTTTCTCTGACAAACATATGATGATTTTATTTTCTCATTTAAACTTCTTGGTGCTTTCTAAGTTTTCTAACTATTTTATAATATAAAAAAATACCTTGTAATTTTTATTTATAAAGCCAAATTATTATATCTAGCGGTATATTTCTAAATGACTAGAAAGCAGTCATTTTGGAGTTGATGATGGATTCAATGTAGAGAAGTGAGCTAGGACAAAAATAGGTGGGGTTTTTATGGACACAGTAATGAGCTTTCCTCGGTGTGGTGAAAACCGTTATATTGAGTTTCTTCAGGTATCTTTTCCCCCGTGACTGAAAAACAGGGCGGCCCACAGCTAGAGCTGCCGCAGCCTGGAGCATCCTAGCAGGGAGAGAAGCACACGGCTTCCTATCCCAAATGAGAGCCTCAGCGCCCCAAATACAGCCCGCGAGGAGCGCCAGCTCCCCACTCCAGTGGCAGCAGAGTGTGAGCCCCTGTTCGCTGTCTTGTAAGTTTCGCTTAGTCACTATTTCTCATTCTTTTGAGGTTTAGGGTTAAACTACATTTTAGAAATCACAAAAAATTTTACTGTATTTTATTTCGCTCTTTCAGAGCACTGTGAGAAAAATTAAAATTTTACACTGGGCGGCTCAGTCAGTTAAGTGGCTGACTCCGGATTTCACCTCACGTCGTGATCTTGGGATCCTGGGCGCCAGCCCTGTGCGGGGCTCCATGCTCAGTGGGGAGTCTGCTTCAGGATTCTCTTTCTCTCTCCTTCTCTCTCTCTCTGTCTCTAATAAGTAAGTCTTAAAAAAATTTCAAACAGGGATGTTTTCAGCTACTATTTGTGTGTGTCCATTTGTCCCCCTTTTTTGGGAGGGGCGCACATTTCTTCCTCCAGCTACTTGGGCAGACTTTTGCAACCACCTCCATTTAATTTTGAGAGAGAGGCTCTAACATCTTGCTTGCAGTACTTTTAATTCTTACCGTTCGGGTATCATGGTTCAGCCTGTGGTTCTTATAGAAAGACAGAAACCAGAATGAACACTCAGGGTGTCTAAAGTGTCTTAAAATAAGCCTGGAACAGCTCGGCTCGTGCACTGATTATCCTTAACAGTCCACATTGTGATGTGCTCTGAAATACATGTCAGCTTTCAGTATTAATGTGGGAGAATCATTTATTGCCAGTGAAACAGTCCAGAGTTGTCAAATATTTATGCTACAAATTAATGACTTGTCCTTATAGTATCCATTTTGTGATTGATGTTTTGTGTGTTGTTTTAAACAATGGATGAAAATTTTGTCAAAGTCATGGTTGTATTGGTTCCCTTCCTCCCCTGCCATTCTTAAAAGCCTGCAACTTCTTTGTTGCTTTATTTGTTGAACTGTGTTGAATTGTGAAGTTGTTTGAAGTGATGGTTTTGTTGAAAATAACAAGTCTGAAGACTACTTTGATATTTTAAATTGAGGACTGTGTTTTCAGTAGTTTCATTTCTCTTATACTTTGGAGCTATCCTTTGACAGGAATGTCAAATCTGGTATTTAGCAGGTCCTGTTGCCTGCATACACAACCAGCTGCTTACATAAGAATTCAACTTTATAATGTTTTCCTAATGGATGACCGTTCACATTCTTATTCTTTTAAGTAAGGGATGTGGTTTAGTTAAAATAAGGATTTTTGTAACACTTCTGTGAAGACAGAACCTTTGACAGAGCATTTAAGACAAGTTTGAGAGAATATAATATTGGTTTCATTTTTCAATCTGCAAATTATTTTGTAAATGGAATTACTATTATTTGATCCTAAATGCTTATCAATTTCAAAGCTTCCAGCTTGCAGATTTCCCACCCGCAACAAGAGTTACCCATTTTCCCTTCTCGAAAAAGTGCTGCTTGTGCCCTTGAAATTTTTACATTCCTAATATCCCCAGAACTTTAAAACAAAAATCACCTCATCAGTTGCTTTCAAAGTTTATTCTCCGTTCCCACATAGTTTCTAAAATGTTAGCAGATACCATTTTAGAAAAAAACAGAAGTTACTTTTCTAATGAGTATTCTAGAATGAACTAGAGTTATCTACACTTAGATGGGCTATGAAAAACCAAAGCTCGCTTGTTTTTTATTGCTAATTTAGCAAAAATGGAACTACATGACAGCTTATGTTGCTTATAACTGTTTTTATAAAATTTTGTTGACAATATGTGGACAAATATTTTAACATTAAATATTTAAATCAGTATATATATACATCACATACAATACCACAGTACATTTTTTTTCCAGTATGTTTTGACTGATTTAATTATATAATTTACCAAGGGATCTTCCCAAAGTAAGGAAAGTACTGAACTTAAACAATTCACATTTATTTTTTTAAGTGTAGTTATAGCCTTTGTATCAGTATCTGGAGAATGCAAAATAGATAATAAATGGCTATTGGTAAAAATTACTAATTCTAGATCTAGGATAACTGTTATTTTGGACCTCACTGGACCTTCCTTTCTGTGAAGTAGGAGCTCTTACATTTTCGCATTCTAATTTAATCTATCCTATAGTTAGCCAAAAATTTATTATTGCTTTGTGCTAAAAATTTTAAAAGTAGTAGACCTGGAATCTTGAATTCAAACCTAGACTTAGCCTTTCAGTAGTATTTTATAGGGCCCTGGAACTAGTTCTCTACATTTCTGAGTCTTAATTTCTACATCTGTAAAATGGGATTAGTGAGATCCTACAGGATAGTGAAGTCCAGTTAAATATATAATTACAGTACCTTAGTGCTCTTAAACTGAGTAACAATTTTTTTGTTGTTGTTGTTTTATCAGTCTTTTGACATCGGTTGCCATGTTAATTTACACCCATAATTTTTTCCAAAGTCAATAGATACAAACCTTCCACCTGTAAAACTTGTAGTATGGCTAGATAGCACCTTTCTAGCTAAGGCTGTGTAACATACAGTTCATTTTACTAAAATTAAGTGTTATGCATTTGTCAAAAAAATAGAGTAACTACTATTGATATCGTTACATATCCTTAACAGGATACTTTGGTGGAGCAATATTCTGATAAAATGAAATGTATCTCAAAGAAGCCTAAGGTCTATTGTGTTAGTTAAACATAATTTCTTCAAAACTCCTCTAAGGTAAGAATAGTATTATAAATAGACAAAACATTCCTATTTGTTTTTTCATTTTTGGTGCATGGTTGCCATGTAACTTAGTGTTTAATGGCTACTTGACATCATCTTAATATATAATGTGAGTATACTAATTTAAGATTTAAGTCAACACAACTAGAATCTAAGAAAAAAAAAAGGTGACATGGATACTTTAATACCTTTTTAAAAAATTGAATTATAGTTAGAATACAATATTACATTAGTTTCAGGTACACAACATAGTGATTTAATGTTTATATACATTATGAAATGATCACCATGATAAATCTAGCTACCTTCTGTCACCGCGCAGAGTTGTTACAATATTATTAAGTATCTTGCCTATGATGTACATCTTATTTATAACTTGAATTTTGTATCTTCTAATCGCCTTCCCGTATTTTACCCATCCGCCCATTTCCCTCCTCTCGGGCAACCATCAGATTGTTCTCTGTTTATGAGTCTGTTTCTGTTTTGTTCATTCATTCTGGTTTTTGGATTCCATATATAAGTGAAATCATACAGTATTTGTCTTTCCTTGTCTTTCTTTCCTTTTTTCATTTAGGATAATACCCTCTAGGTTCATCCATGCTGTCACCAATGGCAAGATTCCATTCTTTTTTATAGCTGAGTAATATTCCATCATATAAACATACACCACAGCTTCTTTATCCATTCATCTATCACTAGATACTTAGGTTGTTCAGTGAACATGGGGGTGTATTATAAATCTTTTTGAATTAGTGTTTTCATTTTTTTTTCTCTAGATAAATAGAAGGAAAATGGCTTGTTTATTTTTAAGTTTTTGAGGAACCTCCATACTGTTTTCCACAGCGGCTATACCGGTTTGCATTCCTGCCAACAGTGCACAATGGTTCTCTTTTCTCTACATCCTCACCAACGCTTCTTATTTCTTGTCTTTTTAATAATAGCCAAACTGGCAGGTGTAAGGCAATATCTCACTGTGGTTTTGACGTGTTTGCCTTTTGATGAGTGATGTTGAGCATCTTTTTATATGTCTGTTGGACTTCTGGATTTCTTCTTTGGAAAAATGCCTAATCACATCCTCTGAATCCATTTTAAATTGGATTGTTTGTGGATTTTTGCTTTTGTTTTTTGGAGTTGTGTCAGTTCCTTATCTGTTTTGGATATTAGCCTCATGTCAGGGGTATCATTTATAAATACCATCTCTCATTCAGTAGGTTGTCTTTTTGTTTTGTTTTGTCTTTTTGTTTCCTTCACTGTGCAAAAGCTTTTTAATTTCATGTATTCCCATTTGTTTATATTTGCTTTGGCTCCGCATGCCTGAGGGGACAAATCCAAAGAAATATTACTCAGACTGATGCCCAAAGCTTACTGCTTATGGATTTTATGGTTTCTGGTCTTATATTTAAGTCTTTAATCCATTTTGAGTTCATTTTTGTGTATAATGTAAGAAAGTGATCCAGTTTCTTTGTTTTGCCTGTTGTTTAGTTTTCCCAATACCATTTATTGAAGAGATTGTCTTTTCTCCCTCGCCTTTGTCACAAATGAATTGACTGTATAAGCATGGGTTTATTTCTGAGCTTTCTATTCTGTTCAGTTAATCTGTGTTTCAGTTTTTTTGGCAGGACCAAACTGTTTTAATTACTACAGCCTTGTAGCATACTTTGAAATCAGGCAGCAGGGTACCTCCAGCTTCGTTTTTTCTCAAGGTTGCTTTAGTTATTTGGGGTCTTCTGTGGTTCCATACAAATGTTAGGATTACTTGGTTCTAGTTCTATGAAAAATGCTGTTGGTGTTTTGATAAGGACTGCACTACATCTGTAGATTGTCTTGTGTAATGTGGACATTTTATAATATTCATTCTTTTATTCCATAAGCGTAATCTATCTTCCCATGTATTTGTGTCATCTTCAACTTCTTTCATCCACATCTTACAGTTTTTAGCATACAGGTCTTTCACCTTCTTGGTTAAATTTATTCCTAGGTAATTTATTCATTCTGATGCAGTTTTCAGTGGGATTTTCTTCTTAAGAGAAGTGTACAGAAATGCAACAGGTTTATGTGTATTAATTCTGTATGCTGCAATTTTACTGAATTCATTTATTATAAGTTCTAATTAGCTTTTTGGTGTGCCCTTTAGGATTTTCTATATATAATATCATGTCTGCAAATAGTTGTACAGTTTTACTTTTCCAGTTTGGATCCCTTTTAGTAATTTTTTTCACATCTGATTCCTGTGCTGCTAGGATCTCCAATACTACATTGAATAAAAGTGGTGAGAATGGGCATCCTTGTCTAGTTCCAGATCTTAGAAGAAAACCTCTCAGCTTTTCACCATTGAGTATGATGTTAGCTATGGGTTTGTCATTTGTGGCCTTTTATGTTGAGGTATGTTTTCTCTCTACCCACTTTTTGAAAGTTTTTATCGTAAATTTATCAAATGGGTTTTTTTTTGCAACTATTGAGATAATCAGCGATATTTATCCTGTTGTTGTTAATGTGATATATCACACTGATTGATTTGCAGATACTGAAACCATCTTTGCATTTCTGGAGTAAATCCCATTTGGTAAAGATGTGAGGATCCTAACATATTGTTGATTTTGTTTTGCTAATACTTTGTTGGGGATTTTTGCATCAGTGTTCATCTGGGATACTAGTCTGTAATTTTCCTTTTTTGTAGTGTCTCTGGCTTTGGTATCAGCGTAATGCTGGCCTCAGAAAGTGAGTTTGGAAGCATTTCTTCCTTTTCAGTTTTCTGTATGAGTTTGAGAATAAGTATATCTCTGCTTTAAATATTTGGTAGAATTCACTTGGGTAGTCATCTATCCCTAGACTTTTGTTTGAATCAGTAATCAAAAAACTCCCCAACAAATGTGTTTACTAATAATTGGTCCGTTCCAGTGTTTTATTTCTTCTTCAGTCTTGGAAGATGTTCCTAAGAACTTATCATTTCTTCTGGCTGTCCCATTTGTTGGCAAATAATTATTTGTAGAAGTCTCTTAGGATCCTTTGTATTTTTATGTATTGGTGGTAACTTTTCTTCTTTCATTTCTGATTTTTATTTACTTGGGCCCTCCTCTTTTTTTTTTTAATGACTCTGGCTAGGACTGTATCAATTTTATCTTTTCAAAGAACCAAGACTTAGTTTCATTGATGTTTTCTATTGCTTTTTTCCCCTATTTCATTTATTCCCACTCTGATCGTTATTTTCTTCCTCCTACTTACTTTGGACTTCATTTTGTTGTTGTTATTGTTTTTAGTTCTTTTATGTGTAAAGTTAGATTGTTCATTTGAGATTTTTCTTATTTCTTGAGGTAGGCCTATCTTGCTATAAACTTTTTAGATCTGCTTTTCCTGTGACCATAGATTTTAGACTGTTCTTTTCCATTTTCATGTGTCTCAAGCTATTTTTTATTTCCTCTTGGATTTCTTTGTTTACCCATTGATTGTTGAGTAGTATGTTTTCAGCCTCCTTGGGTTTGTGGTTTTTTTCCAATTTTCATCTTATAATTGATTTCTAATTTCATACCACTATGAAAAGATGCTTGTTTTGATTCAGTCTTTTCAGATTCATTGAGACTTGTTTTGTAGCCTAACAGATGATCTATCCTGGAGGATACTCCATGTGGAATTGAAAATAACGTATATTCTTCTGGTTTGGGATGAAGTTCTGTATATATATATTAAATCCATCTGCTCTCGTGTGTCATTTAAAGCCAATGTTTCCTTATTGATTTTCTGTCTGAGTAATCTATTCATTGCTGTAAGTGAGGTGTTAAACTCCCTTACCATTACTGGATTACTGTCAACTTCTCCCTTTATGTCTATTAATAATTCTTTGTGTCTAGGTGCCCCTCTGTTGGGTGCATAGATACTTAGAAATGTTATATATGCTTGTTGGACTGATCCTTTATCATTATGTGATCTTCTTTGTCTCTTGTTACACCCTTTCTTTTTGTCTCTTATAAGAATTACTTCCATCGCTTTCTTTTACGTTCGCATAGAATTTTTTTTCCCATCCCTTCCTTTTCAGTCTATATGTGTCTATCTGAAGTGAGTCTCTTGTAGGCAGCATATAGATGGATCTTTTTAAAAATCCACTCAGCTACCATATGTCTTTTGATTGGAGTATTTAGTCCACTTAAGGTAGTTATTGCTCGATTTGTACTCATTGCCAGTTTTTTCATTGTTTCTAGTTGTTTTGGTAGTTCTCTCTTCCTTTCTTGCTTTTTTCCTTATGATTTGGTGAGTTCTCTTATTGTTATGTCTGATTTCCTGCCTCTTTATTTTTTGTGCATCTCTGTATCTAGCAGTCTCTTTTAGGCTGATGGTCACTTAAGTTCAAGCATGTTCAAATCTTGGAACACTGGAAAATTAAATTAAAAAAAAGAAACATGTAGTCAATCTTAGCATATGACATGAGGTTGTCTATTTACGTAGCTGTCAAATTGCCCTAGGCCATTTATTGAGTAATCTGTCCACTCTGAATTGCAAAGTTATTAAAATGAAAATTACCCTACACACACACAGCACTACCTTTTTATTCCCTTTTACATTTTACGTTTTTGATGTCCTCTTTTAGATCTTTTTATTTTGTGTATCCCTTGACTCAGTACTATAGAGTTAGATGAGTTTACTGTTCTTCCCTTTTAACCTTTATACCAGCTATGTAGGTGGTTGCTCTACCACCTTTGCTCTAAGTTTACCAGTCAGAGGGTTTTGGTTTTTTTTCATAATTCCCTTATTTCTAGTTATGGCCTTTTCTTTTTTGTTTAAGAAAGTCCCTTTAATGTTTTTTGTAAGGCTGGTTTGGTGCTGATGAACGTCTTTAGTTTTTGTTTGTCTGGAAAACTCCTTATTTCCCCTTCAATTTGGAATGATAATCTTGCCAGATAGAAAAGAGTATTCTTGGTTGTGTTTTCAGTACCACTCCCTTCTGGCCTGTAAAGTTTCTGCTGAAAAATCTGCTAATAGACTTATAGGGGTTCCTTTTTATGGAACAAGTTTTCTCTTGCTGCTTTAAAGATCCTCTAAAATGTGTATGGCTCTCTTTGGGGCCACCTTATTTGGGATTCTCTGTTTCCTGGGCTTGCATGTTTCTTTCACCAGGTGAGGGAAGCTTTCAGCCATTATTTCCTCAAATAGGTTTTTGTCTCTTTCTTCTCCTCCTAAGACCGCCCCCCCCCCAATGCAAATGTTAGTATGCTTGGTGTTGTCCCAGAGGGTAGTCTTAAACTTTGCTCAGGTTTTTAAATTTTTTTTCTATTCTGTTTCGTTTGGGTGATTTCCACTAACCTTTCTTCCAGGATCACTGATACCTTCTTATGCGTCTCATCTGCTATTGATTCCTTCTAGTATATTTTTTACTTCAGTTATTGTATTCTTCAGCTCTGGTTCTTTTTTTATATTTTCTATCTCTTTGTTGAATTCTCACTGTGTTTATCTATTTATCTCCCGAGTTCAGTTAGCATTTTCGTAAACATTACTTAGAATTCTTTATCTGGTAGGTTACTTACCTCTGTTTCATTTAGGTTTTTTTTCCCCAAGTTTGTCTTGTTCTTTCATTTGCAACACCCTTCTGTCTCCTCATTTTGCCTAACTCTGTTTCTCTGTGGTAGATCAGTTACAGCTATTAGTCTTGAAGGAGTAGCTTTATGCAGGTGTCCTGTGGGGTCCAGTAGCCTAAAATGTCCTGGTCGCCTGACCCAGGTGCCCAATGAGTAATGCCTTAGTGCGCTGTGTACCACCTCCCTGTTGCAGTGGGTCCTGATTCCTGTGGACTCACTGCGTGTCGTGTCGGGGGGCTGGCTACAGGAGCTGGCTGCAGTGCCCGATTGTAACAGTGTGGCCAGGCTGGTGGGCAGGGCAGGCTTCCTGCACAGCCGGCTGCAATTGTTGTAGTTGTTTCCATTTGCTGGGCTGGCACCCCAGGGCAGGATGCTTGGCAGGGGCTGTGGTGTCTGCAGGAGAGGTCGGGTGGTAAGCCACTTGGGAGGGGCTCCAGGTTGGCTGGATGGGGTGAGTTCACAGGGAAACACTGGGGCCAGGTAAGGTGCTGGCACAACAGAGAGCAAGTGTTAGAAATGGTGCCCATCGGTGCTAGTCCAGCTAGGTAGAAGCGGCGAGTACAAAATGGTGCCCACCGAGGCCACTGTCCCCGGGGAGTGCTCCAAGTGATCCCTGCCCCTCTGGCACACACCCTAAGGTCAGTGAATATACTTCCTTCACATGTAAGCCAGGTGTTTTTCAGACTGCTGCCTCTGCCCTGGGCCTCCACACAAGTGAGAATGCGTACATGCCTTTAAGAGCGTGGTCCCCATTTCCTGGTGCCCTCCAGCTCTCTTGGCTATAAGGCCCATTGCTTTTTAAAGCCTTTCATTATTGGTGCCATTCACCTGGGCAGTGGAACCTGATGTGGGGCTCAGACCCCTCCTTCAGTGAGGGCCTCTGTGGTTGTGCTATCCCTCCCATTTGTGGGCCTCCCCAGCAGGCGTGCGGGACCTGACCAAACTGTGTCTCTGCCCTTCCTGCACCTCTCAGTTGGGCTAACAGCTTTAGTTGGGTATAATCGTTCCTGCTCGTCTTTGGTTCCTTCTGAGATAGTTGTTCCACTTGTGGTTGCAGATATTTGTGTGTCCATGCGAGGAGGTGAGCCCAGGATCTCCCTACTCCTCCACCTCTCAAATCTCTTAATTATAGGCAATTTCTCTTCTACTGTGATACTAATGATAGAAGAGAGAAAAAACAAATTATTTTTAATGTTGAACTTTCCTTCAACACTGTCTACTTGGTGACTCACACAAAATTTTAAAAACTCTCCCAAGGGGCGCCTGAGTGGCTCAGTGGGTTAAAGCCTCTGCCTTCGGCTCAGGTCATGATCTCAGGGTCCTGGGATCGAGCCCCGCATCGGGCTCTCTGCTCAGCGGGAGCCTGCTTCCCCCTCTCCCTGCCTGCCTCTCTGCCTACTTGTGATCTCTCTCTCTGTCAAATAAATAAATAAAATCTTTAAAAGAAAAAAATACCCTTTACAGTAGCATCAGGAAAACATGAAATACTTAGGGATAAATTTAACAAAATAGGGGCGCCTGGGTGGCTCGGTGGGGTAAAGCCTCTGCCTTCCGCTCAGGTTATGATCTCAGGGCCCTGGGATCGAGCCCTGTATCGGGCTCTCTGCTCGGCAGGGAGCCTGTTTCCCCCTCTCTCTCTGCCAGCCTCTCTGCCTACTTGTGATCGCTCGCTCTCTGTCAAATAAATAAATAAAATCTTAAAAAAAAAAAAACCTCTCCCGAGCTTGAATGGATATTACCCTGCAGGTC
>CM052895.1:23636299-23692901 GCA_028534135.1 Potos flavus
ATCTGCCTGCCTGTATTGCAGATGTCTACTAAGTAACTTTTACATGGTTTTAGACTTCTTCTTTCTTTGGTCCTCTTCAAGGGATAAGTTACCCATTCTTTGGTGATGACGATCACCAAAACCTGAGGAAAATGTATATAAGCAAAAACAAAAACACCATACAACAAAAACCAAAAAAACCTTCTCATCTGGTAGACTGGCATGATAGAGAAACCAAGAAATTTTCACACTAATATGAAAATCTGAGAAATGCAGAATCAATCCTTGGCTTCGGACCGAGGTAAGGGAGGAAGCATGTGGCCATAGATCAAGTTGGGGTTGGTTCTGAGGGTTTCATTCCTTCCTTCATACTAATTTAATATGAATAAGGACACAGCTGCTCTGAATTTGTTTGATTTTACGAACGTCTTTGTAGAGATTTGGGAATTGTGCAGAATGAAAGGAGCATTAGTGTGTAGGTCATTTGAAAATTTAGTCCAACAGTACAGACTACTGCACAGTTTTAAGGCAATAGTTTTTATCTGTTTGACCTGTTCGGGGCAACCGTTACTTGGGCAGAAATCTTGATTTGCAGATGCTGGTTTGAAGGGAATCTGCTACCTTTCGTTGTGTATCACTGAGAAGTCAGACCTCAGCCTCCAAAGTAGAAGGCCTTCGTACCTCAATTTAAAGACCTAAATCGACCTCAGCTTCTTAGTTTTGCCCCTTTATCTTTGTGAGAGAGGTGGACTGTTAAGAACACTGTTTTTGTTGGCAGAAAGACCTGGGTTTAAATCATGGTTTTGCTAGTTACTATGTCACCTTAGGCGATCCACCTTCTCTGAATTTCGAAAACAGAACTCACCTCCTAGGTTTGTGGAACACATTAAAGGGGATATATCTAAAAAAAGAGCTTCCACAGTAGCTCCTAGTAGTAGTGAGGTGATACCTATTATTCTGGCTATAATCTCAAACATCTACTGTGTTAGCTGCCTTCATTGTTTTGCAGAACAGATAAAAATGTATAAATAAAATACAGTAACATCTACTGGACACTGTACAAGATGCTGGTAATATAAACAGCCCTAAGCCATGGCCCTTACCTAAGAGGAATTATTGATGGAAATCTCCAACTAAAGGTATCCTAGGATCAGCTATGTACAGTGCTGCATGCCAGTGTGTAAGGGAGTCTAGAGGTTGTCACGGAACCGAAAAGCCATGGCAGACACTCCAGGCTGGGGGTACAGTTCTTAGCACAATACTCCCAGGAAACATGTAGCACATAGTAGTCACTTCATAAATATTTCTAGAATCCAGGATCCCGAAGTGATAAACCAAATGGTTTGTGTAGAGGTGTGGGAAGACCTACAGCTGGAGAAAGAAACAGGAGCCAGAATGTGAGCCCTTTTGGGCTTGAACTATATATAGTGGAGGAGTCCTGGCGAGTGTATTAAAAGACCCATCATGGACAAAAGCAGTTTTAGCAGTGCGAGGAAGGAATGGAAGGAGAAGCAGTGAGAGTCAGGAGGACTTCTTAGTATAAACCATCATCGTGGTTAAAGCAATAGAGGGAAGGCGTGCATTGACACGGTTGCAATCACAGTGGACAAGAAGGAAAAGGTACATGACCATGCCACAGGGAGTAATAAAAAGACTGGAAAGGGGGTTGAAATTGGCAAAATTTCTGCATTTAAGCCCAAGTTACTAAGCATAGGGAAACGAATTCAAGTCCTTCTAAGTATGGAATAAGATACTTAGAAATAAGTTCCTTTTGTAGTTGGGGTAGAAATGAGTGGTGTTTGGTTTTCTTAGCATTTTTACTCAGGTGTTTTTGTTATTTTTTTTTTTTATCGTGTTATGTTAATCACCATACAGTACATCATCAGTTTTTGATGTGTTCCATGATTCATTGTTTGCGTGTAACACCCAGTGCTCCATGCAGTCCGTGCCCTCCTTAGTACCCATCCCCGGGCTCACCCATCCCCTACCCCCCTCCCCTCTGAAACCCTCTGTTTGTTTCCCAGAGTCCATAGTCTCTCATGGTTCGTCTCCTACTCCGATTTCTCACAGCAATTATATTACAAGTTACAATAAATGTTCAAAATTCCAGAATTCAAAAATAGTTCACTTCAAACTAATGTAAAATGAAGCCAAACACAAACCATCAATTTAACACAATTCTAAATTAAACTTACAAACCCGAAATAGACCACAACTGATAAAGTCTACTTAATCTTGCAAACTGGACATATATGAGTGAAACCCAAGATGACTCCCCCAGATGCTGGGACCATCCTAAACTCAAGCTATAATTGATTGCAGATAATTATAACAATGGCCTTCAGCTGTGGACCCGATAATGAAGATACCTACTGAATAGCACATAGCTTAACCAACTTGACTGGCACCAGACTCCCTAAAAATAAAATCCAGTCAAACTACATATATACATTGCTATATGAGAAAACCCAAATCATGCAAAGATGGGAAAAAACATTACAGGTGAGATGTGAGGTCAGAAACACAGCTCCACGGCCATCAGTTTCAACCTTCGATACGTAGCGTGATAGACATTAGGAGAAGGTAGTCAGCATCCCATTTGTCACATCTGTTCTTGAACTCTTTGAAGAGCTCACATTCCTAATTCCGTATGTACCAGGCCATCATTATCCCTGTGTGTTCCTAAGCAAGGAACATACATCCTCACTCCACAGCATCGTTACCAGTTAAAATTCATGTCCGCCAATGCAGGGAACAGAGCAGAGAACATGCAGCCTATGGTTTCAAGTTACCTAACATAGTGACCAGACTGAGAACTGATCCTTCCAAAGAGAAAGAAATACATTTCTTCTGTGAAACATGTTAGATCAGATTTTAAGAAAGAAATGTAGATAAGGTGACCATATTCTCTCTTCATAGAAATAAATATACAGGACCAAAGAAGCTTTTTGCAGACCCAAATGTATTCTTCCCTACCTATACCCCCACCCCCACCTTGGGAAATATGGGCAAGCTCTTGGAGTTTACTGATGGAAAACATTGATTTTACAGACAGCAACTAATCCCTGAGGTGTTAAGTGACAGACCACTGGTGTCTCAAAGGTGTGAAAAAGGCATTACTTCTTCATGCATCCTTTACTGAAAATGCCCCTGGCTCATTACCGCATAGTGTTTGGTGCTCTAACTTTCTCCCCAAGATGAGTGCGCATAAATGATGCATAGTTTGGGGGAACCGTCTTAATATGCACCTGAAGTTAAAACCAGTAGAACCCTCTCAATAAATGCAAAGCTAAGAGAATCATCAGTGTTTCTTGTTGCTAAACAACAAAATGTGCTGGTTAAAACCATTTAACAGAAATACCATGAAAGCCTTCCACCAGACTGTGTTTCTGTTTGATTTGAAAACTAGTCCATATCTTATTATCAAACAAATCAGTAATCCTTTAGCTAATGCAGGGATAAATGGGCAGTCAGAAAATGTAATCACCTAGTGTGTGCAGCAGAGTAATTATATTCTTCCTAATGAAAAAAGATAAGAAAAATGCAAGTAACTTTGGTGTGTAAAAACCACCTTTTTGGGCTAGCACTAGAGGGACAAATAAATTAATCACTAGACCTGTATAGTCCCTGGTGTCAGCCCTGTTTTCAATCTCTTTTTGGACTTACCTTGAATCAAAGAATATTTAAGGCTGCCTCAGTAGGGCACTTGTTCTACTTAACGATAGTTAAAAGGTTTTAAAATATGGTTCTCATCCTTGCTGAATTTTTTTTGTCCCTCTCTGTTGCTGAAAACTTTATGGGAAGGGGTTCTTAACCTCAGCATTACTGACATTTGAAGCTGGGATATTCTTTGTTGTGGAGGATTGTCCTGTGCACTGTGGGTTGCTGAGCAGCGCTCGGATCTTTTCTCACTAGATGTCAGTAGCATTTCCCCAGTTGTGACGATCAAAAATGTCTCCACCCATTGCCAGGTGTCCCCCACCCCTTCCTCGGGGAGCAAAACTCCCAAATGAAAACCACTGGTTTATAGTACTTGGAGAAAAACTGGTAAGCCTATGAAAACATGACACCTATTCCATGTGTAGCTGGTAAAAATTAATCCAGTTGTAGTAGCTTTATTTTCAGGATTTTTCCCCCAATGGTAATTAATACTGATTTTCTGAGGTCATATTGTTTTTGCTTCCCCCCCCCCCCAAATAAAAAATGTTGATTTAATTCTTTCAACTTGAAGGCTAAACCAACACCACCACTTGGGTTTGTAATGTTTATCATCCCCGTTTCTCTGGCTTTGGAGAGAAAGCCTCTAACTTAGTAAGCAATACTGGATCATTCTGCCAGGTACATTACAGTCCCCATTTAGAAATAGGGCAGTTGAGATTGAGAGATTGAAAGGTCACCAAGATACTACACTGCAGCTAGGTTATGAATTCTAGCCTGCCTGCCTTCAAGTCCCCATTATTCTCTGTAAGGGCAATTCTCCCTACGTAGTCCATGGACCCCTGGGAGTCCCCCAGGTCTTTTCAGAAATACATTCAAGATAATACCCAGTCTCTATTTGCCTTTTTCACTGTGTTGACATTTGCCTTGACCGTACAAAAGCAAGGATGAGTAACACTGCCGGCATCCTAGGGTACAGTAGTCATTGTATGCACTGACAGTTCAAGAATATCCTGGAGGAAGCAAAATATTACTGATTCTCTTAAATCTCCACTTTTGACAATGTCTTTTTACTGCCCATCTGTGTGACAGAATGGAAGATGCATAAAGCGTGTTACGCACTTAGGCGGCACATGGCATTAGGCTTGTGTCAAAGAGGAGTGGGTGTAAGGTTGTTTGTGTTGTGCGGTGAACAGCCACCTTTTTCATGACATACTAGGAATAAACTATGGTGTGTACCTTGGGTGCTTGGCAGAGGTTTTCCCAAAAATGATTGAAGTGAGGTTATCACTTGATAGAAGACAACTGACAGTATTTGTTGCCGGTCTCTAAAAATTTGAGCTTTCAAAGAGAATTTAGAACTTTTTAAGACTTCTTTCTGCCACTGTAAGCTTGACAGATGTGACTCTTACATTGTTTAATGAGCTGTGTCAACATCTGGACAATCCGCCTAACTCAGTGAAACAATATTTTCCAATTGACTAATGCATGACAGTACGAAATCATGCATGGGTAAAAGATCCATTCAACGTCCAGGACAGGCCAGTGGATGTTAATATAACAGCGGTACACAAAGTTCACTGATAGGGTTTCACATTGCACACTGTAGTACTAACCTTTCAAAAACCAAAATATCATATTTTGGGCTAGAATCACGAGTATCTACAGTTACCTGAACTTCATCAGCTCCTGGAGGACCATTAGCCCTCCCCTGGCACACAGGGAAGGGTGTTGATAGCGCTTCTCTTTACCTGAAGTCCTCCAGGCAGTCCCATGTGACAGGAGGCAGATAAAAAAAATATTCGCTGGGTTTCAAGGTTATTTCAGTGATGCATCTCGCCCACAACACCACTTACATAGCTGATACGGCCTCTGTATTGTCACAATGCCTGCTCTTCAGGTGTCGTGAACCTGGGCTAAATGGAAGGATGTCATTTACCCGCACATTTTATGTGCTCCTCAAGGTGTGATTAGTTCTCACAATCCATCCCTGAGCCTCCTCTCATCACTTGTTTTTCTTGCCGGAGAACTCAAGAGAAAAACCCAGCTTTGCGTGTGTTGTGTGTGTGGTTTTCTTCTTCCTCTCTGAACTCTAATGTAAACCCCATGGCCTCAGGAATAAGCTGGTGTTGAGCACACGCTCCACTGTAAATGGGCAGCAGCATTTGAGTATCCACTTAGAACAAGGCATTTTGTTCCTAGGAGCTTTCACTTAAAAGAAAGTACTGTGGATCCAGTCAGGCCACAAGCATCCTAGCATCTTCAGAACATTTGGCACAGCTGTCAGCACACACCGATCAAAGACCCAGGGCATGTTAGCTTTTCCATTCAAAGGGGGTGTAAGACACACTCGCATTCTTACATGCTTTTGATTTCTTTCTGTCATGCATTTGCCATGTACCCCTATTAAATGATGGCGATTCCATGTGGTTTGCTTGTCGTGCTAGCCCTGCAGCTGGACGAGCCCTTCAGCGGTATCGTAGGGTCGCGCTCAGAGCTGCGTACCGTGTTGTCCTCATCCGTGCATCCCGGCGGTGCTCGTTACCGGCCTTCCTCATCTTCATTTCTGTGTGACAAAACGGACTTCTTCCCCTGATGTCTGTGGTACACTTGGCAGTTTTCCACACACTCTGTGCTTATGATGTGAGGTCGCATGGAAGGACTGATGGGAGGCCAGGAGGCTGACTGGAATTATAGATCCCTAGCTACACTTGCATCGGTGCACGTCCTCATTTCCTTTTCCCTGTTGCCGTCGGTCATTCGTGGTTCGGCGGCCCGTTTTGCGTATGCTCTAATTTATAAGCTAGAATTAGGGAATGCCATACTGGGTTTCAGGCTTTATACTACTTTCCACTTACATAATGCTTTTTCATAAAATCAGTTTTTCTGAAACAGCAGAGATGGACCATCTATGGGGTATTTGCTCGACGCAGGAACAATGTGCTAGATTTTGTGTGTATTCTCCTGTTTTCACAGGCACACACACACAGGTGATGTCCTTCCCAGTCCACTCGTGGAGACTGAGGCTCAAAGCAGTAGCCACCAGCCCAGGGTCACACAGGCTTTCCAGTGGTGGGGCAGGGATGTGAAGCATGTCGGTTTGACTGTAGACAGGCCCCCTGCTTACCCTCCTCCTCCTGCGTGGCCTCATCTCGAGGTGATGCCATCTTCCACAGGGCTGCTGAGAGGCTCCACGAGGTTGTATGCAGGAAGTGTTTTACAAAGTACAGGCACACCTCGTTGTAGGGCACTCTGCTTTATTGCACTTACGGTTTGCACAAAGCTTCAGTTTATAAAAAATGCGAAGTCAAGCAAGCCTTTCAGTGCCATTTTTCCAACAGCATTTGCTCATTATGTGGCTCTGTGTCACATTTTGGGAATTCTCTATTTCAGATTTTTTCTTTATTATAGTCGTTATGGTGATCTGTGATGATGACTCGCTGAAAACTCAGACGATGGTTAGCATTTGTTAGCAATGCAGTATTTTTAAATTAAGGTATATACATTGTTTTTGTAGACCTAAAGCTCTTGCACACCTTAATAGACTACAAAATAGTATAAATATAACTTACGTGCACTGGAAAACCAAAAAAGTCATTTGACTTGCTTTCTTGCGATACTCACGTCACTGCTGTCTGTGGTCTGGAACTGAGCCTGCAGCACCACGGAGCTATGCCTATACTAGAAAGCACTATTTTTTAAAAAAAATTTAAGTGCTTATACGTATGTGCTTGTGTGGAATGTATACAAATACATATACTTGGTTGAGGAAACATTACAGAAGCAACCTTTTAAATCTTTAAATATTACACTCCTTTTCCATAAACAACTGGTTGGTCCCTAAAAATAGCTGTCAGATGACAGAGATGGGCTGAGCAGGAATAGGAGCATCTTCGGGACTTCAGCCAAGGAAGTTTTTGCTTCCCTAACACACTGTTCTGTTCACTCACTCTCAGACCTTCCTACTTCTCTGTCAAAGTCCGGCCCAGAGCGGCAACTCTGTTAGTCACAAGTTTCCATTCATCCAGGGCGGCTCACGCCGGACCTACAGCACACTCAGTTCAGGTTATTCTCTCCCGTAGTAGGCTGTCCGCATGAGCTCCGTCACTCTCCCACACCCAGCAGGGAATCTGTCCCCTGTGATGGAGAAGTCTCCAGAGGTTCCCAGCTGTGTTCAGAGAACATCATAGAACCCTGAGGCCTATTCCCAGAACCGGGGTGGTGGGAACCCTGTGCATTTCACAGAAGCCTCTTCGACGGAAAGAGGATCAGCCAGGCACATGGGCTTCATTTGCAGAGAGAATCGAGGGGAGCTTTGGGGCTTGTAGAAAATCTCCAAAACAAGTAAGGAATAAAGGATCTTCCAACACCAGAACAGCACTCAGTGTGGTGAGAAGTCTGTAAAAGGAAAAAAGAGAACTGGTGGGAGAAGCAGATTCCCCCTCTTCTTCTTTTTCTTGAGGCCCTACCTTCAGTGAGTGGGGAGGGCAGAGCAAGGGTCTCCCTGTGAAAGCCCCCTGTTCCTTCTGCTCTCACTGCGAGCCAGACACGAGGCTGGAGTCACACTTCTGCATCCTCCTAAGCTGTCGGTCCAGCCCAGATGACCTAGGAAGGAGATGGCAGCCCAAACTTGAGCACTGTAGAAAGCTGTGGCTCTCGTGGAGGACAGGGGTAGAGCTAACCTGAGACATGACTGAATTGAGAAAGATGCCTGTATGAGATGTTAAAAATCAAAAATTAGATTATGGTCCTAAGCAGTTAAAGGGGTAGGAGGCATCTTTCTGAAGTGACAGATGCATCCTGTGTCTTGATCCCAGTGGTAGATGCAGGCTGTCCAGGGAGCCAGACCCATCAACTGCACACTCAAAAACGGTGAGGGACACCGTCATAAAGGGGATGATGAATAGTAACAAGCCTTCAGTGACTAACAAGTACAGTGTCTAAGTGAAGCTCGTTTTCACCATTCTTCTTACGGAATACTTCAAAAGAAATGACCTCATTCTTAAACCTTTTTGAATATATTTAGGTGGGCAGTTGTAATGCCTGCTAGTCCGTGTGAACATGCTCGCTGGGGAGTGAAGAGTTAAAGAAATATCAAAATCCATGTCTCTTAACAGTCATGACAGTTAAATCATAAGCCTGCTTTCTTCCTTCTTTAGCCCTGGAATGAGACCAGATGTCAGCTCTCCTCCATCCAGCTCGGCGGCAGCAACGGGACCACCTCCCAAACTCTGCCTTGTGTGCTCTGACGAAGCCTCGGGGTGTCATTACGGGGTCTTGACTTGCGGGAGCTGCAAAGTATTCTTCAAAAGAGCAGTGGAAGGTAGTGTGTGTTTTGAAGAGTTTTATTTTTCCTCTATTGGGTTCTTGTCTCTCAAGGTGGATTTTGAAGTTTCTGTTATATGTGAACCCCATTCAGGCTGGACGTCAGGAAAGGCAGGTGGGGTGGGGGTGGCTCTTAGGCCTTCCAGCAGAAGAGAGATTTTAAAAAGCAACACAAGCAGAACTAGAATAAACTATAACAGTATAAATTCAGGGGCGGGAGTTTGGTCAGAGAACGGAAGGTAAATGTAAGAAAGGGCTGTCGTGTGAAATGGCGGTGTTAGGTTCTGGCGGTAACATCATGCTTGTTGTACGAGAATCACGGGCTTTAACTCGCAGCAAGTAGTTGGTTCTAAAACCACCAACTATTCCAGTGCGACAGAAACGAGTGACAGTGAGAACTATGAGGGGGAAAGTCTCCGGATGGGATTTTTTTTTTTTCTGTTGAGCCACGCATCTTATTCAGCATAAGAGCTGGTCTCTCTCCTGTGGGTGGTCACAGTCTACTTGAAGTGAAGGATGAGTTAACAGTTTCCAGGTACAGAGGTTAAAATACAGAGAAGCAAGTGATAAACTGCCTGAGGAGGTTAAGAAAGAAGGTATTTCAGAGGAGCTGATTTCACTATATGAATATTATATTAATATGAACTTTACCCTTGTTATGGATTCAGCCTACTGACAAGGGCAGTAACATCAACTCCTTTAAGAAAGAGAAATTCATTTCGTTATTATTGGAAGTTACTCAGATTATTTATTTAATCTTACCAGTGAGTTGTCTTGGGAAAAAATCATGTGCTCTAGTTACTTGTAACACAGGCTGAAGGTAGTTGTGGACTGAATGCATTACCTAAAGCTCTGATTATATCAATTTTTAAAGAAGTGTGATTATCCATTCACAATATGAGAAGGATTATTATTATTTGCCTAGAGTTCTGTTTGCATAACCTTAAGAGTCAGATGAGTCATTTTCTTTTGTTTGGATTAGTTTGTAATACATGAGCCAACTATAAAATTACTCCTTTACCCACACAGAGCACAGGGATGCAGGCATGGCCCAGGTCAGGGGCTGCCTGGTCCTATGGAGGGGGTCACACGGAGCGCCCAGCCCTCCCTGTTAGTTACCCAGCACAGAACCAAGAGAGCGAAGCCTATCCCTGTCACTTTACCTACTTCAGCACTTAATTATGAATTATTTCCATGACATAGGTGCAGTGATAGCAGTAATAATATTAGAGTCATACTGACAAATTGATTTCCGAAAGTGAAATTCAGAATGAGACCGTGGAACCTTAAAGATATTTCAAAAAATATTTTAGTTAAAATGGAGGAAAATGAAAAATTCTTTAAAACAGGCCTATACATTCAAATGCTTATAGGGACCAAGTATGTCTCATTCTGGCAACAAAAAGGCAGGCATTGATGTTAGGGAGGGCAAGCTTACCTAAAAGCATCCAGTGCCCTTTAAAAAGTGTAAAAAAACAAACACCAACCAAAAAAACGCTAAACAAACCTCCCCAGTAAAATACCACTGCAGGCCATAGGCCCTCTGGGCTTAACCCCTGCTTTAGAATTCAATTCTTATACTTGCTTTTAGGCACAAATCTCATAGAGTATTAGCCGCACCGTTTCAAAATGTTTATGTAGTGCTTAAGTCTGATGGCTCGATTACATAATTAGTAGGAAAAGGTTTAACTGTGGACTCTTAAGTAAATCCTATTTGGATTTTCATTTTCCTCGCACGTCCCTTCCAGCTCTAAAATTCTGTAATCTTTTCATAACTCGTAGCAGTTTTACTTTTCCTTTATAGACATGATGGAAATGTTTTAAAGCCCAGATACGTATTTTGGAGCACTTTCTTAGAGAATTACAGAGATGCAGTAAGATCTGCAATACACTTGGCACTCCATTGTCAGCACCTGCTGGAAATAAGTTACCCCCGCCCTCAGATTGGCATAATGTAAATACCGAAACATTCAAGTGTTTTTAAGAAATCTGCACAAGTTCATTTATTACTTATCTAAATCCTTAATCTAGGTTGAATGGCTATTTTGAAGTTTTTAACCCAATATTCCGGGAATTGCTTTTCTGCATATGGAATAAAACTCTGGGTAGCTTCACTTCTTTCCCTGTATGCTAGGTGAGGGATGAGTGCCCCCCACCCCCCACTGAGTCCGATCGTCTTAAGTCCCCTTTGCACAAAAGTACGGGTAAGCTTTGTCGGTGGGTCATAATGGCGATAGGCATCCACTCCCCTCAGGGTACCGTGAACCCAGTACTGTTTTATTGTTTGTCACACCATTGAATTAAGGGCTCTGTGAGCTCTTAGAGGCCGCAGTGATCCTATTTGACAGTTCAGGAAACTGAGGCTGAGAGTGTAAGCGGCAGCGCTTGGATTCCAGCACAACTGTCTCCAAACAGACTCTTATCCTCCGTGCTACACTGACCCTCTGAGAATTTATATAATCGGGTTAGATACAGAGATGAAAGCAGTCCCAAGGGAGTTATTTACCAGCTGGCATTTATCGAGTGCTCACAACGTGATAGGTGCTGTTTGTAAGAGCCTTCTCCACAACAGCCTTCAACCCTTGCAGAAGCCGAGCAAGATGGGTGCGATTGTTCCAGCTTTGCAGATAGGGAAAAGGGGCTCAGAAAATGTAATAAAGATCACAGAGATCACACAGCTGGGAAACACAGCTGCAGTTGCGATCAAGGGCTTCCTGGCCCTCCCGAGGGCACGTTCTACCACACCACAGTTTTTGAGAGCAGGTAAAGAAAGAAACTCAAGCTCACAGAGTTCACATTTAAGACCTGGATGTTTCAAACAGGGTAAACCAAGTGCAGACACCCCAGAACATGCCCTTCCTCTTGGACTACTGTTTTTTTAAACTAAAAACAAGTACTTTACTGTCCCTACTGTGTTAGTTATCTATTGCTGTGTAACAAACGAGGCCAAAAAGTATTGGTTTCACACAGGCAGGGACTGTGTCCTGCAGTTTCTGAGTCACGAATTTGGAAGGAGGTGAGTAGCAGGGCAGTCCTGGGCCCCTCACAAAGTCATATTCAGACTGTGGGTTGGGGGTGCAGTCATCCAGCCTGGAGCCTGAGGACCCACTTCCAAGCCTGTTAACACCGCTTTTGGCAGGGAGCTTCAGTCCTTGCTGTGTGGGACTCAGCTAGGGCTGCTCTGAGCAGAGCAACTGGCCTCCCCTAGAACAAGTGATCCACAGGAGAGAGCAGAATATGGAAGCAATCATGTCCTTATGACTTAATCTCAGATGTGACTTACTGTGACTTCTGCCATATTTGTCACCCAAGAGGGTGAATACAAGGAGGCAGAGACTGTTGGGGGCCGTCTTGGGGGCTGGCTACCACACCAACCATAAATAGAAACCAGAATCACTTGCCAAAACTGGGGATTAACCATAAAAGTCAATACAGTGCAAACAAAACAATGTTAAAAAAAAAAAAATCCAGCTGTCTTGAAGTCTTTTCTCCTCACATCTCCTATCAGGCAGAAGAGGAATTTACAAAGTGGTAGAAGACATAGGAACTCCAAACTAAGATGACTCACTGTCTTATCAGACGGACTGACCAGGAGTGACGATTAGTGATGCTTGCCCATGTCTTATAAAATAGTGCCCAGTAGGTGAAACTCCTTCTTTTATGGAAAAGACACAGATTTGCCCAGCTTCACACTAATGACCAGAAAGGACTAATTTTAACTTATGAAGGCACAGTGTCCCCCTGATCTAACAGCTCAGATCCTGTAGGACAGTGATATGGGGAGATGCTTATGGGGTGGGCTTTATATTTTAACTACCCCAACTATGGATGCATCCATTGTTCCTCCTTTTGTTTTAAAGAGGTTAGAATCGCTGGATTAGTGCTTCCATTTCATGTCACCCAGAAAAGCCACAAAACCTAGACGACATGGAAAGGAATGGAAACAGCCGGTACAGACATTTGGCCTTGGAGGGCAGCTCTGGAACAAAGCTCAACTGAATGCCCCTAGTCACCTTGGTGGCCTACTCCTCACACAGACTGGAACCATGTCCCCAAAACACATGCTTACTAGCACCGTGATTTATCCTATTTTAAAGACGTGAACAGAGTATGTTTCCATCCAAGTCTTAGACTATCACGTGAAGGAAGGATCCTTACCCAGAGATCTGAAATGAGGTATAGTCAAGCTAGTGAGTTGATAATGGTAATTTTGCTCTTTTCTCTGAAGGTGATTTCTTCTTGAAAATGTCCCGTAGTCCTGTGAATACCATCCCCTCTGGTGTGAGGTTCACGGACTCTGAGTGGTCCAGGGTTCGTGTAGCTGCACGGGTCTTGTGCAGGAGGGTCCTTTGAGAGTTTCTGGCAGGCCAGCAGATCCTCAGAGTTTCCTTCAACATTCCATAACCAGATTAAAAGAAAATGACAAGAATGTGCATTTTGCAGTGGGTGAGGGTACAGAGACTTTTAGTCTTTTCCTGTCAAATTTTTTTGCCAGCTGAAAACTGCACTGCTGCCTCTTAGCACATTATTAAATCCTAGGTGCTGGAAGATTTTAGACAGCAACAGTTGTAAATATTTGGGGTCAGTGGTCAATTCATTCTCACGTTGTAAAAGCATATGAACAAACGAACAAGTATCCATCAGATCCATGTACTAGTTAGTTGGCCAGCGGTGTGCTTTCCCTAACTAGTTGCTGGCAGCTTTCCCCTTCAAGATGAAGTGTGGCACCAGTCACAGAGCTGAAGGGGGAACACACTGGATCTGCACATGGTGGCCTAATGCTGAATGAGAGTCATTTTCTATGTGGGACTCAGAGTTTTGGAAAGCAGTTTCCTCTTTGTTTAACCCTCCTTAGCATTAAGTGAGAAGTCATAATGAAGGCATGCTTACAGACATCCTCCGTAGCTGTTGAACTGTGCTTGAAAGGGTTTCTGCTTATATCTGGAACAAGGTGGCCTTGGAGGGCGGTGCCTGGGAAGGGCCAAGAGGATGGTGGGTGGTTCTCCATGAGGGAGGTGTTCAGTTTGGGAAAATATATCAGATGCTACACTGAGCATTGGTGCCCTTTTCTCCACGTATATGCTGCAGTGTCTTTCATGAACTACGACTATTTGTTGAACAGAATAAGAAAGACTTTTTGAAGCTGAACTCGCAGCTCTGGAAGGGCCATGTAAGTGAGGGCACTGTACTTTTCTTCATCACTGCCTGGGTCCTAGGCTGTGTTAAACCTAGAAGAGAAACGCAGGAAGTCTCTGTGTAAAAAGACCCTTTAAATCCGGGAAATTTTGACAGCGCCTTTGTTTTCCATCTAGGACAGCACAACTATCTTTGTGCTGGAAGAAATGATTGTATCATTGATAAGATTCGAAGAAAAAACTGTCCAGCATGCCGCTATCGAAAATGTCTTCAAGCTGGAATGAACTTGGAAGGTAATGTAAATGCCTGAAAGGAATGGCCTCTGCATGCATTATTTTCCTTTTTAAAGTAGAAGTAATAATTTAGTCATTACAATATATGTGCTTGACTAACATAACTTTATATGATTGCTTTATAAACTAGGAGTTTTTTTATGAATATTTCATATTCTGCTGAAGTTTTTTCGCCAGTTCTTATGGCACGCACAGCCTTCATTAGAGCCAGATTGTGTCCTAAGAAAGGCACCTAGGTAACAATGACTTCAAAGCAACAGTACTCGCAGCTTTCTCTCCTCCCTTTCTGCAGCCTCTAGACTCTTCCCTAGAGTTGAAAATGTTTCTCTGTCAGATGTATTTACCTGTCCCTTTTCCTCTCATTCACCTTTTATTTGGCTCTATAGCTGGAGCAATGCAGATGGACGATAAATCTGTCCGGGGAAGTAACTCATCAAGGACGTACCGGGATGGGTTTGGTTTTGCTTTCCATGTAAAGAAGAAACCTGAAACTAGTTAGAACTTTTGAGTTTCCTATCCCTGTTTCTATACCAAGTTGTATAATGAACATTGCTATGAAAGACATTTGGAATTCTGCTGTAGTTGAGAATGCAAGGTCGAGGAAGATAGCGACGGCAGTGGAAGAACCCACACGCTTCGTACTTGGGATAGTAGCACTTTCCTTCTCCAGAAGCCACAAGGAGGCAGGCCAGAGACGGGCACTGAGTCCAACAGTGCCTGCACTGAAGGAGAGTACAGGCTACCAAGGTTGCAGAGTCCATCGCCGAAAGGCATGGCGCACTGTAGAAGGGGCCAGAGCCCCAGGAGTACGAGGAGGGGCACCTCGTTCTGTCCTAGACAGCTGGGAAGGCTCCCTTGGCAGAAGCAACGTTGAATTTGAAATCTAGAAGAACTGAGGAGGAAGATGACTGAGGTAAAAATAAATAAGTAAAGGCAGAGACATCATCAGACTTCTACTTTAGAAAGACTCCTCTTGTCTAGAGAGACTGGCAGAACGACCCTAGAGGTCATCCAGACCTTAGTATCGGAAGTGGTATATTTTGATGCTTTTGCCCCCATATTAAGTAATTCTCCAGATTTATTTTAAGGCGGCCTTTCTCAGTGCTTCACGTGCCTGGCAATTGAGTGCAGATAATTTTTAAGGGTAGTCCTCAATGGTTTACTTTATTTTAAGGGTGTACTGTAATCATTCCAAATTACAGCTTTATTTTTGGTATAAAGAGTCACATGGAACTTAAAGGTAGGGAGGTTTTTGACATGATCAGATTTCATACCTAATATTTTTAAGCTAAGTTTTAAACTAAATAAGATTTCTTTTTATTAAGAAAGGAGGGGAACTATCACAGACTCAGGAACACTTCTGTAGAAACCAGATGCTGACAATCTCTATGCTCCCAAGGAGTCAGGAACTTGATATCAAGTAAAAATCTTAGTCAAGTGCTTAAAAATAGTGGTCGCTGGGGTGCCTGGGTGGCGCAGACGGTTAAGCATCTACCTTCAGCTCAGGTCATGATCCCAGCGCCCTGGGATCAAGCCCTGCATCACGCCCCCTCTCCCTCTCCCACTCTCCCTGCTTATGCTCTCTCGCTGTCTCTGTCAAATAAATAAAATCTTAAAAACAAAACCAATAAAAAACAGTGGTTGCTGAACTAATTCAGTTAACAACTTCTTACTCAAGTTATTTGAAAACCTATTGGTACACATTCTGGCTCCAGTCGGTATTTTGAGCTTTATTCAAAAGCAGCAGTTCTCTCACTTAGGGCTATACATAAATTGTGTAAGAAATGAATTCTATACTAAATACACATTTTTGAAAATCCACCAGCATGTCACTGTCCTTTCTCCTACTCTCATGTGAAGTGTAGCATTAAGTTACAGTGAACCAAGGTCTTTATAGTACTATTTCAGGGCATTGATTTGGGACATGCCTGCTCTCTTTTACCTTCTCAACAAAGTACCTGCCACGATTTTGAAAAGTACCTTTAGTGTTTAAAGTGCTGCCTGATGTTAATGTGTAGCATTTTTTTTAAAGTTGATCACTCCTCTCTCTACCTTCGGAATACTCTAAAGCCGTATTCTACCACCATTGGAGGTAATAGGTCTGTAGCACTTAATGGGAGCCACCAACTGTCCTAAGCCTTTTACATATATTAACTGATTTAAGTCTCAGCCCCCCTCTGAGCCAAGTACCAGTATTCTCCTCATGGACAGGAGAAGGAAACTAAGGAAGGCCCAGGGAATAATGAGAAGATGCCACCAATTGCGTGACAGTGTCAGGATTTAAGTTCAAATATGTTGGCTTCAGAGTTATGCTCATTACTACCACACCATACTGTGTTTTCAGTAGAGCATGGTAAAATAAAAATAGCTCTGTCATGATCCTTTTTCTGTGTTTAGAAATGTTACATGAGAATTCTTCAATTTCTCACTATCCCATTCAACACAGTGCACGATAATGGGACCATTCTGTCATTTTAAAGACAAAGAATCTAACAATTAGTTTTAAAAGTGATGAGTATTTACTTTTGTCTTAGCAAAATGGGTTGTATCCCTGATAAGTGAGGTGGCTACATTTCTTCTTTCCTATAAATTCTGTTCATTGCCCTTCCTTGGATCTCTGAGCACGTTCTACTTAAAAGTACTCTGTATTGCCTTCAGCATCATATGGAGTTAAAAAGAAACATTCATTCTCATTTGTAATTTCAAGAGTATGACTCTATATTGTAATTTGATTATACCATTCCATACTAAGAGTCAGAAGACAGCTTTACTTTGTACATAATACGAAAAAGGATGCTTTAGGTTTCTGGAATCATCAATATAAATCTCTTACAAAAGGGAAATTTCCCACTGATAATATATGAAGGAATGCAAAGTTTTTTCTTCATTTCCCCAAATGTTTCTTAGACCCAAGTAATATCTCTCATGTAAACATAAAAACGGACATTTCTGCTGTTGGAGTTACTGCTTCGGGCATGGGATCTGCCATGTCATTGTAATACTTTCCTGAGAAGAAGGGGACTCTTCTGGGGAAGCTTATCAGTAGTATAGCTCTCTTCCTTATTACCATGGGTTAGGTTAAGCCTAAGCCCCAGTTTCTAGTCTGCTATTACAAGCTTGGATTCTTTCTTTCAAATGCTAGTGAAAGTACTGCCTTATTGAACCAATGAAAATTTCAACTTTGGAGGGAAAATAAGACAGAAATTCTTGCAAGAATCTCTAGAAGTGCATTGTTTATAGTGCTTTAGCATAATATTGAAAGACACTTAATTTTACATAAAGGATAATCAATGAAGAATTACCTGGCTTCATATACACACGGTTCCTCTTGACTCTCCCTTCTCTTCTTCTAGGTCACTTTTTAATTGCTAAATAGTTTCAGAAATTAAAATACTTCCTGAAGAAACTCTGCCACCCAGACCTTCCCATTAGAACTCATTTCTGTGTCTATGTATTTTTTTTTTTAACACCCACAGCTCGAAAAACAAAGAAAAAGATAAAAGGAATTCAGCAGGCCACTCCAGGAGCATCACAAGAAACTTCTGAAAATCCTGCTAACAAAACAATAGTTCCTGCAACCTTACCACAGCTCACCCCTACCCTGGTGTCCCTGCTGGAGGTCATAGAACCTGAGGTGTTATACGCAGGATATGACAGCTCTGTCCCCGATTCAACGTGGCGGATCATGACCACACTCAACATGTTAGGTGGGCGGCAAGTGATTGCGGCAGTGAAATGGGCCAAGGCGATACCAGGTAAGAGGCAGAAGGGGATGCGGCGAAGGTACAGAGATATGTATTGTCTTCAGCAGAGGCCCTCTGGCTCTGCCCTCCGAGTCCCAAGTCCTGCCCTGGTTTTTCCTCCTCAGTTCTGGGGCCCGACCAGGGCAGAGGTCAGAAAGCGTGGGAGTGGAGAGTTTCTAATAAAACGTGTAGGTTGCTCCCTGCTTTTCAGATTATTGCTCAGAGCGGAGCGATTTGAGGTTGGACAAGGTCCTGTCAGAACTAGAGTGGCAGGACTCACTTAAGAACTCCTTTTACACCCAAATCTAGGGCAGGAACATATGTAGATACTTCTCAAAACTCCATTTATTTTCCTTCAGTGTATCACTTTTATTTTTTTTATTTTTTATTTTTTTTAAAGATTTTATTTATTTATTTGACAGAGAGAGATAGATCACAAGTAGGCAGAGAGGCAGGCAGAGAGAGAGGGGGAAGCAGGCTCCCTGCTGAGCAGAGAGCCTGATGCGGGGCTCGATCCCAGGACCCCGAGATCATGACCTGAGCCGAAGGCAGAGGCTTAATCCACTGAGCCACCCAGGCGCCCCTCAGTGTATCACTTTTAAAACTCAGGGTAAAATTGGTAAAAATCAGGTATGGTGACACTCGGTCAGGATGTACTAAACTCTTAACTAGATAAAATGATACATGTTGAACATAAATCTGAGCTAATCTCATTTTTAAGATCATATGAAATTGAAGTCCCCCTGTTGGAACTTGATGTGGAACAGCAGAGGTCCACGGCGGTGTCAGCCCAGACTTTAGGGCTGCAGGAGATTTGACGAGCTTATGTCCACTCTGATAGAGAAGAGACAGAGCAAGAATGAAGTACTCTGACCTCCTATCATCCCTACTCTGTCAAGAGAGAGAGGTGTAACTATCAGAGGACATTTTTAAAACTAAATTCATTAACCGAGTAATGTACCAAGTCAGGACTCTCTCTACTTAAATAGGGGGAAAGTGACAGTCAGTTTAATTACATTGGATGCTATTAAAAAGCATTTGCGGGCTTTGATCTGAACATGTCAGATGGCAGAGGAGAACTATGCTCCCTCGCTGCTTCGTTTCCTCTGTTTGGGGTTCCCCCAAACAAGGCTAAAGTCCTACCTGGTCTGTGGCAGTTGCGAGAGAGCTATCTTCTTTTTGGAAACTAGAGTGTTTCCTCATCCCTTTATTTCTCTTAATTCAGGATTCAGGAACTTACACCTGGATGACCAAATGACCCTACTGCAATATTCATGGATGTTCCTCATGGCATTTGCCCTGGGGTGGAGATCATATCGCCAATCCAGTGGAAGCATGCTGTGTTTTGCTCCTGATCTGATTATTAATGAGTAAGTTATTTGTCATTTTCCCTGTGTTCTTAGGGTATTTTTAACCAGCTAATGTCTTCCTGATGGATTGCTATTGTGATCATTCAGGACTGAATCAATTCTATCAGGGTTCTTGAAACTGGGCAAGCTTGAAATAGAGTTGCTTATCAATGCTTAATGGCAGACCAGATGGACATGGGGCATTATTTACTGTCCCAGGACATATTGAAGGGTATTTTTTTTTTTTATGATTTATTTATCCATTTTAGAGGTTAGTGAGCAAGGGGAGGGTCAGAGGAAGAGGGAGAGAGAGCATCTCAAGCAGACTCCCTGCCCAGGGCAGAGCCCAGCGCAGGACTCTATCCCAGGACCCTGAGATAATTAACTGAGCCAATATCAAGAGTCAGACGCTTAACATACTGAGCCACCAGGCACCACTGGAGGGTACTATTTAATATAGTTGGGGTCAACTCTGGGGTCAGTTGATATCACCTTGAATAGGGACAACTACAGATGAGGATATCTTGGTTCACAGGGTAGGAGGGATAGACACAGAGACAAAAGGATCCTCGTTACATGGCAAGGCCTACTCAGTGTTTATGACTTGGACAGTTTTCTTAATTGGGAGAGAACCAATCAAATTTTCAGATTTTATCAATGAGCTACTCTTGTGTCTGCTAGGCCTCTGCTTCCATCTATGAAGTATTTGAGGCGTCCTTTCCCCTGACCTCACTGCAGTTGTTTCCTGACTAGTTTTCTGCCTCCAGTGTGTCCTCTATCATGCTGACCATTTTTTTCTTCCAAAAATACAGTTTGATCCCATCACATAGCTCCCCAGCACACAGATGTCCTTGCTGCCTCCGCCCTGCTCACCGGGTGCATACTCAGCATGGTTTCTGGCTTCCCAGAACCTGGCCTCTTTTTCTCTCTCTCTGTTCTCTTTTATGGATGAAGCATTCCCACTCAGATGATCTGTTCCTCAAGGCTCTCAACTCAGCACCTTATAAGACCTCTCTGCTTTATATCCCTAGCTCTTATCACTTTTCTATCTTAGAATTTTCTGTGCCTACAACTTATCTCCTTTATGAGAATGAAACCAAGGAGTTCTCACCCTCTCACACACATATCCATGGTCAGAACAGAGTAAGAAGCGCAGATTTAATTGTGAGCACCGGGGTGCTTTTGACCAGAGGTCAAAAGAATCGATGAAACCTTAAAACGCATTATTAGAATAGTCCCATTGCACCCTAATTGAGTCCATCCATTCTGAACACTATGTGTTTAGATACTAATGTGTTTAGAATTAAAATTAAGAGTGACAACTTTAATAATGTCCAGAATGGCAACAGACGGGATGTTTGGAGGAAAAGAGAAAGGCATAGTTGGGAGCAAGGAGGACAGCCTACAGAGATCCTCCTTTGAGGCTGCTAGGCCCAAAAACAATGGGTAGAAGTTCTAGAAAAGCATCTATTTGAGCAGTGTTAAATGGAAGGGTCTGCCTTATTGTGTGGTAAGCTCACATTATTTTAGGTGTTTTAGTAGAGATTGGATGATATTAGCTCCAGATATTTTTAAAGACATTCTTAGGCATTGTGAAAGAAGCTGCAAGTACTGGGGTAATTCCAGATTCGGAACACAGCTTTTTACCGCTACTAGGTCAGTCCAAGGCCGCTTATCTGGCAGGATCAATACCAACTACCTAAAGCAGAAACTTCACCTTTCTGCTATCAGGCAAGCTAGCTGCATAAAAACCTACTCCAGAAATCCCGGCTGAACTGAATCCTGAGTTAAAGTTGGTGTTCTTTCTCTACTGGTGATACTTATTTTCCAGCACAGTATTCTCTCGGTGATACATGAAGCCTTACCAAGTGCCAGACACTATTTTAGGAGCTTGTGCTGTAATGATGAGCACAATAGATGAGGCCCCTGCTAACATTCCAAAGGGGAAATGAAATAAATAACCGAAATTATTTTGGAGAGCCATGAGACAATCACGTGACTGGAGGGAGTGGGGGAGGAAGGGGCGCAGGCTGGTTTAGTTTTGGGGACCACAGAAGACCTCTCTAGGGAGCTGAGCACCAAACAGTACAGAGGAACGAGCCGTGGGAAAGGTGGGGGCCTGCAGGCAGAAGAAACGAGGGCAAAGGGTGGAACTCCCGTACGAGCTGAGAGAAGCGGAGCAAGCAGAAGCTTGTGGGCCAGGAAATAGAATTGAGATTATATTCCAGGAGCAAGAAGCAGCTAGTGCAGGATTTCAAACAGGATAACATGATGGAGAATGCATTAGAGGGAACAGCACATACTCATCACATTCCTAGTAAGCCTGGTACAGAATAGCAGGGATCGAGCCAGACAGGCTTCCTGGCCGCTATGGCTTACACTCAACCAGATAACGACCAGATTCAAATGCTGCCATCCTACCTCGGTTTAAATGAGCAACTGGTAAGAGGTGTTTAGAATTGATTCCTGCGGAAACTAAAACAATATATGGCGTGTACGACAGAAAACTAAATTCTCCAGTGTAAACTTAGATTATTCAGTAGTTTCTTTAGATCCTGTGGACCCAGGAACAAGTTTGGTTTTCCACAGTTCTCACCTATAGGGAATTAGCATTAATAGCATAAGTTAATTTTCCTTTGTAAGTTCATAGTTGTGTAAAATAAAACAAGTGTACTTTTCAGGGGTAACTAACTCACACGCTGGCGTTTGTCTTTCACAGGCAGAGAATGACCCTCCCCTGCATGTATGACCAATGTAAACACATGCTGTTTGTTTCCTCCGAGTTACAGAGGCTGCAGGTTTCTTATGAAGAGTATCTCTGTATGAAAACCTTACTGCTTCTCTCTTCAGGTTGGTAGAACACCTCTTTGCTTCTAAGATTCACTTCTAAGTATGTCAAAAGTATGAAACAGAAATGTGTAGACACAAAGGTGTGTTTGTATACATCGCACCAAGTCTACCATTATTTCCTATTACTCAGGTAACTTAGAGTTTTCATAAATGTCGAATTTTAAAGGTATGGCCAGTGACACCAAGATTAGTAAGACAGCTGGCACCACGGGGAAACAGAGAGGTATGTGAGCTCAGCCAGAGCTTCTGTTCATCCAGAGTGATTCGCTACCACCACTAGGTTGAAAATTAGTTACACGAGGAATAGGAGAAAAACAGGGCATACAGAGGGTGTACTTGAGGACTGTTAGAGGGCTGCCTGCTGCAGCGTTGCTGCTGCACTGGGGCCAGAGGTATTCATTCCATCTAGAAAACAGCAAGCGTTTATCGAATAATCTTCCAAGTTTAGGTAAAGGGACTGGTATATAAACTTGAGTGAGGCTAGTTGTGGCTGGCAGAGGCATTACTTAGTAAACCTAGAAAGCTTTTGAAAAATACAAAGTCTCTTGTTAGTAAAAAGATGGCATTTTCAACAACCAGTAAAAGAAGGTGTGTGAACAGCTGATGTTATACACTTTCAGGCTATTCCAGTAAAACTCGTCTATCAGGATATGTTTATAAAATACAGAGTTGATGACTGAATACTCCTTTATATACAAATAAATAAATTTGCAATGTTTCAAAAAGTCTTTCCATGAGTAACTCTGGTTTCAAAACTGCCAAATGACTTGAAGAGATGGATGTCTCTTTCAGCTTTTCCAAGCTACAAGTATCATTAATGCTTTCATAGTACCTTTGTTCTTAGAAAACCTAAAGGGAAAGATCACTGATAGAGACTTTAAGGCTACCTAACGCAGCACACTTGTTAAATAACTGAGCTTGCTGTTATTTGAACAGTTAACATTCTGATCATCATCTCGAAGGACAGATCAGTGCCAAATATGATTGTTATTTGTTTAAAAAAGGTGACTTACATTTTATACATACCACACTTGCAGAACTATATGTACTTTTATCATTGCAGAGGATAGGAAAAAGTAAACCGACCTAGTATGTATCACTGCTTCCTTAAAAAAAAAAAAAAAAAAAAAAAGCATGGAAATTGACAAGGAATAAAATACATACCATAAGATATAATCAGACTTCTAGTTTGACAGAACACTAGAATAGGTACCCTAACCTCCCACTAAAAAATGCTAGACTAACAGCAGGCAAGAATCCCAAGACATTAGCTGTATTCGGAAGGTATATTTTATAATTTTAAAGACAGAAGTTGGAAACATGTGAAATTTTTAGCCAGAATACATTTTTTACATGCATATACATGTACGTGTGTACATCATGTACATAAATGAACAAGATAAGAGGCATGAGTGAGTGAGGAGGACTGAAACAGTTCTTTAAAACTCTTTAAAAAAATGATCCAACTTGCAACCAGCACAGCAAATGATTATCCTAACACGTTAGTAATCCATTCACGGTATACCAGTTGGAAAAAAGCTCTGGTCTAAGGTGATCATCAGAGATCTACAATGAAAGGTGGACAAGAATAGGGAAAGGAATTATATAAAGAACAGCTGAAAACTTTCCAGAATTGTTGAAAGACACCAACCCCCCTTCTCTGTCCAGGCAGCTCAATGAATTCCACATAATGTACAAGTAAAATCCAACTGACTGGAAAAAGATCTTAAAAGGAGAAGCAATTTAATAACCATATAGCAGCAAAGAAAATGGAATGATTTTTTTTCATAAGCCTAAGGAAAAAATATTAGAAAATGAAGGTGGACGTCCATCTTCAGCTCTGAGAGGTAAACAGCCTGGACGTAGCCATTCTCATCCTGAACAAGAAGAAGCTGAAGTGAAAATCCATAACTTTCCTTGGATCCATGCGAGAATTGAGGTCACAAGGCAAATGATCACATCAAAATCTTGAGAATCAAGCAAACAGAGAAGCATAGCCATGATCAGCTTACTGGGGACAGAAGCATCTGGCACTGGGAACTGCTGGAATACTCACCGTTATTATGATGAATTCTGGAGAGGGAGGAAGAGCTTGAGAATTAAAAACTGAGGGCATTGTCTCCTCACACTTTCTTGGAATTTACCTGCAGAAGGCACACCAGGTTCTCACCATGAAGATCAAAGAGCCCCCCGTTTTTGCCCTCTGAGGTTAACTGCCGTAAGAGAGCTTTATCTGATCTGAGGGAAGGGGCAGGAAGATCAGTGCAGCCCCCTCTCCCTTCCTATCTCCTGTAAGGGAAGCAGGAGTGTAAGGTGGGAGAGGAGGTTCAGAAATTCTCCTGAAGGTCATGCCAACACAGATGCCATCATAAAAGGATAAGACACCCCATAACCCCAATACCTAACCACACTATCAGTAAGGCACCAGGCTAGTAACTGGATTACAACTGCAGAGCACAGCCATTTGAGGAGGAATACTCAGGGAAACCCAAAAACAACAGGGGAAAAACAATAAAAGCAGGGAAATAGGTTTCAGTTTCTGTTAAACAGTTCTATGGCTAACACAGCCCAGAAATACAGCCCAGCTCCTAGCCAGATTAACATAAAACCTCACACTAAAAGTGTTAGTGCGTCAGCTCTGACCTAACACTGTCCAGCTTTCAGGAAAAAAAAAGGTATGCAAGCTAAAAGGCAACAAAAAACAGTCTGAAGAGACACAAGCTCAGCTATGACACATGTAATTATCAGATAGGGAGTTTAACAAATCCATGATTACCATGTTAAGGGCTCTAATGGAAAAAGTAAACAACATGCAGGAACACATGGGTAATGTAAGCAGAGAGATGGAAACTCTAAGAAAGAAACAAAAGAAAATGCCAGAGACTAAAAATATTGTAATGGAAATGAAGAATGCTCACCAGTAGACTGGACGTGGCAGAGTCGCAAACTCAAATGCAAAGAGAAGGATAAAAACAACACGGAACGGAGTATTCAAGAACTGGGGGGGCCATTACACAATGTGTCACAAGTAACGGGGACGTGAGAAGTAAAAGGAATGGAAGAAATAGGTGAATAATGGCTGAGAATTTTCCAAAATTAATCAGAGATGGCAAAACATAGGCCCAGGAAGCTTAAAAAAGTCCAAGAAAGGTACAAACTGCAGAAAACCAAAGACAAAGAAGAAATCTTGTAAAAAGCCAGAAGAGAAAAAAACAGCTTACTTATAGAGGGACGAGGATAAAAATGACATTAGAATTCTCATCAGCAACTACACACACAGGAGAGGAGCAGAGTGAAATATTTAGTGTTAAAAAAAAAAAAAAACCTACAGTTATGTATCTGGTAAAATTATCCTTCAAAACTGAGGGTGAAATAAAGAGTCTCAAACAAAAACAGAGAATTAGTCACTGGAAGATCTGCCCTGCATAAAATGTTTAAGGAAGTTCTTCAGAAGAAATGAAAATGATGCAGTTCAGACACATGGATCTACAGAAAGGAGAACATGAGAGGAAGAAACGATGACAGTTTATTTTTCTTCTTACGTGATCTGACGCACGACTGTAGAAGTAATTACAGCAACAGTGCACAAGATGATCACAACATGCGGATGAAGGAAATGCCCAACAGGAGAGAGGACCCGTGCATCCTGTTTGCAGGTACCTGCACTACAGATCAGGTAGAGCGGTCTCATTTAAAGGAGCTGTAGATCAGTTGTCTGTGTATATGGGGAAATCTAGGGCAAGCCCTGAAACATTTAAAAATAAGTGACAATTGACAGACTGAGAGGAGAGAAGCTAGAATCATTCTAAATGCTCAGCAAAAACCAAAGGAGGTAGAAAAGAGGCGAGGATTACAAATGAAAGAACCAGTGCAATGAGTAGAAAACAGTTTAAAAAGGTTAGCTCTTAACCCAAATAGATCAATAACCTGACATGGGAATAGTCCTAATGAACCAGTCGTCTTTTTTTTTTTTTTTTAATGAAGGTAAAAGGAAAGTTTGCCACAACAGATCCTCAATAAAGTGAGATTAAAGGGTATATGTAGGCTAAGGGAAAGGAATCCCATCTCTAAGAAGGAAAAAAAGAACAGAGTGTGGTAAATACGTACATATGTTTAAACTAATATTTATTGTATAAAACAACAGTGGTAGTGTTTTGGAGGGTCTCCAAAACAGAACTGAAATACGCAATACTTACATGTAAGAAGGGTAGTTTGATAAGAATGAGTGTTTAAATTTCAGGGGCACCCGGGTGGCTCAGCTGGTTAAGTGTCTGCCTTAGGCTCGCACAGGTCATGATGGGATTGGACCCGCATCAGACTCCCTGCTCAGCGGGAAGCCTGCTTCTCCCTGTACCTGCTTGTGCTCACTCGCTCTCTAATAAAATCTTTTAAAAAGAATTTTCAGTAATGATGGCTACAGATAGGAAAAGTACACAAAGTACCAAACCACCAAGTTAGGGGGTGGCACCTGAGGCAAAAAGAGTAAGGAAAAGCAATCCAAACAAATGAAATGAGGGGGAAGAGCCTAAACAAATGCATGGTAAAGGAAAGTAACAAATGGCATACAAATAAATTTGTCCGCAATTACATTAAATAGAGAGGAGATAAAAGCTCCAAAGTAAAAAGACCCACAAAAAAAAAAAAAAAAAAAAATCCAAGACTGTATTTAAAAGAAAAAAAAAATCCAACTTTATGCTATTGACATGAGTGTCTAAATAAAGCTACTGAATGAAGTAAAAGGCTATACAGTAACCTAGTGATGGCAGACTTGCACAATATGGTGTCAGATGGTAAATGTTTTCAGTTTTGTATACACTCTGTCATAGCTGCTTGTAGAATGAGCATAGTCGTCAACGACAGAAAGAGAACAGGCATGGTTATGTCCCAGTAAAAATTTACAAACACAGGCTGCTGGTGGGACTAGGTCACTGGTCATGATTTGCTGACCACTGTTTTAAAGCTGTGGCACCTACATTTATTATCAGCACAGACTTTATTTAAAGATACTCCTTACATAAAGCATTCTACTTAGCAGGAAACTAATTCTAAGTATATGGCTTAACCACATGAAGCAAAAATTCATGGAGCTACAAGGATAATTAGGAGTAATTTGGGATAGATGAAATTCTTTTAAACATAAGCATTGAAAAGGGCTTCTCCCGTCATTTTCTTTAAAATTCAGGTAACAAGCAGGAACAAAATTATCGATAAATAATCAGTGAAAACATTATTGCTAATATCTTAAATATTAAAATTTAGGTTATCTGTAATATATTAACCCATTTTTAACATGCTAGGCCACTTCTGATTAAGGAGCCGTGGTTTTCACAGTAATACGACATCTTACAAGTGCCAAGTATTGCTTCATAGAATCAAGAACGTTTCCATATGTGCTCCTTGGCCTAACTGCAGGGAGAGTGATACACCACATTAACAAAATAAAAATAAAAATCATATATTCATCTCAACAGATGCAGAAAAAGCATTAATAAAAATCAACATCTATTTATGATAAAAACTTTCAACAAAATGAGTATAGAGGGAACCTACCTCAGCATAATACAGACCATATACGACAACCCACAGCTAACATCATACTCACTGGTGAAAAGCTGAAAGCTTTCCCTCTAATATCGGGAATAAGACAAGGATATCTACTGTCATCACATTTATTCAACACAGTATTAGGTTCTAGCCAGTGCAATTACACAAGAAATGAAAGGCATTCAAATCTAAAAGGACTAAATAAAACTGTCTCGGCAGATTCTTAAAGACTCCACAAAAAGACGATTAGAACAAATAAATTTAGTAAAGATGCAGGATACAAAATTATGCAAAAATCCATTGCAGTTCTATACACTAATAACGAACTAGCAGAAAGAGAAGTTAAGAATATAACTCCATTTACATTTGCCTCAGAAATAATAAAATATCTAGGAATAAAATGTATCCAAGGAGGTGAAAGACCTATACACTGAAAACTCTAAGACACTGATGAGAGAAATTGAAGACAGAAATAAATGGAAAGATATTCCACATTCACGTTTGGAAGAATATTGTCAAACGTCCATATTTCCAAAAGCAATCTACAGATTCAATGCAGTCCCTCTTAAAATTCCAATGGCATTTTTCACAGAATAACCCTAAATTCTGTATGGAACTATAACTAAGACCCAGCATAGCCAAAGAGACCTAGAGAATGAAGAACAAAGCTAGAGGCATCACATTCCCTGGCTTCAAACTATGTTATAAACCTGTAGTCATAAAAACAGACACGTAGTTCAATAGAGAGATTAGAGAGCACAGACAAAAACCCAGAAACAGATGGTCAATTAAGGCACAACAAAGTAGCCAGGAGTGTACAATGGGGAAAGAACAGTCTCTTCAATAAATGATGCTGGGAAAAATGGACAGCCATATGCAAAAGACTGAAAGTGGACCATTATACCATACACAAAAATTAACCGAAAAATCAATCAGAGACTTGAACACAAGACCTGAAACTATAAAACCCCTGGAAGATAACAGGCAGTAAGCTCCTTAACATCACTCTTGGCGATCACTTTCTTAATCCGGCACCAAAAGCAAAGGCTAGAAGAGTAAAAATAAAAACCCAGCACCACATCTAACTATAAAAGCTTCCGCACAGCAAAGAAAATGATCAACAAAATGAAAAGGCAACCTACAACATGAGAGAATATACCTGCAAATCCTAACTGGCCAACAGGCACATGAAAAGGTGCTCATCATTGCTAGTGATTATCAGAAAAATGCAAATCCAAGCCACATCTCATCTCACGTCTGTTAGAATGTCTGTTATCAAAAAGACAAATAAGGGTTAACGAGGGTGTGGAGAAGAGGGAACTCTGCACACTGCTGGTGGGAATGCAAACTGGTGCAGCCACTGTGGAAAACAGTATGGATGTTCCTCAAGAAGTTAAAAATAGGACTACCACATGACCCTGTAATTCCACTTCTGCGCATTTGTCCACAGAAAAATGAAAACACTAACTCAAAAAATATATGTAGCCTCATATTCATGGCATAACTATTTATAATAACCAAGACACGGAAACAACCAAAGTGTCCATCTATGGATGAATGGATAAAGATAGGATATAAGTGGTCTAGACGGTGTATATACATATTCAATGGAATATTACTCCACCACTGAAAAGAGTACCGTCTTGCTACTCACAACAGCATGGATGGACCTTGAGGGCATTAGGCTAAGTGAAATAAGCCGTTCAGAGGAAGACAAGTACAAATAAGTGTAGAATCTCACTTATATGTGGACTCTAAAAACAAACAAAGAGACAGGCTCTTTTGCACAGAGAACAGACTGATGGTCTCCAGAGGTGGGTGGACTGGAGGGTGGGAGCAAGGGGGGAAGGGAGTTAAAAAGGACAAACTTCCACGCATAAAATAAATAAGTCATGTGGATGTTATATGCAGCATGGTGATTATAGTTATTAGTACTATATATTATATGTGTGAAAGTTGCTGAGAGTAAATTTTAAACGTTTTTGTTGCAAGAAAAAAATATGTTTACTATGGGGTGATGGATGTTAACTATAGATGTATTGTGACCATTTTGCAATATATACAAATATTTAAAAAAAAATTCAGTGAGAAAGAGTAGGAGACCCAGCTCAGGCAGGTTATACTCAAATTCACAGGGCAGGTAAGAATTAAAACTTCTTGCTCCTAAAGCCAGTGCTTTTCCTAAATTCCAGCATTTTCTAAGATGTCAGCAACGAGGAAGTGGAAGTTTGGGAGACAACACGCTCCCCTCCCTAGAAAGTACCTGATGTTGGCTCTGACAAATCCTGAAAACCAGTCATCTGCCTAACTTCGTATCAGCCTTTAGTTTTGCTTACATTTTGACCAAATCCTTTTTTCCCTAACCCTTAACACAGGACCAGAGTTCCTAGGAGCACACTTTGAGAAATTTGGCCATTAACAAAAGTCAGTCTTTGCAGGATTTACAGACAACATCATTAATATTCTGTTCATAGTCCTTCTCACTAGTACCAGTTTTTGAAGAATAATATAAAACAACTGACTTGATACTAGTTTTACAATCTAGAATCCACAAAGTATCTTCAAAGTACATAAGGGAAGGCAGATCCATGCTCCCCGGCAAGGCATGACTCCAGGTTAAATCCTCCAGTTCTCTCTTATCCCCTAATCTCTCTTGCCTATACTTTCCTGATCTTGTGAAATGCTTGTATTTTCATGGAATGTATTCAGAGTGTAAATATAATGTGTATCAGGAAGTAATAATAAATAAATAATAAATGCCCTACGGGCGCATAGGCAGAGTTACCATGAGAAAATTCTTGACTTGACAACATCTTAACCTTTTAGTTCCTAAGGAAGGTTTGAAGAGCCAAGAGCTATTTGATGAAATTCGAATGACCTACATCAAAGAGCTAGGAAAAGCCATTGTGAAGAGAGAAGGGAACTCCAGCCAGAACTGGCAGCGCTTTTACCAACTGACAAAACTCTTGGACTCCATGCATGATGTAAGTGTCAGACCTAAGTCTCAATGTCCAGAACATTGTCTGGAACACTGGGTTAATTATAATTACATACAATCTGATTAATTGATAATATATAATGATACATTAACAGTTTCAGTTTTGTTTTGATTTTTTTCCTGTTGGCGGATTTTGGTGATGGTGGGAGCTTACCTTGTCAGCCTCAGTTTGGCACACGTTTCTCCTAGCGGCAATTATGAAATATCGTTTCATCCAGTCATGTGCATAGAACATCATGATGCCAGTACAGAACTTAATAGGACTGTTTAACTAAAAAACAATGTCAAAGTCCCTGTTTTTATAGGACTAATCAATTAAATTAGCATGTCCTTTACTTATTATTGTACTAGAGTTCACCGTGATGCCCTAAAGGCGTGTAATTCTATATACAATTCTAAAGAATCCAAAATGTGCCTGGTACCTGAATGCCCACTTTATGTAGCTGAACTATTTTATCTAGTGGATTCCAGCAAAGATTGGTATATTCTAAGTCAAATGTATTTTCTGAATTAGAGGCCAAAAAGCACGAGATGTTCCTACTAGTAAGTTTTTAAGAATAATCATTTGTATATTTTCTCTTGCAGGTGGTTGAAAATCTCCTTAACTTTTGCTTCCAAACATTTTTGGATAAGAACATGAGTATTGAATTCCCAGAGATGTTGGCTGAAATCATCACCAATCAGATACCAAAATATTCAAGTGGAAATATCAAAAAACTTCTATTTCATCAAAAGTGACTGCCTTAACAAGAAAGGTTGCCTTAAAGAAAGTTAAATTTATAGCTTTTATTGTACAAACTATCAATTTGTCCTGTAGCGGTTTTGCTGTTTCATTTTTTTTCCTTTCTGTTTTTGTCTGGTCTTTGTTTTCGTTTCGTTTTAAATACGCACTACATGTGGTTTATAGAGGGCCAAGGTTTGGCAACAGAAGCAGGTGAGCCATTGCTTCTCCGTGGTGGGAAGAGTAGAGAGTGACAGATAGTTGGTGGATCCCGGAAATTAGGTGCAGTCATGGGGGGTGATCTCCACTGTCAGGGAAGGATGGCGCCTAAACCGCCAGTGCCCGAAGTCTGCGTGACAAACTTTCTGCTCATGCTTTTCACAGTTGGCTGGACAAAATTTTCTAGACTTTTTGTTGGTGTATTTTCCCCTGTATAGTTAGGATAGCATTTTTTGATTTATGCATGGAAACCTGAAAAAAGTTTACAAGTGTATATCAGAAAAGGGAAGTTGTGCCTTTTATAGCTATTATATGTCTGGTTTTAACAATTTCCTTTATATTCAGTGAACTACGCTTGCTCATTTTTTCTTACATAATTTTTGTATTCAAGTTATTGTACAGCTGTTTAAGATGGGCAGCTAGTTCATAGCTTTCCTAAACAAACTCTAAACATTAATCTTCTGTGTGAAAATGGGTTGGTGCTTCTAACCTGATGGCACTTAGCTATCAGAAGACCACAAAAATTGACTCATATCTCCAGTATTCTTGTCAAAAAAGCTCATATTTTGTAGGTATCTGCTTCAGTGGACAATTCTCTAGGTTGTGCAAATTAACCGTCTTAACTGGTGTAGAGCACCTAGTCCAGTGACCTGCTCGGTAAACTGTGGCTGATGGTGGCAAATGACTAATTTAAAAACAAACAAACAAACAAACAAACAAACAAAAAACTACCAAGAGGCCCTGTTTGCACTTAATGCCCTATCTCTGCTATGGCTAGATGGCAAGAAAGTTGGTCAGTGGTCGTTCAGGACCTTTTGTTGTAGTTTGTATAAGTTCTTGAAAAAGTCAGGATTCCAAATAACCAGCTGAGACACAGCTGAGAGATTTGAATCAGACCAAGTATTTCCTTTCACTCAACTTGACCCCCCAGATAAATCTCCAATATGGCAAGCGTAGCCAGACACCCATTTTCACATTCCCATCCATCACCAATTGGTCTCTCTTTCCTGGCAGTGCAGGAAAGCTCAGCTACTGATTTTTGTGATTTCGAACTGTCAGACTTCCATGTTTGTAAGACTACACATGCCTCATATCCCTCCATGTGCCATAGAGTTTAACAAAAGTCTTTTGAACTCCTCCTCACTGTTGAGAATGATCATTTTAAACAAAATAGAAGCTGTAGTAGCCCTTTCTGTGTGCACCTTACCAACTTTCTGTAAACTCAAAACTTATATTTACTAAGCCACAAGAAATCTGATTTCTATTCAAGGTGGCCAAATTATTTGTGTAATAGAAAACTGAAAATCTAATATTAAAAATATGAAACTTCTAATATATTTTTATATTTAGTTATAGTTTCAGATATATATCATATTGGTATTCACTAATCTGGGAAGGGAAGGGCTACTGCAGCTTTACATGCAATTTATTAAAATGATTGTAAAATAGCTTGTATAGTGTAAAATAAGAATGATTTTTAGATGAGATTGTTTTATCATGACATGTTATATATTTTTTGTAGGGGTGAAAGAAATGTGGATGGATAATCCATATGATTTATAGTGTGTGCAAGCATTCATATAGGCAGCAGTGGTCTCAGAAACGCCACAGGTTTGCTCTAGGGGAAGAGGGACATGGAGACCGGCCCCCGTGTGCCATGAAGGCTACCGAGGCTCCGTCCCATTCAGATCACAGAGCGAGTCATCCTCTGCCTCCCATGGTGGGCGATCGCCCTCCGCATTCCCACAGTGAGTCTGTCCAGTCTGTCCATGCAGGTGTGTGGGTGGAGTCTCCCCTGGCTCTAGCATGCAGTGGTGGAGGGGGCACGACACAGAGAGGTGGTGCCCGCCGGCCTGCTCCCTCCCAGAGCTCCCTGATAGCAGGGCTACTTTCCCACAGAGCACAGAGCCCCTCTAGCAGTGTGGTCAACACAGGGGCTTCAGGACTTTGGCAATAAGATGCGTAGAGGTACCAGCAGTCTGTAAATAGTGCAGAATCCCATAGTTGCCAAATAATACACTAATTCCTTTCTGTCCTACTAGAGTTCATTTCCAAACAAAATGAGTACATGTTTGTTTTCTTTGAATGCTTTTTTGAATGTTATTTGTTATTTTTCAGTATTTGGAGAAATTATTTAATAAAAAATGTAATCATTTGCTTTTTGAATGCTCTCTAAAAGAGAATGTTCCTTTTGTAATGGTTTAAATTGATCCCAAAGTATTTGAAGATGGTCTGTAACCCAGCTGGATGTGAAATTTTTGGTGCCTAAGAAATACCGCTTGAATATTATTATCAATGACAGTGTTAAGTTCCAAAAAGAGCTTCTGGAAGGTAAATTATTGTTCATTTATGGAATGTTAAATGGTTAAAACCAGAAAGCACATCATATGTTACTCTTATTTTAGTCCCAACTTCGGTTCTCAAAAAAATAGAGCTCAATGAAAAAAAGAGACGTGTACTTGGTCCAAAGAAAATCAACTGACATTCGTGAAACTAGGAGGCTGTATCCTACATGGAAAAGAAGTTGTGCCCTTGTGAATTAAGTGGGAAGGAAGAAGGTTATCTTAGCTATGTTTGAGTAGTTACAATTCAAGCGAGAAAAGATCTGGTGCTATTGGAAAGCAGCTTCATTTTCTATGTAGGTGGTGTCCTGTCATCCCAGACTAAGTTTGTAGCAACTTCAGGGAGAGTTGGCAACATGCCGAGGTGACTTACAGCAAATCCGGAAAAGTATTTTTAATTACTGGTTGAAAAATGTGTCCTTCTCGGTGTTTCCAGGCCTTGCTGGGGGACATCGTAGAAGTGCTTGTCTAAAATTCTGGCACGGGAATCTGAAAGGGCATCTACCTTCTGGAGGGAGGGGGAAGGACACCCCAAAAGGAAAGCTAACATGACTCGTGTGTGAAGAGCTTGATAGTGTCAGGTGAGCTCTGGGTGTGCGTGCAAAGGAAAGCCGACCTTGCTTCAGAACTCAGGGGAGGGGGGGGCGGGGGTGCAGTTTTACTTTCCTAAACCACCTCTTCTCCATCAGTCTTAGCTTAGTTTTGTGTTTAATACCCTAAAGCAACATCACTGTGGAATGAACAGTAAGATTAGACTCTGGTCTGTCAAAACTCGAGAACCCTGGCAGCCCTCAGTGAGATTTCAGTGTTGGCCGGTCACCCTCAAGACTGTAGCTGTAAATGAATGTGTTTTCATGTGCCTGGTTTGAGAGTTGGGTGGGAGAAGAGGAGTGTAAGGAGAATACTTTAACCACTTTGAATGGAAGTTGCATCATTTTCCAGACTGTGATCAGTCAGCCTGGTCCACCAGGGATTAGTGACCAGGTTTTCAGGAAAGGATTAACTTCTCTCTAGAAAATGCCTGAAAGAAGGATTTTATTTTCTGATGAAAGGCTGTATGAAAATACCCTCCTCAAATAACTTGCTTAACTACATATAGGCTCAAGTGTGTCAATATTCTATTTTGTATATTAAACAAATGCTATATAATGGGGACAAATCTATATTATACTGTGTATGGCATTATTAAGAAGCTTTTTCATTATTTTTTATCACAGTAATTTTAAAAATGTGTAAAAATTAAAACCAGTGACTCCTGTTTAAAAATAAAAGTTGTAGTTTTTTATTCATGCTGAATAATAATCTGTAGTTTAAAAAAAAAAAATGTCTTTTTACCTACACAGTGAAATGTCAGACTGTAAAATCTTGTGTGGAAATGTTTAACTTTTATTTTTCATTTAAATTTGCTGTTCTGGTAATACCAAACCACACATTTGTATTGAATTGGCAGTAAATGTTAGTTAGCCATTTACAGCAATGCCAAATATGGAGAAACATCATAATAAAAAAATCTGCTTTTTCATTATGTGACTCCAACATGCTTTTGTAGAACTCATGCAGTTCCAATTTTCCTACTTTTTTTTCTCCTTCTTCTACTGAAGGCTGAGTTATCACTTCAGGCAACTTCTAAGAGACTGAAATGGACACTGACAGGTCAGTGTGGCAATGTTTGCAGGCTAATGGAGCAGAAATTCCCAGTGAGCTTCACCCTGGTGCCAGAGACACCAACCTTCCTGTCCACACCTCAAATAGTCCCACACCAAGTCCTGCAAAGGGTATGAAGGCAAGGAAGAACCCACTCCCGAGGGTTCTCCCACTCCATCAGTCTTTATCATGAAAAGTGACATTTTATGTTAACAGATGTTATCTAGCCAAAATTCTTGCCTCAGTTTAAAATTCTTTCTCCCAGAGAAGAACATACTTAGTACATACAGAGGCACAGTATAAACCATAAAGACAGGAGGGGCTCACGTGGTAAACCAGCTCTTCTATACAACCTCTTGAGTATTTCTCCAAAGTACCTTTGTGTTCAGGTTAGAGCCATGGACTGGATGATGTCACAGACAAACTCTCCTGTGAATACTCTTTTCTCCACCTCTGACTTCCTTTACCAAGAAAAAAGGCATTATGATTTAAAAACCAAGTTTGCGTTAGGCATCTTAAGTATATCAAGCATTTGCTACATACACGCTTCCCCAGGTGATAAATACTGAAGGAAGAGTAGAGAGAGAAAAATACTATCCCTACCCTCAGTTAGAATACGTGATTGGAAAAGTGTGTCTCGCAAACTGATCCCAGCGCTTGGCGCTGCAGAGGCCCCGGTCCAGCAGCAGCGTGCGCACACGGTACTGCCTTAGTGTCCCGGCAAGTAGCAGAGCTGAGGAACACCTTCACTCACATCACACCGGCGAGTCCTCACCCAGTACATGGATGAAGTGAGAACAAATGTGGAGGAAGACACTAACTCCATTTATAAAAAAGCGAACAGGCTCAGAGTTTAAACTGGTTCAGAGCAGCTAACGCCCATTTTATTGAGGTTTGAACGGAAAGTCTCTGTAATGAGGCCATGCATCCCATGTCTGAGAACATGCCTCTTGGCCACAAGCCTCCCGGGGAACTGATTTTGCTTTTCTTAGATTAATGTTTTACCTTTACTGAGCATTCAACCAAGTGTGGGGCATCACATTTCAATACATTATCTCATTTAAGTCAGCAAAGCTCCAGAGCAGCACTGTGAAATGCTCCTCACAAGTGCCGTCAACTACCACGATTACCTTCACTGCATTTATATGAGGAAATGGGGGCTTACAGGACTGAGTTCCTTGCCTAGGGTCACAAAGCTTTGAAGTAGTTAAGTAGAAGTTTAAAAAAAGAAAGAAAGAAAGAAACCACTGGGCATCTGGCTCCAGAGTTCATGTTCTTAAGCACTACTGAGAAATTATTAATATGAAGCTTCTAACTCGATTAGAAGAACCCATACTGAGCATTCTGTGTCAGGCCTTGTGACATGATCTCATTTTAATCTAATCCTTTCTGCTACCATATCAATTTTGAGTTAGACACTGAAATGCATGTGTCCTAGCCCTGGGGATGTTGCTGGTCAAAAACAGTAACAACTGCCCAGAGATGACAATATGCTTGACTTTGTCAAATAACCAAAAAGGAACCTGTCTCATCAACAGCCACAAGAAAATCAACCAACATTTCTTCAAGGGATGGGGGAGCATATGGGCTACATTCACACTGAAGAACAAAGTTGCTTACAAAGGAAAACTGATGCAGGTCAACAGAGGAATCATGTGTACACACTGTAAATTAGCCGTAAGCTTTTCTAGGATCCTTCATGTGTCACTGTGTCACTGTCATCTCGAATCCTGCCTCAGTACACGTGCGGCTGTGCCGGAAATAAGAATCAGGGCCATCGAAGACTATTAGGATTGTTGGCTAGAATTTAAGGAACTGAGATAAGAATAAAACTCTCCAAAATAGAGAAATGGGGAGAGTGTGCATAAAAACCAAGCAACGGTTCACACAAGGCTGCACCGTAATTCTCTCCCGACGAGTTTCATGGCCCACTATGTGACAGGCATGCTAGATGAGTGAATTTAAAGACCACAAAGGCAATACTAAAACTTCAAGGTAAGGTTTCTGACCCCAAGGAATCAAAGATGGTAGCCACATGGCTCATCAATTCTACTCCTCTGTATCTACTCAAAAGCAATGAAAATGTGCACACATGACGTGCATGCACATACACACACGTGCAGCATTATTCGTAATAGCCCAAAAGTGCAAACACCACAGTGTCCATCAACTGATGAAGACATAAACAAAATGTGGCATATCCATACCAGAGAATACTATACAGCAATAAGAAAGTGACATAATGCATGCTCTAACATGGGTGAACCTCAAAACCAGTATGCTGAGTAAAAAGTTAAACACAAAAGACTCCATGTGACTTCATTTCACTTAATACGAGATGTCTAGAAGAGGTGTGACGACAGATACAGAAGCAGATCAAAGGTTGCGTGTGCCTGGGAATGGCAACAGGGCATGGGTGACAGTAGGCATGAGGGAACTTTATGGGGAGATCGAAGTGTTCTAAAACTGGATTATACTGCTGGTTGCACAACCCAGTAAACTTAATAAAAATTATGCAGTTGTACACTTACAGTGAGAAAACTCTGTAGTATGTACATTATCTCTCTATAAATGCTTAAATGTTTTTTTGTTAATATATGAGGCAGACAAGCAAATGATAGCTGTCGTTTGCATCAGAAGCCAGTATGAAGTACTTTGAATACATAAAGACATATGCAACTGTTTTTCTGAGAAGCCTACAGAAGAGGTTTTCATTGTGCTGAATGTTCAAGGATCAATTAAAGTTCATAGCACAAACAAGGGCTTACTCTTAGATTTTAATAGATTTTCCCCTAATATTTTTTTCAAAATATGTAATTTTACTTATGGTCAAGAATGTACTCCCCTAATATTTAATTGATACTATGGTGTACTAATCCTGAGACAGCCACCACATGCAAAGCGACCACAAACATGACAAGTAAACACAAAACTAGCACACGTGCTCATTTTAAATACAAAAGGATGTGTGGCTCAAATACTAGGTGTTAATAACTAAGACCTTGGTAGCTACAACTTTATAATGCGACAAATCTGGGATCAAGTCTTACTTCTGTCTTTTAACTACATCTGTGACCTTGGGAAAGTTCTATAACCACTCCAGTTCCACATGAAAAATGGAGTAACATCATCTTAAAGGAATGAGAGAAGTAAATGAGATACGGTATTTAACCTGCTTAGCTCAAGTGCTCAGACATGTTAGCTGTTTTTTAACTCCTCAAGGAAATCTAAAAGGGGAATTTTTTTTTCAGCTCTCACATACCCTAATAAAGAAAGGTCACACATAGGAGACTGTTGGGATACTGGCCTGCATTTTCATTATGTCATATATTCCCAACTATCAGACCTTGGCAAGGGTCACCCAGAAGTGACTGTTCTTTCAGAAAGGGTCTTCCATTTCCAATGAGTATCTCATAGCACGAGAAGAGCAGTGCCAAGGCAATTAAGATCAAAGAAGTGGCAAAGTTACAGAATTTTTCCTGGTCAATAAGGAGACTGCCAAAAAAAAAAAAAAAAAAAAAAGGCAACCACCCTGTTACTCTTTTATTCCACATGCAGAGTTCTCCCAGGCTCTCTAAGTGATGCATATAAATATGAACTAAATTGCCTCAATTGGCATTAATGAGAGGGAGAACAACCTGAACTCAAAATCACTACTATAAATATCTTTTTTTAAATATACCCAACAGAACTGAAAACATGTCCACATAAAAACTTATATGCAAATATTCAGATCAGCATTATTTATAAGAAACCAAAAAGTGGAAACAATCTAAATGTCCATCAACTAATAAATGGATAGATAAAATGTGGTATATCCATACAGTGAAATACTATTTGGCAGCAGAAAGGAATGAAGTACAGGGGCACGCATACAACACAGATGGACTTTAAAAAAAAAAAAAGAAAGAAAACAACACAGATGGACTTTGACAATATTATGATAAGAGAAGCCAATCACAAAAGATCACATATTTTATAAATCCATTTATATTAAATTCCAGAGTAGATCTGTGGTTCCAGAGGCAGGGGGAAGAGGAGGGGATAGTGAGGAATGACTGCTTACTGGGTACTGGGCTTCTTTTGGGGGTTAATGAAAATGCTCAAAAATTGTACTGATGGTTGCACAACTCGAAGGATATGAAAAGCCTTTGAATTATACATTTTAAGTGGGTAAATATTATGGTATCTGGATTATAACTCAAAAAATATGTTCAAAAGAAGAAGAAATATATAACCAAAACAGCCCTCTGTTAATTAAGCTGAATTCGTACTTAAAAACCTTTCCATCAAGAAAATTCCAGGCCCAGACTGTTTCACTGGTCAATTCTATTCAACATTTAAGGAAGAAATAATACCAATTCTACAGAAACTTAAAAAAAAAAAAAAAAGCCTGAAGAGGAGGAAATAATTCTCAATCCATTCTGTGAGGCCAGCATTAATTAACCTGATACTAAAACTAGCCAATAATTTTAAGAAAACCACACACTATCCCTCATAAACATAGATACAACAATTCTAAACAACACTTTAGCATATAGAATCTAATTATATTAAAAGAATGACACACCATGACAAAGGGGTTACCCCAGGAATACAGAGTTGGATTCATGTTTCAAGATCAACCAATATAACTGACAATGGTGGAAAAACTAAAAAAGAAAAATCCATATGATTATCCAAACAGATGCAGACAAAGCATGTGATAAAGCCCACCATACACCCCTCCTTAAAAGCTAATAAACTCTTAGCAAACTAGGAATAAAGGGAACTTCCTCAACATAATAAAAGGCATCTACAAAATACCTTCTGTGAGCACTGTACTTAATGTGAAAAGACTTTTTTTTTCCCATTCTAATTTCAATAAGAGAGCAAAGATGTCCACTCTTATTACTTCCATTTAACACTGCACTGGAAGCTCTACCTAAAACAATCACACAAGAAAGGAAGAAAAAAAGCATTTAGATTAGAAAGAAAAATAAAATCATCCTTATTCATAGACCGAAGGATCATCTATGCAAAAATTTTGTGGAATCTATAGAAATGCAACTAGTTTTTTAAAAAGTCAAATATAGAATTATCATAGAACCATGAAATTCCACTCCTAGATATATACACACAAGAACTGAAAACCATTCCTCAAGCAATACACACATGTACATAATAGCAGAACTATCTGCGATAGACAAAAGGTAGAAAGAGCCCACACGTCTATGAATGGATAAGTAAACTGTAGTACATATCAACAATGAAATCTTATTCAGCCATAAAAAGGAATGAAGTACTAATTCACGGTACAACACGGATGAACCTCCAAAACAGTATGCTAAATGAAAAAAATGAGACACAAAATTTCGCATATTGTTAGATTCCATTTATATCAACCACCTCTAATAGATCTCTAAATACAGAAAGTATATTTTGATGGTTTTCAGGGGCTGAGGAAAAGGGATAATAAGGAGAAACTACTTTATGGATAAGAGTTTTACTTTGGAGTGATGGAAACGTTTTGGACCTGGTGGTTGTACACTATGACTATACTAAATGCCACTGAATTATTTCCTTTCAAATGGTTAATTTTATATTACATTAATTTCACCTCAATAAATTAGCTTTAAAGAGCTGCTAGAAGAGAGTGCCCAAGGTGACGAATAGGGAAACTCTGGACTCACCTCCTCCACAGACACACATCTATTCATAGAACAATTCTTCCTAAAGAACTGAGGGTTGATTGACCAGCTTCCATACAATAAAAGAGAGAGAGAGCACAGAGAGAATCGCAAGAGGGACAGAGTGATGGAGACACAGTAATGAAGGGAAGCCATACCACAGCCCTATGAACTGCAGTAGGGAGAAATAGTACAGAGGGACCATGAGCAGATTCACATCCCTGGGGCACAGACGAAAAGCCATGGCTTAAAAGAGCGACTAGAATATAAAAGATCTGGCCTTAGAACACTGCAAAATGTCAGGGGAGCTACTCGAACACTCTCTAAGTGGGAATGGCTGGTAAGCACAATGGTTTATGCTCCCCCTGCACCTTAACAGTACAGATCAGAGCACAGACCCAGTGCCACAGCTGGCCAGCCACCTCAGTGAGACCCAGGTCACTAGCCTACACTGGCCCATGCAATCCCAATGCAGGCCTAGCACCAGGCCTTCCTGGTCAGCACTCATTATAGATTCAACTATCTCACTAAAGTGATATAGGCACAGAGCACCCTGGAACACTCCAGGCCCACACCACTTCAGCTCCAGATGACTTACTAGAGCACCCCCAGGACCTCACAGCCCATGCTGCCCTCAGCTCTGGATGACTCACCAGAAGCACCCCTGCATGGAGCATACCTTGCACAGAGCACCCCTTTCGTAGAGCAACCCAGCCTGCAACTGTCTGGGCTCCAACCACCAGGGCACCACCTACGTAAAGAATTCCAGGATCCCTGCTTGTATCCACTTTAGTTACAACTGTCCTGTCAGGCTGCCTCCTGCATGGAGAACCCTGGAACCACACAAGCCCACATTCATTTTGGCTCCAGCTATCCCAACCATGCATCCCCATACAGACTACTCCAGAAACCCCAGCCTATGCCAGCCAAACTCCAGCCAGTCAGCCCAAGTCACCAGGCACATAGTCTACACAGTCTATAACCATATCAAGACCACTCCTTCAAGTTTAGGAGTAGTTGTTCCACCTAATTCACTGAAACAGAATGAGTCAAGCAAAATAAGGAGACAGAGGAATAGGCTCCAAATAAAAGAACAAGACAAAACCTCAGAAAAAGAACTAAATGAAACAGAGATAATCAATCTACCTGATAAAAGGCTCAGAGTAATGGTCAGAAAGATGCTCAATGGACTGAAGAGTGGATGAATTCAGAATTTCAACAAGGAGGTAGAAAAAAAAAAAGAGCCAATCCGAGTTGAAGAACACTATAATCAAAATGAAAAGTACATCAGAGAGAATCAGAAATCAGCAATCTGGAAGACAGGTTTAATGGAAAGCACCCAAGCTGAAAGGCAAAAAGAAAAAAAGAATTTAAAAAATGAGAATAGGTTAAGGGATCTCTTCGACAACATCAAGCAAAGAAACATTCACATTATAGAGGTGCCAGAAGGAAAAGACAGAGATAAAGGGGAAGAAAACTTACTTGAAGAAATAATAGCCAAAAACTTCTCTAACTTGGGAAAGGAAACAGACACTCGAGTTCAGGAAGCACAGAGAGTTCCAAACAAGATGAATTCAAGGAGACCCACACAACATATAATAATTAAAATGTTAAAGATTAAAGAATTTTAAAAGCAGCAAGAGAAGCAACTGATAGACTTACAGGGTTTTTCTTGTATATTATCAGCTGATTTTTCAGCAGAAACTGATTTTTCTGTAGGCCAGAAGGGAGTGCTCTAGTGGGCAAGGTCATCGTTCAGAATAAAAACAGAAATAAAGAATCCCGCCGACACAAACATAGGTTAAAGGAGTTCACCACTACCACACACGACTTCAAAACATGTTAAAGGACTTCTTTAAGGGGAAAAGGCTGTAATTAAAAGAAAATGATGAGAAGAAAAAATTTCATTAGTAAAGGCAAACTTGTAATAGAGGTAGTAGAGAAAACACTTATAAAGCTAGTATGAAGGTTAAAAGACAAAAGTAGCAAAATCAATTATGTCTAACAAATAGGAAAGGGGACACAAAATAAAAGGTAAAATAGGACAACATACACATAAAACATGGAGGGAGGAGTAAAAATAAACTTCTTTTAGAATGTGTTCAAACTTAGGTGACCATCAGCTTAAGACAGAGTGCCAAATATTAGGTTCATATTATATATGAACCTCACAGTATCCTCAAACCACAAACCTCTAATACATACACACAAAATAAAGAGAAAGTCAAGCATAACATTAAAAAACAGTCATCAATCACAAGGAAAGAGAGCAAATAACCACAAAAACAACCAGGAAACAATTTTTTAAATGGCATTAAGTAAATACCTATCAATAATTACTCTAAAGGTAAAGTGTCTAAATGCTTTAATCAAGAGATTAAGGTTTCATTCTTTTTGATGGCTGAATAATATTCCATTATGTGTGTGTCCGTTTTATATATACATATATATATATTATATATCCATATATATCCACATATAATCAATATATGGAAATATATTCCTCCAAAAGTGAATAAGAAAAAATAGGAAATTTGGACAGAATTATTACCAGTAACAAAATTGAATCTGTGATCAAAAAACTCCCAGAAAACAAGAGTCCAAGATCAGATGGATCCACAGGGGAATTCTACCAAACATTTAAACAAGAGTTAATACCTGTTCTCCTCAAACTATTCCCATAGTGGATCACTATCCACAAATCAATCAACATGATACACCACATTAACAAAATGAAGGATAAAAATACAATCATTTCAACAGATGCAGAAAAAGCATTTGACAAAATTCAACATCGATTCATGATAAAAATCCTCAACAAAGTGGGGTGACAGGGAGCATACCTCAACATAATAAAGGCCATATATGACAAACCCACATTATACACAGTGGGGAAAAACTGAGAGCTTTCCCTCTAAGATCAGGAACAAGACAAGGATGTCCAGCCCTGCTACTTTTATTCAACATAGTACTGAAAGTCCTAGCCACAGCAATCAGACAAGAAACAGAAATAAAAGGCATCCAAATTAGTAAAGAAGAACAACTGTCACTTTGCAGATGACATGATATTATACATAGAAAATCCTAAAGACTCAACCGAAATACAATTAAAAGTAATAAATGAATTTAGTAAAGTTTCAGAATACATTCATACACAGAAATCTGTTGCACTTCTATATACTAATAACAAAGTAGCAGAAATAAACAATTCCATTTACAATTGTACCAAAAAAACATACCTAGGAATAAACTTAACCAAGGAGGTAAAAGATCTGTACTCTGAAAGCTATAGAACACTGATGAAAGAAATTTAAGATAACACCAATAAAAGATATTCCATGCACATGGATTAGAATTTTTTAAATGTCCATACTACACAAAGCAATCTACAGAATCATTTCAATCCTTATCAAAATGTTAATAATATTTTTCACAGAAATAGAACAATCAATCCTAAAACTTGTATGGAACCACAAAAGACTCTGAATAGCCAAGGCACTCGAGAAAGACGCACAAAGCTCAAATTATCACAATCCCCTACTTCAAGATATACTACAAAGGCATAGTAATCAAAACAGTATGGTACAAGCACAAAAAATAGACAAATAAATGGAACAGAATAGAGCCCATGTTTAGTAATGTAATCCCATGTTTATATGATTAATTTATAACAATGGAGGCAAAAATATGTAATAGGGAAAATACTGTTTCTTCAGTAAATGGTGCTGGGGAAACTGGACAGCTACATGCAAGGGAATGTACACTTTCTTGCACCATACACAAAAATAAATTCAATAAGGATTAAAGACCTAAATGTGAGATTCGAAACCATAAAACTGGTAGAGGAAAACATAGGTGGTAATGTCTTTGATATTGGTCTTAACAACATTTTGCTATGTATGCTTTGCAGGCAAAGGAAATAAGCAAAATAAACTATTGGGACTGCATCAAAATAAAAAGGTTTTGCATAGCAAAAGGAAACCATTAACCAAACAAAAAGCCAACCCACTGAATGGGAGGAGATATTTGCAAACAATATATCCAAAAAGGGGTTCATATCCAAAGTATATAAAGAACTCATACAACTCAATGCCAAAAAAAATTTAATTAAAAATGAGCAGATTTTGGGGTGCCTGGGTGGCTCAGTGGTTTAAGCCTCTGCCTTCCGCTCAGGTCATGGTCTCAGGGTCCTGGGATCAAGCCCCGCATCGGGCTCTCTGCTCAGCATGGAGCCTGCTTCCCCCACCTCCCTCTGCCTCTGCCTGCCTCTCTGCCTACTTGTGATCTCTTTCTGTCAAATAAATAAATAAAATCTTTTAAAAAAAATGAGATTTTGGGGGCGCCTGGGTGGCTCAGTCTGTTGGGCATCTGTCTTCAGCTCAGGCTGCCATGCCCCCATTTCCTCACACTAGATATTTTAATATAGGATTACTGGGTCAAAAGTTCTGATTATTTTTAAAATTCTTTTTTTTTTTAAGATTTTATTTTTATTTATTTGAGACAGAGAGAGAGGACACAAGCAGGGTGAGAGGCAAAGGGAGAGGGAGAAGCAGGCTCCCCGCTGAGCAGGGAGCCTGATGCGGGGCTGATCCCAGGACCTTGAGATCACAACTAGCTATTCAAGTTCTAAAAATGAACTTGGATCCCAGGGTCCTGGGACCCAGCCCCACATCGGGCTCCCTGTTTGGTTGAGCCTGCTTCTCCTTCTGCCCCTCCCTCCACCTCCCGCCCCCCCCCCCGCCCCCTGCACTCACTCACTCTCAAATAAATGAAATCCTTAAAAAAAAATGAGATCTAAAAAAGACATTTTTTCCAAAGAAGACATACAGATAGCCATATACATGAAAAAATGCTCAACGTCACTTACCAAGAAAATGCAAATCTAAACTACAATGAGGTACCGCCTCATACCTGTGAGAATGCCTATTATCAAAAAGACAAGAAGTAAGTGTGTTGGCAAGGATATGGAGAAAAAGAAACTCTCTTTCACTGTTGGTGAGAATGTAAATTGGTGCAGCCAGTTTTTTTGGAGGTTCCTCAAAAAGATTAACTAGAAATACCATATGATCTAGTAATTCCATTGCTGGGTATTTACCCAAAGAAAAATAAAACACTAATTAAAAAAGATATATGCACCCTTATAATGACTATTGCAGAATTACCTCCAACAGCCAAGATCTGAATGCAGCTGACATGTCCACCAATAGATGAATGGATAAAGATGTGGTATACACATACAATGAATATTATTCAGCCATAAAAAATAATGAAAAATTGCCATTTGCAACGACATGGATGAATCTAGAGGGTATAATGCTAAGTGAAATAAGCCAAAGACAAATAGTATATGATTTCACTCATATGTGGAATTTAAAAAAGAAAGCAAAACAGAAAGGCAGAAACAGACCCATAAATACAGAGAATGAACTCGTGGCTGCCAGAGGAGAAGAGAGTAGGAGGATAGGCAAAATGGGTTAAGGGGAATGGGAGCTAAAGGCTTCCAGGCAGGGAACGTTTACATCACGGGATGAAAGAGACAGCACAGGGAATATAGTCGATGGTGTTGAAATAGTGTTGTATGGTGACAAATGGGAGCTACACTTGTAGTGAAGATAACATAACATATAAAATTGGGGAATCACTACGTTGTACACCTCAAACTATATAGTGTGTCAACTCTATTTCAATTTAAAAAATAAAAATAAAAGTAAAAATAAGTAAAAAGCTATGAGAACTAATAAGTGAACTTAGCAAGGTTACAGAATACAACAGGGGTCAGCAAATTGGTTAGGGCCAAACCTAGCCACTGCCTGTTTTTGTAAATAAGATGTGTTTTAAATAAAAATGTTTTCTGATGTGTGTGATAACAGATCAATATACAAAAATTATTTTTATTTCTATGCAGCCGCAACAAACAATTAGAAACTGATAGTTTAAGGTACTATTTCCAATAGATTCAAAAAATCTGAACTACTTAGAGACAAACCTGACAAAGCATGTGAAAAACCTATACACTGAAATCTACAAACTACTGCTGAGAAAAGTTAGAGAATACTTAAAAACACGCAGAGACCTATCTGTTCCTCTGACAGAAGACTTAACATGATTAAGATATCAATTCTCCTCAATTGCCCCATGGTTTCAATGTAACCACAATCAAAATCCCAGTAAGTTTCCATAGAAATTTACGAGCACATTCTAAGATCATATGTAAATGAAAAGGACCTAGAATAACAAAAACATCTATCAAATAGAAGAACAAAGTTAGATGGCTTACTGTACCTGATTCCAAAAATTATTGTAAAACTATAATCATCACAACAGCATGGTACTGGCATAAAAACAGTCCAATAGAAAAGACTATGGACTCCAAGAAACCTATATTTATACAGAGACCAACTCTTCACACAGGTACAGAGGCAATGCAATTGAAAAGAGTCTCTTGAACAAATGACTAGAACAACTAGCTATTCAAGTTCTAAAAATGAACTTGGATCCATACCTTGCACCACATACAAAAACCAACCCAAAATGAACCAGACATAAATGTAAAACTTAAAGCTATAAAACATACAGGATAGAAACTAAGAGAAAAATCTCTGTGACCTTCAGTGAGGAAGATTTCTTAGTCATGCACCAGAAGCACAACCCATAACAAAACAAATTGAGAGATGAGATTTCATCAAACTTTAAAACATAGCTCTTCAAAACACACTTAAGAGAACTCACAAATCAGAAGAAAAGTCTTTTTAAGACACAAATCCCTATAAAGAATGTGTGCCCAGAATATGTAAAGACTCTTCAAAGCTCAACAATAAGCATTAAAAAAAAATTTTTTTTTTAAGAAATGCTTCATCAAAGAAGAAAAACAGATGAGAAATAGGCATACAAAAAAAGATCATCAATATGTATTACGGAAATACAAAATAAACCACAGTAGTATAACACTACACAACTACACACCTATTAGAGTATTAAAATTAAGAAGACTATACCCAATGTTGAATGTGGAGGAACTGAAACTGTTACACTGCAGATGGGAAGAGACAATGGTACCAATGCTACAGAAGGTAGTACAATAGTTTCCTAAAAAGTTAAATATATACCTACTCTATGCTCTACACATTCAACTTCCAGCTATTTACCCCAAAGAAAAAGAAGAGTATGTCCACAGGTTTGTTCATTTGTACATTAACATTCATAGTAGCTTTACTTGTGAGACACAATAGAAAAAGTCCATCAATAAATGAAAAATAAATAAATGATGGTTAAGTCGTACCATGGAATACTACGCATTACTAAAAACGAAAGAAAGATCAGAGCATTCGCCAGCTTGGATGAATCTCCGAAGCACTGCACTAAGTGAAAGAAGTCAAACACAAAAGGCTTCAGACTGTGTGCTTCCATTTAGATGACACTCTATAAAGGTCACCCACAGCCACAGAAATCCGATCCGTGCTTGCCAGGGCCTGGGGAGAAGAGGGAAGTTACCACAAAGCAGAGAACTTACAGACCGATGCCTTGATTATTGTGTTTGTTACATACGTTTCCATAATGTGTGAGTCTGTCAAAACTCTCAGTCATACATTAAATACAGTGAACTTTACTGTATGTAAATTATGCCTCAATAAATATGAAGTTTAAAAACAAAAACAAACTTCAGCTTACAGAATCAGATATAATTGCCCTTAGAAATAAGACACAGACCTAAATCATTTCTTAAAGAACATTAGGCACTACAGGAGTTCATATAAAGGTTCTCAGATTTAAAATTGTGACCATCACTAATATGTGTACATTCTATTTTCCAGCTAAAACACCCAGTTTGAAGTTCTTTCAAAAAGTCCTATTTTAAAGTCCCCCAGACCACCACTACACAAGCCCTTATGATGCCTCAGCCGAATGACAGCAAAAATCGTTTCATTGATCTTGTCTCACTGCCTGCAAACGTGCCTCCACACTGCTTTCCACACTTTCCTCCCTAGACAAATCTGGCCATGCAGGCCTTCCATTCAAAAGCTTCTGATGCTTCCCCATAGCATAAATGTTAAACCTGTTGTGATGAGCACTGGGTGTTGCATGGAAGCGATGAATCACTAAATTCTACAACTGAAACTAATATTACACTGTATGTTAACTAAATGCAACTTAAATAAAAATGTAAAAAACTAAAATGAAAACAAAAAATACTCTAAAATCAGGCAAGGCCCTTCTATGATTAGTGTTAGCTTACCACTTTAGGCCCCCTTTTTGTTCAGTCTCCCCAACACGAACTTTTAACCCAATATACACAAACACACTTTAACATCACATTATGCAGACCACTTGGAATTCCAACTTGCTATCTCCCCCGGGCCTCTGTATCATCGGGCTCAGAGACCTGCCCCTGCCTTAACTATCACCTCTCTTAAGGTTCTTCTATAAAATGTCATCTTGGGGAAGACTTTTCTCAGCCTGTTGCATCAGCACACACCTTCTTTACAGCATTCAGGACACGTTCTTACAATCTGTTCACTTGTTCACACTCCCTGAATTAAGATCTTCTCAAGGACATGTATCCTGCCTTGATTAAGCTCTGATTCTCCAGGGCCTAGTTCCATTCTAAGTGAATGGGTGCTTTAGTGAGAACTTCTTATTCAATGAAATGTTTTGTTTTACCACTAAAGCAGTGGAAAAAGCAACTGTTGAAAACATCATATCATTTTTTTTTTTATTAAAACATTCTACATTTTGAAGATGGTGTTGTGAGAGAAAAAAATCAAGAAGTGAAATCATTAAGTCTATAAGAGCTACTCATTAGCTGTATTACCTCGGGCAATTGCTAATCTTTTTGCATATATTTTCCAGATACATAAGTAAGAATATTAATAATATTGGTCTTCACAGGGGATAATGCAAATACCATAATATAATAACTCATTATGAAAGCGTTTTTGTAAATTAAGGAGTTACATACATTTTAGTACTAATAGGGGGAAAAATTACTATTTTTCAGAAGTCAGCAAGATGGCAGAATAGGAATCCCTGGGCCCTCTCCTTTCCTACCTCCGCAAACACACTCAGTCAACAATTCATGGGAAAATTCCCTTGTGAGAAATGCAGAAACCTGGTTTTTTAAAAATATAAACAAAATTGACAAACCTTCAGCTAGACTAAGGAAAAAGAGAACTCAAAATAAAATAAATAAAAGACATTGCAGGTGATGTCACAGGAACCAAAAAATCTTAGACTACTAGGAACAATTAAATGCCAACAAGCTGGACAGCACAGAAAAATGGATACATTTCTGGAAACACACAACCTACCAAAACCCAATCATAAAGATATATGAAGTCTGAACAGACCTCTAACTAGTACAGAGACTGAATATCAAAAACCTCCTGACAAAGAAAAAGCCCAGGACCAGATGACCTCAAAGCTAAACTCCATCAAACACTTAAGAAGATTTAAGAATTAAAAGCATTAAGAACAAAGTCAGTCCTTCTTAAACTCTTTCAAAAAAAAAAAAAAGTAGAGGGAACAGTTCCAAACTCATTTTATAAGGCCAACATTACCCTGATACCAAAGTCAAAGACATCACAAGGAAAAGGAAACAAAGCAACACAAAAACAACAGGCCAGCATCTTTGATGACTATAGATGTAAAAATACTCAACAGAATACTAGCAAACAAAATTCAGTAGGTCACGAAAAGGATCATACATTATAACCAAGTAGATTTATCCCTGGGATGCAAGGATGGTTCAACCATATGAAAACCATGAGCTATATACCACATTAACAGAATAAAACATAAAAATTACACAATCATATCAACAGATGCAGAAAAAGCATTTGACAAATTTTAACATTCTTTCATGATAAAAACACCCAACAAACTAGGAATAGAATAAAGTTACTTCAACATAATAAAGGCAATAAAAAGCTCACAACTAACATCATACTCAATGATGAAAAACTAAAAGCTTTTCCTCTAAAATCAGGAACAAGTCAAGAACACTCACTGTAGTCACTTCTAGTCCTACTATTAGACTAGAGTATTGCAAGTCATAGCCAGAGCAATTAGGCAAGAAAAATAATAAAAGCCAGTCACATTGAAAAGGAATAAAATTACTACTGTTTGCAGATGACATGATCTCATGATCTCTTGTATAGAAAAACCCTAAAGATTCCATCAAAAAACTGTCATATTAAGCAAATCCAGTAAAGTTGCAGGATACAAAAGCAACATAAAAAATCAACTGCATCTCTATACACTAACAACATACTATCTGAAAAGGCAATTAGGCTAACAATCCTATTTACAATAGCACCAAAAATAAAATACTTAGGAACCAACTATGGAGGTGAAAATTTTGTACACTGAAAACTACAAGACACTTATCAAAGAAATTGAAGAAAATAAAAAAAACAAATGAAAAGATGTCCCCTGTTCATGGATTAAAGGACCAAATATTGTTAAAATGCTTATACCACCCAAAGTGATCTATAGATCAATGCAACCCCTATCAAAATTCCAATGCCATTTTTCTACAGAAAAAGAGGGAAAAAATAATTCTAAAATTGTTAGGGAAACATAAATGACCCCAAATAGCCAAAACAATCTTCACAAAGAACAAAGCTAGATTTCAAAATATACAGGCATACCTTAAAGATATTGCAAATTAAAAAAAAAAAAAAATAGTGTGGATTCAGTTCCAGACCACTGCAATAAAGCAAATTCCCAAATAAAGCAAGTCAAATTAATTTTCTGGCTTCGCAGTGTACATAAAAGTTGTGTTTATACTGTAGTCTATTAGATATGCAGTAGCATAATGGCTTTAAAAAAACAACGTACACACCTTAATTTGAAAATACTTTATTGCTAAAAAATGCTCACCATTATCTGAGCTATCAGTGAGCCATGATCTTTTTGTCAAATGGGAGTCTTATTTCCACATTAATGGTTGCTGAACTGCGAGGGTGGTGGCTACTGAAGACTGGAGTGGCTATGGAAGTACCTTCTAATAAGACAACAGTGAAATCAGCCTCCTCAGTGGACTATCCCTTTTACAAGTGATTTCAGTGTAGCATGCAAAACTGTTTAATAGCATTTTACCTGCTTTCAAAATTGGAGTTTCAAAATCCTCTCAAACCCTGCCACTGCTTAATCAACTAAGTTTATGGAATATTCTAAATCCTTTGTTGTCATTTCAACCATCTTTACAGCATCTTCATCTTCACCATCTCAAGAAACCCTTTTCTTTGCTCATCCATAAGATGCAAGTTCTTATCTATTAAAGTTCTATCATGAGACTGCAGCAAATCAGTCACATTACCAAGTGCCACTTCTACTTCTAGTTCCCTTGCTGTTGATTCCCTCGGAATCAACTCCTGTGAATGTTGATATTTTGACCTCTTCCCTTGAATCACAAATGTTCTAAATGGCATCTACAATGTTGAATTCTTTCCAGAAGGTTTTCAATTTAATTTGCCTAGATCCACCCAAGAAATCACTCCCTGGCAGCCACAGTCTTACAAAATGTATTGCTTCAATAACATGAAAGTCGAAATGATTCCTTGATCCATGGGCTGCAGAATTAATGTGTTAGCAGACATAAGAAAATTAACGTCACTGTACATCTCCGTAAGAGTTCTTGGGTGACCAGGTGCAGTGTCAATGAGCAATAATATTTTGAAAGAAATCTTCTCTTCTAAACAGGTTTCAACAATGGGCTTAAAATATTCAGTAAACCACATTGTAACCAGATGCACTGTCATCCAGGCTTTGTTGTTCCATTTACAGAGCACCGGAAGAGAAGATTTAGAATCACTCTCAAGATCCCTAGGATTTTCAGAAGGGTAAATGAACACTGACTTCAACTTAAAGTAACCAGTTCCATTAGCTCCCACCAAGAGAGTCGCCTTGTCCTATGATATTTTGAAGCCAGGTACTGATTTCTCCTCTCTAGCTATCAAAGTCCGAGATGGCATCTTCTTTCAACAGAAGGCTGTTTCACCTACACTGAAAATCTGTTGCTTGGTGTAGCTACCTTCATGACTTACCTCAGCTAGAACTTCTGGTAACTCCAAAGCCCAACAAAATGAGGTATTCTTGTATTACCACATACAGTAATTAAGTAGTATAGCACTGGCAGAAAGACATACAAACCAATGGTACAGAATAAAGAGCCCAGAAATAAATCCATGCGCATATGGTCAACTTATCTTCAACAAGGGTGCCAAGAAAACACATCAGGTAAAGGACAGTTGTTCTTCAACAAATGGTACTAGGGAAACTGGATATCCTCATGCAAAAGATATTGTATTTTTTTTAAAGATTTTATTTATTTATTTGACAGAGAAAGAGAGAGAGATCACAAGTAGGCAGAGAGGCAGGCAGAGAGAAAGGGGAAGCAGGCTCCCTGCTGAGCAGAGAGCCCGATGTGGGGCTCGATCCCAGGACCCTGAAATCATGACCTGAGCCAAAGGCAGAGACTTTAACCCACTGAGCCACCCAGGTGCCCAAGAAATTGTATTTTTATTTCTATCTCATACCTTATACAAAAATCAACTCAAAATGGATTAAATATTTAAACAGGCCTAAAACTATAAAACTCCTAGAAAAAAACTTAGGCAAAAATTTTAATCATAATGGTCTTGGCAACTATTTCATTAATATGACACCAAAAGTACAGGCAATAAAAGCAAAAAATAACAACTAAAATGTTTCTTTCTGCACAGAAGAAATAATCAAGAGTGAAAAGTGCAGCCTACAAAATGAGAGAAAATATTTGCAAACCATTTATCTGATAAGCAGTTAATTTCTGAAATATGTAAGAAACTCCTACAACTCAATAACAAAAAAAAAATAACCTGGAAAAAGAAAAAAAAACAGTCTAGACTTTAATTTCTCCAAAGAAGATATATAAATGGCCAACAAGAATATGGAAAGGGGGCACCTGGGTGGCTCCGCTGGTTAAGCGACAGACTCTTGATTTTGGCTCAGGTCATGATCTCAAGGTCCTAGGACTGAGCCCCACATGGGGCTCCACATTCAGCAGGGAATCTGATTGAGGATTTTCTCCCTCTCACACTGCCCTTCCTCTCCCTGCCTCTTGCTCTCTCTTTCTCAAATAAATAAATCTTTATTTTTTTTTAAAGATTTTTTTAAATTTATTTATTCATAAGAGACAGATAAAGAGAGGCAGAAGGAGAAGCAGGCTCCCCAAGGAGCGGGGAGTCTGATGCAGGACTCAATCCCAGAACCCTGGGATCATGACCTAAGCCAAAGGCAGATGCTTAACCATCAGAACCACCCAGGCGCCAAATATATCAATCTTTAAAAGATATGAAAAGATTCTTAGCTTCATTAACCAGGGGAAACACCAATCAAAACCATGATGAGATACTATGTTATACCTATTAGGATGGCTATCATCAAAAAGAAAAAAGACAGCAAAAGTTGGGAGGATGTGGAGAAATTGGAATCCTTGTATGCTATTGACAGAAATGCAAAAACGGTGCAGTTGCTATAGTGAACACTATGGAGGTTCCTCAAAAAATTAAAAATAGAAATAGCCTATGAACCAGCAACCTTACTTCTGGATATATATCCAAAAGAATTGAAATCAGAATCAGGACATGAATGGGTCAAGAAAATGTGGCACATACATACAATGGAATACTATTCAGGCTTTAAAAAGAAGGACATTCTGCCATATCCAACAATATAGTTGAACCTGGAGAACATCCTGCTAAGGGAAATAAGTCAGTCGTTGAAGGACAAATACAGCATGATTCCACTTATGTATCTAAAATAGTCATAGGGTCAGAGAGTGGAATGGTGGTTACCAGGGGCTGGGGGAAGAGGGAAATGGAGAGTTGCTAATCAACAGCCGTAAGTTTTCAACTGTGCAGGGTATTTTCTAGAGATCTGCTAACAACATTGTGCCTAGTTAACAATATTATACGTACACTTAAAAATTTAAGATGGAAGGAAAAAATTACTATTTTTCTGGCTCACAGAGCCCTCTCTGAAGAAAGAGTTTAATGTATAATGTTAATAAATACGTTGGAATTACCTTCAAAATCAGAAGCCAGGGTGACTTACACAGCATAGAAGAGAGTTTCAGTACTCCATGCATTTAGTGATGCCTTTGAAAATCTGTGTTTAGCTGGTGTTTCAGTAATATTATTTAACAATCTAAGGCATTAAAAATAATCTTGGACAGGGGAATATAGTCAAGGAATTAAAGATAATTTTTAAATTTTATCTAAATAATGAGCTTTTACAGATATAGCTGCAACTCTCAATAAAACCCACCTGAGAGCTGGCAAAAGCTCAAGCCATAATTAAGAATGTTCAAAGATTAACCTACAAACATAAAAGTAGAATTATTCTAATTGCAGCCTTCAGGAAGGTCAAAGACAAAACAAAGACTTAGATTAAAACACTCAATTTGTGTTGAATGGGCCTCTAATCCTGAAGGCGTGAAAATATGGTGGCTGTACTTTTCCACCAGCAAAATGCAGTGTGTCAGCATCCACTAGGATTGTTATAATTAAAAAGACAGACAATAAAGAGCGTTGGCAAGGATGCAGAGAAACTGGTATGCGCAACCATTCCTGTTAATGTAAAATAGTATAGTCACTACGTAAAATAGTTTGGCAGTTTCTCACAAAGTTAAACACAAAATTATCAGATGACCCAGCAATAGCGCTCCTGGGTATATATCCAAGAGAAGAGACAAAATAGGGTTACATAAAAACTTGTGTATGAATGTTCGTAGGAGCAGTAGTCACAATAGCCAAAGGTAGACACAACCCAAATGTCCATCAACTGATGACTGGATAATTAAGATGTGGTATATCCATACAGTGGAATACTGTTCACCTATAAAAAGGAACGGAGTACTATTCCATGCTACAACATGGGTGAACCTTGAAAATACTATGCTAAGTGAAAGAAACCTGTCACAAAGGAGCACATATTGTATGACTGCATTCTTTTTTTAAAGATTTTATTTATTTGACAGAGAGAGAGATCACAAGTAGGCAGAGAGGCAGGCAGAGGGAGAGGGGGAAGCAGGCTCCCCGCTGAGCAGAGAGCCTGATGTGGGGCTCGATCCCAGGACCCTGAGATCATGACCTGA
>CM052895.1:23693401-23796116 GCA_028534135.1 Potos flavus
ATCCTCCTGACCCCATGACATGGAGTCTGGTATCCTCAGGTTCAATGGACAAGCTGGCCAAATCTGTTTACGATGTAACTCATGAGAACAAAAACACAGCGCCAACACAAGACAGGCGAGCAGAGGACAGATGCTAATTGTTTTGTTAACAGATTGCCTGTCTTGTAGAGTGGGATTCCTGGGGATTGGAGCCACCACCCACTTTCCGATAATGAAGGCACTGTGTAAGCAGCATGAGGGCACTCTGTTGTAACTGTGTCGCGTGCACACAGAGGGGGGTTCTCACTCCACCACTTAGAACTGCGAGCTTCAACAATTCGTCTAGGCTTCAGACGCTCTGTGGAGAAGGAAGGGACTCACCACTGCAGCGGGCTCTCGGGATTGTAGCAAGCACAAAAGTAATTTACGCCATGTATAAAACACCTGGCCCAGAGAGCCGATAAACAAAAGTGTAAACCTCCCTCCTTGTAGGACACACAAAACACTCCATAAAGGCATCCTGAATTCATCCCCAGCTGTTTTCCGGCATGTGCATCCTGCCCGGCCGGCCCGACGTGCCCAAGATGCATGAGCCTAAACTCCAGGAGAGTTTAGGGCTGGGCGCTGCGAGCGCAAGGAAGGGCTGGAAGTGCACAGACCTGGCAGTCACTCAACACCTGCCTTGTCAGGATGGGGCAGACGCCAGCTGCACCTGGGCAGGTACTCCAACAGGGCGGCGCAAGGGCCAGAAACTCGACTCAAACCAGCTTAAGGAACGTACAAAAGAAAAGCTGTACCTCAGAGAGTGAGACGGGGAGGCTTGACGTGAAGCCCTTGCAGCCTCGGCTCTGCAGACCTCGGCGGGCGCGACATCGGCCCTTCGTCGGGCGGCAACACGGCTCGGCCACCCGCGGGCAACCTGGGAGAGGCAGGATGAGCTCCCAGAAGGCCTCAAAACCTCTGGGCTCACCTTCTATTGGCCCACACTGGCTTGGGCCCACCCACCCCTCCGCCAATCAGCGGCGAGGAAGAGCTCACTAATCGTGATTGACTGGAAGCCAGTTTGTACAGGTGGAAGGAATGCTTGACAAGCAATCGCAGTCTACCGCAAAGAGCTCAGTAAATAAATAGTCGGTGAGGAACGGGGTGGACTAATGCATGGCTGAATCTACAATATAATGGAATATGTGCTCTTTTTAAAGGACCTTTTTATCTTTTGGGGTGAGAGGCTGCCTTTGATCTGAGTTCCTCATCATTACATAGAGATAGTCGTCTAAGTGTACTTAAAAGGACTGTATTGGAAAGCTGTCAGCAATTAAGCATCAGCTACCATTACTATAACCAATTACTACGAGTCAGGCACGCCATGGAGTGTCTCTTGGGCTTAAGAGCTCAAGATTTGGAGTGAGACTGGCCCGAGTTCAAATTCTGACAGCACCATTTACTAGGTGTGTAATCTCCTATGCGTTGCTTTACCTCTCCGGTCCTCAGCTTTCTCCTCTGCCTAATGGACAAATGACAGTTCCCACCTCACAGCGTTGTTGTGAGGATTCAATAATAAAACGTATGTGAAAGGGCAAGCATACAGAACGTTTCATGAATGCTAGCCATTACTATCATTCATAATAAATCCATCCCAAGACAGCTCGTATAAACTGTACATGAAAGTAGGAGAGGAAAGGCATCTATTCTCTGGCTAATGTACAGTTCCACAAATGGAGAGACAACCGTTAAAGTTGTCCTCTAATTAGCAGGTAGGACAGGGGTGGATAGGCTGCTCCTGAGAACCTGGTCCCTTTCTGTGATGATACCTCCCAGGAAGCTCTGAACTTCCCCCTTCGCCCAACAAAGCAAGTTATACTACGTTTCTTCATTCAAAATCTACCTATTTACCCAAAAGAAATGGAAATATATGCCCTTGCAAAGGCTTGTACATCAGTGTTCATAGTATCTTTATTCACAGTGGTCAAAAACTGGAAACCAAATAAATGTTCATTAGCAGTGCCTGGATAAGCACACTGTAATATAGTCATAAAATGAAATACTACTTACTGACAAAAAGAACGAACTCTGATACAAGCAACAACATGGACAAATCTCAAAAACATGTTGAGTGAAAGAAGCCAGGCACAAAAAGCACATATTATATAATTCCATTTATTTGAAATCTTATAAAAGGCAAACTAATTTATACCAACAGAAAGCAGATGAGTGGTTTCTGGGGGGGCCAGGAGTTACAGGTGGGATAGAAACTGGCTGGCGTGAGACAACAGGGAATTTTCAGGGGTGATGGAAATGCTCTATATCTTGACCAGGGTGGTGGTAGTAGTTACAAGAATATATATAGTTTTCAAAACTCATCAAGCTGTTCACTTAAAATAGGTGCGTTCTATCGCATGTAAATTATATCTCAATGTAGTTGACTTTTTAAAAAGCAATGAAAAGAAATCCAACCTATTGATGACCCTCATGTGTGTGTGTATATATATATAGATTTATATTTATATAACTTATATCAATATTAACATATATATTTCCTGCTTAATTTTAGTATAATTGACAAATAAAAACTGTATATATTTAAGGTGTACAATGTAATGTTTTGCTACACATATAAATTGTGAAATAATTACCGCAATCAAGCTAATTAACATATCCATCACCTCACACAATTACCTTTTTTTTTGGTGAGAACAGTTAAATCTACTTATTCTGTTAATAAACTTAAATTTAGTAAACTTCAAACTACAATACAATGTTGCTGATAATCACTATACCGTTTAGATCTCCAGAATTTATTCATCCTGCATCTCTGAAACTTTGTACCCTTTGACCAATATTTCCCCATTTCCCCTACCCCCCACATCTCCCATTCTACTTTCTGCCTCTAAGAGTTTGACTTTTTTAGATTGCACGTTTAAATGAGATCATGAAGTATGTCTTTCTGTGTCTGCCTTATTTCACTTACCATAATGTACTCCAAGTTCATCCAAGTTGTCACAAATAACAGAATTTCCTTCTTTTTTTAAGACTGAATAACTTTTGGGGCGCCTGGGTGGCTCAGTCGGTAAGCATCTGCCTTCGGCTCAGGTCATGATCTCAGGGTCCTGGGATGGAGCCCTGCATCAGGCGCCCTGCTCAGCGGGGAGCCTGCTTCTCCCTCTGCCTTCTGCTCCCCCTGCTTGTGTTCCCTCTCTGGCTGTCTCTCTCTGTCAAATAAATATATAAAATCTTTAAAAAAAAAAAAAAGACTGAATAACTTTCCATTATATATGTATAGTACATTTTCTTTATGCATTCATCCAACTTAGCTTGTTTCCTTATCTTGACTGTTGTGAATAATGTTGCAATGCAGATAGGAGTGCAAATTCTGTCTTGAAGATACTAATTTCATTTCCTTTGCATATATACCCAGAAGTGGGATTACTGGATCATATGGTAGTTCTATTTTAAGATTTTGAGGATCCTCTGTACTGTTTTCCATAGTGAGGTTTTCTGGGATGTTGATAATGTTCTATTTCTTACTTCTGGGTGCTGGTAACATGGATGTGTTCAGTCTGTAAAATTCATTGAGTTGATTTGTGTGTGTATGTTATGTAAAAATACTTAGAACATCAGGAAAAAACAGCAGAAATACAACTGGTGATTTGTCATGATTTGGTCAGGCCACAGATAATATTTCTGTTTCTTCTTTTTCCTTCTCTGTTTTTCTAAAATACATATGTATTACTTTATAATGGGCAACATATAAAGAATTGATCTTGGCTAATTATCAGAGTGACCGGCATGCATAATACTTCTTTGAACTTGGAAGGAGGATGTGCTGCCCTGGGCTGGAAGACTACAGGATTAGAAGGAGGCTCTTCAGCTCTGGTAAGAAGAAAGTGAGAGAGGTGTGTGGGGCAGAGGAGGAGAAGGGGGAATAATATGAGCCCACCTTTGGAGGCGGGGATATGATGAACAATTATTGCTCTGTGGCTGCTGAGCATCTACTCTCCCTTCTTCTAATAACATCCCCTCAATATTCCCTGGGAGGAAGGACCTCTTTCCCATTCGCAGTACATGTCCTGTGCTGACCTTGCCCCTGGGCTCTGAGTAGGCAGATGCTTAGTCAGCATATTCCATCCCAGTAGATTGGAGATGGCTGTGTGACCCAAGCCCATCCGGGATAAAACTCCCAGGTTTTGCTGAAAATCTGGGGGCAGAGAGACTCTCTAAGGGGATATAATTTGGATATAATTTAGTGGATATAATGTCTGCCTGGAGCTACTGGTGGCCGTGTTGGTACAGGGAGGGCAAAGGCTGCCTGAAAACAAAACAATAAAACTGAGGTGGGGCACCTGGGTGGCATAGTCAGTTAAGTGCCGACTCTTGATTTGGTCTCAGGTCATGATCTCAGGGTCGGGGGATTTGAGTCCTGCCTCTGGCTCCGCACTCAGAGGGGAGTCTGCTTGAAATTTTCTCTCTCCCTCTGCCTCTTTGCCCCCCTTGCATGTGCGCACCCACTTTCTCTCTCTCTCTCTCTCTCTCAAAACAAAAACAAAAACAAAAAACTGAGGTAAGAGATGGAGGGGCAGATCTCTGGTGATGTCCCTAAGCATCCGGATGCAACGATTTCTGAATGCAATTGCATGTCCTGGTGTTTTCACTTATGTGCGCCAATAAAATCCTCTTTTATTTAACCTTTTCTGAGTTGCTAGCACTAGCAACTAAAAGAGTCTCACTCAGTCGCATACCAAGAACAGGATGACACCGTAGAAAGCCCCGCCAGGAGGACTATTTTATCAGGACTTTGTTTACAATCGCCAGCTTATAATAAAAAAGCGTACTGCGTTTAGATGGTTTTATTTTTGCATAAATTTTTTATAGACCATGTACGTCCCTACTGGGGCCCTAAGGTATACCGCTCCCACTGTCCCCTCCCACCTCACCCCTCTCCCCGGCTCTGTGTTAGTCTGTACACATGGCGGAGGAAGAGCATGTAGATTTTTAACTGCATCTGGTCTCAGAGAGACTTAACTCAGTCAATCCATTTATCATTCAGGAAGTGACACTTGGAGAAGAGAGTAAATTTGGCCAAGATCTGACCTGCACGGGTCCATAGAGGCAAGAAGAAGGAGAAGCAACATGCCTGGCTGAGCCATGAAACAGATGACCCACACGAAATAAAAACCCTCAATGGGCCTGGGGCATTTCTATTCCCACATTCTCTAATAGATGCTGGATGTGGGTATAGGTTGGGGATTTTTTCAGTCTACTGCTTTCTGATTTAAGGATTCAGCCACATCAGTCAGCTCAAAGGACTGATCTATTTTTATCCAGACAGAGATAGTGGCACTTGGACCGGGTCCTTGTCTCAAACACAACTTTCCAGTTGGGCGGGGGAAGGAAGAAAGCCCACCCAATGCCTGCTGCCTCTTCACACTGGACACACTAACTGAAGATGAGGCATTCCCAGAAGGGCTTTTGTATTGAAAAGCTAGTGGGACTGTTCCTAAGATGGTGGTATATAGATGTTCCTGAATCAGGGGACCACCAGCAGCTGTAATTTCACATATGTTGACGAGAGGTAAGATTGAGACCCTCAACTCACCCCTCCTTGATCACAAAGTTAGATGACTGCGTTGGAAACAATCCTACCCCCGCTGCATTTCCCATCCTCCTGAAGCATCCTCCCCCTCAGTCACTCTTACCCATGGCGAGTTGCAAAACAAACAGGCAACACTCTCGGTTTCTGCCCACCCCCTTCATATCCTCTTGCTGGGCAACGAACTGCTGAAACCAGTAAACTTGGATGATAAGGAGTGGAGTGGAAGGGAAGAAAGTACTGTCATTAGGATCTAGTTTCTGTTGGGCCATTTGGATGTAGCAAAGGCCACCATCCGAACGCTCTGGGCTCACATCCCTGCTCCATCAGTTACAGACTTTGTGAGCTTGGGCAACTCACAAAGTTGCCCAAGCTTTAAAAAAAAACTCTGTGCCTCAGCCTTCTCATCTGTAAAATGGAGCTCAGAACCCCATGTGGTGCTCAAGTGAAATGGAGACTGGTTCTCTTCCGTGTCCGTGGACTGCAGTTATCACAAGGTCAGATCACTCATAGCCAAGTTCCTGCCCCACATCTCCACACTCACCCGATCCAGCAACCAAGGCCTGAGGGCACTTGCCTGATCGCTGACCTGGTCAGTGGTAATGTTTGGACTCAACTCCAGACATCCTGAGTCCCAGACCTGTACTAATGTCTTTAATGGCTCTGAGCTACATTCAAATTTACCAGAAAGACATAAATTAAGTAATTATGCCTGGCACAAAACAGAGCCTGGGGAAGGTCAGGCTGAAGAACGCAGAGAACAAGTCCCCCCTAGCTACTCCTGCTGTGGCTGGGGAGGAGGCCCGCGGGCCTCTCCACTGCAGGTGGGAAGTGTTGGCTGAGCCTGAAGTTAGCAGCGGTTCTGCCGGCTGGGACCCCCAATCCCACACCAACCTGCTTTCTTTTCTTAACAACAAAAGCAAAGTAGTCAAACTCCCTTCCCAGATAGGAGGCAGCAGAGCTAGACCCTGCAGCAAACAATCTCTTACACATCTTGGAAGAATTTTCCAAACTCTTCCTTGGCCAGCAAATTCCCTATATTAGGCTTCTGCAGTGGGAGGCTGTCTTCAGAGGGAATTTTCTCCTGCATGCTCTAAGTCTGGAGTAACCAGTGAAAAGAAGTGCTTCTGTCGTGCTTTGCTGGTCCCAATAGAATGATGGGGACAGGGCACTTCAGCAGCTCTGTTCTTCATAGGTGGAGCCTTTTCTGGATCGCAGCTGGAATGTTAGCTCTTCCTTGGAGCAGTCTCTGACCTTCACACCCCTCAGCACCATGCAGGTCTCCTTCACACAGCTCTGAAAGCTTTCATTTCTTTTCATTTAATTTCTGTATTTACGCCCATTTTACTAATGCAATCATGCGTTCATGGCCGCCTTGTCTGCAGGGCCATGAGGCTTACTAGAGCTGGGGGAGGGTCTGTCTCAACGACAGCTGTAACCCCAGGTGCGTACGCATGCTGCATGTGAGTGGGTGGCATGCACAAACATGCAGATGGATGGTTGCAGCTTCTGCTGCTCCTGTTTGGAGGAACTTGGTCAGTTTAGAGGAACTTCACTTCTTTGAGCTTCGTTCCCCCCGAAGAACATGCTTCTGTGTTCCCTTACAATGGTGAACCCGCATGATTCCAGGAGAAAAGGGCCAGCAGCAAGTTAACCTCCTTGAGACAGCCTCCCACAGAGAAGCACAAACGGAGGGCTTCCAAGTTTCCAACTGGCAGTTAGGTGACAAAGCTGGGCCATGCTGTTGTCTGTGTGACCAACCTCGGAAGTGCTCCCACCCACAATGGGGGATCGTGGCCAAAATCCATCGGGAGGTTGGGCATTCCACAACAGCTGAGCAGATATTCCCCAGACAGTGTATCAGGGACAAACGAAAACGTCCATTGTATCCACACAGGGCCCGGTCTTCAGCGGAAGCTGCTTCTTTTATGTTTCGGACTCTGCCCTCCACCCTGCATTACCCCTTCAGTCCCCCTGCCAGTGCTCCTCCCAACCCTGAGCTCAAGGATCCGGCAGGTCAGGAGTGCCTGACCCAGCCCGTCTATGAGCTCAGAGGGAGGAGAGAGTGTTACAGCAGACCAGAGAAGTGACTTTTGGTGGCTCAGACTAAGGGTGTCATTTCAAATTGATGGTTCACAAGCACCAATTTTAGAAAGGTCCTCCTCCTTCCTGCTGTGGGCTCTTCCTGTATTTTAACCTGAAAGGGACCCATGGTGGCAATTAGCTAATCTGATAAGCCCATCTCCACTGCCCTTTCTCCCAGCAAGTAAGAGCAGTTTACATGGATAATGAAATCAAGATGCACTTACCCTATGAACAAGCAATCCCATGTTTAAGAATCTCAATTATAGCTACACTTGCACTTCAAGTGTGAAATGATATGTTCAAGGACATTCACTGAAAGTTTGTTGTAATAGCAAAAGATTGAAAGGAGCTTAAATGCCCATCACTAGGAGACAAGTTAAATAAATAACCCATATGATGCAGACTGAGACAGGCAGATCTCTTTGTACTGATATAGAAAAATCCTCAAGAATACACGTTAAGAAAGCAAGGTGCAGACATCTTGCTTTAGAGCATGCTACCATTTGTTTAAAAATTAGCATGTACTTAAATGTCTGTTACATGTGTTGAACTGTGTCATCCCCAAGTTTATACGAAGTCTTAACCCCTAGTACTTCTGAATGTGACCTTACTTGGAGATAAGGTCTTTAAGAGCTAATCAAGACCAAATAAGGTCATTAGGTTGAGCCCTAATTAACTGATTTGTGTGCTTAAAACAAGAGGAAATGTGGACACAGACATGCACACGGAGAGAACGCCATATGAACGTTTAGGCAGAGACAGGGGTGATGTTTTTATAAGCCAAGGAATGCCGAAGACTGCCAGCAGGCCACCAGAAGCTAGAAAAGAGGCATGGTACACACTCTCCCTCACAGCCTTCCTAAGAAACCTACCCGGCTGGCCCCCTGTGACTCCTAGACTTTGGCAGCCCAAGTAGCTAATACGGTGTGTGTGTGTGTGTGTACTTTTTCCTTCCCACATCCCCCACACTCCCAAAATAAATAAATATATATATAGGCAAATAAAAGTTGCCTTCTAGAGACGACACCCAGAAAACATCCACATCTTCCTGATCTAACTTTAGGGTATCAGTACGCTTTACCCTCCAGTGCCAAATCTGACGGATTGTGCGAGGCTGTTGCTGGGAGTGCCGTCTTGGAGGAGGATGCCGAGGCCTCTCCTGGGCTCAGTAGAGAAGAGTTCTTCAGTCACTGGCAATGTCTGCAAGGTGCAGGGAGGGAATCCAGGGGCAGGAGCTACAAGCATCTGCCATCCCTGACCAGCGGTTGGGATTTCGGCTTGGTTTGGGGGTGCAGGGTGTAGAATGCAAATAATACTCACCTTCATGTAATAGGGAGCCCTGTGATGATGAAGTTTTGTTCTACTGTGGGGTCAGACAGGTGGCTCCAAAACACACGATATGATGACTCAGCTCATGCCTGAATCTGGGGCCAACTGTGTGCCAAGAAATCCTTTTTCCTTTCTGAAGTAAACGGGCAGATGGATAGTCACTGTGTGAGTCACGAAGCCTGAGGCCCCAAATGGCTGTGCAGATGGAGAAAAATGAGATCCCGTGCAGGAGGCTCCCATCTCCTCCACCTGTGGGGCCTGAGCCCTGCATGTGCTGCACCTGCCAGAAAGCGGTCTTCCAGCGGCCGTCTAAGCCCCCTTGGCATAGGGGCACGGACTCTCGGCCTGATTGTGGGCACTGCCAGGATCCTGGCCACCTGCCAAAGTAGAAATGATCAGAAACTTGGAACAAACCTCAGAGTGGAAGAAATCAGAATGAAGGCTGTTAAGTTAGTGCCTGGGTCAGCCTAACCCTGCTTCTAAATATCATAGGAAAACATGACCATGTGTGGAAATGGGACACCTCAGGTGTCAGCATTTTATACTGTTTACAGTGTTTTTCTACTCAGTGGATATTGCCTCTGAAGGATAATAGCTAAAGCCTTTTAAACACAATCAGCTCTTTCTCTGATCCCATAGGAAAGTATATTTCCCCAGCTAGCAAATCCAGAATACAACCTTTTTTTTTTTTCTCAGTAGAGAGACGTCCCAACACCCTCTTAGATATCTGCTGAGAAGGCAAGGGACCAGGAAAACAGATGAAAAAAGAATACAAGTTCAACTGAAAGAAGTTTGAAAAAGAGGTAAATTTGGACGCTTGAACTCCCCCTTTCATAGAATCACCATTCCAGTACTTAGGCAAATTGTGAAGGTACAGCAAAGGGCAATGCTTCTCACGCACAGCAGTGCTCTGGGGGACGACAAGTGCACTATATCCATCCTTTCCTACGACGGCCAAGTTCAGTGCTGGGAGCACAAGGCACCCAGACAGAATCCTTGATCTTGAAAAGCATGCAGTGTCACACAGAAACAACAACGAGACAGATTCGTAAGTTATACTAATGAAGGCATAGCAAACATGCTCAGGGGTTCTGGAAGAAGGGGACAGGGAGACTTCAGAGCTGAGTTGGAGAGGGAAGTAGGACTCTTCCAGGGTGAAAAGGAGGACAAAGGAGAGTGCACACAGAAGACCTGGAGGGCGCAGTGTTCAGGGCAAGATGAGGCTGGAGGGCTGGGAGGGCCCTTGCCTAGTAACTCCAGTCTACACTCCAGCCTTGAGTCATTGGGAAGCCAACGCACGCTTCATCATGGTGGGAGAGTAATCCTGTTTCCTGCCTCAGAGGTAACCTTGCCCTTGATGTGGAATGTGAAGCAGGGCAGGGGAGCTGGCGAAGGGAGACCAGCCAGGAGGCTGCTGAGATGGTGCCGGTGAGAGGTCACTAAGCCTCAAGCCCCCGAGTGTCAGCCCGGGGAGGAGGGCCGGGGGAGGAGGAATCCAATTGGAGCCATGTGGGATTTGGGATGGATAAGACCTCCCACAAGTAGGGGCTCGAGGAGGAAGACTTGGAGGTTTCTGAGTTGGTATGGGAGAAAGGGAGTGAGGTCTTATTTAGGACATGCTGAGTCTGAGGTTCCTGGAGAATGTCCAGGAGATGTCCTGGAGATGTCCAACGCGCAGGCAGAAATACGGGTGTGGAGCTAGGGAGAGAGAATGCTAATGGAATATCTTTCCGATGACACATTCCTGTTAAACGTCCCTTCTTCTGGTTTGGCTAAGGCCACTGTGGACAGGTCGGTGGGGAAGTGCCATTCTGACCACCTGGGCGTGGTCTCATTGTCCTGAGAGCAGGACAGATTTCCTTCCCGCCCTCCCTGGGGTCAGGGGGTCAGGACGTGCATAGGCCCGTGCACCTAGCAGAAGGTGAGGTGAAAGCACACGTCACACCTCTGGGCCTCGCGCTGTGATTCGGTGGGCAAGCACATGTTTTCCTGGAGACCTGCTCATGCAGGATGAATCCCTGCAGCATCACGGAAGTCTCAGGTTCAGCTAACAAACTGGAAGCTTGGGGTGGGAGAGGAAGGGGAGGAGGTGGCTCCCCTGCCCCAGGGTCTAGAAGATTCCCACTAGGAATTGGTGGAGCAGTTTCTACTGGAGAAGTTCCAGCACACCTTAATAGAACGCTTCTGATTCTAGATCATTTCACAATAACATCATGACAGCATTATTTTACACCTCAAGGGGCTTTTGTTTGCTTGGGCATAAAGCCTCTGCCATTTGCACTACCTTATTTACTGAATGCCATCCCTACGAGGTTGGTTCTGTATTACAGTGATGATCCCCATTTTATGGATGAGGAAAATTGGGGGCAGAGAGGTTAATCGACCTGCCCTCAATGCACCTATCTGGTGAGTGATTTATCCAGGCTCTGGAAGCCGTCTGCCTGACTCCAGAGGCAGCTCTCGTAAACATAGAGCCACAGGCTCCCAGCACGTGCATCTGATGGCTGTATTTTACGGCATTTTGTACTGCTAATAGCACTCTCTTATATTTATGTCTCCAAACTGACAGAGATGGGGCCAAGACTGAACCTTTAACCTGAAATGGCTTTCTACAGAGTTCTCTGGAGCTGGAAGGTGGGCCCAATATCTGGGACACTGCCGTCCCTTCCAGGATATGAGCCTAAGACATGGTGTGAGAGTGAACTCCAAGGGTTTCCTTCCACCTGACTCAAATATTACTATTATGGTTGCCAAATGGTTATAGTCTAATACTGCCGTTCCTTCTACTATTATTAGTTGGCTTTCAACTATAAGAAAGAACTTTCTTATATCCTTTTTTTATTTCTATCAGCATGGACTCATGAATTCTTACTTCGTTCAATTATTAGCATTCTTTACTATCCTTTTTTTTTTTTTTTTTTTTGAGACTCAAAGTGTCCCAGATGTTTTCCAGGTACTTCATGCAAATTATTTCACTGAATTCTTAAAACAACTCTATGTCATGGGGATTATGGCTATCACTATTTTCTAGACAAAGAAGTTGATGCTCTAGGAGATTAATTTTTGCAACATTGAATTGACAGAATCGCCATGCTTTCTGTGTCAAATTCCTGATATATATACATACAGATGTATATATACATTCCCCCCCATTCTTCCTGATGTCTCTGCCCTATAGGAATTATCCCCTCCTCTTTGTTTTAAGAGAAAACAAGCTCACAGAGGTTATTAAGTAACCTGTCACAGAAGCTGTGATGAGAATTCGAAGGCCTATTTGTAATCTCCTGTTGGTTTTCGGTAGACCACATTGCCTCTTTCTGCTGTTTTTCCTTCTGCAGGAGGGACACTGAAGCAGCAAGTCTTTTTGTCATTTATTCAAATCTATTAAGGACAGAGGAGGTAAAAGGAGAAATCAGTTCTCTTTTTTCTTTCCTTTCTTTCCCTTCCCTTCCTCTTTTCCTTCCCCCCTTCCCCTCCCTTTCTTTTTCCTTTCTATCCTCCCCCCTTTCTCTCTTCCTTTCTTTTTCTCTTTCCTTCCTTCCTCCCTCCCTTCCCTACTCTTCCCTTCCTTCCTTCCCTTCTCCCTTTCTCTTTCCTTCCTTTCTCCCTTTCCTTCCTTTTCTTTTTCTTTTCTTTCTTTCTTTTTCTTTCTTTTTCTTTTTCTCTTTCTCTCTCTCTCTCTTTCTTTCTACCTGTATTTCTAACAGTTTTTGCTTCAGCTAAAAGCAACACTGATTCTAACCAGCACCAAAGTTGGGAAGTTGTGGAGGTTTAGATCTTGCCAGAATCCTTGGTGTTCTTGGAGTAGTTTGCGGCAATCGAATGACTGAAAATGTAATCTCTTAAAGTGAATGCATTCGTTCTAGCATTTAAAGGAAGACTTTGGTGAGATCTGTCATTATATAGTCACCCTCTAATTTATCGTATATGGGTTTTTCCATTATTCTGCTTGTGTTCACCATGGTACAGGTGCCCACTAGAAACCACAGTCTGGAGCCTCCTCCTAGCCTCATCAAATTAGAATCCCTTGGAATTGACAAACTTCCCAGAGGTCCCTGATGCTTATTGAAGTGAGAATGGATATGTGAAGGTCTCTGACCAAGCTTGGTTCCTGTGGGCTCACAACAATGCTGGCTTCAGACCAGCAGTGTCAGCCTCAGGGCCACTTGACCTTTGCCCCGCCTCTGGCCCGCAGCAGTCACCACAGGAAGTGGGATTTGCCAGTTGCGCTGCCCTCAGGGAGTGAGTCTAGGGTGGGCTCCTGTGTCCTCCCTCCTGCAGGAAGTGAGCAGCAGAAGGAATGCATCATCCCTCAAGTATTCTGATGTACAGGATCTGTACATAGTTCCTGGCAGCCCTGAGCCAAATTCTGAGAAGCGTCTTTGTGGGGGAGGGGAACCAACCCTTTTCTAGGCTCTGGTTAAAACCAGTGCAAATAAACAAAAAACAGCTGTTGATTCACAAAGTACTGTCTGCAGTTAGAAAACGTTATTTTATTCCCCAAACCAAGATCACTGTGAAGTTACTGACTTAACTCCAAATGGTGTATGTGTAGCTTCTCTCCAGCTCTCTGCCCACCACCCCCACTCAGGCTGAAACTGGTCTAGGGTGCAGACAGAGCCAAGTACAGATGTCACCGATCCTGTCAGCCCCAGGACACCAAGCAGTGGAGCGCTGGGGAAGGTTTCATAAGCAGCTTTTTAGGAGATGGGCTGATTTGTAGCCTTTGGTGATTTCCATGGTGTGAGGGCTCCCATCACGGCCAATTCCAGCTACCAGCAATTTAACAACGGGATCACAGGATTCCCGTGTGTCTAACGATGGCTTTTCTGAGCTGGGATGAGCCGGTTCCAGCGAGTGACAATCCTGAGCGGAAGATCTCATCAGCTTTAGTGGGTGTTTGGACAGGGAGGGGCACAACAGTGCTGGACGGTCGGCCCAGACCTCAGATCCCTACCGCTGCTCCCTAGCATCTGAGAACAGCAGCATGGCAGTGTGCCTGAGACTCTTCAGACCTCATGGTGCACCCAGGTTTGCCTTGAATAGAAAACCGCTGCAGGTAACACGGATGGAAAGAACGTCAAGTGGGCAGAGGAAGTAGAAAATAGCAGTTTCTTTTTGGCTCCCTCTGCAATACCAGGGCTTCGTGTGTGTGTTATACAAGCAATGGATAATACGAACGATAAAAAGAGACTAAATTTGCCTGTGGAATGAGTGGTCAGCCCAGCACATGCCAGGTTCTAAACCTATCCTTCCTAACCCTAGCTAGAATGGGATATGGGCAAGGTGTATACACACCACCCTCTTTCCTGGTGTGAAGAAATCTCACAGTGGGTTCCCTAGTGCAAGAGCTCCAGAATGAGGAGAAGCCCAAGGGTATATATTCGGTATCACGATGTAACCTAGGGCCACTCATTTAGCTGACAGAACCTCTGGTTTTCCCCATTGCTGTCGGGACTCATGGTTCTAAAGAGGCCTCTTCTGGCTGTCAGGAGCAGAAACTACTCAAACTAGTCCAAATACCACGATGTGTTAATTGTAAGGATGGAGGGATTATTTGGGATTCTGTAACAGGGCATAAAGTACATTCAGGCAGGAACCTAAAAAGCTATTCAAGGTTGAGGCATCTTTTCTCTCTTTCTTGGTTCCATTTGGCCTTTTCTCTCTGGACTAATCTTTTTCCTCTACAGACAGGCCTCCTTGTATCTTTAAATATGTACCCAGCACAACATGGCCACGGGTCACAGCTCGACAACAGGGTGTCTCCTCTTGTACATTCATCTATAAGGGCAACTTCCCTTGGAAGTCAGATCCATAGGAGCAAACAGCTGATTGACCTATATCATGTGATTAAGCCAGGCTACCGGAGTCAAAGGACACTGCACTTTGACAATCTTGGACTTAGGCATCTGCCCATGTGTGGTTCTTATGGCCATGGCTGAAGAAACAGTGGGGAGAAACATATGATCCATCAAGGCTGTCCTTCACAGGGGTAACAGGCAGAACTCCAGGAGCAGAAGATGCAATCCCAGGACTGGTAGGTCAAACGCGGTGATGGCTATGAAACCACGTAACAAACATCCAGACGATTTCCAAGGAGAGTGAATTTTATCAAGTTCATTAATAAGTGTCATTTCGTTTAATGGAAACCACCTTAGAGGGATGCATTCCTAGATCCATTTTAAAGATGAGGAAACTGATACTCAGAGAGGATAAGGATTACCTCAAGGTCCCACAGGTGGGAAACCGCAGAACCAGACTTAATATCAGGTCTCCTGACTCCAAGTCCAGTGCTCTTTCTTCTTGGCAAAGGATCCAACAATCGAGTGGGAGAGAGGACTGCACAGAAATCCCTCTGAAGCTTTATCTGGAGCTCAGGACTTCAGTTGTTAGTGAAAGAATGAAACTCAAACTGTTTTGAGCACAATGAGAATTTATTGGCTTATGTAACAGAAAAGCTCACGTGCATCTGGGCCCATGACATGGAGTGTTGCTCTACTTTGTCGTTCTTGGCAGCTTATTTGGGCTTCCCAGCTGGGAGTCAGGCTCCCCTGTAAGGAGACAAGATGGCCACCAGCAGTCCTCATTGCTTCGGATGTAGAAAGAGTCCCTTCTCACAGCAGTCTAAGAAATCCAGTGGTTCTTCCTGGACTTAATTAGGTCCTGGCTCATTTCTCAAGCAATCATATTGGCTGGGTGGATTTGATGATGTTCCAGGCCTAGCTGGGATCACAGGTTCACCACTGAATGCAGGAATGATGCCAAGTCCCCCAAACCCATGGGACCTGAAAGTAGTGGTGGGGTGGCTCTCCAGACCAAAAAAATGAGGTGCTGTTATCAGAATAAGGAGTAATGGCTGCCCAATAGGCAAAATCAACAGTTATTCCTTCTGAGGTGGGAAAAGTAAAGGGCATCTGACCCCAAGTTAACCTCAGGGGCACAAGGAAACAGTACCCTCGCACCTGGATGTGGACATAGTAGGTGATGAAGGGTTTCTGCCTCTGGGGCATAAAATGCATAAAGGAACATGAGAGAAAAGATGCTGGGGCCATACTGGGAAACGCTCTTAATGCCATAGTGCCTTTTTTTTCAGGCCACAAGAGCTTCTGAAGGTTTTTTGATCAGGGGTGTGCCATGGCCAAAATCTGGAGTAGGAAAACAACCTTGAAATTTTTCAAGTGTTATCCGAAAGTGAAAACATTATCTTTTGTGGGCCAGGAGTGGCCTCCTTTCCTGTTAAGGTTTTTCCTGTAAGATTTGTAATCACTTTATCTGGAAGTCCCTGAGACAAGAAAACTGTGAGCACATCATGGAGAAAGAGCAGCGGCAAGGTATCTGAGTCTGATTAGATACACCCACCCCCTTTCAGGGCCTCCAACTATGTAGTCCCACCCAAATGAAGTTGAAGGTCTGAACTCAGTGACATTGGAGTTTCTCAGACTCACATTCATGGGATGGTTGAACAGGTCTGGGTGCGGCCCCCAGGGTGTGTGAACTGAGGAGTACTTTTGGCCATCCAGTTCCATATCATGATTAAGCATGATTTATTGCCATTTTTTAAACTGCAACTGACTTGGGGGTCCTTCATGAGAAACCCAGGGTAAAATGTGTCAACACTAATGCACCACTGGGATGGGCCAAGTTGTCAAGTAGTGACTTGAATCAGCTGGGGTTGGAAAAGTATTGTCAGAAGGCTCTGAACAGGCTCCTCCCTGTTCTCATGAGATCCAGTCAGGGCTTCTTTTGGTCCAGAATAGAGAACAAATGCTGGAATTTTAAAAATAAGTTATGCTTGCTGAGTTTAGGCATCAAGGTGAACTCATTCCAGAATTGGTCAAATTAGAGCAGTGTTTGCCCATTTCATATTGCAATTAATATTTCAGAACTTCTGCTTGTTCTCTGAAATGACTTTCCTGAGAGGTACACTACTAAAATCTCAATAAATAAATACTTAACATAAATATGAGGGCTCGCAAAGACAAGTAGCAGAGTTCACATTAAGAAATCACTTGAAAAAAAAAAAAGTCATTTGAAGGTCAGGGGAATGGTACTTATTATGCTTCCCTGATAGGAAGAATATCTGCTATGACCTGTATACCTTGTCCCAGGACAAAGTTCTGGCACTGTGGATTTAACCAGGCCCCATGCCCATTCCTTAACCAACCAATCACTGGGGCCAGATGGATCTGATGATCTCATAGGCCAGAACAGGGCCACTGGTTCACTGCTGGATCAAGGGTTGATGCCCAGCCACCAAACCCATGGAACCTAAACCCACGGGCCCCAAATGAAATTTGAGGTGCCCTTGCCAGAAGAAGGGGTACTTGATGCCAAAGAGCAAAACCAATAAATACTCTCTCAGGGCAAGGGAAGTAAAGGGCATTCCAGGGCAGGAGCTTCTAACACCTTCTCAGCTGGGGACAGGGTGGGAGTTGAGGGTAAGCTGTGATATCAGTTTGCTAGGGTTCGGTGTCTGCTCTGTTACTTATTAGCTTAGTGACTCTGAACAAGTTATCCGGTCTAATACTCGGTTTCCTCATCTACAGAAAAGGGGAACAACAGGACCTATTTCACAGGGTTGATGTGAGGATTAATAAGATGATTCATGTGAAAGCAATTAGTACAATGGAACTGCTCCATAAATGAGACTTACTTGGTCACTGTCCTCTTGACATGCAACAGCGCTATGCCCCTCACAGCAAGAGACCTGAATGAGTCTCATCCTGCCTTTGAGGAAGTCCCACAAGTACTCACCATTGCCTGCCTTGACTTCTCTTGCTGACTCCTCTAGCTCTGATTTTTTTCAAATCTCATTAAGTTCAAGAGGGGGTTAAAATGCCAAGAAGATTCTCCATTTTTAAGCATTCGCAGATGAGGCTAGAAACACTGACTCTTCCACAAAAAGACACATGCTCATGGGATTTCCCTGGCAATCCTGTAAGAGCCTGAAGGTCCGTCGTCGGCAGCTGGATCAGGGTGGGGAGAGCGACTGTTTTTAAACTGTTAAATTTTTAAAAATGTGCGCATCACATATTTCCAGCCAACAAAACATGGCTGGGTCTTCCACAGGGACTGCCTCCTTGCAGTGTCCTTAAGGATGCTGGGACCAGCCAAAGATTGCAGCTGGAGTCCGTGGGGCTGCCCAGACAACCAGGAGTGTCTGCACAGAGCTCCAGAAATGGGGAAACTATTCACCCAAAATGAGTGAGCACAGGGGCTCCTAGGAGAAAAGAAAGTTTTTAATCAAAACATATCCTGTTCTTATTCTGGCCAATAGGGAACCAAAGCTGAGTGTTTACAGGAGACTGCTTGACAGAGCCCTTTTTGAAGGGCTCACTGCTGAAAAGGACATAACGAGGTTGTTGATGTCAGTTTTGAAGATGCTTAGGTGGGGGATGGAAGAACCAAGTCAAAAGCAGAAGGAAAAACTTCCATGCCATTAAAAAATGTTTACACATTTATGTAAGGCTATGTGTGTATACCTATAAAGAAATTTTTAAAAATTAAGAGCATATGGGCTCTAGAAGCAGATAGACCAATCCTAAAATTTAAATTTCACCACTTCCTAGCTTGTATGACCTCCCTGATCCTGTTTCCTCATCTATAAAATAGGAGTAATTATAGTACTTCATTCATGAGTTTTGAGGATTCAGTGAATTAATGCATTTATAACAGTGTCTCGTGCCTAGTAAGACTGTAATTCATGTTAGCTGATATTTTTGGTCATTGGGAGAAAACAGAAGCCTAGAGATCAACGTGGGGAGTGGGTGAGGGTGACCAGAGAAGAGTACAGTTTTCCAGGAAGCTCCTGTCTCCTTGTGTCCAATCATATCCAACTCACCTCCCTCTCTCTCTCTCTCTCCCCTTCGTGCCTCGGTCCTTGCTGTCCTTGAGCCTGGGACACTTCTCCAATGGTCTAGGTGCCAAACTCCTCTCCACCTTTTGAGATCCCTCTCCAACGTCACTTCTGTGAAGCTTTCTCTGGTACCTGCCTCCCAAACAGAAAGGCCCTTCTTTCTCGGAGCCCAAGACTACCTGCTGCTGGTAGACATGTCAGACGGCACGTGTGGCTTCTCATACACTTCCCTGTCACGGAGGCCAATTGTGAGTTCCCTGAGGATAGAGATCACGTCTTTTAAGTCCCAGTCGTAGGAGTTCCTGGTACATAGAGATGGTCCAGAAGTGTTTGCTGGATGGAAGCACAAAAATGGAGGGTGATTTCTCTGAAAAAATGAGGCCAGCTGTTCCCCACTCTAAGGGAAAACAGAAAGGAAATGGACATAAGCTGCATCATGGGAAACTTCAGTTAGGCACAAAGAATTCCCTTAGTGAGAGTGTTAGATGCCAGACCAAATTCCCACGGGACAGTGTGGAATTTCCTGGAAGGGTCTTCAAAAAAGAATACTTTTTATTTTGGGGGTGATTCTGATGTGGCTTTGCTTGAAGGCAGGCCCCGAGCCTGGTATGAAGTTCATAAAACTGCCCATAAGCAATTCAGATGACAGTGAAGGGTCTTTGGCTCTCAGTCATCTGGTTATCCAGATGGCTTCTTGTACTGAGCACTAGGGAGCGGGATGAGAAAGAATGTGGCTGTGTATGCCTGGATGAAGGGTGGTAAGTCCCCCTCCAAGGAGCTGAAATCCCAGGACGTGACTGAACAGAGGAGCTTGCCAGAGGTCACAAAGTCACCTTGTGTTCGAGACCCCAAGTCTGATGACACCCAATTTCTTTCTTTCAACAACAACTGTAGAGTCCAACAGGAAGGAGGAATACAGGGCAAAGCAGCGCTCTTCTGCTTTCAGTCACTCGGTCAGCCCACCCAGTGGCTACTAGACACGTGCTGGGCCAGGCCCTGGGCTGGGAGCTGGACGGACATGGGTGAGCAAAACCTGGTCTCCGTCCTTATGGAGCTGTTAAATTAAGAAGAAGATGACACTAAACATTTTATGATGAAAAATGAATTGATGATAGATAGAAAGACATATGAAGGGGCCGAATGGTGTGAGAGGAGAAAAGGTAGGAAAAGACGGGTGACCCTTTACTGCCATTACTTCACTGCATTTAACACAGGAGAGGCAAGCTGCTTCACTGAGAAAGGTTCAGAAAAGGCAGAAGTTCATTTAAAAAACATCTTGCCAATAACTTATCTGAAAATCTGCAAAGAGGACATAGAGCCATAGTGTCAGAACAAAGAATTTTAATTTGATGGTGGGCTCAAGACTTGGAGGGTAAGATGTGATTTTTGTACCTAAAGCCCCAAATGAATTCAAGTCTTGATTGAGGGTTGGCCGTGTGAAGGCTTATTAGTTACCAGGGTTTTAGCAAACAGAGGCTGGGGCCCGCCTCATGGGGTGAATTACAGGAGATGAGATGCACAGTGTGACTGGTGTTGCTGAGTGCAGTGGGCCATCGTTTCTGACCATTTCAAATTAAAAGCTTCCTGCTTTGGTCCCCACTGACTGATGATGCCTGGGTGTGTAGGATGCCAGTGTGAGGGATGCAGCCCTGGTTGGAACGCCCCTCCCTGCAGACGGTGGTTATTTGCACCCTCCCATGCGGGAGCCTCATGCACCTACCACCAAGCACTTACTGCATTGGTTAGAGGCTCCCTTGGCTGCCATGCTGGTGGAACTCTGGCAATTCTGCCTAACCCAGCCTAGCTAATTAGTTGCAGCTTAGTTTAGTGTTATTAAAAGCAGGGCGAGCCAATGACATTGACACATTTGGGTAGGAGAGATGTGTGGTATCTGAGCAGAGACCGCAAGAACTAAAAAGGAATTAAAGCCCTAATTTAATTCCCAAGACAGCAAACATGTTTGGGGTTTAAGAAAATCTTTCGTTTACCTAATTTCAAGTGTCAATCCAGCCCATTTCTAACTACGGTGCTCTTTTAACCAATCACGCAGCTAGAGCTAACAAGTGAAGAACACCAAACCAACCACAAGGCGTGGTGCCATTTGAGCTCTGCTAAGTGGCTACTAAAATCAAAATGAAAACATCTTTTTCTGTTAAAAAGACACAAAAGGTAAAGTGATTTTCCAAGTCTGTTGGAAAGGCCACGTACAAAGATAACACACAAATACATACCATATATCTCATGCTCCCACGATGGACATAGTCAGCTGTGTGCCACTGAGAAGGTCTCCCCTGGGTGCCATGTGACCTGGTGCATGTAGGAGGCTTCAGATGCTTGGAGAATTTTCCAGGGCAGGCGTAAGTTCGGTGATGGCACAAGGGCTGCAAGCCTGTGCTGTTCACAGGGGGAAGCCAGTGCCTTCTTAAGTGACAAGTGAGCACAGTGTGAGCAGCTCACATGTGACCCACACGCTCGAGTGGGCACCCCCCCAAAACCAGGCAGTAGGGGAGCCCCATTCTCCTCCTCCGCCGCCAGAGTCTCCCCCTGCCTTTTCCTCCTGAGCCCTCTGTGCTCACAACAGAAGGTGGGAAGTCAGTTATAAACCTGGGTCCCGGGCTGAACTCGGAATACGTCTGGAAGGGACATGATGAATGAGAAGACTCGGTAGTAGGAGCTGGCCTGGGACATGTTACAAGTTCTAAACAAATGATACACAAACCTGTGGGACACACCCAGCTCTGTGGGGGGATTGCCTGGGTTGTGGCTCGTTGACTATCCCACGTGGTGTTAATGAACTTCCACAGAAGAGTGGTTTTGAAAACCGAACTCAAGAAGAATAAGAACAGCTATAGCTTCCAGGAGATAAAGTCTGAAACATTAAGTAGAATATGGCTTTGGGGGGCTTGGTTGATATGCTTCATAGCTCCTCAAGTTCACTAGCATTAGACCTTTCCTAAAAGAAAGCAAAGCTCCCCACAGCAGGTCGAAAATCAGCACTGCGTTTATTAGCAGTGACCACAGGGGCCCAGACCTGGGACCATGCACACGTCTTTATACTCTTATTTGAAGAAATATGAAAATAGGCATCATGTCAAAACTTTATCGGAAACTCAAGAAACAAACGTGTCACCAAATGGAAAAGTCATTTAATTCAAAAATCATACTTCCACTCATTTCATAAGGATTGTCACATAAACCAAGCAAATGAAAGAAAGCCAAGTTTCAGAGGCCACTCAACGGAAACTGGATTTTCCTTATAGATACGCTTAGTGACGTGAAAGCACATTTAAAAAAAACAGCCTCAACATGGCAAGACTATTTTACTAAGAACAGAGAAAAAGTTCTATTCTAGTCACAAATTACTTTTCAATTACAGAATTGGATTCTACACACCAGTCAATATTCAATACTGAAGTTTAAAACAGTGCATAATTTATGGTTTAAAAAAAATTAAAGTGCCATTTTTAAGAACTTTATTGATAATCTATCACACAGCACTTTACAGTATACTCAAAGGTAGCCTAAATTAGGAGATAAACATGCAAATATTTTCTTCTCCAAAATATGGACAAAATGTCTTTTAGAGTGCTTGTGACCACTAGCCTAGTAGTAGCTACTAAAGGTTTATGAGTTTGATCTGTTTTCCTACACAACTTTTAATAAGTTAATAAGGAATACAACTGTAGATAGTAACCATTTGATAAATACGAAGTTTTAAAATGGCACTTAATTTACATCTTTGATCATTTTGACAATCAACAGTCTCTCATTTCTCTTGTTCTCCAATTCGAAATCTTAAAGGCCGCCAAGGCTCAGCAACTGCCAGCTTCCGTGGGTAACTACATGAGTGTCTGTATCTTTACTGACGTAGATGTGTGCTTTACATACACGTGCACAAACACTCGCTAATACACGGACACTTTAGAGTCATCCCATGAATCTCTTTCCACAGGTACCAGGGTGATCCTGGCACCTGGATACCCAAGGGAGTTGCTCGTAGGTGTCTGTTGGGACAACTTTGTAGAATGTCTTGACCTCTCCAGGACTGCTCCAGGGAAACTGGACATTTTGACTATTGATACTCTGGTTCTGATTACACTCAAAAGAATTTTCATGTAATAGTAACTGCTATTCTTATATGGGTCTAGGGCTATGCCAAGGCTTTGCTCACTATGGCATTCCACCTTGAAAGGCATTTCCACCTTGTAGAGTGCTGTTAAAACTTTTATAGAAATATCAGTTGTGAAATTATTCTGTGGTCGATTTTTTCCTATTAAGAACTATATCTATTCCTCTTTAAAAAATATCCCAAGTTCTTCAGTGTGGTTCACCTTTCTCTTTCTCTCGCTCCTTGCACTACTTGACATCCAAACCTTTTCACCCCAGAATACAGCACTTCCGTCAGAAGACCACATTTCAGCCAGGGCTGGTGGCTCTGAATGACATCTGGATTCTCTATATGGTCTCTTCCTCAGCTTTGGGAAGTTCTTTGTTAGACAAGTACTGTAGGCGGCAAAAGGAGAAAAGCTAATTATTACTTGTTGGAGTCTTGTCTCAGGCATGCTGTAGGATTGTGCAAGGTTCATTGCTCTGTTGTTGTCATTCTGATGCTACAATTACAGAGAAGTGGTTCAGCACCCAGCCAATCGGCATGACTGCCAAACACATTTGAACACGAGACAAATTTTTTAAACACCAGCTAAGGGTGTGTGAGAGGACACCCAGTTGACTTAAAAGACATGTGGGGCAGGGTTGTCTAGGTAATTGATTGCTGTCAAGCTTGCCAGAGATGACAGATAACTCTGGAGTTAGAACACCTGGGACATTCCTTCTAAAGTCAGGTAGTTATTTGGTTTCTTCAAGGCTGGCTACCTACTGCGGTAACATAGTTGCTCATAAAATATTCTGTACTAGGGTGAACTGTGAGTGCCATGGTGGCCACTGTTGTACCTGGGACTCCTGTTGTCTATAAAACTGTTGGTCTAGACTTGCTTTTGGAAACAGAAGCCAGAGGATGAAAGGTACCAATAAAGAGTCATGAATAGGGGATCAAATTACCTTTAGCTGGTTATTTCTGTCTCCCCACGCTTGAACCATGGATGCTTTTGCAGTCTCTGCAGTCAAGATAGAACTTCTGGGGTGGCTGGGCTTGCTGTTGTCAGGAGACACAGTTCATAGAAGGACTTCCCTCTGAGCTACAGGCATGGCACACACAACTGTGGAGTCCTGGGAATGCCTGAAATGGTCTTGTCACTAGCATGGCTCTGTCCTGCTAATGCCAACCTGCCAATGCTTGATTGCTTAGCTTCTTTCTGTTTGCCTCTCTGTCCAGAAAGCACTCAGCAAAAGGGGATGAACTAGAGTTATGCTGAAAAAGACAGTTTGGTCTGACAGAGGTAAACACATATTGGCTGCAGAAATATTAAAACACTAAGCGAGAAACTGGCTCCAATGATAAGATACTAAGGAAGGCTGTACTATACAGGGTCCGTCCCTATACGTCGATTTTTGAACACAGAAGAGAATATCATCAGTCTTCAGCAAGGGATTTGGGGGCAGGGATTTGAAACTAGTTATCTTTCACAGCATGGAATTCTGTAGCTATGGACTTCTTCGAGTACTTGAAGGAGGACTAAGACTAATCATAATGCCCAAGATTCAGGCTCTGTGTGCATGATCGCAGGGCCTTACAAAAGAAACACAAGTTTCCAGGGAAAGCTCAGGGATCTTGGTCCACAGTCCTCCATTCTGATACCTTGTTCACTCTCTTAATCTGCCCTAAAGTTCCCTATTCGAGCAGAATTAGGGGTGGGGGCATAGAGAGTAGAGATGGTAAAACCTACTTTTAGTCGTCAAATTCCTTCCCTATTTCTTGGCTCATATTCTTAATGGTATCTCCAGTTCTGCAGCAAATGAGGAGGTGGTGAGCCTGGCTGGGGAAAAGGAGCAGAGCAGCCATCTGTCACAGCCCCAGCGTGGCCACAGGGAAGCTGGGAAGGGGTCTACCTAAAAATTCACGTTGGCAGCAGTTCCATTTCCCTCCGGCTTCAAATCAGGGCCAGCTGAGGAGGGAGGGACAGGCTTCCAAGTGGTCAAGCTGGGGCCAAGTGTCGACAGCTATGCTTCAGTGAGGAGCTCCCAAATCAGGGCCTGGGCCTTCTGCTCCTCCACGTTAGCTCTAGTCAAGGTTCCAGTGAGGCAGGTGACAATTTAAAACATCAAATGTGTTAAAAAAACAAACAAACATTATGTGGCGTTCCTGACATTTAGAAAGCACAGTGGACAGAGCATGCTTGTCCCCACAAGCCCCACTGAACAGGTTCCCGAGATGTCCCAAGTCTACAGGGAGTAAGTGTAGACAGTTGGCGTGTTCTGTTTCTTTTCGGGTTTTCAGTGATAGCTTTCCTGAGTCCTGTCTTGGTCTTATCCAGTCTTAATTCTCGCTCTCTGAATTGGTAGTGGTAGTGGTAGTGTCTCGCTTGCTGCTGGTTGAGCTCTTGCGTAATAGCTGTGAATCCTTGAGCTGATCAACTGAATCACAATGACAAGCTCCTTTAAACCTGAAGTCATCTATAAAGCTCTAACGACAGCACAGCCTACACCCCTTTTGGGGTTTTTCTTTTATTTTGGGGTTATACGAAATTTGAGATGAATAAGAAGGGAAGTATTTAGGGAAAGAAAGGGAAAGCAGCAGCATACTGAGGACCCAAGATCCTAAGAAGCCAGTTTTTCCTAGAACTTAGACAACACACACGACATTTACAAAATAGCTCGGCCTCATGTGTACAGTCTCGGAAGATGTGCAGAGAAGTGAGATATAAGGAACATTCGACAACCGCGTTGCCTTCTCTCCTGATATCTTGGGGTACCAAGAAATACACCTGAGAAGAAAAATGAAAAAAAAAACAAAAAACAAAAAACATCTAACTCCTAGCCCCACCTATGTGAATCCTGAGCTTCATCTTACTACTGAGAAAGAATTCTTCGAAAAATTCATTGCCTGAAAATGCTTTCTCTCTCCAAATTCAAAGCCCAAGAAAAGCTCAAAAACACATGTGGATAAAGACGACCGAATACCATCAGTGTGTCACGCCCACCAACAAGAGCCAGCAGAGAGTGCCTAGAAACGTGTCCTCCTTCCTCGAGGCCAGAGAGGGGATGACCTTGACTCTCTTCAACCTTGCCTCCACTCTCTCCCTCTTACATACACCTACTCAACAATCAAAGCTTAAATGTGTGGAGCAACTAGCTTAGAGATTATCAAATATAAAACTTTGCCATATAATATTTCAAATCACTCTATTTACAAGTTTATCTGTTCAAAAAAAAAAAAAAAAAAGTAAAAGATACAGTAATTCAACACAATTCAAGTTTTTCTTTTCTTCTTTCAACGTACCTAAAGAGGAGTTCCAAAAGCAGGAAACACTCTGGGGCAGCACTGCCAACCCGAGGGGCTCCTGGGGAGCTTGAGAGTCCATCATCAGTTTGGAGTCTGTCTGCCCAGAGTCACTCTTGCAAAAGTGGAAGATACTGGGAACTCTGTTCCTTTGAAGGCCAAGTGAATGTGATACGTCCAGACCCAACTTCCCCACCCCTGGCAGTCTTTCACAAGACCCAGCTCCTTCTGGACTAGGAAATTCTCTTTCTTATAAGGTACGCATTCCACCTTCCAAGCCCCAACCTTTTGGCGTTCTCCTGAATCAAAATGGCTTACAATATTAGTCTTGTGCCTCAAAAGCCTGAGAAACAATTCCCTTTTTCTGAGTGGCAGTGAACATACACGTCCTTTAAAACTACAGGCCATAGGGCTAGCTTGGAATCATCCTTGAAAGCTGCCAGGGCACCAGTGCTCAGCAGCCCAGGGCACTGCCAACGTAAGTGAGGGGCTAGAGGCAGTCAAGGGCAGGGGAAGGGACACGGAATGGGAGACCATGAGTGAACAAGTCAAAGGGAGGAGAGGATGTCGCCCATGAAGAGGCAGCATATTGCCCCCTAGAAAGCAAATGCTAGTTGCATGGAAGAGCAGAAGAATTAAGCCTGTATGTAATTTAATCTCAAGAGGTTAATAGAGTTTGCTCCAAATATATCCTGATGCTGCTGAAATTCATCAGAAAAGGAAGAGTTCCCAGCCGCTATTCTGTCTGCCCCAAGCAGACCACTCTAATTCCTTGACCTTTTGCTTCAGGTGGTTGGCGAATCATTCAAAAAATGACCAAAAAGGGGGGGAGAAAAAATATGTCATGCAAAAAGAGTGGCCTTTTTTTTCTTTTTTGGTTTGGTTTCAGAGTAGGTTGGGTTGCCGTGGTTACGAGGTGATGGCAGCCCTCGGTGGCAGAGAAGTTCCTAGCTTGGGAGGGGGAATGTAGGGGGTGTGTGTTCCCTTACACAAGAGGACTGAGCTGAATTCTGCTGACGCTTGGCCAAGGCTGCTTGGAGATGGTGAGAGATTGCATCTTACGTAAACAGCGCCGTAACCCCTCTCCCTCCTGGATGCAACCAGACAGACCCAGCTGCCTGTAGCACTGTGGGTCTCAAGTATTTAGAGGTGGGGTAGAGAGAGTGTCTACTGTAAACAGAAGCAATGGGCCCAGCCTGGGCCTCAGAGCCAATGCCCAGTCCTGTTAGACTTAGCTACACTGCATGCTCTTGAGGACTACGTACATCTTTCTTACTTCCTTTTTTGGAAGGTTGGGGATTTGGGTGACTACTGAAACAACAAAACGAATGCTCCCTATTTAGGGCACTAAATGAGAGGAACGGCTTTGCAAGCCTTTCTCTTGGTTATCGAAATCAAATGGCCTCCACTGCTGATTTACTTCTGTTCCGTGCAGTATTACCACATGCCAGCTGAAATGATCATGATCATGGGGACGGGTGACACCAGAGTTCATAGAAACATTCCTGTTGACAGGTGGTAACAGAGTCAGTCACCCTGCATTTCTCAGTGGCAAAGAGAAACGGCCTACAACACAGGAATCAGCAGTTGTCATGGACACCACGGAAAGCTCAGCAGGTCTGCTGGGGCCCACGGTTAGAGGAACTCCACGTAGTTCTCAGGTATGAGGCCAGTTTTTCCGTCGAGAGTCCCCTCCAACCAGCCAGGCTCCTGTGATGGATGAACTGTACCGGAAGAGGGGAGAGAGAGCGAGAAGAGATGTTACAGATAGTGCTGGCGGTGGATGTGTGTGCACGTGTGAGAACAAATGAGTGCAATTTCTTGTTATATTACACATTTCTAGGACTTGTGTAAACCGGGGGTTCTTAACTTTTTGTGGGACATAAGCTTTTCAAGAAAGGTTACTCCGAATGTTCTTTATAACAGAAAAGGAAACAAAGACGTTCCAAATTTTACATAGAATTTTAGGAGTTTCCTAGACTTTCTGAAGTTGCTGGTTTAAACCAGAAAGAGGTGACAAATCTCTACTTTTTAGGTTAGAAGTCAGTTATGGTGCTCCATCCATAAATTAATCTAACCATCCATCCATCTATCCATCTATTCATGGTACCCATCTACCTACCCAGGACTGCCTTTGTACCCAGTGGAGTGCCCATGGAGGAATGCTAAGAACTAGTCTTTAAAGATATCTAGCATGCATTTTTCTAATCTAATTATGCATTTCACTTCCCTTTAAATTCTTACCCTCTGCTTCCAACCTTCCTGCAAATTCCGTCTTTTTTTTTTTCATTCTATAGCCTTTGAACAGCCCCTTCTCTGTTCCACCCATACCCTTAGTTTTCTTTGCTGTTCTCTAGAATTTTCCTCCCTCCTACATACGATACCGAAACCTGTCTTCTTCTCTCTCTCTTGCAACTTTCAACATTTGATTTTTCAATATCCAAAAAATATACACTCATTTCTGTGCTATCACAATACATCTTCATGGAAATTAGTGATATTGTAAAGATTATATAAAATCCAGCTGAGTCTGCAAAGTTCAATAGCAGGAAGAAAGAGAGAAGGAATCATGGGACCTGGAAATGGGGGGATATTCATGCTTGTAAACTAGGAATATACAAATCACTCTTAATGGGAAAGGCAACGTATTTGCTCTTAATGTATTAGGAAAAGTCCAATTTTCTGAGATTGTTTGCAAAGAATGAATTTTCTCTTATTCCCTTCCTAGGCTAATTAAGTGACTTCCTGAGCCTGTTTTAGAAAAGCATTTCCGCCCCCATTGCTACTATATAACTCTAGTTTCAGTTTGTAGGGAAAGAAGCAAGAACAGAAACAAAAGGAAGCAACGAGGGAGTGGCAAAAGGACACACATCGAGGCTTATAGGAGATCGACATCAATATAATCTTGAAAGCTTCTTCAGGAAAAGACAAGATCAAACGTCTATCAGTTGGCCTCCAAAATGCTTGCATAATTTTGTATCACTAGGCTTTATGAATAAACCAAAAATAGTAAGGGTACTTTGGATTCATGACGCCCACACAAGGAGTCTGGAAGAGAAGTGCCACGGAAGAACACAACACAACTTAAAAGCGACCTGTCCTCTCCAGTGATGAAACTCTCTCAACCCACCTCTAAGATAATTGCACCCAAACACCACCACCTTCTGCCCAGCCATCCAGCTCACAGTGTTAAGATCGCTTGAATTTCTACATCCATAAAGTGGTTATAATAAAACTCTCACTCTGTCAGTGAGTTCTTGTGAAGTTTCAGGAGGCAATATGGAGAAAGCACTTAGCAGAGAGCCAGGACACAGTTGGGCTAGTCAGTAGGGGATCCTGTATCATTTGACCAGTCACTTGGACTGGTCAACAAGGCTCTCTCCCGGTAAGGGCCTGGTCTCAATACCCACCTAAGCTTCGGGGAACCTCAAATGCTCAGAACCCAAATAAACCAACCAACCAACCAACCAAACTCACTCCCCAAAATAAAAGGCCTAGAAAGAATAACCAACCAACCAACCAAAATAAAAACAAAACAAAACAAAACACCCTTCCCACTTCACAGCAGAGCTCCTAGTCGAATTGTTACTCTACCAGATACATGGAGTCCCTCACACTTTCAGACATTCTCCCTTCCTGGCCAGCTGTTCAAACACAGCTCAGGTGCTGAGGTAGTAACGTCTACAAACATTAAAAATGGAATTTTCAGAGTAAGGGAAGATAAAGGAGGCCCTCCATATTGAAGAACAAGAGCTGTGTCACAGGAGCTGGCAGGGGACAATGCAGCCCTCAGGTTAGACTGGGACTCACTGGGGTCTTCAAGCTGGGTTCATTAAGGCATGGTAGCAGACCATCCAAATCACCTGGATGCTTATTAAAACTGCAGAGTCCTAGACCCTAAGGCATACCAGTTAAAACACAATCTCCAGGAGGGAGGCCCAGAGATGTCTTTTTAACTCATTCAAAGAAAGGTAAGGGTTATGACTTTTCTGTGCCAAAATGCCTCTGTAACAAGGGTGGTAATAAGAAAATGCAAATTCTCATTCACTGATAGAGGAGAGAGGCAACAGCAGATGTCCTCCTGGCTTCTGTTGTCTTCTGTTTCCTGTCCTCCCACTTCATGGCTTAGCTGAAACCCTACTTCCTTCATAAATACTGGCCTGGATTCCAGTCTACCTATTCCCTCTGTTCTCCAAACTCCTGGAATGCTCATGGTACATTCTGCACCTTGTTCATGGGTCCTATTAACACTGTTCAAATGTGTTAAGCTTTGCTTCCCCCTTTTTTAAATGACATTTTAGTCGGTACCGTCTCACTCGGTGACTCCCCTCTGCTTGGTGAATTATGACAGAAGCTAACACTTAGATAGTGACTGGGAAGCAGCCAATGGGGTGAGAGCTGTAGACAGACATCAGTTTATTTGATCCTAAAGATCCTAGCTTGTATTTTACTATCTGTACTTTACAGATGAGAAAATTAAGGCTCAGAAAGGTAAATTAATTTGTGCAGGATCACAATGGTAGAACTAGCATTTGAACCCAGCTTATTTGACTCCAGAGATCAAGCCTTTTACAAACCATTGCACCTATATTCAACCAGAGAATGTGATCTTTGGGGATAAGAATGATACATATGCCCATACTAAGAATGCACATATACATACATATGTACACACCAAATGGTGGGTTTTTTGCTAATGCTTCGCCTGCATCAACTCCTTTCATCTTCAGAATGACTCTGGAGTTGATTCTATTATCCTCATTTTACTGATGAGAAACTGAGGCTCAGAGAGTTTAAGCATCTTACCCAATATTACACAGCTGACAGGTGACGGAGGTGGATCTGAACCCAGGGTATCTGACCAAAGAGTCTGTGGTCTAACCACTACAACTTTTGCCTAGCCCAATGCTTTGGACGTCAGTGATGCTCATAAGTACTTGTTGAGCTGAACTGAGCCAATGTCCAACTTTCTGAATTGCACCAATGTCCAATGTGCTATATAAACACACAGAGTGTTTCAGTGAGTTGCCCAGGCAGCTCTCCAGCCCAGCAAGAATCTAATATAAGCTGCTGCTGACATGGATGTGCTTCCTGCCAACCACTTTCTCTCAGCTCCAGCCATACATACTCCATATACCCCTGTATACACAACTCATGCTCTCTCCTTTCCTTCTCTCACTGTGGACAAGGAGCAAGCATGTGACTAGGATCTCTAATGGCTGACTGCTCCAAAGGGAAGAAGCACTGGCTGGAAAAGGCAAAGACCCTAGCTGAATACGTTTACTCATTTAACAAGCATTTTTTTAAGCACCTGCCCTGTGCCAGACACTGCGCTAGCGAACTGTGGACACAGTACAGAGCAAGCAGAAGGATTCTGCTCTTGGATAGGGGCAATATATTAATAAATAAGCACATAATTTTAGGGAGTGATGAGGGGAGACAGAGAGCCTGGGAAAGGGATGCGGGTATGGAGAGGAGCTCAAAAAGCGAAAACCTAAAGGATCTAAAGGAGCTAGCCAGGCAGCAGATAATGCAAGCGCAAAGGTCCTAAGGTGGCAAAACGCCTGGTGTGATTTCAACAGTGGTCTGCAAATTTTTCTCAAAGAGCCAGGTCGTAAACGTGTGTCTCTACTCAATTGTGCCATTGTTGCTCGATAGGTAAGATGTAGACAAAGAGGCATGGGTGGCTAAGTTCCAAAAAACTTCATCTACAAAAACAGGCAGTGAACTGGATTTGACAGGTCAGTTTGCTGACCGTAGCTGAGAACATAGGAAAGGCCTGTGAGGCTGCAGTATATCGAGTGAGGAAGGAAGGGGCTCAGGGCAGGAGCTGGTCTGTGGAGGCACCCATCAATAATTGTGGGAGGAACAGGAGGCCAGGCGTATGTGAAGCATGATAACATGATGTGATTTCCAAACATCACTCTGGCTGCTGCACAGGGAATGGGTTGTGGGGACAAGAGTGGACATGACAACTATGTAGGCAGCTGGTGGAAACACCTGGGTGAGAGATGGAGGTGGCTTGGGTTTGTGTCTGGATTTGGCAGTAGAGACGGATGGGGAGTCCAAAAGACTCCACTGAGGACCTCCCCCCATAACCTCACTGGTGGAGTAGCTCAGTGGTCCCCTGGGAGGATGTTCTCTATCTGCAAAGGAAATCCTGGGCAGCCCTGTCTTGCGCTCATGCAGTACCCCATACTCTGGGAATGAATGGACCCAGCCCACCTCAAATCTTGATGGAAGTATCCCAAGAACCCAATTTTAGTGACTACCATGTGAATTTTCCTGGTATCACTAATCACATTGCCATAAAATGACTAACGTTCCTGAGAACACAAGTTATTTCTCTTTCCAGTCATTATCTGAGGTGCTCCTGGTGAAATGGGCTATTTCCTAGTAGACTGGCAAGGGCTGACAGTGGAGTTATTTCCGAGTATTGCACACCCATTCCCCCCTGCACAAAGTCCAAAAGCTGACTGAGCAGCCACCTCAGATTCACAGCACAGGCCCCTGGAATCCAAAGGCTTGTTGATTAATCATTACGAAATAACAGAGTTCCCCCTCAGGGAGCCCCTCCTTCTTCCTCCTTATTCATTCTTCCTGATCTTAAAAAAGACAATACACAAGAACTCTAACTCTCAAAGCCTGTCATTAAGAAACTTTCTTCCTATTAGTCTGATGATTTAATCTCACAGCTACAGAGCATCCAACTTAAACAGCTCTTACCTGATGTCTCCAGAAAGAAACTAGCAAGAGACAGAACAAGGGAAATGATCTCTCTGCCTAAGGTGCTAACAGCTTTTTCTCCCATAATGCCTGATTTCTCCCATGGAGGTGAAGGGAGGGGAAATTGGGGTATAAGTAGCATTTTCTAGGGATCACCACAAAAAGTGTATTCATCGGGTGCCTGGATGGCTCAGTCAGTTCAGCATCTGACTTTTGGTTTCAGCTCAGGTCTTGATCTCAGGGTCGGTCCTAGGATCAAGCTTGGCAGCAGGTTCCTTGCTCAGTGGGGAATCTGCTTGGGATTCTCTCTCTGCATGTGCCCCTCCCCCTGATCATGCACGCTCTCTCGCTCTCTCTCTAAAATAAATAAATAAATCTTTAAAAAGTAGATTCACATTTTGTCAGATCCTTCTTTGACTGCAGCTCAGTTAACACTGAGAGGTGTTTTCTTTGGGTTTCATTTTGCCTTTTGCTCTTCAGGGAACGTGAAAGGGCATTCCTGGTTAAAAACAAGCTGGTGTCAATGACCTCTGCCATGACTCCCAGAGATCACAGGAAGGCGTGGATAAGGTCTCTGACTCATTAAACCAAACCTCTTTCCTGCTCTCCTTTATCATTATAGGATTTACGATGATGACCAAGTTGTGTGGTTCACGCAGTCCCAGGACCTGCTAGGCAGAGCATGCCGCAGGGAAGGAAAAGACTTGGCAGTTAAAAATCACCTAGGTTTCTTTTCCTACCTCTTTGGTTACCTACTTAAGCTGCTTCAAAAAGGAGACTTAAAAAGGTGGGAAGGTGACATGAAGCAACCTCTCTGCAGAATAGTCTGGCAGCTCCTTCAACTGTTTAACTGAGTCACTGTGGGATCCAGTAGTCCCCCCGCCCTCGCCCAGGTCTATCACCAAGAGACCTGAAAACACAGTGCTCACAAAAATCTGTACGTGCATGGTTATAGCCGCACTGCTCCTCATAGCCAAAAAGTGGAAATAATCAAAATACCATCAACTGACGAGTGGATAAATAAAATGTGGTATATCCACACAAGGGAAGACTACCCAGCAATAAAAAGGAAAGAAGTCCTGATGTACACTCCAACAGGGATGAACCTTGAAAATACTATGCTAGGTGGAAAGAACCAGTCACAAAGACCACATACTGTCTAAGTCCATTTATATGAAATACCCAGGGCAGGCAAATTAATAATGATGGAAAGTAGAGGAGTGGTTCCCTGGGCTGAATGGAGGAGGACTGGGGGGTAAATGGAGCATGGCTGCTAAGGGGTACAGGGCTTAGTGATGGTTGCACAACTCTGAATATACTAAAACCCACAGAATTGTACATTTTAAATGGGTAAACTGTATGGTATGTGGGTATCTCAAGAAAGTTGTTTGAAAAAAAAAAAAAAGGAAGAGGGCTGCACTCAAAAGAAGGAGTCACAAACAAGATACACACACATACACATACCTTTTGAGAGTTTAGACCAAGTTTGCCCCTAAGATCAGGGGTCCTTTGTGCAGTCACAGGGAATAGCTGATAGGAACGTGACAGTCCCTGGCCCACAGGAGCAGTGAACTGGGGTTCAGAGGACAGACTTTAAATTCTGGATTCACCTGTAAACGTGGGAATGTCTCAAGTCCTGCCCATCTCTAGGCAGAAGGCCCGCCCCCGCTGGCAGGGCAGGACACAGAGGGCCTGCATGCAGCCCACGAGGGTTTGTCTGCTGGGAATGCTGCGTCATGTTATGGCTGCGCTGGGACTCCACCACGTGGGCCTATTCGGGCAGAGCACACTTGTCAGTGACATGGCTCTGGACAGCCTTCCGTGGACCCACGTCACCTCAGCTCTGCCAGGGCTGGAATGCTCCAGCTGCTGACGAGAGAGGCAGCTCGGCTGGCTGGCTGTGCAATTGGATATGTAAAGCACCCAGATGAAAGCTAATGGAGCAAAAGTTTAAGGACAGTGTTTTGGGGCTTAGAGAACCATACAAGAGAACACGTGCCCAGCAGGCCACATACAGTCATGGGCTCGCCCCCGCCCCTGCGGGCTCAGAAGGTCTTAGTGTGACCTAGGAATCCCCCAGGTGCTCTGTGACCTGTTCCCCATTCTGCCTCCCCATGCCTAATTATTACCTCTGCAACACTGAATGCAGGGGCTGGGCAAACAGGGGGCTGCCCCTTCGCATGGAGATACACTCAAGACTGTCCCCAGGAGTCCATCTCTACTCTGGCTTAGAGGCCGCTAAAGACATCCAGGACTCAGAGCGTCAAAGTGTGCCCAGGCAAGAGCCAGGCCTGTGTTACAGAAGGGATGAATATAAAAGGGTCACGGCGAGCTATCAGAACATCAGGCTCTCAGACGGGCATAATGATGGCAATCATCATCATGATAATAACACTGAATGCTTAATGTGTTGAGCGCTATCTTGAATACATGATGTGCACCATTGCAATTCTCTCTCACAACCCTCTTATCTTTATGTGGCAGGGGACAGAACTGAGGCACAGAGAGGTCATCACTGCTGGAGTTCACACAGAAGCAGGTGGTCAAGCCAGAACTTGCACTTGGGTGGCCTGAATCTAGAGCTCAGGAGCTCTAGTGCTAGGTGGGGGCCCTGGCTGCCCTGTATTTCTGGCTCTCGAGCAGGTGGCAGGACATGTGACCCAGGCCCAAGTGGGGCACTCAGCCCTGAAGGGGAGCACTTGGGCAGCAGGCACTCAGCCCTGCTCAGGAAATCTGCCACCACCCCACCGGAGGTCAAGAAGGCAGCCCCAGAAAATGTCCCCTTCCTGAAATGAGGCAGCAGCTCTGGGTTTCTCCTGTGGGCAAAACTTGGGACCCTTTCACTCAAGGATCCGGGAAGATTAACCCCAAAGGAGAACTTCATCTGGCAAAAATCTCAGCTACAACAGAGACTCTGGCTTTTTCCCAGAATCCTGATTTTTCTCTGAGGTAAATGGTAAGTTACGACAAATTATGACATCAATGTTCACTTAAAAAAATACTACCTTTTCCTTTTTTTCGGGAGGAAAACAAACAAAAAAACAACAAGAAAAAGGTACAGCAAGTAAGACTGGTTCCCAGTTCTACCGTGTGGGTGCCACGACTCCATTGTCACACAGGACACTTGAGCAGGACAGATGGGAGTCTGCCGGGAGATGGCCCCGAGGGAGTCGACTCGACACTCCCAACAGTCCGGGGAGGACAAGCACGGCTGCACAGAGGCTCACTGACTCCGAGCTTGCCCAGTGCCCTGCTAGCCTGGAAATAAGCCTCACCTGCTATGGAGAGTGAATGCCACTGAATCCAAGAGGAAAAGAGGCACAGACCCTGCGTGCCTCAGTCTCCATCCTGAGCTGACCACTTGCAGGATCCCTGTTCTCTGCTCTCATGTCTCCTATCCTCTGCCCAGTCCCCAGACTCACAAAGCCACTGCCAAGTGCTGGGCGGAGCCCTGTCCAGGTACACAATCACTTTCCATGCCCAAAACAGCTCAGAGAGGCTGAGTCTGTCCAAGTGAAGATTTCAGTACACTGTCCTATTCTTGACAGTGCCTCCAGAAGTCCCGCTGCTACTCTCTTATTTTGGGGAAAGAGCTCCCTCTCCACTTCTCAGTCTTACCCATTCAAGTGAGACCGTATTTTTTTTTTCCTCGTAGGAACTTTGGAAACTGCAGTTATTTATTTGCGCCCCTACCCCTCCCACAGCTCTGCAAGGGGAGGAGAAACTCACCATTGTCGAAGACCGTGCCTGCTGTGAACGAGAGCTCTGAGTCATGTTCAGCTTTGCAGGCATATAAGGCTTTTGCCTTCCGGAATGGTGTGCTGTGTGAAAACAGGAGTTTATTTAGCAGTATTTTTAAACCTGAAAGCCCCAGATACGTAATCTCTCTTCTTCCCCTTCCCTGCAAGCCACCTAGTTGTCTCTTGCGGCAACAGCCTGACAAGGCAGCCAGATGGCAAAACATGAGGTGGAAAAGTTGCAAAGGTCACCAGAGAAAAATGAGAATTATTCAGAGAAAAACCATAAGCCCTGAGAAACCACACTTCTTGTGGGGTCACCTTGAGTCATGTGAAACTTTGACACCTAAACAGTGGGAGTGCAGGCTGACACCCATTCTTGGAGCAGGAGTAGTTTGGGAAAAGGGAGGATGGGGCAGGAAAGAGCTTCCTAGTTGCTCTGGAGAGCACTCCCAACAGACCTGGTTGAAAACTGGCAATGCTCAGTGAGTCAAAAAGTAGAAATTCTAACAGCCATGTTTCGGCTCTAGGCCATGGGCTGACATTCGCTCTTTGAGATGTTACTTCTTTCTCATTGGGCTGGTGGAGCAGGATTCCAGAGCTGGAACTCCCCGACCCCCAGGGTAGGGCAGGGAACAGACAAGTTGTGCGTGCGAGCACTTACGTGAATGTGTGTGGGGAGCATGCGGAGGAAGAAGGGAGAGGGAACATGACGTATATATGTGCATCAAAATAATTTTTGAAAAGCTCTCAGTGACTCTAGTGTGCCACCAGGGCTAAGAACCACTGTTCTAGATCAGGGGTTGGCAAACTCTTGCTGTAAATGGCCCAGCAGTGAGTATTCTAGGCTTTGTGGGCTATAAGATCTCTGTTGCAACTACTCAGCTCTGCTTTGTGGCATAAAAGCAGCCACAGACATCATGTAAATGAATTTGTATGGCTATATTCCCTCAAAACTTTACTTAGAAAAAAACAGGTGGTAGGCTGGACTTGACCATGTTCTAAAGAGTAAATTGTAAGAACTGGCAAATCCTATTACCTTCTATCAATTTTTGCTTTGATATCCAAATAGTTCCAAATGATCTATGGACTTCTCAAGGGTCGTAAAGCAAAGAACATTCAACAGTCAAAAGTTGGCTCTTTATTTGCTAAAAGTAATCTCTTCTCCCTCTGAGCCCTCTGAGGAAGCACTTTTAGGAGCTCCAGGGCAGAATAACAAAAGAGCAAGTAGGTCCTCTGGGTTAAACAATTATTCCAGGGATATATTATTTACTTTAGCTTCATTTGACTAACAGAAAGCCTCCAGGAGCCAGTGATGTTAAATACCCTATGGCACACGATTTCTAGCAGCCAAATGAGGTTTAGCTGAGGAAAGGTTGTTCTTTGGTAAGCCCAGATAAAATCAGAAGAGGCAGGGGTCTTGGGTCATTATGACACTGTTATTTCTCAGAGTCACCAAATCCAGCTTCTCTTTGGGAAAGAGGAGCCATGGATGGATGGATGGACACTTATACTGGGACCAGGCATCAAGAGGTCTAGTCTTGGCTCCATGAAAACTGAAGGAAAAACAGTTTAAAAGTTCTGCTGCACACAATGATCATGATAAATGATTATCCAGAATTTGTTGCTGGGCATAGTTTACCATTCTTTTCTCTGGTTTTCTAGTGGCCAACAGATGATGGCCAGGTGGGAGAAAATTGGGAAAGTGGGAGAAAATGAAGCGGATTCACTGGGAACAAAAGAAAGAAGAGCCATCAGAATTCCTGAGCTTTAAGTGGAAAACAGCTCTTCTGGGGTAATTGTCATTAAAATCAGAATAGAGTTCTGCACCAGAGGCATATTCTGTGATCTAACTAAACCAAGTCTGCATATTGTCAGCAAGGGCCAAACATCCAGTGTGCAACTTTCCATGGAAGGCAAAGAAGTTTTTGTTTTTGAGGGAGTGGGAGCCAAGAGGAGGAGTTGCCTGGTTATAAAAAGTGATAAAATGGCTCAAATACCATAATGGCAGGCAAGGAGAGCCTGGAAGGTGGAAGGAGAATCTATCTGACATTAGCCTCGGTCATTGGCCCCTGACGACAGGGCACAGCCGGTGGGTAGAGAGCGTAGACCAGGGATGAGAAAAATCAAAGGTGAGGGTAAGATTACTGAGGCAAGCCTCCTCCACCTGAATTTTCATAGAGGTTACTTATTAACTTCATTAAATAAAGGGAATGGGACAGAATGGGCAAACCAGGGAAGCCAAGTGGGGTATCTGGCAGGAATCAAGCAGAGGGAATGGTCTCAGGTGCTGAAGTTTATCATTCAAGAGGAGTAAATTTTCCACTAATGTTAGGCTTTTGGAATTGAATCACGTGACAATAAAATACCCCACTATAAATAAAAACACAGATCAGGAAAAGGCCTTGCTTTTTTTCTCAGATTAACAGGTGACTGACCATCTACGAGTGGGTCTTTTCCCCTGAGACTTCCTATTCCTGTTTCCCAGGACCAGGGCTGCCAAATAAAGTACAAGACACCTAGTTAAATTAGAATTTCAGATCAATGAGAAATGCCTTTGTAGTAGAAGTATGTCCCCAATACTACATAGGACATACTTACAGTAAGAAAAAATCATTTGCCATTTATCTACCATTCAAATGTAACTGAATATTCTGTATTTTCATTTTATTTACTAAACATTTGCTAAATCTGGCAACTCTGCCTGGGGAAAAGTCTTATTTTTTAAAAAGTTTGTCAGCCCAACAGGTCCAGCGTCCTATGCTATATTTGTTCTCAAAAGCCCCAGCAGTTTGCTTTAGGTAGGGTTCCTACCAAAAAAGATCCTGTTGGCACAGAGGTTGTGTTTGTAGGCTTTGGTTCTGACTTAAAAAAAAAAAAAAAAAATTCCCCACCAAGCATCCTTGGCTCTCTGGCTCCCCATTCTCTGTAGTGCATCTCAACACTGGACACAGAGAGCCTAAGGTGCCTTCAGCTGCTCCTGAAACAGTGCCCTCCAGACCTCAGCTGGCCTTCAAGGGCATGAACGAGTTTGGAACCTTCTGCTGGTTCATTTTTAATTTTCGCCTCTGAGCATGGCACAAGGCCAGAAAAGCACTCAGAGGAGCTTCCCTCAAATGCCCTTGCAAACCTTGCAATATGACGACCCACTGTCCGTCAGATGACACTACAGGGAGGTGGGGCCAGCCAGACTGGCAGGATGCAACAGCTTGATCATTCAGGCCCAACTGCCAGGGACCACTGTGTAAAGGGAAGCTATGGTTTAGGGGCTGGGAGCTTCTCCAGGGGTGACAGGAAAGGGAAGTGTGAAGGGAATATGCTTCTACGACCCTTCCTCTGCTGTGCTATCAAAGGCATCTTCCTTCCTGAGTTTGAACTGACAAGCACTGAAAATGCTTGGAAGAGGAGAGAGGGAGTCATTTCCAGAGGAGACATTATGTAGAAGTTCATAGGACCATTTATTAGGTCTTACGGAGTATTTACTTTTAAAAGCTCTGCCAGGGGAAGGAAATCTGAAGCTTCATGCTCTGGAAGTGGATTTGGGGGAAAGGCCACTGGACCTGAACAACAGGTATGCTCCCACCTCTTGGCTGCATACCCCAAAGGCAATTAGGAGATTTTAATCCTCTCTGTTGGCTAGGTCTGATGGGCTAGCTCCCAGTAAGGTCTCTATCTGTGCTCACCTCGGCACACGTACTTAGCTCTGTGACGGCTGATTCCAAGCCCCAGTCTGCTTTTCCTATTTCAAAATGGCAGATTCCTAAAGTGTTGTGGAATAGTATCATCCAAATGGTGCTATTTTAATGATGGCCAGAGTGGGCAGTTCTGAATAACCATGACCCCAAACCTACTAGGGTAGCAGATCCTATTGCCACTGTGCTTTGCCAGTCGTGAAATACTTTGGGAGATGGAAAGAAGTAGTGAGAGAAAAAAACAAAACAAAACCCTGAAAATTTGCTGGGTGATGGAAGGGAGTACAGAGGTGGAGATACTGGACAGGCAACAGGCCCCCAAACTCAGAGACACAAAAAAGTGAACACCCTCAAAGCACAGAATATGTTTAGCTTTTTACCTGAATGATTCTACCATTCTGAGTCCCCCAGTCCATTCTGCTCAAGGGACCAGTGTTTTGAAGATTTTACTTCCCTTTGTTCAAAATGAAGGAAACACATTCTGTTAATGACCAAGCTTCTCCTATGAGTAGTGAGGCATATTGGAAGGTGGCTGTAGTTTGCTGTGGTTTAGGTCTTCATGGGGCAACGAGTAACTGAACCACTCTGGTTAGATCCAAGCCATATCTCATGTCCTAGAAAGTTAACGTCTCCCAAAGCACCCAGAATAATAACCTGAGTTATAATAATAACCTGAGTGTCAGAAAAATGGGATCTGAATTATAACCTTATTCCCAGGGTGAGGATAAAAGAGTATATGGGAAAGCTACCTTTCCCACCTTCCAGTGCAAAGCCAGACAGAAAACCAGGAAGAGTAGGCCAGACTCTGCGGCTGGGAGAGGCATGGAACCTTAGGTTTGGGGGCACCACATGTTTGGAGGAAAAGAGTGCTGAGTTGAGGACAAGAAGTCCTGAATTCTGGATGGGCTCTCATCCAATGGAGTGACTGTGCAGTCAACTCTCTGTGCCTTAGTTTTCTTTCTCTGTAAGACGGTTTGGGCCATTTCTCCTCTCATTCTCACAAGATGATAGAATGCAATGATAGACTGGAAAGTACCTGGAGAAGAATAAACTAATATATACATCTGTATATATAAATAACATGGGTTTTCTTTTTTAAAAGTGAGACTCAGTGTTACAAATTATTTAAGCCTCTCTGCTGGACCCATCCTTCAGGAAAAAAAACAGCTATGAGAAAAAGATGGACAAGAAAATACTGTTAAGGCTCCAAGGGCTTATGATGCTTTATAATTGGGCTCTACATTTTGGTTGTCTGCAAGCAGAAACTAAATTTGAGAGAGACACAGGCTTAGGATCTACATAGCAGAGAGATTCTGCAGGGGATCTTTATTAATTAATTCTTTTTAAAAAAATTTAAATAGCTTCTTTTCTCTAAAGAAGTGCAAAGAATTAAGTCTAGACATCCTCAAACCAGAGGAACTAGATCAACTCTGAGAAAGAGGTGCTGCCTATTCCCATGAATGCTAAGGGTCCATGATGCATGGAGATCGGAGATCAGAGCACACAGAGGGCAAGGAGGCAGCCATGATAATTTAAAGAGAAACCACTTCACATCTCCTTCCTTTATTCTGTTACACTCATCTCTCTCACGACTCTAGTCTTAGCAACTAGGTGTTAGTGCTCATGGCCAATCGTCCAATCCCACAAATAAATGCTGCCTGATGCTACCTGATAAAAATGAGGGAAGAAAAGGCCAGTACGTGTCTCAGCACTATTCCCTCTGATATTATCTTATACCAAAGCACAGAGAATGCTCCATGACTCAGAGAACAATCCAAACAGGGGCCCATCCAGGAGGCACTCTTTCCCCAAATTCGAGGCATCACGGATTCATTCAGAAATTGGAGGAAGGATTCAGAAAGATGTGGAAAATGCCATGCCGGTTCATGCACATGTCCCTCCCAGCTTCGGTCTCTTAGGCTGGAATCACAGGAGGGCAGAGGCTAGCCACCCCCACTGTCCCTGACCGGCTTTGGATAAACAGGAATAGATCGGTCATCATCCGTGATTTTACCTGGAGTCTTCACGAACCGCTTCTTCTGGCCTGTCAAAAAGCAAGTGCAGGTTTGGATGGCAGGGAACAAAGTTGACGAGGAGGCTGAACACTGCATGAAGAGAGGACCAAGCCAATGAGAGAGCAACGGCAGCAACAGAAAACCAAACAAACCCTGCAACAGACCTGATGGGGGATGAGTCGCTGGACGTGGATGAGGTGGGCATAGGGCTGGATGGCGCCGAGAACATGGGCCAAGATGGCGAGAGGGGTGAAGTTGGGCTTGGATTCGGGGGGCTGCAAGACAGAACAATCAGAAAACTCATCAGCACAGAGGGAAACCACAATGGGGGCACGAGGTTCATGGGAGGCCAAATGATGGGGAGCTGGAGCAGACGAGGAGCACTGAAACCCAGGCTGTGTCGTCAGTGCCAAGTCACATTTCTCCAGACCAGACCTCAGGGTATTCCAGGTAGTGACTCTTCTGCAATTCCTTGGAGTATTAAGGAGTCTCTCTGCCCTGCAGAACAGCTGCTTTCTAGGTCACAGGAGCTTCTTCGATGGTGTGCACTGTGTCCTTGCTCACTGGTGGAAGATGCCCTGGGCCCATGTATGTGAACTCCCACTTGTACCCTAGCACCAGCCCATGTGGGGCAGGGCCGGCTTCTAAGAAGCCTTCGGGTTCCACTGCTGTGTGAGTGTTTTTGAAGTTGGGTCTCAGCAAAAATGACCATTTTTCTGGGCCACATGGGCCATTCAGCCAGAAAACAATTTCCTGTTTACATTTGTAACTAAATGGGCTGTGTGCCGTTGGAGACTCAGAGAAGCAGGGCATCAGAAATACGATAGTGGATGGAGGACGGGTCTGGACACACACCTCTCAGGAGAGGGCACGCAATTCCCGGCAGCATTGCAGTTCCTCTGAGCTTTGCTTTCCAGGCCTGTCCTTTCTCTTTTCATGGATTTTGGGCATTGTGATGCTCTAAGAAAAAGCCCCACAGGGAAGGCAATGAGAAAATGAGGAACTAAAGCCTTAAATCTGTCATTTTGTTCTTTGATGGGTAGCAGATCAAAAGTTTGCAGAGGAAAGGCTAAAATTACTCACTAAAATACAGCTTCTGACTTGTAACTGGTCACGCTAGCCCTTTGACTTATTTCTAAAAATTACACAAACAAACATCTTAGCAACTCCATAAAATCACATTAAATCACAGATAGCATGAAGACCAATGACTGAGAAAACAGTGTGGAAACTGCCCAGCCATAACACCACCTGCAGTCAGTCCTGAGCCTCAGCCGACTGCTGGAATGTGTGATCCAAGCACTTTATCGAGGGGAAAATGATAGCAATCCAATTCCAGTGCAACAGACTTTCTAAACATAGCGGGATTTAGCAAGAATGCATAAATGTCCTACTTAATGGGCCATTCTCAATTCAGACATGAGACCTAATAATGGTCCTAATTACCTGCAGTTGTAACATACATTCTCATGGAAATATACAGCAAAAACCCATCACATGAGTTCACCAGAAACCCACAGACTAAATGCATGAAACACTTATTTAATGCCATTATGTGCATTATATTTCTAGAACATAAATTCTATAAGGGCAGGGATTTTTATCCATTTTGTTTGCTGATCTATCTCCAATGCCTAAAATAGTGCCTGTAAGTATTCAAGAAATAATTACTGAGTAAATTAATAAATCTCGTTTAACTTTCCCAACAAGCCAAGACACACAGTACAGTTCCTATTTCACAGATGTGGAAACTTGGGGCCAATTTGAGGCTTGCCTGCAAGTGACAGGGCCGAGGTTCAGACCCCGTTCCCCTGGCTTTCAGCCCTGGGCTCCGGCCACCACAGTGTCCTATCTCTAGGGTAGCAGGACTGGCTCTGTTCCTTTATGCTGTGCCAAGCTTCTTTATAGACCCGGCCATAGCACTAGAAGCCTTCTCAACCATTGATTTACGAGTTTCCTTTAGATGCCTGCCACATTTGCAAAGGAAAATGGGAATGTAGCAACAGGCAGACTCAATACGTTGTAAATTCCCCAATCCTGCCCCCAGTCTTCTCTGATAGATTCACATAGCAAATGGAATTCATATAATATAAGAGATTAAATTAGAAGAGGCTGGCTTTTTTCTCAAATAATCCAGCAAAGACAAGCTACTGAGCACATAGTATGTTCAAACACAATAAATGAAATACAATTTAGCATTTGGCAAGGTCCCTAACCTCAAGAGTTCCCAATCTGTTCAACAAGATTGGACAGACCAAAAAACAACTATAACATAAGACAGTAAGATTTGGCAGCTGAGGAATAAGTTACTCTCTTATTAGTTGAATACCTGCTCCCACTTGACTCTGTCTCGAGTCCTGGGAGAAAGTGCTGCCTCATTTTAACTGTGCAGTCCTCATTTTCTTCTGTGCTGCAGCTGGTGAGCAAGACCTTGCTTTCTCAGGCCTCTCCCCACAACCCTCTCCTCCCGATAATGACCTAGCAGGCAAGGCCTGGCCATGACTTCCCAACTGCTACCCAGCCCAGGAACCCGAGCTCTGACCAGGGACAATTTGCAAGTTCAAGAGAGCAAGCAGCCCAGGCCAAGAGGCCTGAACTCATCTGTTCCTCTGGTCAGTGGTCAGCACAGGACAATTAAAAAGTCCTTAGGACTTTCTGTTTGTTTGTTTTCTTTTTTTCTTTTTAGTGGCTTTTATAAGTACAAAACACCTCCAGCTTCCTATCTCATTTGTACAAGAATTATGCCTTTGGCTAAAGGCATAGTTGGAGACATCCTCTATGAACACAATGTGGGTTCTGAATGTTTTTTCACATCCTTGCATATCAAAGTGGTTCTTGGCCAGTAGTACGTGGCTGAAATTATCTGGGGGTACAGTTGGAATTCCAGGATATTTGAAACCATTATAAGAACTTACTCTTCAATCTCCATGTCAATTATTGTAGTACTGACTGTCATTTTTAACGACTAATACAATTTCATTTGTTTGCTTGTGTTTTACTCATAGCAGGGACATTTATTTGCTATAAAATGACCAGAATTTAAAATTTATGACTATATTTTAGTGTAACAATAAAACGCACACTTCACAGTACTCTGATTTTTTAAACTGATGGAATTATGCTTTTTCTTTATTTGTGCTCAGAATCATGACAATAAAACTCATGATCAGCAATACTATAGAACGTTTTTACTTATTTAATGATCGATGTCTATAGCAAAAGAGTGACAATAATATATAACTATTCCTCCAAGAAGCAAGGAGTACATTTTATTTTAGTTGTGATGCAATTCAGAGAACACACAGGTGGGAAATAAGATCACACGGATGATGCTAATGGCCCAAGACTGTATAGTCTTTCATTCCCCTTCACTTCCAAAGTGTCTGGCTATAGCTTACTGAAAAATGACAACAGCAGACAAAAAAAAAAAAAAAAAAAAAAAAAAAAATCTCACCCCTAAGAAATCTAAAACAAAACACACAAACAATAAAGGTCAGTTTGCTACTGGCTCTGAAGCTTCTATCAAATTCTCACTTTTCCTACGGAGGCCAAAGATAACAAATGACTGAGGTTATGATAGGAGAAAATAATTTTGTAACTACAGTCTTAGCAGATGACCCCCTAAGGTCTCTCTACCATCCTCAGAGTAAGGCTGTGAGTATCTGAGCTGAATGCCCCAGCACACTTTTCACTCCTGGGATTCTGCCGGTGCCCCATCACCCTCCCCACCCCCTTTAAGGTCCAACTACAACAATAACAAGAGCTTAAACTTCAGCACTAAACGAACATTTGCTGTTTTAGTTTGGAATTAACTGGAAGGCTTATAATAGTTTAGTCTGCTGCTCCACAGTGTCCTCAAAAGGAGTCATACAGTCCCAGTCAGTCCTGTTGACATTCATTCACTGGACAGTGAAGAAAGAATGGTTTAGGAAGATAAGGCTCAAAGGCCTGGCAGCCTGTTGGGTTGTGGCCAATAGTTCAAGTACAGTGTGTGGCATTATCATCAGCTTGACACCCTTCTGTGGTGACTCACATGAATGATGGAACGTCTGGTATACCAGCCAGGGCATGCCTGCCTTACTATGGACAGTGCTGTCCCAGCAGGCTCCCAATCTCACCATGGATGTGGCAGACTCAGGCTAGTTTCCACTCTATGGCTATGAAAACCTGGTGCAAGATGAGCAGTAAGCTGCCCATTAAGAAGAAAGCTAATCTTTTAAGATTCTGATACTCAAAATTATAGATGGCCTTGTAGAAAATTGGAAAATACCGAAAAGCAAGAAAGAGCAATACGATCATAATTTATAACCACTGATAATCACTACGAATATCTTGGCATATCTTCTCATTTTGGGAGGAATAAAACTACATACATAGTAGCCTGTTTTTTTTTTTTCCCACTTATTAAAGCATTTTCAAATGTCATTAAATAGCCTTTGCTATCACATTCTTAAAATGGCTAGGGGGTATTTTATCATATGGTATATACCCTGATTTATGCAACCTTTCTCTTATTGTGTACATTCAGATTATTATGCCCCTCTAGCTATTATAAAGAGTATTGCAACTCGCATCCTTGTGGAGGATCACTGAATGTATTTGTTTCCTTAGCATAAATTCCTGGAAGTTAAATTAGTGGGTCAAAGGCTAGGAGTCTTTTTTAAGTATTGATACAACCTAGCAAATAGCTTTGCAGAAAGGTTCTGCTGAACTGTATTCCCACCAACAATGCATGGGGGCTGTCCCTTCCCTCTCACTGTCACCCTAGCAGCAGGAGGCATCATTAAAAAGATTAGACATTTTTTTCTTTTTTTTTTTTTTGTTGAAAAAGGTTACCTTGGGCTCTACTCTTTCCTAGCATTTCCAGTGATGTAAAAATGAATACAATTCCCTTCTCTTATTCTGTTTCCATCTGGAAGCAATGTTTAATTTTCCAAAGGGCATTCTGTCAAGAAGGCAGCGTAGGGAAGGACACAAGCAGGTAGACAGAGAAGACAGACAATGTAAACCTGGAGGGTTGGAGCTCTGGTCAAATGGTGTGGCTAATCCAAGGGAAATGGGAGTGGCCTATTCCAGGACTCTTAAAGATAGGACTAACTAGGAGGGATGAGGTACAGAAGTGTCCGGACAGTCTTCTGCCAGGTGTGTACTATGGAGAAGTAAAAAAACTGGCATTTGCTCCTCTCTGCCGGGCACTGGACTGTGATCTACAGCCTAGGTTCCCAGTCATGTATGTCGGGCCTGGGCAAGTCCTGTGAGATCACTAGCCCAGGGCTGACCTTAATGCACCATCAGTCTTCTCTTCCCAATTAGGTACGGAATAGGAGGGTTCTATTAAATCCAAGGGGGGATGCCTGTCTTTCGCCCCACCCCCTGCCCTTTCCACCTATAATGAGAGATCAGAGAAAATTCCATGAAAACCAATAATGTCCTATTTAACCTAATCCCAAATCAGTGAATTCTTCTTCCTTGGAAAATATCCCTTTATGTCTTGATTTAAGGCACCATAAAAAAAGAAGAGAGATCAAACCTCAGCCCAGGAGAGAGGGCCAAAAAGGAATACTGATAAACTGGATGGTGGTGAATCAGGGCAAATGACACAACAAATGATTTTAATTTGTTAAACAACTGACCACATATTCTTTACATGTGTCTGCTAAAGCTGTGACAACACAGAAATCCTATATATGTCCCAACCTCATGAATTTTCAGTATGTGCTTCACAACCTAACGAGGAAAAACACACATGCCCCCAAGCTATATCATTCTGTATTCTTTTGACTTTTACCAGTACGCATAGTATTTACAGATCCTTCCCCTCATCTAATATATTATCTACTGTATCTTAATGTGCATTTTTATCCTAATATATTATCTATTTTAATGTGCATTTTTATCCTGACAATGACAGTCCTGATTCTTATTTTAATGAGACAAAATGGCAAAATCCCCTTAAGGCCTTAGAAATTATAGGCAATCACTTTTAAGACAGTTTTTAAATACTTTGCTCTTAAAATAGTTCAACTTATCTAGAGTGTAGTAGTTCCCTTTCCTGGCATTCACAAAAATTTCTGGAGCATAAATTTCAAATAAATTTTAAACTCAGATGGAATGTGCTGGGAATGGCAAATAATTCCATGATTTAAACAAAATTTAAAATCTTAGAATAGAGCATCTGTCATTCTTAAGGTTCTCCAAGTCAATAATTTGAAACTTTTCATGTATAATAATGCAGACATGGGAGGCAGAAGGGAAAACTCTGGATTGGAAGTAAAGATGACTGGACAACAGTTCCAGTTCAGTTGCTCAATGTGCAGGGGAAAACCCTCACGGGAAAGGACCAGCGAGGGTCAGAGGGCCAAATGCCTCCACTGTGCTTCATGGTGCGCAATACCGAACGAGCAGAGTACTCTTCTGTTAAACCTGAGGATAGCCCCTCAGGCTTTTTCGATGCCACACTCCAGGTACATGAGAGTTGGTTCTTACATATTTACTCTCTTTCAACGGAAAAAATTTCACAATTTATAAAGTTATTTGTAAAGAAAGGCCGAATCAATATTTGAATCAATCAAAAAAGGCAGAATCAATATTCGTGATGCTTTCACGTGATGCATTTTGGGTCACTACAGAGAATGCATATGGTCACACCTGCTGTTTCAAAGATTTGAACAGTTGCTGAGAAATCGCCAAACTTCCTTACTATCTTGAATTGAGTGCAGTACAATTGTCATTCTCTCTATAATGAAGACATCGCAAAAGCGAATGCAGTCACTGTAATATAAAAAGAGAAGGAAAGCAATAGTGCTGCCAGGTTCACTCTTACTACTGCCCTGAGGCATAAATTAAAGCCATCATTCTAATGCTAGGGATGTTTAAACATTATTCTTAAAATACATCTGCAAGGAGGAAACTCTAACTACACCTCAGGGGATTGAGAACAGGGAACTGGGTGCACAGGCATGGATTTAACATTCACTTTTTAATTTCATCTATACTGTTTTAATGTTTTTATCATTAGGCTTTATTATTTTGTAATAGTGGAAAGCACTCTTCTATAAATGACGCTAGGATAACTAGATATCTGTACGGTAAAAGTAACACTTGATCTGTCCTTCATATTAGACCTAACATATGATTTCCAGGTGGATTACAGATCCAAATGCCAAAGGCAAACAATAAAGGTTTTCGAAGAGAATAACTCCGGGAACTTGAGGTTGGAACATATCCAACAGAGCCTATAAAGAGTAACCATAAGGATAATACAGATGTACTCAACTACATTAAAATTAAGAACTTATATTTATCAAAAGACAACATTAAAAGAGAGTAAAAAGGCAGCCTACAACATATAAATAAAAAAAGGGCTCGTAACCAGACTCAACAAAGAACTCCTACTGATCAGTAAGAAACAGACAGACAACCAAGGGGCAGATGGACAAGCAACTTGAACAGGGACTTAAGAAGAGAAAATGCATCCAGACGCCTGGGTGGCTGAGTTGGTTAAGCACCTGTCTTTGGCTCAGGTCATGATCCCAGGGTTCTGGGATCAAGTCCCAACCACATCAGGCTCTTTGCTCAGCGGGGAGCCTGCTTCTCCCTCTGCCTGCCGCTCCCCCTGCTTCTGTGTACACTCGTGTGCTCTCTCTCTCTCGTTCTGTCTCTCTCTCTCTGACAAATAAATAAAATCTTTAAAAGAGAGAGAGAGAAAATGCAAAAAAAAAAAAAAAAGTGCTTAACCTTGCTGTAATACAAGAAATGTAGATTAAAACCATAATGAGATAGTTTTGCACACATACCAGAGTGACTAAACAGCTAACATCAAAATGCGGAAAACACCAAGTGTTTACAACGTGTGGCGTGTCAGCGCTCTACTACTTTGCTGGAGGAGGGAAGGAGATGGCCACACCCACTCTGGACAGTTAGGCTTCGTCTGGTGAAGCTGAAGAGATCCTCCTCTATGATCCAGCAATTCCATTCCCAGACATACACCCTCCAGCATGGCATGTACGTGTGCCTCAGAAGAGATGCATAAGAATGTGCACAGCAAATTATTTGTAAAAGCAAAGACAGGAAACCCAGAAGTTCAGCAAAAGAAGAATGGAGAACTACTTTTAGTATATTAATACAATAGTATACTCTAACATTATGAAAATAAACTAATGACTGATTTTAACAAATGAATGAAGGGCTGTGAAAACCACTGAACAAAGGAAGCCAGACGTAATAAAACAAAATACTGTGTTCTAGGGATGCATACAGGTGATCCTTATTATTTGCAGATGCTGTGTTTGTGAATTCATTTACTGGCTACAGTGTATTTGTAACCTCAGAATCAATATTCGTGATGCTTTCACAGTCACTTGTGGACACGCATACAGCAAGGGAACACCTGAGTCACACTAAAGCACCCAGTGTGCACAATGCCACCAGAGGTGGAACAAAGGGATGCTCTGGCCTTCTTGTTTCGGTTCTCAAGAGCTTCTAAGTACAAGAAGGCTGGGATGTGCCTTATGAAGGAAACATGTGTTTAAGTAAGATTTGTTCAGGCATGACTTACAGTGTTGTTGGCCATGCCTTCAATGGTAATGAATCAACAATATTAGATACAGTATACAGATCAGTTGACAAAAATGTGGTAAAGCCAGAGGCTCACAGGAGCCTAACCCTGTACTTCCCCTAGGAGCAGTAGTTTAGTATTTGCTCATTCAGTATTTGAATTGACTCTACTGAACATGACAATGATCTGTATTTAAGAGACAAAAATGCAAATAAAAATGGAAGCGATTACTGTAAACATCTGATTAGTGATTCCTTTTGTTGGGGGAAGAGGACTAAGAGAGAGAAGGAGAAAGCAAGAGATACAGACACTTCTGGGGTCTTGGCAGGGTTGTACTTCTTAACCTGGGTGTAATCAGGTGGGTGTTTGCTAAATGATAACTTGTTAAACTGTACATTCATGTTTCATGCCCTTTTGTGTAATAAAAAGCATGTGCAAAACGACCTTAAAACATACCAATAGACAGTACGTAGATCAACATATTAATGGCATTCTCTGGATGATGACACTAAAAGTAATTTTTTATTTTTTATGCTTTAAACTAATTTCCACGTTTCCTATAGTTAATCTGTTAGGTTTATAATAAAAAATAAATGTCACTAGTAAGAACAATCTCCCTAATCATACGAGTGGCTACTTTTATTCTCTGGAGGAGGGATGTTTAATAGAGGCAAAGTGAGAGTTCCATTTTTCTTGCACCAATCTGTGGTTTGGGTTGCATAATACAGTTGGCAGCTCCCAACTGTTCATGCTGTTTCTCTTCTCTTTTCAGTCAGATACAATCGACAAGTATTTACTGAGTACCTTCCATATACAAGAACTAATTTTCCCATCCTGCTCTCCTCACTGAGAAATGATGTTGGCTCCTCAAGAGACATTTTTATTTGGGTAAAGTTATTACAATAAATCAACGGTGTCTTCCTTTCTCCCAAGTATGGGGAAGTCAAATAGGACCGTCTCAATGTCACATTTGAGTAAGCTGGACAACATGTTATAACAACACGGGCTGAAAGTCACTGGCCATCTGGCATACTTTTCTATAAGGTCTGCTTGCAGGGAATATTTCCTGTTTGGACAAGGGGGAGGAAAAGGAGGGAGAAGGATTTACTAAGAATCTCAGTGCCCACTGCTGAAAACAAAGCGGTATCTAAAATTAGCAGTGGTGGCCCAGGACACTTCAGCTTAACAGTAAACCCCGGGGAAAGGAGATTCCCTGAATAAAAAGGCTGAAATATTTCACTATGTTCAGAACTCTCAGCAATAGAAAAGGCACTTCTGCTAAGGGGAATATTCAGGACGATTAAGTTAAATTTCTGCAAGCCTACAAATCTTGGTCCGGATACCGCAAGAGGCATGAGGCAGAGAGATAAGCAGAGATGAACTTTGGTGAAAAGGCCAACAGTCTCTGACTCTCTTTTTCTCCTCCCAAGCAAATAGCTGACTTCCGTCTAATTCTAGTGTTTATTCAATAGTCTAAACATGTGGAAAATTATTTCTGACTTGATTTCAACCCACTCAAACATCTTCTCTACTCCATTTATTACCTTCTATGCCTGGTCTTGCTCCTTTAGTGTGACCATGCACAAAACCTGCATTTTCCCCTGGACCACACTCTTGTTTCTACAAAGGCTGGCTCAGGCTGCACAACGAAGGAATGCAATCTCACTAGGCTTCATGGTGATTTTTGCCCCTTGTTCATTTGGGTCTGAGTTGCTTATTGACTTGACTGGAAAAAACTTTAAATGATTTTCCAGCAAAGTCACCCTTTCCAGTGGAAAAAAAGAGTTTTAACATCTGTGCATAAAAACAAACTGAAGGAAAATGATTTCTATATTCTGCTCTAGTTCTTATGCTCTAAAACCAAAACCTCACTGAGAAGTCAGTGAAAACAGATACAGCAAAAACACCATTAATTCTAATCTTACTAATATATATATATATATATATACACACACACATATAGTATTTTCAAATATGAGGCAGATACAAATTACTCTGGACAATCCTTGGCAAATTTACAATGTAAGCAAGATGTTCAGCATAGATACTTAAGAGGACCTTTTGCAAATCTAATCCTGTCTATTCTCTGCTTAGGACACTTCAGTGTTTCCCTTTTCCTCTGAGGATGAAGATCAAGGCCATCTCACCTAGACTACTCAAAGACTCCCTAGCCTGGTCTCTTTACCTTTTTACCACTCCAATCCATCCTACCACATGCTGTAACTACAGGAACCTCTTAAACGCACAGCTCAAATTTTGAATGAACAGTAATTTCCTTCTCATAAACTTCCGACTACCTACTGCACAAAGAATAAGGGAGAGTGAAAGATGTAGTTACATTGTTTATTCCTGGCCACTAGTTTTCCCACTGCCCTTGTTCTGCTCCACCACAAGTGATACAGGTGGAGCGAGTGTCCCATGGATTTCATTACAGGGGCAGGCATGTGATCCAGGCTGGCTAGTTGGAAGGCCCCCTTTCTCTGGCCACAGCGACTGGGTCAAGGATGGACACGCAACTGACCACAGTGTTCTAACATACGAATGCTCTTCTGGAAGCAAAAGCTATTGGCTTAGTGTGACCAGAGTTCTTTTTCCCCATTACATGGCAAGCATCTGTCTGCAAATGAAGTTTGAAAAAAAAAAAGGGAGGGAAGAAGAGCCAAGTAAAATAATAATTTGGGTTCCTGGGTCCAATTATGCTCGAGGTTAGATCCACCCTGAGATTTCCCAAAATTGTAAGTTATAACTTCCACTTTTTCCTTAGACCAGTTGGGTTTCTGTCATTTGAAGGTCTTTCATAATACAGCCCCAATTGCTCTTCTTAATCCACCTTACTCGCTTTCATGCCCTCGGGGATTTCCAGGTCAGCAAGCTTTTTCTTAAAGGGTCATATAGTAAATATTGTAGACTCCCTGGACCGAGAGGCAAAATTGAGGGATTTAGGTGGTTACTTACATAACCATTTAAAATATAACAGTTAAAAACCATTCGTATCTCATGACCCACAAAACAAAAACGAAAATAAAACCAAAAACAACAGATAGCTGGCTGGATATGGCCCATGGGCCTTAGTTTTCCAACCCACGTTCTAGCCAAGCAGGTTTATTTGTGTCCTGGGGGTGCTTTCAGCTTTCTATCACCATGTTCTTTGCTGGTGCTGTTTTCCCACCTGGAATGTCTCTTCCCTTGCCCCTAATTAATGCCCATTCACCAGTCAAAGCCCATTTTCAGCGTGAACTCCGAAACGAGGCTTCTCTGGTTATCACAGGAAGTTCTGTACTTCTCTGAATCCTCAAGCACTAGCCTTTCCCTTCTGGTCTTGACTCTACCTTGTACATCTCTTGTACACACTGAACGCTTCCTAAGTTTCTTCGGAATTGACAATACATAAAGGTTTCATTAAAAAAAGGAAAAAAAAAAGACCCCACAGGATCAAAGTCATTAGGGAAAGGAAAGGAAATAGGGTTCTACCAGAAGCCAAGCATAAGGTCCTGGTAGGCAGGGCAGCCAGACCTTCCTGAGTCAGAATGATCTGATATCATAAAATGTAAGCAACTCTCAGTCTAGTGCTGTCATGACGGCTCCGCATCCAGCCCCCTTTGCTCGCCTGGAACGGCAGTGCCTGGCAGTGCCTGACAGGTACGACAGAAGGGGTGTTTCAAACCTTCCGCTTCTGGCGGGGAGGGAGACAGGCACACTGGCCTGTACTCTGGTGGACTCCTGTTTCCATATTCAATTTCGGTCACTCGTTGGCATTGTTCTTCCTCCTGACTACTGGGGAGTGCTGCCGAACCCCAGTCATTTGCCCCAGCCTCTCAGCTTTGGCTGTATCTGTGTATCATGTGTACATTTAATACATAATATCCTAATATTTTTCTTTAAATCGATCCTTGTAATAAAGCAGAAACATCTGCTTATTCCCTTCTAAATGATAAAACCTCATTATTATTAAAATGAAGATAAAGGTCATCCTGGCACTATTTAAAATGTTCAGGTACCTCAGTGCCATAAGACTCAAATTTTAGAAATTTCTATTCTTGGTTATCTCTTTTTTCCTCTAGTAAAAGTATAGCATTTATTTTTCCAAGACCTATTTAGTTATTCTAAAGAATGAAATTAATTAATAAAAAGCTTTTATGTCTATTCCAGGCAAGGATTTGATGGTTATTTAACATTTTTGCCTCTTAATTCTGGTTTCACTTGTCAATACTATCATCATCATGTCAACATTTACTCATTGTGTTTACTATTCTTGGGAGAAGAGGATATTAAAAAATAATTTTATTGAGGTGCAATTTACATACTATAAAGGTCACCCATTTGAAGTGTGCACCACTGATAAGAGTTGTGTAGCCATCACCCATAATCCAGTTTTATGATGTTTCTATCGGCTCCCAAAGGTCCCTCCGGCCACTTGCAATGAAGCTCTGTTCATGTGACCAGCCAGAGGCAACCACTGATCTACTTTTCGTCTCTAGAGATTTGCCTTTTCTGGACATTTCATAAAAATGGAATCATGCAATGTGTCATCGTTTGCGTTTGGCTTATTTCCCTGTTTTCACATGTTTATAGTGGGCCAAGAGCTTTCAAAGGGAAGGTGAAAATGATGATGGTAATAAGTGGTGAGTTCTAATTTTTATTAAATACTATTTATCAGTCATTCTGTCAATCTTTTCGGAGGCATCTTCTCAACTTTTCCAAACAACCTCAGGGATAGATACTATTATTCTCATTTTTCAGGTGAGAAAACAGAAGATCATTAAGTTTAAGCATCTTTGCTGCCTAAGGCCAAGTGGTTAGTGGACGACGAGGAGCTGGGATCTGAAACTGGCCCTAACTCTTAGCCACTAAACCATCTGCCCTCTCTTTAAAAAAAAAAATCTTAAAATCAAACAAACTGAGATTTCTCATTTAAAAATATGAGTGTTCAACTCACAGGAGAAGGCAATGTATAGTTTAAAGTGCCAGGAAAAAAAACCCGTGAGGGCACCTAGAAAGAAAGGTTCATTATGGTGAAGCTTCTTAGCACATCCAGCCTCCATGGGGCACAGAATCTCCCTCATGCATGCCAGACACGCCACACCTGCTGCTCAGGTAAGCTGGAAGTGCCCTGCTCCCTGCAGCATTGTTCATCATATGTGCTCCTGCCCTCAATCTACTAAGCCTTTTCGCTTTATTTAGAAAGCATGTGTTGGAAGACATGAAAAATAATATATTTAAGGCTGTTTATGAGCAAGTTTCCTCAAAAAGCCTCAGAAGCTGGTCCATTTGTGCCATCTGTTATAAGAGAAACTAGAAACCACCTGTCTGTCTGCTTGAGCTCTGCTCTTATCAAGGAAGTTGTAATTACCTCTTTGGTGAAGGATTTGAATCATTACAGTAAATCCCTTATTCAGCACATATTGTATTAGGAAGGCATTCTGACCCTAAAAACTAGGGCTTTTCTCCTCTCGTCCTGCAGAGACGCAATAAAAGCTCAGCTATTTGGAGCCTAGCAAGTGAACCATGCCTTAGCCTTCCTTGTTACTCAACAATAAATACTAAACAAATATTTAGTGTGCACTTAATACATGGCAGGTGCTGTTGCAAGCCCTGAGAACACAGCAGAAAACCAGTGGAGTGAGGCTTCTACTCTCAAACACGGTGTCCTGCAAGGCAGGCTGTGTGGGGGAAAAAATATCAAAGCTTCTATTTATCTGATCCTTGTAAGATTTGTATTTTGCATATATCTTCTAGTGTATGTAATACAATATTTAGTAGAGTAGGTATGCAATTTATAAATAAGTAAATAAAAATAACAAATACATATTGGAGATACATGCCCCCGATATTTTTTCCTGAGTATATTTTGATCAGTTTAGTGACCAAAATAGTTCCTGCGAGAGTGTTACCTGTGTGCGTAATAGACAATAAACAAGTAAACAATCAAAGAAGACATTTTAGCTGGTATGAAGAGCTATGAAGAAAACAAAAATCAGGACAGGGTGAAAGTGAGCTCCCGAGTAGGAGGGGGTGGGTGGGCGTGAGTCGGATTCTGTATGGACAGGCCACAGCTCTCAGGACTCACGTCTGAGCAGAGGCCTCCTCAGAGCAGAGCATTCAGGCCTCATTCTCTTCAACGCCCGGGCTTCTTTTTATTTTAACCATCTGAGATTCAAACAAAAACCAAGCCCCATTTCTTCCTAAGTGCCCTGACAGTCTCTCTGCCTGATTGTAAGGCTTTTCCTAGGACACTATGTAAACTTAATGGAAAGGGTCCTATTTTGAAAGAGAGGACTATCGAAAGAAGATCAGTAATAAATGTTGGCTGGGACTGTAGCGGTTCCCGGTAGTGGCTGGTAAAAGCAAAACATACTTTTTCTACAAGAAATTGTTTCCTGGTACTGCTAGAAAGTCATTCTGTTTGGGGAAACAAATGTTCCCCCCTTTTTTTTCCCCCCAAATGTTCCCCTTTTCAACGAAGTCTCCATGTGCCCTAAAAAAGAGTATGTGGTTTGTTCCTTTTTGGAAGAAAGGAATTATATAACTCCCAAACAAACCAGCAGCCTGGACACTTCCCTTCCTCTGTGTGAGCTGCCATGTCTCTCGGTTGCTATAGGACCAAACACATGATGAGATACTCCAGTTCTCTTATCTCCTTCTTTCAGGTCCCTCTGACTTTCAACCATCTGAGATGTAACATTTCTGGAGATGTAACCATTTTTTGTCAGTATATTTATATTAATTCACTTACACGCCCATTCAGTTCCCTTTGGAAATGACCGTTTATGCTTTCAAATACACCCACCTGACATGGGAAGGCAAGCCTTCCACGATGCCCGCACCACATGCCTGTCAATTCTTCCTTCCTATGGTCACCCAGGGTTTTAGAGATAAAACGACACTTTGCATAAACTTAAATTTTCTGTCATTCTCCCAGAGAACTATGGAAAGGAGGATCCTCTCAAGGAAACTGAAGGAAGAACACTGCAAATCACAATTTAGCATATTATAAAATGAAAAGAAATATAATGTATTTTCCAAAATGAAAAGCCCTCACAGCATCAAGTCAATGAATGAGTCGGGCTGGGTTGGTCATAAAAAATCATGCTGTTCCAATTCCCCCAACCTTAGCCCTGTGATTCTGGTAAGCAAGCAGAGCCACTGATTCTTGGTTTCTACAGTGTTCCATGTCAGTGTTGGAAATTACTGGGAAATGTGACTTATTTGCATGGATTTTATTATATTTGGCCCCACAACTGTATACCCTCATCTACTGAATTAACAAACTCTCAGTGTCTATCTGTGATCTGATCCCAAGAACTGAAGGGTTCTGAGAAGAGAGGGATTGGTAATCTGGAGTAGTTTGTGAAAATTTCCATGGGGTTATGGTGTTCCCATTTTCCATTTTGGGGTTTAAAATTAGGCAGCTGTGGTCATCTTGTATCTGGGAAAAGAGAATCATTGTCAAGGGCAAAATGAACCCCCACTCTATGCCAAGACGAGGTGTAGCAACAGGACAAAGTCTGGCTTCTAACCTAACAGGTCCCACTCACAGAGTACTTCCAACATGCTAGGCTCTGGGCTGGGCACTTTTTGTCATGGACTCCTCCAGATAATCCTGCGAGGGCTGCCCTGATCTTGCAGAGGGGTAAGCTGAAAGATGGGGAGATTGAGCAATTTTCGGAGGTGGAAAGCAGTAGTGCTGCGGCTGAACCGAGGCAGCCTGTCTCTAGAACTTGGGCTCCTCTGAATGCCTGTGCCCACTGCTTCCCTCCAGCCCTTCCCACCGAGGAGGTTCCTAATGAGGTTCCCCAAAACATTTACTTCACAAGCCTGGCGGACAGAAGGAGTCAGGAAAATGCCTGACACCAAACTGGCCAATGACAGGGGTTGGTATGACATGTCCTAGAACCTGTTGAAACAGGTGAAATCCCAGTTCCAAGAAATCATAAATACACATTCAAGAGAAAATAAAGAAAAATGGTTTGGAAGCTTCTCAGTAATTTCATGAGAACACCTGTCATATTTGCTAAACAGACTTCTAAATGAAAACAATATTCTTAAGAATAGTGAATTAACAGTTAGGTGCAGGTTTTTAGGGTCAGACAGCCCTCCAATACTGGCTCTGCCACTTATCAGCTGTGTGACCTTGGGCAACTTAACTTCCGTGTCCCAGATTTTCTTTCCCTGCTTAAAATGGGGATAATTAAAGAGATTATATATAAATATACCTAGTGTATTAAAGCCTGGTATGCAGTAAGTGTTCACTGAAGGGTAGCTGTTAAGATTAGGGTATGCTTCACTTGTCTTGAGAAAACTGTTCTTCTGTTACAAAATGAAAACTGGACTTACACCATCTATAAACCCCCATGAAATGATCCCGAGAGAAGTGAAAATGAAGAGAAAACGGTACCATTACCTAAGTAACTATAAGGACAGAGAAGAAGTAGTAATATGTCTCAGGTTCTCAAGTGTCCCTCCTAGGATGATTCCCCCTCTTAGCACAGCCCTGTTACCTGTGTCTGGACAGCAAAGCCCCCAGTGGAAAACATACAGAGGCACATTCACAGGCGCTCCGGTCGTGTTACCAGGGGCAGAGAGGTCCGAGGGTGTCAAGTAACTGGTGCCCAAAGCCCAGAATTTCATGTTCAAATGGAGGTGTCAATACTGAGCTCTGGCTCATTTGTGGACCTTAACTAAACCCTCTTTTTTCAGGGAAGGCTACCAGGAGATGTCTGTTTTTCCACTAGCTCTCTCAAAGAAATGCTGGTGGTGTCACTGAAAGCCTTAATGTTGCAGAAAATAGATCTGGACAGATGGGCAAACAGGCATTACCCACCTGCCCACGCTCATTCTGGGGGTGTCAGTGGAGACAGTCTCAATCCCCAGGCACTCCTCTGGAACGCTTCCTGAGAAGCCCACGTGGAAAAGGTGGGTGGACAGACAGAGTTGTAGGGTAATACTTCCTCTTTGGGCTCAGTCTTTCTCCAAGGATGACTCCGTGCTCTGAAAAGCAGCACTGCATAGGTTTCATACAACTGCTGCCAGGGACGGCGTGGCTTATTCTTATAATACTCTGCAATGTGAACTGCTGTCTCTAAGCTGGTCTAGGTGGGCTTGGCGAGATCCTTGGATGTCAGGACTGCATGAATGGCTGAATTTCTTGGGGGTGGTGGGTGGGCCACTGCAGTGGCTTCCTTCCCTTCTTTTCCTTCACAACCATGAGCCTCTCAGTATCTAACTTCCCTTCTCTCTGCATATACTTCTGTCATCAGGGTAAAGGCTGGTTCTGTAAACAGGGTGGCACGTTTAGGAAGCCAGGCCTAGAGAAGACCGGGAAACTTCCTGCGGGAAATGCTAGGTTGAGTGGGAAGAGCAAGGCCTACGGACACACACGGAATGACCATGGAAATCTTAACCACCCACCTCTCTCCCCTCATTTGAAAACCAGGGAAAATGTTACCCCAAAGGGCCTTTGTGAAGATTGCACAAGTGAACCTTCATAAGGGCAGGACACCACATCTGGCACGTAGAAAGGGCTCCCGAAATAAAAGCAAGTATTGATACTTAATGAATTTGATAAACTCACAGACTTAGAGTAAGGAATACATAACCTTAGGGTCTGCACAATCGTATCTGCCTAGCCAAAGCAAAATTAACCAGGAAGGACTCCAAGACTCTGGTTAATTCTAATATTCAAAGCCAGCTTACTTCCTCTCCTCCTCCTCCTCTGCCCAGTTTTGGTTTAAAAGGAAAAAAAGGGGGTGATGCCCCATGATATATCTTTTCAATGCATATTTATATTTTAAAATACAGAAACAAAATCCACTGTTTCTGTTTCTGGCTATAAAAGCAATTCTTCTCAATGTAGACAACGAAGAAACAACAGGCAGAAAACAAAATGAAATAAAAATAACCCCCAATACTCCTACCCTACAGCACCATTGTTAAAATGTTGGTGACTGTTTTAGAACCTTGCTATGTGTATATATGCACCCATATGTATTTTGGTTTGTGTATTAAAATGGCACTGTAATTTAAAGACTTTTTTATTCTGTTTTCAACAAGGGAGTTTATTATGAAAATATTCCCTTGCTGATGGAATGTATTGGCAACACAATTTTTAATAGTTGCACTGTAGTGCATGGCTGTGTGTTAATTACCAAATAATCACTATTCTTTGACATTTAAATTTGTTTTTGCAATTATAAATAATACTGGGATAAAAGTCCATCCACTTTCGCATGTATCTCTCATTATGTCCTTATGGTAAATACTAGAAGTGTAATTGCTCAAAAGATAAGCCCATCTTAAGGCTTATGACCAATATTTCTACAGTACTAAAAAGGTTGTGCTGATGTATAATCTCTTCCACAGCGGGGTAATTTGGTCCCACCCATGTTTCTTTTTCCTCCCCACCTGTCCCCTTCTTTAGTCTCTTAGGTATATGGGTTTTGTTTCTTCTGTCAAATGAGCCAATCAAGAGTACTAAGCCAAAAAAATGGGGCCAAACCAACCTGGTTCGAATCATTCCTCCAAAATAAATGTGAGCTCTCAGAAAGACTGCTTTGAACCACTGCAGTGTTTCAGAATAAGGGGGTTGGTGGGACAAGGGAGGGTAGGTTTGTTCTCACTTAGCCTCTTCTCCTGAAATGAGAATTACTGGCTCCCTATAGGCCATCAATCAGCAAACTGAGTTTGAATGCTGAATTACAGCAAGGGAATGAATGAGCTTATATAGAGTAGAGCCACACAGACTGAGCCCAAATATGCACCCAGATACCCCCATTACATATCTCCAGTTGCGATGCTGGAGACACTGTAGCAGGTAAAATGTCCTTTCTTCATCCTCACAGAATCAAGGTGGAATGATTCTTATTCATTTTTTTTTTTTTTAAGATTTTATTTATTTATTTGACAGAGAGGTAGAGAGCATAAGTAAACAGAGCGGCAGGCAGAGGGAGAGAGAGAAGCAGGCTCTCTGCTGAGCAGGGAGCCCAATGCGGGGCTCGATCCCAGGACCCTGGGATCATGACCTGAGCCGAAGGCAGCCGCTTAACCAACTGAGCCACCCAGGCGCCCCTCTTATTCATTTTTTAAAGGAAGATAAAGGATAAGTGAGAATTAATTTGGGTCGGAGGCTCGAATATTTGTAATGAGTGTTTCAGCTAGTTAAAAAGAGGCACTCTCCACCCCCTAATGGGCAGGAAGGGACAGCTGGCATTTTGGAGTTGGCAATTCCTCCTGGAAGATCAATGCCGTCTCTGTATGTGATAGACTGGTCTGGTCTAAAGTTTACTTGTGGAAATAGATAATGTAATATTCAGATTGTCAGCACAGGGACACATACGCTGTTTTCTGTTAACCCACTTCCTTCTGAAAGATTTCTACAATCTGAATACCTTGCCTCCTTATTTGTGAGGCAGAGTTTATGATCAGAGGCAAAGGGAACTTCAAATGGTATGACTATCAGGGGGAGAGGAAGAGAGACAGAACAAACAATCTGTAAGAACCTTAGGTTATCCAAAATTCTGCTGAAACTAGGAAAATGGAGCCCTTCCCCAAATCTCCTCTACTATCTCCCCATGAGAAGCTCTGCCTGCTTACAAGGACAGCAGAGAGAGAGGCTTGTTCTGCTATCTGTGAGGAGCAGGGGACTGCCATAGAGCCTCGGGATTTGCAGACCTCGGCCAGACACCCAGGAGCTGGTGAAGGAGGCCATTCCCCTGCCATGCCTTTCCCCACAAGCAGAGGCAGTGAGTGGCCTTGGGGAATTTCCACTGATGGCTGCAGCTGCTGCTTTCTGGGTAACTCACAGTACGTGTGGGCAGGGAAGAGCTCGAAAAATGAGTTGCCTGGAGCCAACTCATTCTGCAAGTTGCTCCCTAGCAGATGACAGATTGTTGGTGAGTTTTGCAACTACTCAGGATGGGGCAAACTCACAGTGGGTTAGAGATAAAGCCCAGTGCCTTGTGTCCTTCCAGAATATTAGCTGAGAAGAGTGAACAACAGTAATAGGTAACATTTCCCCAAGGCACATTACAAGGCAGGTCACAGACTGCTTTGCTCTCATTATCTCTTCAGTCCCCACAACAGGCCCAGCAGATGAGAAGAACCCATCTATGAATGTGGGGTTTTGGAAAATCACAGAAAACCTTCCAGGATGTTTTACTCTGGGCCTATACCAACGCACCTCCTGCCCCTCACCTCATCAAATACTTGGCAGGCACTGTGTTTACGCATGTTTTGTGAGGTTATATTGTCACCACTAAGAGGCCAAATTCCCCGACAGGCCTTATCTAGGAAAAGAAACTGGCTCATTTACCACTTTTGAATTACATGAGGTATAAAAAGAATGACACTAAAACCAAAGTAGCCAAGCAGCTGGGTTCACATGGAGCCAACAAAACTGGAGGACCACAGCGTGTGTCTGGGCTCTTAGCGACTGGTACCATCAACTTTCCAAGGAACCTGTGTTATAAAGGATCAGGTAGACTATGATCAAGAAGGGATCTTACCCTAAAAAAATACTTTTCTTGACATGATTATGGAAACAATTACTTAAATAGGATCTGAATTTGAAAATGGAATGGCTAAAGATAGAGTGATTATCTACCTAAGAACTAGCCTGGCCAGGCCACCACCCAGGCAGAGCAAAAAAATGTCTGTACTAGCAAACTTCAGGACATTCTGGCCTGACACACCGGGTGATGAGTATATAAAACTCAGCTGCTATGTGAATTATTTCCTAGGCCAATTACTTAAGCTACATGAGAAATTATCTTGTTCATCTTCTGTGTTGATGACAGGTTTTGGATAAAGGAATTCTTAGTGCATCGAAAACTAAGTTTTATTTTTTAAAAACTAAAATGGATGGATTTAACAAATAATTATGAAGCATCTACTCTGAGCTAGATCTTCTCTTAGGTGCTGGGAATCTTGAGATGGTAAGACAGCATGATCCTTACTGTCACAGGACTTACTTGTGTCTTGAGGAGAGGGGCAATAAGCAGCTGAGTGAGTGTGTCAGGTGAGAACATTTCAGAGGGAAAGTGCTACTAACAGAGTAAAAGGGTGATGTGGCAGACAGTGATGGGTGTGGACCAGAAGGCTCAGGGCAGGCTAGGGCATGTGAGGATCAAGGAAGAACTAAGACAGTAGGAACAGGTGTTGCTAAGGCCTAGTGGCGAGAAAGAAACTTAGTTTACACAAGGAATAGAATAAACATAGGAGCATGGCAAAGCAAGGGAGACAGCCAGGTGAGGTAAGGTCTGAAAGGTCAGGTAAGGTAAGCAAGGGCCAGATCACATAGGCAAGATAAAGAGTTTAGATATTATTCTACCTATGGGCAAATGGAAGACACTGGAAAATTTTAAACAATTCTGGAATACAAGAAGTTGCTAAACATTTGATGTGTTTATAGAATTAAGAAACTAAAAATGGTAATAAAACCAAACCCAAACCACTAAAAATCTCAAAGATAGTGGCATTCCTATGTGGAGGGTGCCAAAATTCCACTTTCTGCAAAAGGGTCTGTCCAGAAAGCCTTCTCAATGTATTTTATGTGTTTATTCATTCATGCAGAAACCTATTTTTCCTAGGTTCTCAGCCCTGTGCTGGACACCGAGGAGATACAGCTGAGAAGACATCACTGACCCTCAGAGAATGTAACAAATAAGCAGCTGATGACATCACACTCTACTGGGAGCTAAGTGTTTCCCCAATATGCAGGGGTTACCCCATCTAGTTTAAGACTGAGGGCAGGGGCGAGCAGGGAGAATCAGGAAGGGTTCTCTGAAAGAAGGGATGTTTAATAACACAGCATTCCCTGGAAGTGAGAAGCCACAGGGCAAGGTTGGGGATTTGAAACCAGTTCAATAGGGTCCACCCAGAGAGTTTCAACAGAGGGTGCAATGTCGAGCAGGGCTAGACCACCCAGGGCCTCTCAGTCAATATAAGGATTTTGGAGCTCACAGTGCCCATTGGTGAGGGGGAAAGTGGTGTGTTCAAGTTCGCACGTTAGAACAATCTTACGGGCTGCAGTACAGAGAAGGAGCTGGGGGGACTGGTCAAGGGTCAGGAAGACCAGACGGGCAAGGCTTGGGCTGGGGTGGAGGCAGCAGGGATGGAGACAAGTGGGCTGATGTGACAGAGGCAGAAGTGATAGGTCTTGATCACTGACAAATCCTTGGTATGTAAAAAGCAGAGGAAAGGAAGCTGGCCAGGTTTGCAGGCACTGACTATCAAGACAGCACTGCAAAGTAGCACCTAAAGCAGTTGAGGGTGATGCGGTCAGGGAAGGCTCCCTGGAGGAGCTCACGGTGGATCTTTGAAGGCACAGCAGATATGAGCAAGTGCATGCAGGGAGAAGAAACACTAGGCAGAGGGAACGGTAATCTCCCATTTTTCTACATTTCTCCCCCAGGTGATTCACCTCAGACTACGAACACGATGCTGCTTTTTCTGTGTGCTGGTTCAACAGAAAGAGCACTGCACTTGGAACCAGAAGGTACGGCTTTACACAAAAGCCTCCCAACCTAAGACCGTTACACATTCTCCAACAGGCCCCTCGAGCTCTCTCAGCCTGTTTCTCTCATTCACAAAATAGAAACCCTAGTTGCTTCATTCTACTCACTTCATATTTATCGAATACCTACAGATAGCATTGTCAAGCGCTGGGGAAACAAGTGAACCAGAAATGGGCATGGGTCTGAGGTACATTTCAGCTTAGTGCAGGCATCAGGGAAGCAAGTGGGCAACTATGATATGGTGCACCAAGTGCTAGTACAGGGGTTCATACAAAAATCAAATGAAGTATCTGTATGAAAGGGCTCCGAAAACAGGGAGACGCTATAAACATATCCTGTAATATTATCATTCTTGTCAGTAGTGCTAGCCGGATTCCAAATCTCCCAGGAATTTTTTCAAATTTCTGGCCTGCTGATGGCACCTTGTTTCCAAAGCAGCTATGGCTCAAGGTTTATGGGTCTGCTATATCTACACACACACACACACATACACACATACACACACACGCAGTCACTGTCAGGTTCTCTGTGGTCTGGTAATCAACTGTGACAGAGCAGTCCTGGCATTCAATGAGGTTTGTATGGAGACAGACAAGGTGGTCCCATGTCCAAAGATGATCAGTTCAGTAAAAAAGACATTTGGAGGGTGCCTGGGTGGCTCAGTCGGTTAAGCGGCTGCCTTCAGCTCAGGTCATGATCCCAGGGTCCTGGGTTCGAGTCCCACATCAGGCTCCCCAGTCAGCGGGGAGTCTGTTCCTCCCTCTCCCCCTGTGCCTTCCCCAGCTTGTGCTCTCTCTCACTCACTCTTCCTCTCAAATAAATAAATACAATTAAAAAAGAAAAAGACTCTTGGACATGAATATGATGGGGTGTTATGATTAATGTCATACTAACTATAATTAGAGTGATCACAGAATTTACTGCCCAAACAGGACAGTGAGTAGAGGAGCTGCTACTAAATTTTTACCTGGGCAATGGCTGTAACAGGCACATTGAGAAATACGCTCCCTAGAAGGAATAGAGAGGTCAAATTTTTGTTCAAAGTGATGTCAGTCCAATGCCAAAGCATATTGAGACTGTGGCCTGATTCAATGTAATGCACATTTTTGCTTTCCATGAAACTATCTATCTCCTTTTCATGGTTCCTGGCAATATATAATTTCTTTGGATATTGGACCCTAAAGGCATTTGTGGATTCTGAAATTATGAGCTGAAAATTGCATAAGGATGATAATGAGATACCTGAGTCTTTTTTTATAGCAGAAATTTACATTACAGTAATGAAATTTAAGTTTCCATGCCATATCTACAGTTTTGCTTAAAGGCTTGCCACTTAGGTTTACGTTAAACCTCTATCTAGAGGAATTTTCCCCTTAGGCTCCAAAATGAACTGTCTTTCCAAGTGCTTTTTTATATTAACCTTCAAAAGCATTCTCCAAGCTACTCGAGGGCTAAGCCAAATTAATTTCTCATTTTTAGACTGGCTTTTCATATCCAGTTGTAAAAGAACTTCTACTTTAGCGTGAATGAGTGTGGAGGTGATCCTCCTTTTAAGATAAACTGGAGGAACGACAGAAAAAAAAAAAAAAATCCTGGAGACATTCATGTTACAGTTTGGGGAAGTTACTACCTTGACTAAAGGGTGCGCCTGCCAGGCCTATAGATAATTTCCCACGTGAAATTTGCTGTCAAAGTAAAGTCCCATGGGATTAATTTCCACCACGTTAAAAGTGAACTTCTATTCCTAAATATGAAACTAGACTTGGTGAGTCTCTTGTCCAAAGTTTACTGAGCAGTGGATTCCTTACTATACAGGCAACATGACTTTTTATCTTCCTTAAGAAACAAATGCTTGACCAATCTTTGGCTTATAGAAGATATACATCTCATGAAGATGATTCCATCTCATTTCACATGCCGTATTTCAGATAAGGAACTTAAAGAGTAAAAACAAAAAAGGCAAAGTTGGTTAAAAAACCACGAGAGACTGAACTATGGAAAACAAACTGAGGGTTGCTGAAGGGGAGGTGGTTGGAGGGATGGGGTAACTGGGTGATGGGCATTAAGGAGGATATGATAAGCACTGGGTGTTATACGCAACTGATGAATTGTTAAACACTACATCTGAAACTAATCATGTGTTATATGTTGGCTAATTGAATTTAGATAAAAAAAAACCCAAAAAAATTTCTTATGCCAATTCTCTCTCAAGCCTAAAAAAAAAAAAAAAAAAAAAGAATCAGAAAGAAATGCAAGCCTGGTTTTACAAAAATACACAAGCTCCCTCCTCTCTACACCAAGTATATTAAACAGCCCAAAACTTCTGGATCAGGTGTATATTAGGAATCTTCTCATTTTGGTACCCATTATCCTTCATAAAAGTAAGTTAATAATTTTTTCCAGTGAATACTAAAAATTTGGTACAAAATTGTTTTTCTAGAATATTTCCAATTATATGTACTTGCAAAAAGAAAAATATGTTAAGCTGAGGTACGGCAGACATTTTTCATTTATGACAAGATGATATCAAACACATTTTCCTTCATTGTCACCAGAGTACCACAGTCCTGCTTCTTCAGACACCCTTAAGCATCTGCTTATGTTTCTCATGAGTTTGCCTTTCATGATGTTTATCAATCCCTTTGATCATTTATGTTCATAAATTCTGCCAGCTGCAAGCAAAAGCCTAGATGCCTGATTTTTTTTTTTTTTTTGTACTGATTAAAATAATACTACCACTTAGTTACCCGGTAAGCACCAAAAAGTAAGAATGAGCTCTTATGTCACCTATATAGCCTTAAACAGGAGACAGAAGTTTCGGGCTCCTTTCACATAGGAAAGGAAAATCTTGTGAAGGGTTGGAGCAACAGATGTATTCTGAACACGTCAGTTCTCTGCATTCCTTCCTGTAAGTCCGTATCAAATGTGAAATGTAGTTAAATCACAGGTTTACACTTAAGCTTCCTTATCTCTGATAATGGACTTGGACACATATCAAAGAACCTGCCCATGTGCACTTATCAGTCTCTGACAGGTATGAAGTTTAGGACTTCAATACAGGACTTCACCGCTTACTTGTTTAGAAATTCAGATGCAATGTATCAGCAAGTATTTGGATGAGGGCTCCAATTACTTATTATCCTCGGTAATCCTATATTGCTACAGGGTTGTCTGGTTATAAACCACAGATTTAAAATGCTCTTATGATGGATAATTCACAACCATGAGATAAAGGTACATATCTGTATCTGATAAATAAACCATATGAATACCTTTCAGCTTGTTTTGGGAATGGGGAAGTTTTCTCTTTAATTTGTATATTGATCTATTGTTTTGAATGGACATTATATCAATTGACAACATTTCCGAAAAGTATAAAAGGGTATCAGTATAAAAAGTTGAAAGGGAAAAATAAAGTCTCCCATTCCAGAGAACCCCCCCCCCCAGAAGTAACCATTGTTACGGATTTCTCTTACTTCCTTTCAGAGATATTACAGGAACAAAAAAACTTAGGTATATGCATTTGTGAGAGAGAGGGTGAAGGAGGGAGGGAACGAGCAGTACCAAAACTTCATCAGCTTGAGAGAGAGAGAGAGAGAGGGAGAGGGAGAATGGTGGATGGATTGACTGATTGACTTCCCCATCTTTAAAAACAAACAGTAACAAGTTGTTCACATTGTTCTCAACACTGTTTATCTTCCTTAACAATATATCCTGGAGATTGCTCCATCAGTACATGAAGACTTGGCCCTTCATTTCTTTATGTATATAGATAACATTCCCTTGTACAGAAGCACAACGCCTTATTCAAGCAGATCACTACCAAACAACATAAAGGTTGTTTCCTGCCTTTTGCCTTTGAATGGGACCAAATTATCAGAGCTGGATCAAGACGGTGGGGGTGGTGGGGGTGCACTGAATAAATACTAACATTTTTTCTTGCCTACTGCCTGCCTTCTTTTAAAAAGTACTGATGTCTAAACAATAAGGAGAGCCTATCTGGAAGAGATGGTTGTTAGCCTTCCTGCTGCCACACACAGGAAGGTAACAGTTTTCTCTCGAAAGCTGATGACGTTTTGGTGCTGCCTATAAGCAGCAGCTGAATCCTGGGAAGAAGAACCACCAGACTTTGTAAGAACCTCATGTTAGGGGACCAGCCTGGGCATCTAGGCAGCCTACCCCAAACCAAAATTCTCCAACGTTAGGGAAGCCTCAGTGTAATCTAGGTCAGGGTCACCCCTCCCTTCCACATGGCATGATGTAGAATTTCAATTCTGTTGGCACTAAATTTAGAACTTCCACAGGCTTTGGACAAAAAAAAAAAACCCTCCCAAAGAGTCAGGTGGTCACAACTCTCTAGGGCTGGACTGGCTAGGTTTTAGGCAAGTTACTCAACCCTCCCATGGCTCAGTTTCCTCTCTGTAAAATGAGGAAAGTAATACCTACCTCAGAGGGTGAGTGTGAAGATTAAGTAAAATAATGCCTACATAATTTGCTAAGCAAAGTGCCCAAACATTTTAAGGGCTCAGGAAAATGTTTATTATTGGTAAAACAATCCAACATCTTTTTTTTTTTTTTTTTTTTGAGAAACATCTTGGCAGTACCAAAAAATACACTGGTTGTGAATTTGAGCCTCATGGTGATCCTTCAGTCTCTTGACTCTTACTTCTCCACGGCCCCACATTCCCTGCAAGCCCCCTCACATTTTAGGGGCACACACTCTCTGTGTCCTTGTACTTGCGTAGTTCCATATGCCTACAATGTCCCTCAGCTTCACATGGGTAACTTTACTCACTTTCCAAGATGAAGCCCAAAGGGCAAGGCTAAGGGTCCTCCCTCTGGATCCCACTGTCCCCTGAGCCCACTTCCCTTGTGGCATCGTCGTGCTACCCGGAAGGGACGTGAGAGCAGGGTCTTCACAGGAACTGTAAACTAAGTTCCCAGCACTGTGTTAGCACACTGTAGGCACCTGGTAACTGTCGCTGAATTAAAACAAACCCTGATGGGACAATGATTCCAGTCAGTCTACTTAATTCCCTTGACAGAATATGCCTCTGGTATTTTCTTTCAATCAACAATGTGGTTACCTGCACTTCGGGTGTTTATATTCAAAGCCTCAATTCAGAATCACCTGTCATGTAGCTCCTGTAAAAGCACGGCTGAGCCAAATGAGGAGAGACTTCGTGTAAGAGGCAAGCTACCTTCCACCCATCACTCTCGGACTCAGGCAGACCACCAGAATGCTCTGAGTAGGTTGTTCTCCACCTTGCACCATAGTAAAAAGGACTTTTCAATACTTCAGCCTAGTAGTTATACTCTACCTTTAATCAGAAGCAATAGGAGAAATGATTATATAGAGAAAGTCTGATGTATTTTCTGCATAAAACTGCTACAGAAGATGTAGTCTATCGTGCTATTCAAAAATCATGAATACACAGCCTTATATGGCAAATTAATATTAAAACTTGCAACTCTCGATGAACTGGCATGCCTTCCTTGAACAAGACCACCTAACGGTACATTCCATCATATTTTTCCCTCCTTTGTTATGGCTGTGAGGTAGCTCAGGGCAGGCCAATGCTGAATGACTCTCCCCTTCTCTCAGCCATTGGTTAAGCTGCTGCTCTGTGTTATTCTAGATTTACTCTACTGTGTATGTATTTTGAAAAAGAATAATGAATCTCACACTTCTGTTTGGTTTTCAGTAATGCTTGGAGAACAGTAGTCACCAGGCACCTGGGACATTAACAATTTGCTTGCATTGTCACCCAAATGTTTCCTAAACACACACACACACACACACACACACACACACACACACACACACACACACTCATACCAAACTTGTCAGCACACAAAGACTTGAAATAAAAAACAAATGCCTGCACTTAGGAAAGGCCTGCAAGTCGAAAAGACGCTGCCCCAGTTTTAGCTGGCAACAGGAGACAGGCGTGTACGTGGCAGGTACCTGCACAGACGGTGAGCTGGATACAGCGCCTGGGCTGAAAAGCCATCCTTTCATCAGTGTACTGAAATCAGTTCTGCCCAGAGCGGGGACTATTCTACCTAGATTCCAAGCAATGAAAGGAAGGAAACGGAAAAAGTGAAGAGGAAGTTCATTTCCCCAACTGCAAAATGGAGAGTGAATTGGGACTGCACTTACTAGACACTGGGACAGTGCCTGTGCCAGAGATAAGAGCTAGACTTGCAAACATCCTGCCGCCACCTCTGCCATTTGGAGGCAACGATAGTGCCACCCAGATGGTCAGCTTCTGCGGGAAAGTTTTTAGTTTTGTTTTCAATGGCAGAAAGGAGCCATTATGAGGAAATCTCACAAGTGTGCTCACCTTAGATGACGTGGCTAAGAAATGCTGAAGAAGAGGAGCACGTCCGCCAGCATACTTCGAGTCTCGAGAGCTGGCTCTATAAAGTCCGAAACTTTGGAAGAAAGGAGGAGGGCTGAAAGCTGGTCCCTTCCCCTCCCGCTCCTTGTGCTGGCAGAAAACAGCAGGAGCCTCCCAGCAAAGGAAGGGCTGTGTCAGTATCATCATCTCTGAGGATCTGTCCTATCTCAGGCTCTCATGGGAGGCTCACGTCTGGGCTACAAACCGTGGCTACGAATAAGAGATTCATCCTCAACACGGTGGAGGACTGGCCTCAGTTCGACATCTGGTCCTACTGCCTCCCAGCTCTCTGAGTTTGACGAAGTCTCGCTGTCCCTCTGAAACCCAGTTTCCCCCTCTGCAAAGTGGGGATACTGATAATGGCTGTTAACCCCACCGGACTGCAGGGAAGATAAGACAATGTCCGCAAAAGCCCTGGACTAGCACCTGGAAGCAATAGGTGGTCACAAGACATCTATCCCACTCTTTCCCTTCGTGCGATTCCCCATCCTCATCCTTTATGTTCTCTGTTCTTTGTTCTAGCCTATTCCAACTACGGCCTACTCTCCTCTCCTTCCTTTTTCCTCTCAAACTTTGGCCTGCCCCACCTCTTTTCTCAGGTACTCCTTCATTGTTCCTATTCTCCCACATTCTTCCTAGCTCCCCAAACTCACCCAGAATCTGAACTTGAGTAATACTAGGGCATGGAGGGTTCAAACGAGAGAACAAGCAGTGGCTGCTTCAGTGTCTTTCCTTATATACCCAACAGGAGGAGCTGGCCATTACCCACCCACTACCAGCACAGCAACTGAGCACGGCGGTTGGGTGCGGAGGAATACTAGCTTTGCACCCTGTCTTTACCCTCAGGTAAGTTAGGTAACCTCTCTATACCTGTTTTTTTTTTTTTAAATAAAGATTCTATTTATTTATTTGACACAGAGAGAGAGAGAGAGAGTATAAGCAGGGAGAGCAGCAGGCAGAGGGAGAGAGAGAAGCAGGCTCCCTGCTCAGCAGGGGGCTCGATCCCAGGACCCTGAGATCAGGACCTGAGCCGAAGGCAGAAGCTTAACCAACTGAGCCACCCAGGCACCCTCTCTGTGCCTGTTTCATCATATGTAAAATGAGGGTTATAACAGTACCTCACGCATTACGATGATTAAATAAGTAAATACAAGTACAGTGCCTGGCACAGCCACACTTAATGAATATTAGCTATCCTCTCCACCATCACCATCCTCCTATATCTTATGGAGACTTGATGTCCCACGATTGTATTTTCAACCTTTGAAAGCAAAATTTGTTCTTAAGAGTATGAACCAGGCATGGGTGCATCAAACCAAGATGGAATTTTCCAGCAGTTCAGTGTGATTCTGGCAGAAGAATCAGTTCTTATCCACATTTATAGGCTTTGGACAACGTCACCACAAGTTGGAGACTTGCACATAGCACATGAGTTGGCTGTTGGCTGCCCTGCCGTTTCTGGCAGACCACCAGAAGGTGCCACCATCCAGAGGCCTGTGCCTGAGGAGCTCCCAGAGCTGCTGAGCCAGAAGATACTCTGTTGTTGCACGTTCCTGGCTATCACAGAAGAGAAGGGGCCAGGCCTTTAAGATACTTTTTTCTTTGCTTAATCCCATTCTAAGATGCACTCCTTACACCACTGTCATTGAAACTAATGGAGGCCAAACACCAGCACACTGGCATTTGTGTCCTCTAATGATCTGTAACGGGCACTGATAATGAAAGCCTTTTCCCAGAAATTTATTTTTTAAATGCATCAACTGTGTCCAGAGATAAGTAAGAAGATGAAATTTTTTTTTTTTTTAACTATACAATATGTTATTCTCCAAGGAGCCAGTTAGCTAGGAATAAAATAAATTCTGAAACAACCATTTAGACTCAAAAAAGGGACATTTTCAGAGAACATGTAAGGAACTCGTGGAAACAACAATAAAAATCAGTATAGATTTCCCTCTTGGATTGTAAAGCTACCAAATCCTCCACTAAGTCCAATGTAAGAAAGACCCATTGTAGTGGATGTCTCTGGTTTGAGGCTGTCTATCCTTCTGGGAATGCCCCCTCTTCTAAATTCTCACAGTTTAAGAACTCTGCATGTTGATCTTCCCTCCTCAGCCAAGAAGCAACAGGCAATTCAGGCCTACCCCAACAGAGTATTATATACTCCTGGCCAGAGATTGATTAAGAGATGGGGAGATGATTCAATCTGGACCAAGAGGAGTTAAGCCCAGATGACTGTTCAAACTTTTGCAAAAGAGAGGCTCCTTCTTTTCTCCTGGACTTGAAGTTTATGGAAGTAAGTCCACCTGATGGCAACCAACTTGCAATCAAAAAGAAAGAGCTTACCTAAGAGAAGAGTCAACAGAGGGGAAACTGAGCTGAGAGATACCAGAAGTTGGGGCCTGATGGCACCATGTGAGCCCCTGGATCCAGCCATGCCTGAAGCCAGCCATTCCTGTGCTTTTCGAGTAAGTATATGAACCAAAAATTTCCATGTTAGCTTAAGTTAGTTGGTTGAGTTTTCTGTTACTTGCAGATAAGAATCTTAATTGGTAATTTTCTCAAGCTGACACAGAGGATCTTGAGGATAGCAACTGCCTGTACATGTAAAAGATGTCATATTAGTGAAGTTTATACTAGTGCTCAGCTTCCAGAAACATGTGAGGACAGGAATAGTTAGCTCTCCTTAGTATCTACAAAGGCCCTGGATTCAGAGAAATGCAAATGTTCCAAAATAAAGACCAGGACAGTGAATTCAACAGAGCATGGTGCTTTGTGACAGTGCATCAACTACATCTGAAATGCTGGGATGCAGTTTCTATAATTCACCTAAAATTTGAGAACGAGAATGGATGTTACCAATCCAAATGAAAACAAATACTAGGATCACTTTAGCAGGTTTAACACAGTAACTAAAGGCTAAACATAGCAACTCTGCCTAAGGAGTAAAAATAAGCAGGAATTTTCTGTAAGGCAATGTGATGACTATTTATATTCTCTCCTTGTTAAGCCCACTATGAATCTGGCCTGTCACAATTGTCTCTGAACTACTCTGCCCTCCCTGAACCCAGAATTAGTCTCTTAGAGGTATAGCCCGACTCGGAGGTAAACAGCACCTGCTGAAAGCTGAAGGTGCCAGAATTTGTCTGATGTGTTTAGGGTTGGGTTGTAACAGACAGGAAGAATACAGCGGATTTTCAGACCTATTTTGTTGGAGTTTTACAAAATAAAATTCAAAGCAAAGAGGATGATGAAGCAGAATGTTGTAGGGCCTTGTGTGACACTTAGAAATGAAAACAGGCCCTTTGTGGAAGAAAATTCGGGCTAAAAAAATAGAGAGGAGTTCCAGATGGTGAGGTCTATTTACTGTGAAGCAAAACTGTGATAAAAGTAGGGAATGTCTCAGGCAAGTCAATTACACAAGATAAATCAATAGAAGATGTTCTATGGGGATCTAGCTAGGATGGAATTCTGGAATGGGAAGACAACATTAATAGGCTTTTCCTGCTTTGGCGCCTAAAGAAGTAAAAATCATATTGACATAAGAAACAAAACGATTGTAATACTATAGATGAAAAGCATATGTTCAGACAAAGTCAATTACGAGTTGCTCTTCGCACATGTCTCATAAATTCCTGCCTCTGGGTCTTTCCATACTGTTCCCCTTCCCCAGAATACCCCTGGTACCTTTGGTCTGAAGCCAACCCACCTTTCGAGACCCAGTTCAATTGCCAATTTGATGACAAAGCCTTCCTTGACCATCCTAGCTCAAAGTTATCTTTTCGGTTGGGGATTTTGAGCAGCACTTTGTCCTGTCGCACCTAGACCTTTTGGTGTTGTTTTATAGTTTATATGTTATATATTAATAATGTATGAATATATTTTCTATTTCCTTTATCTCTCACTATTCAGGGCACTGTCTCCATGTATGTCATTTCTAACATGATGTGATTACATACTGAGGTCATTCAGCAATTCACTGAATGAGGAATAATTTGGTAGCAGAAGCCTGGGACACCCTGAACCAGAGAAAAGAAAAAGGTGTACAGAAAGTCACCTTTCTAATGTTACTTCCACTATATCTTGTCTCTCTGTGCAACGTAATCACAGCAACTGGTCTTTCTCCTTGCAGTGTGAAACACGGCTGCTCATCACGCTGAAGGCCAGAGACATTCTTAACCCACCTCTAGTTTAAAGAAAAATCCCTATGAAAATATTATGGTCAACCTGACTTGTTCATGTATTCCCCTCAATTCCCCACACTATTATCAGAACTGTGGCACAAAATCTACCTCAGTGAACAACAAGGCTTTCCATCCCATAACTCTACAAACAAATTTAATTATTTAAAACCCATGTTTTTATTACAACCAAGTGAAATCTTTCTAAAACACAGCATGCATTTTCCCCTACCTTCGCAAATAGAATATATCAAATGGAATTTACTAAGGGATGAGGATTATAAACATCAATTAGTGTTTGTGTTGTCATATACATGTCAACCCAAGGGGTTGTTGGGCATGAAGCATGGCTTGCTTTTTATCCAGACCTCTGCATTATTATAGCCTCTGTGTCTTTTTTTCCCCCTAAGTTCCCTGTACCTTGCTTCATCAGCAATTTACTTTTGTCAAATGAACAGGTGACATGTTACATTTTCAAACTACCGGATGATGGGAAATCTGGGAGCCAAGTGTGTTTTAACCGGGTACAAATTAACGTATATCTTCGACATGGCAACCTTAACAGCTGCTCCCCGCTCAGTTCCTGCTGAAAGGTTCTGTAACCTAGCCCTTCAGGTCCCAGATGAGTAAAAGGTAGAACCACCTGCCTCAGGGTCTCTGGCCCACAGGCACCCACCGGCCAATGACAGGGCCCAGAGAAAGCTGAGCTCTGTCAGTCATATTCTCGCTCTTGGGAAACAGGGCTGAGAAGCAGAGGCTGATAGTCTGTGGGGAGTGAAGCTCTGAGCTAGCACTGGGCTGGCAGGGTCATGGGCACTCCAAAGCTATGGACACAGAAGCCATGGGTGGGGGAAAGATGCAGAGACAGAACAGTGGGAAAGGGTAAGTCAGGGGTGAGCATGAAGCAGAGGCAGCTTCGCGTCAAGACAGCCAACACACCAAATGGCTAAACGGTAGCCATGTGGCTGGTGCGAAGAGAGCCACTCAACTTCATTCTGGTCCTGGCTTCCCTTCAAGTGGGTCCACCTCCCTGTAGCTCCAGCTCTTTCTGGCCTGACTGGATTTCCAGCCTGTGCTTCTGCTTCATACTCCCTCTATCCCCTGAAGTGATACAGAGGAAGGTGGGGGCTCTCCTGGCTATTCGGAGTGCTTTAATGCTCCCTGCTAGGTGCATAACCGAGGCTGGTCCAGATGAGTTAGGGGAGGTTGTTGTGTCACTCTGGAACTGGATTCAATGGAATCTGTGGGCAGCCTCCCTTCTCACCCTGCGCCCGTCAGGAGGCAGGACTCAGCACCTCGGTACACCCTCCAGAGACACTTTATGTCCTCAGTTACTGGTAAAGTAACAACTCTCCCAAGAATTATGGCAGGTAACTTTTAATGATCATTTATTAACTAGAAGCCTTGCTAAGTATGTCAACTACTTCATTTAAGCCTAACAACAACCCTGTGAGGTAGATCTATTACTATTCCTATTAAATAGCGGCGCGTTACAGATGTCAAGTAAGTTCTTCTCAGCAACACAGCTAAGAAACAGTGAAGCTGGGATACAAACTCAAGTAAATCTGTCCCAGAGCCCATGTTCTTAACAGTGTGATACACTGAATAATGAAAACTTGATTTTTACTGAAGACTCATGAGAGGACTTGAAAGAGCATTCATATCTCTAACCAATATGAGAAACTCCCTAAGATTTCCTTTTAGATAGTTCTGTCCCCCCAAAGTTCCTCCGCTACTGACAACCCTGTCTTCTCTAACCAGCCTCCAAAAATCACAACCTGTATGCCCTGCTCAACAAAACTAAAGCATGGCCCTTAGGAGTCCTGATTCTACCACCAGCTTTGCAGAGACACACATTCCAGTCTCATAGCTACTACGCGGAGCAAAGGTAGCCCCACAGTGATGCACAGAAAAGTAGTCTTTATTTATTTATTTATTTTTAAAAGATTTTATTTATTTGTCAGAGAGAGAGAGAGAGAGAGAGAGAGACTGAGCAAGCAGTGGGAGCGGCAGGGAGAGGGAGAAGCAGGCTCCTTGCTGAGTAAGGAGCCCGATGCGAGACTCGATCCCAGGACCCTGGGATCATGACGTGAGCCAAAGGCAGAAGCTCAACCAACTGAACCACCCAGGGGTCGCTGAAAGCAGTCTTTATAGGGTCGTATCCTCTCCAGAAAAAAGGGGGACGTCTTTATAGGTGGCAAAACTCAGGTCAGGTCATCTGAGCAGAGAAAGTGTCTTCCTGCTCTTCTTTACCACAAATTCTTGTATTTCTTGATGTATCTGGAATAAAAGCTAAGCACAAGTCTTATGTGGCAGCACATAAGAAGATTCTGCGTGAAATCAAATTGCTCTCTGATTCTGGGGAGGCAGGCCGGATGACTGATTACACATTCATATTCTTGATGAGGATCTTAGGTTTCTACTGAAGGTTTTGTACATAGAGACCTAATTCTTCCTGAGATGTGCCTCATTTGGTGGAGGAATAAGGCAAGGAGTAAGGTGCAAAGCTGGCTTTCAACAAGAGTATTCAGATTATTGCTAACAGAGCTCTCTTAAGAGCCCAGTTCAGACCAAGTAGTATTCAAAATATCAGCTCAACTTAGGTTCTGGTAAGCCTCCCTTTGTGCTGCCACTGAAATTGGTTAGTGAATTGTACTTTGAAAAGAATAAACACCTGAAGCTGACATTTCTGGAAGAGGAAGAAGAACCTGGAAAAATCAGTCACATGTGTAAAGAAAAATACAGCAAGAAAAGTTTCTTCTTTGTAATGATGAACGAGAGTGCTTGCTTGTGGGCATATGACCTAATTGACTCATGCTGAAATTAAAGGCAGAACTTAACAACTCATTTGTGAAGAAGAGGGAATTTAGAATTTCCTTATAGACAAAGAGCCAGAAAAAAGAGCCTGCACCCCTACACAAAGATTTGGCTGTGCGTGAAAATTTGGTAGCAAAACTTCTCTTGACCCACTATGCAAAGCATGGTCTCTGTTCACTTAACTTTTCCTGGCTCCTCTGATTCAGAGTTCAAAGAACTACTAATTCTCAAGAGCTTTCCTTTTCCACATAAGTTCAGAAAACAGTCCTTCAAGTTATGAATTAAATTTCAATTTAACAGGATATTTGGTGTGGGACTTCATACAAGAAATTGTTAATGGTTTTGTAGCAAGTATTCTTAAACTGCTGGTTGTTTGGGAGGAAAAAAACTACAAGAGTCCTACTGAGAAATTCTGGTTGGAGGTGGGGAGGCTTCAAAAACATAACATAACCAAATGAGATCAAATTCCAACTTTTAATTCCTTCGAATATTTTTTTCTCTCTCCATCGTTCTTACAGTCCAAGTTTTAAATTTTATGGCATCTTGAATGTGAGGTCCATAGAGACTTCTGGGAAAAACAAACAAGCCAACAAACAAACATTTGGAACATTCCACCATCTTTTGTTTTCTAAGCCCAAGGACAGTTGGCAGTCTTAGCCATAGGCAGCCTTCCGGCTAACGGAATAAAAAAGTTGGGTCATAAAATTACAATTCTTTTCCCCCCACTCTCCGTAAGCTGGACCAAGGCAGACAAGGAAATTACAAACTTCAGGGTAGCTCTAGAAGATGAAGTAGGGACATTATTGGAAACCCTGCCCACACAACATAAATTGCAAAGACAATTCAGTCAACCATAATTATTTTTAAGTGAATGACCAAGCCACTCACTTACTACTTAAAAACAGTCTCGCTTTGGCACCAACACTCCCCTCCCTGTATGTAGATCTGATTTCTACCATCTGGGCTGTTAAGAGATTGGAGGGGAAAGTATTTGTTCGTCTCTTTCCTAGTGCCTGGAACAGGGTCTTAAACACGTGGTTTTCAGTATGTGTTTGCTAACTGACTGGGAAGGGATTGTCTGTCAGATGTGGCCGGTTCCAAGTGCTCATGTTCAAGAGGCCTCCAGGGTGCAAGAAGGCTACGGCAGTGAATATTCAACTGGTGGTGCCATATACCAAAGGGACATGTAAGATTAAGATAAGTCTGCGTTCCACTGAGATTTAAGAAAGGTTAGAGGGTCGAGCAAGAGCAGTTGGTGGGTGTTCTTCCACTGGTAATTATTCAGTTGTAGTCTTCACATGGGACAGTGCTGGGTCTAACTACTGTCTGGGAGGATTATGTTGGCCAGGTCAGTCGCTAAAATGTGGATCTTGTCTCTACTGGATTAGTGTGTCCAGGATTCCCATGACTCCACTTCTTGATTCTTGATCTTCTGCCAGTGTATTTTCACTGTGACAATTGCACATTGTAAATGCTGCCATGGGATGACTAAGGACATATTTCCTCTAATTCCACTTTCACACAAAGGATCAAGAGAAGAATGGGAAAGAGGATGTGTGAGGGGGCTGTTTCTCCCCCAGAGGAAGCAAAGAGTTCCATGGTGCTCCTATCATGAAATCTGTGCTGTAAGGCACGGCGTATGGAAGTTAAGGGAGAATACAGCTTCCTCCGAGACAGAGCTGAAGTCAATACATTTATTTTAGATAAGAAATCTCTCTTGAGCTTCAGCTTTGGATTTTCCAGCTTTCAAGCAGTATTCTTCAAGTCCAAGGGCTGAAGTTAGTGGGCTTTAATCATCCTAGTCAGGGATGCCTGACATGGCATATAACAGCCTTGCCAGTGTCATTCCTTATTACATCCCTAGTGTTGTGACCCTTAGATTCTAACCTGCAAGTCACACCTGCTTACATCCTCTGAGGTTGTGAGTACAGTGGTGAACAAAATTAGGCTTGCCAACTTGTGCAAATCTAAGATGACTTCTCTAGGTCACTGCTTTAGTCACTAGAAAAACAAAAAGCCCTCTTCTCAGTGTGTCTAATCACAAACAGGATCACTTCTACTCCTACAGTAGAACCTGAAAAGGATTATAAAATTACTCAATTGTTCTTTTTTTCATTAGCACCAAGCGGGTGATCTTACTGGCTAGAAGGCAGGGGATAGTGAGGAATACGGGTTTTTTAAGCAGTGTGTCTGAGGTTACCAGGGCAACCGCTAATTATTATTGAGTAACTCTAGTGTACCTCTATAAAGGTCAGGAGTTAAGGTTTTTTCATCATATATTTTGCTTTAAAATGGGGCTTTTAAAGGAAATTGGGGAGAGAGCTGATGGAGGATGACAGATGAAGATCAGGTTAAAGAACTATATATAGCACAAGAAAATTGAACTACTTAAATTTCACAATGTTGGTTTAGGAGATGGTGGGGGAGTTCATGAGTAAATGTAAAAAATGACTTTCTGGTTTCCTAAGTTAGGGCTTCTCAAATTAGTAAGAAATCTGAAAAAAGGCCAGATGCAGAGATGTAACTGGATTTACTTACTTAGTTCCCTGAGACAAATTTCCTTGGCTGTCCCACAGTTAGCATTTTCTGAACTGACCTGGAGCCTGGGACAGACCAACCTGGATATGAGTCATGTGGTCATTGAAAGAATAATTCAAGACTCGATTTCACTGAAACACACCAAAAGCAACACCTTCTTGGTAGAAGTCTTATTCTTCAAACGGCATCTAACACACATCCTTAGTTATTGAGGATGTAACAAATTTGAAAAGTTTAAAAAAAAATTCCCGTGTTCACTTCGGCAACACATATACCAAAAATCTGAGCGATACAGAGATTAGCACGGCCCCTGGGCAAAAATGACATGCAAATTATAAGCATTCCATATTTTAAAAATCAAACCATCAGGCTGAATGCCTTAAACTTACATAGTGATGTATGTCAATTATTTTTCAATAAAACTGGAAAATAAAAGCATGTGTATTAAAAAAGTCCTCATAAAGATGTACCCCATGACTATAAGAAAAAAGTAAAATGGCGATTTTAAAACTGAGCTAATCTATTTCTGAGTTTTCAAAACTGAACAATCCATACACACACACACACATATTAAAAAAATTCCAACACTACAAAAGGGTAGGGTTGAAAGGAAATCAGTTTCTCTTCCATCAAAGGCCACTGCCCCATCTGCCTCTATCAGAGACAACCACATAGATTCGTTCCCCTATATCTTTCTAGAAATATTAAACATGTACACACATCTGTAGGTATATATATTCCTGGATTCTTACATATTAATAGGAGCATATAATGCACACAGATAGTTTTTAAATCTAGCTAGGTATCAAAATCACCTAGGAAGTTTAAGAAACATACCAAAACTCAGACACCACCCCAGACCAATTAACTCTGAGGCTCCAGCAAAGGAACCGAGGTGTTGACATAGTTTTACTTTAGGTTCCCCAGGTGATACTAATATGCAGCCTGGGCTGAGAACCACAGTACCCTGCTTTTTCCTTAATGTACCTTAGAAGGTTGTTCCATACCAGCACATATAAAACTACTTCATTCCTCTGCTGTACTGGGTAGCAGTCTACCTCTAATATGTATTCTGGCCATCTTTTATTGATAGTCATCCCTTCAGGTCCCACTCTTTGGCTCTTATAAATGGTGTTACAATATCCATCTGTGCTGGAGAACATCCACTCTCCTGCCCTCTTCTCTCTCGGAACTAACCAGCATGGATTACATCACCAGGTCTCCTGTCTCCTCTGGCTCCCTGTTGGGATAACCAAGGGGGAGCTCTGGCAAGAGATTAGCAGGAGGAAGACAGCCGAGCTATTTATTCCTCTGTCTCCCTCTGAAGTTGCCCGCCCCTGACTGAACCCCTTAACCAACATTCCTTTCGAGGTACTGACTCAGTAGACCTCTCTCCCCTTTTGAGTGTGATAACCACTTTCTACTCAAGTCCCTCCAGCCTAAGGATAATTGGTCAGGTGCTACTAGCCCTGATTTACTGTACTATCTCGTGATTTTCCTGTCCCTCCTTCTTTGTAAATAAACTCTCCTTGAATTATGCTATTTTCATGGCGATGTTTCTACTTATGATTCTAATATATCATCCTTGGACATACATCTTTGCATTTATTTCTTTATGGACAATATCATCTTGGTTCCCTCTGGAGACATAGCTTCTGCACATAAGGCAAAAAGGGGACGGGGCACCTGGGTGCTCAGGCTCAGTTGGTTAAGCGTCTGACTCTTGACTTTAGCTCAGGTCATGATCTCAGTCAGAGTTGTGAGAGCAAGCCCGCACTGGGTTCCGCACTAAGCATGGAGCCTTGCTTAGGATTCTCTCTCCCTCTCTCTCTGCCCCTCCCCCTGTGCTCTCTAAAAAATTTTAAAAATTAAAAAAAAAAAAAGATGTAATGGGGCAGTCCATACAGTAGCTCTTTTATTCCTTTTCTGAGTATTTTTGACAACAGCCTGGGCACAGCCCCATCACCTGTTCAATTTTTAAGGGCTATTAAGGCGAACACTGAAACAATGTCTTGGGGAGAACTCCACTGCTTCTTTGAGAAAGACGCTTATAGGCACTGAAAAGAGAACCTGCAAGAGCAAATACAGTGAATCACTGAAAGGCAGAATTTCAGAATGCTTTCAAATACTTTCTTTTTGTCATAGTGACAGTCAAATTTACACAGAGTCGCAGGCTGGAAAGGAATTCCTGAGGCTAAATTATCCCCCAGTGAAAACTTAGGACTGCAATTAGGTTCTCCTCTAATTAGTATGGTTCCAACTGGCTCCACCCAAAAGAGAAACAATAGAGTAGATAGATTGCTTGACAGGACTCTGGAGAGTACACACGGAAGCCTGCTGACTTGGTGCAAACAGCTTAAAGCTTGTCTTGAGAGAGGAATGCCTCTACTAATTTCGGTATTTTGTTATTTGTAGTTAACTGAGTTTTAAGTGCTTTACTTATTTTTTAGAAGATTTATTTGAGAGAGAGAGCAAGGGAGTAAGCGAGCAAGTGAGCGAGGGTGGGGGGTGGGTAGAGGGAGAGAGAGGAATCTCAAGCAGATTATGCACTGAGCCCTGAACTGGACAAGGGGCTTGATTTCATGATCCTGAGATCACCACCTGAGCCGAAACCAAGAGTCAGACGCTTAACCGACTGTACCACCCAGGTGTTTTATTTTAAAATGATCTCAGTGTTTTGGGGTGCCTGGGTGGCTCAGTGGGTTAAAGCCTCTGCCTTCGGCTCAGGTCATGATCTCAGGGTCCTGGGATCAAGCCCCGCATCGGGCTCTCTGCTCAGCGGGGGGCCTGCTCCCCGCCCCCCCCCAGCCACCTGCCTCCTTGTGATTTCTGTCAAATAAATAAATAAAATAAAATGATCTCAGTGTTTTGATGTGGGTTGCTCTGTGTCACACCAGGATCAAAGAAACAAAAATAAACAGAGTGTCTACTGCCACCATCAAAAGAAATCAATACTAAGGATTTGTTCACTGGTAAGGGGATAGTCTAAGAGCAAACCAATTTTTGCTTAGTGAAAAAGGAACCCCTCCCTTTTTTTTAAAGATTTTACTTGAGAGAGCACATGTGTAGGTGAGCAGAGGAGGGGCAGAGGGGAGAGGGAAAGAATCTCAAGCTGACTCCACACAGAGTAGAGCCAGATGTGGAGCTAGAGCCCACAAACCTGAGAAAATGACCTCAGTTGAAACTAAGAGTCAGACACTTAACTGACTGAGCTACCCAGGCACCCCAGAAATCCAATTCTTATTAACCACTTAATGTGAACCAGGCCATTTACTATAAGGTTATGCCTGCATTAACTCATCTGACCCTCACAACAACCCTGAAGGCAGGTCTTCTTATTACTAGGATTATTTTTACTATCATTGTTACCATTTCACAAAAGGAGGTTTAGCTCAGAAAGGACAAGTAGCTTGCCCAAGTTTATAGTTACGAAATATCAGAGCCAAGCCTTCACTACCAGGCCACATGGACTTTTCCCTACACCAGATCTCAGAAGCTTTTCGTACACGATAGAACCCACGTCAGCCTTCAGAGAGCTATTTGTAGCCCTAAGTTTATATATAAACTACATCTGTTCTCCTGAATGACTGTTTCCCACAATGCCATCCATTATGAGAAATACATTCCCCCCCTCAAAAGTAGAGTATTCATATGGAAAAGCTTTTCCTCAACTGTGGAATATTGTTTTACGATGCTAAAGAGAAGTGTTGTAAAGAGCATGTTCTAAGGTCAAATATACATTCAGGAAATGCGACATAACACATGCCCTTTGGGAATTCACAAGGGACATATGAATGGCTCGAAAGTCCTCTAGACCACAATCTGTGGAACTTTATTCAACTGAGAGCTCTTGCGTTTCCCCATCCTCTTCCTGCATCAGTTTGGGGAATGGTGATTTAGAAGTCTCAAATATCCTGTACAAGTCGATGGTCATCTACCACTTTCCAAGCTGTTTTCCTGTCAATGCAAAGGTCTTGAGCATCTCCCGTCACAAGCACAGTAGGTGCTCAATAAAAACATCTGTTGATTTAACTGATGCACCCACCCTATCTTGATTTGTGACCGACTGGAAAGGCATGCATTTTCAAAGCAGCAGGCTGGCTTCTGTGGGCCATTGAAAAGTGTAGCCCTGGTGAGCTAATTGGGTTCCTCTATGAAGCAAACCCATCAGTCCTTATCCTCAAATGTTGTGACTAATCTCAAAGGCCAGGGACAGGGTGCTCTTAAGGCCCTCTACGGTCATCAATGCAGGAACAAACTTAGTGCCAGTGATGATACAGACTTGGTCCTGAAAGCTTTACAATGAGGTCAATCCTGTTTTTATTCTCACGGAAGTCCATCTACCTAATGTACTACGCCTATGGTTCTCAGGCTCCTGGATGTATTAGAATCGCCTGCAGAGCTTGTTGAAACACAGAGCACCGGGTTCCTCCCCCAAAGGGGCTGATCCAGTAAGTCTGCAGTGGGGCCTGAGAAGGTATAGCTCTAACGGGCTCCCAGGTGATGCCAATGACAGTGGTGCAGGGAGCACATGGAGAACCACACTGGGCTAAGACCCTGCCTAGAAGACCAGTGTAGCTGGGACCCAAGGAAGCGTACATGAGATCCTTAATGCAGAAAAGGGGTTAGAAACAAGATCGTAGGGCTGTTTCCAACTAGAAATGTGTTCCTAGCTAAGTAAGCATCTGCTTTCCAGACTGACTAAAAAGGTTTAAAAAGCAGTACTTTAATATGATTTTAATTTACTCGATTTAGGATCCGAATCTACCAACAAGATTCCCCCCAAAGTATACATGTCGGGAGAGAAACAATTCCCAATCTAATTCTAAGTGAGAAAAATAGCATTTTAAGGTTCTTTCAAAGTCCGCTTACAGGCATAATAGTGCTAAAAGCCATCCACAAAATATTAAGCCTATTTCCTTCCCTAAAGAGTCAATCAAAAATTCAACATTTTCCAATGCCTAACACCTACCTACATATATAAAATGCAGTGCCATAATGCATTTGAGGGCAGCTAAGTTCAGAATTCATTTATTTTTTTAATTTTATTTTTTCGGTGTTCCAAGATTCATCATTTATGTACCACACCCAGCGCTCCATGCAATACGTGCCCTCCTTAATTTATTTATACGTTTAATAAAACACGAAGACTTTACATAGCATCTACTGTGTGTCATGACAAATTTGGGTAATTGTTTTACATTATTTAGCAGATTAATTCGTTTTCAGAAAAAATACAGACCCTTTATGATGTTAGCTCATCAAGGGGGAAAGAAAACAACAATGTGTGTGAAGGAAAACATTTTTCCATTTGCGATTTCCACTCTGCTGGAAAACAAGGATGTGGGATGTGGCTAAGTGCTTGAATGGTGTCCCATCCTCGCCTCCTCCCATACCCCCTCTGCTGACAGGCTGTAGAGATCCAATTCCACTGACAGCCCTGGTGCTTGGGAAAGAAATCCTGATGGGTCATGAAGTGTGAGGGCTGCCTTGAGCAATTTTTAAGTGAAAAAAATACCCCTGCTAATCACCAAACACATTTATCCAATAAAAATCAGATGGGTCATCAGGCAGGAATCTCCACCCTCAACCAAGGGAGGCCAGCTGAGCTCCTCACTGGTGAAGGAGATCTTGGCTAGGGAATGGGAAAAGCTGACAGAAAGCCACTCGGAAAACAAGAATACAGGTCGTAACAGTGATAAGCTCTGAAGATGCCAAGGAGGCATACTTGGAGGACCTGTGGCCATGGTGGCCCCAGGAGACAGACGTGTAAGAGGGATGGCTTGGGGCTTGTCCAAGAAACAGCCATGAATGAGCTGGCTGGAACCACCATAGAGGTTGTGAGGAGGAACAAGAAGAGGCAACTGATTCCTTGTGAAAAATGACTCGACTTTCAAATTATTTCCCAAGGTAAGGAATGCCATCAAGTTTTCAGGCAAAACAGTCAGAAGAGACCTTTTCTGCTTGAAGGTGGGTGAGAATCAGAATCCTCAGTCTAAGAGGAAAGATCCTCCTCCACAGAAAAGTGATTCAACCACAGAAGAAAACTTCCTCTTTCAAATCCCTGCATTCCAGAGAATGACAAATCAAGATCATTGTAGTAAAAGCATATTGCCTGTTTGGGTGTAACTCTTTTGGCATGAAATAGCACTTAGGAGATAAAATTACTTTAAAAAAAATTCCATTTATTATCACCGTTTAATGCATATTATTCATTTTGTGATTCATTTGGTCTCAGTAAATAACAGCTATGCATACAGCTCAACTGCGTGGGATGTGGATGTTTCCAAATTGTTCGGCAACAGGCATGCCTAGCTCCCAGCTGGTCTTGGTTTAAAGTGGGGCAGCACCTGCCCCTAGAGAAGTTCCTCCTCTTCACTAATAACTCAAAGATTGGACTGATAGCTCCAGTCTCCGATTCTCCGATTCCAGGTGGGAAGCTCATGGGGGAAGGTGAGGAGAAGAGCCTGGAACATTTCTCTGCACACAAGAAAGACATATCCAGGCTGAGAAGGTAGAGGGAGAGAAAGGGAATCTGAGAGGGAGGAGGACAAGAGGCCCTCTGCAATAAAATTAACTGCTATTCACAGTGCTAAATATACGAGGTAATGAAAGATGATCTCGTTTATTCTTCCCAACACCTTTTTGAGGAGGTAGAATTCCTGTTTTATAGATGGGAAAACTGAGGCAGAAAGAACTACAGCAGAAACTCTGTTTATCACTGTACCTTCAGCATATAGGATAATGCCTGGCCCACAGAAGGTGTTCAAACAATATTTGTTGAATGAATGTTGACTGAATTAAGTAAAACACAAGTAAAATTTTGGAATGAATGTTGACTGAATTAAGTAAAACACAAGTAAAATTTTGGAGATATCTCTCAAGTTTTCCCCAGATTTTATCGGAGAGCAGCTGAATCAAATTCAGGAGCCAACAGTGCTTCAGAGAAACAACGCTGCCTGGAAGTAGGCCTTGTTTACCCTCTGAATTCCAGGGACTGTTCTCTTGCCTCTCGCTGGCCACTAAGAGGTAGAGGACGGTTGACTCTGGCACAGTCTGAAGGCATTTGGCATGTGCACATCTTTTAGGTCACCAGAAATAACTTGGAAATATGTGTGTGTGTGTGTGTGCGCGTGTGTGAAGTGGAAAGGACAAGAAAAATTAGTTTTATTTATGAGGCTACTGGGCAGTGAGTTATTTTTTAGGGGTGGGGACCACTCAGGCAGGAGAACTCCAAGCTTGGGTTCCTCCCATGGCTATAATCATCCTCTACCCTCCTAGCATGCTTTTTATCTTAATAAGCCCCTCCATCCCTAACCCAGCAGTCTAAAGAAAGCCTTCACCTAGTAGTTTTTAACCTGAGGGAACTACTGCAGTATTTTATGTCCCTAGTGGGACGTCCCCTAACTTCTTTCTTTGCATTTGTTTACTTCCTTCTTAAAAATCACTATCTTCCAGAAAGGCGGTGGCACAAGGCCAATACCACTGGTCATTGTGAGAGTGGAGAGTGATTTTTATTTTGTCAGTCCTTTCTAAGCACTCTTTGAACAACCTCCGTAGTTAGAGATGGGTCAGCCCCACTTCTTCCGGCACAGGGAGCAGGGGATGGGCACGCTCAGGGCCAAGGACAGGTACCAGCCAGCCTATGCTGGTGCCGGGAGTGAAATCTCAGCTTTCCTGCTTTCCATGCCACTGTTTGAGCTATCTTTCTGATTGCCTCAGTCATTAGCTATGGGGTTTGTTTTGCTTCTTAACTTCTTAGAATCTCACTTATGAGTCATCTGCTTTCAAAGAAGATTCGGAAAATTGACAATTGATTCTGAAAATCTCCATGCTGCCACTCTCTACGGGGAGAGCCTTTCCTACCCTTCTTCTACCTTACCCAGGCAACCCTGCACCCTCCCAAGGCAGTTTGAGGATTCTGAGGTCACAAAAGCAGAGGCCTGTGTCATTTAACTATTGCTGAATAAGCTGACCTGAACTCAGTGGCTTAAAAAACCATGATGTATTATTTATCATGGATCTGTGGGTTGAACAGCAGCTTTTCTATTAGTCCTTCCTGGACTCACTCATGTGGCTGCATTCAACTGATGAGTTGCCCCAGGTTGGGCATGGCTGGGACAGCTGGCTTTCTCTCTCCAATAGTCTTGCATGCCGAAGGAGATTAGACTAGATTTTTTTACATGACAGCTGGATTCTAGGAAAATGAGATGGGAAACTGCAAGGCCTTGTGGCCTGGGTTCGGATGTTATACACGGTATCATTTATACCACATTCTATTGGCCAAATCAAGGCAGGAGATGAAGGCCAGCCTAGATCCAAGGACTCCACCTCTTCATGGGTGCTACAAAGATTCTTTGGCCGTATGTCATCTATCACAGGCCTACAGCCAGGAGGTAAGGAGTGAAGCAGGCCAGTTGTGATTAGATGGCCACCGTGGAGCACATCACCTGTTACCAAGTAACATACGGATTTAGGGAGGCCAAGTCTTCTAACTTTTCAAAAGAAGTTGGAAATACAGATTTTTAAAAAATGTATTAATTTTTTAGAGCAGTTTTACATTTACAAAAAAATTACTCAAAATAACTCAAGAGTTATTTCTCCCCACTGCCTAAATTCCTCTGTAATTAACATCTTTCATTAGTGAGGTACATTTATTAGTAATATTAATTACAATAACATTAATTACATTAGGATTCACTCTGTGTTCTATTGGTTTTTATAGGTTTTGACAAATGCACAATATCTGGCATCTACTATTACAGTATCATACAGAATAGTATCATTGCCCTAAAAATGCCCAGTGTTCCAGCTATTCACCCTTCCTCCTCACTCATCTTTTTACTGACTCTTTTTATCTTTCCTGGAACGTCGTAGAGTTGGTATCATACCACACTGTGGCATTTTCACAGTGCCTTCTTTCACTTAGTACTCTGAACTCAAGCCTCATTCATGCCTTTTCCTGACTTCATAGCTCTCTCCTTTTTAATCACTGGATTCTATTCCATTGTCTGGATATACCACAGTTTGTTTATCCATTCACCTACTGAGGAACATCTTGTTTGCTTCCAAGTTTTGGCAATAACCAATAAGGCTACTATAATATTTGTGGGCAGCTTTTTGTGTGAACTTAAGTTTTCAACTCATTTGAGTAAACACCTATGAGTGTGACTGCTGGACTGTGTTGTATGAGAAATCTATGTTTAGCTTTGTAGGAAATTGCCTAATCATCTTTTGCATACCCACCAGCAATGCATGAGAGTTCCTGTTGCTCCATATCCTCACAGCACTTGGTATTGTCACTGTTTTTGATTTTAGGCCTTCTAATAGGTGTACAGAGAGATCTCATTGTTTTAATTTGCAATTCCCTAATGACATAAGATGTTGAACATCTTTTCATATGCTTATTTGCATCTAAATGTCTTCCTTGGTGAGGTGCCTGTCCAGATCTTTTGCCCAGTTTTTAATTTTTTTTTACATATTATTGGATTTTAAGAGTTCTTTGTGTATTTTGGATACTGATCCTTTATCAGAGATTTGTTTTGTAAATATTTTCTCCTATTCTGGGCTTGGCTTTTCTTTCTCTTAATAATGTCTTTCATAGAGCACAAGTTTTTAACCATAATAAAGTTCAACTTACAAATTTTTTCTTTCACGGATCATGTACCTAGTCATTGCCAAACCCAAGGTCACCTAGATCTTCTCTTATGTCACCTAGAAATTCTAGTCTTGCATTTTACATTTCAGTCTAGGATCCATTTTGAGTTAATTTTTTGAAAAGTGTCATATCTGTATCTAGATTTTTTTTTTTTTTTGCATGTGACTGTCTAGTTGTTTCAGCACAAAAGGTTGGTTTATACTTTAAAATGTGGGGGAGCACCTAGCTGGCTCAGTTGGTGAAGCATGCAGCTTTTAATCTTGGGATTGTGAGTTCAAGCCCCACAGTGGGTGTAGAGATGGAAGGAAGGAAGGAAGGAAGGAAGGAAGGAAGGAAGGAAGGAAGGAAGGAAGGAAGGAAGGAAGGAAAGAAGAAAGGAAGAAAGAAAGGTTTGTTATTATTATTTTTTGGTGGTAGTGGTAGGGGAGGAAGGAAGCTCCCCTTCTACCAACACACAGGTTGTGTTGTCTGTAGGCTGTTTTTCTCTATCCTAGATCATCTTTGCCTCTCTCATTCCCCTCACCTGCAATGAACTTCATCCATCCATATTAATCTATTTAATCTTACTTAACACCAACCTCACATTTTCACTATCCACTTTTTCTAATATTCTGACTCGTGCATGTGCTCAACATGATCGGTTAATGGTTGGTGAACTCAAACCACTTATGAGCTGTAAATCCCATTTAGCACTGCCATGTACCACTGTCCTTTCTCCTTAGCCAGACTATAAACTCTTGGTGAGTCCAGGAATCCTCCTGTTCTCATTTACCTCTGGTAGCCTAACAGAGGTCTGCGCATAAAATAGGTCAGCAATAGTTACTGACAATTTTAGCTGGACTTTGGTCCTGACTTACCAAGTGTTCTTTGATCTTCAAGAGGGATGGCTACGCTTTAGGAAGTCCAGCTGAGGACCTGCCAAAGATGGAAACCCTGCAGCCTTGCCCTGCCATGGCCAGAACGGTGCATCTCTAATATTGATGCCTGATTTAGCGTTATGCCCACACAAACAAAAGGGCCCTGATCTCCTTGGAGAATTAGGAAAGATTTACCAATGAGACAGCAAGATGTGGTCTCTAAAGTACCAAAGGATGCTGAGTCACAAAGCATGTTCCTTACATTATGATGGTTACATGGTCATAATGACTATTCCAGTCATTTTGAAAACAATGAAAAATGAATAAAATAAAAAGGAGAACGGACCGTTTCTGGTAACTGGTTCTCTACCTCACGCCTAATTAATAATCAAAGTAATGGCAATCCCCCCACCCTCTGACTTTGTTTTCTGTTTTCATCTGCATCATTAAGTATTCCCATTCGAGGATCTCTGTGTATGTCAAAGTGAACAATGATAGAGGGAACGAAAGGGTCCAGAACTGAGGTTGAGACCCCAGTAGTCTCCGATGGGTGTGACTGAGCCCAATCACCATGGCATACTGTGCTCCCAGACCTCTCGGAATTTGTTTTCTCCAGCAAAGTACTGCAGCTTCTATTTCTCAGGACCACCTAGCTTCTGTCTATGGCCCACCCAAGCAACTGCAGGCAGAAAAAAACGAGGGAGGCACAAACTCGGATATGGTGCATTCATGGCCTTGGGTCTCAGAAACGGTCGGCAAAGCTCCTTCAGAGCTCATGGCACCTTTGGGGTGGGCCTCTGGCAAACTCTGGCGTCAGTGCCAGCAGCAGCACTCTTTCTGCCTCAGGAGCAGCCTGGGGCTTAAGACTCATAGGTGGCGGTCAGGTGCTCACTCAGCCTGGAAGGACAGCAGACGTACTGGCAACATCCACCATCCTACCTCCAACTGTCCTTGAAAGTCAAACAAAGTACAACTGTTCCTGGTATCACTCTTCCTGCCCTGGGAAAGCCCCCAAATTCTGGAGCAGGTAAGGACGGTCCCTATGGATGGTGTAAAGTGGGCAGAGTGACCCCCAGCGTCTTATGTAAAACAAATCACATCTACACAACTGAAAAATAAAAATCTCAAGTCCCCTCCTCGAGGACCTGTTTAAAAGACACTGCCCTCTTTTTACCACTTAGCCACCGAAGGAGCCTCTTTAGACATCCTGTACTCAGTGGTGACTCAGGGGGCTCCCAGCTGCTAAAAACAAAGTTTAAAGAGGGGCGCCTGGGTGGTTCAGTTGGTTAAGCATCTGCCTTCGGGTCGGGTCATGATCCTGGAGTCCTGGGACTGAGCCCCATGCTGGGCTCCCTGCTCAGTGCGAAGTCTGCTTCTCCTCCCCCTTTGCCCCTCCCCGCTGCTCTTTCTCTCGCTCACTTTGTCTCTCTCAAATAAATAAACAGAATCTTTAAAAAAAAAAAAACCCACTAAGATTAAAGACCATTAAATGGTACTGCTGGCTAAGATCAGGGGACAGCAAGCGACCTGGGCTAGAAATTCAACCTTGCTCATGCTTAGCAGCAAATAGTATCAGTAACTGACAGGTATAGAAGTTTAAACAAAATGGGGGATAAAAAGAGAAAGATAAAAAAAAAAACAAAAAACAGAATCTCCTTCAAGTCTAGGAAAGCAGGTAAAGGAGTGCTTGACAAAGCCAGACAATGAGGGATGGAGACTCCACAGGCAAGTCTGGCCATGGAGAAGCAGAAGAGACTCACTGCCCATAAGCAGAACGAGTTTTCCCAGTACATGATTTCATCTTATGCTACCGTTTCCATTTGCAGTAAAGGTACTCCCTAAGTCCATTTTAGAGTCCTTCTCCCCCTGCACTTTAATATCCCTGAGTTTCTTCTAAGGCAAAAATTGTCGGTCCCATTTTGCAGATCTGTAAATATCTTAAAGAGATAGAATGGCAGGGTGTGACCACACAACCACCGCCCAGAGATGGGCAGGAAAAGGTTCTGCTATCCTGGTGTCTCACCAGGCGCAACGACTGCCCTGAAGACAATCTGTGCCTGAACTTCGAACTATTTTCACTAGAGAAAGGCAAAGTCAATTCTCTTCTTCCGGAGTCTTGTACAACCGCAGCCTGAGAGCCCAGCTGTTCTGGTCGTGGCCTCACATACTTTCTGCAAAGGCTCTAGTTGACAAGATTTATTCGGTGGTCTGAAGAAGCATGCTAAGATAAGCAGTGTGGGAGGAAACCACAAGGGAGGATTTTCTGGCCCTACAACAGTGAATCTAGGTTCCGTGGAGGACTGGACAAGCAGCCCTAAGCTGCCTGTCTCGGCTATGGGTGCTTACCACCCAAGGGTGAAGCAACAAAGGTTCTTCTCTTTTCTAGTCTCTGGTATGTCACCGCAGTTGGGCTAAGGTTTGAGGATCTGAACACTGTAAAGGCTACTGGAGGGCTTTTCTTCTAGAAGTGGACACAGAGGTAGCACTGGACATATTCCACATCATCAGGGAGAAGGGAAACCAAGACAACATAAATGAGTGAAACAGACTTGGCTACTGATCTCCTGAGTTGCTACAGTGCCTGGATGTTTTATAAAACTAAAAGAAATCGCTTTACATGCCCAGCAGCCAGCACAGTCAATAGCCATCACCAAAGCCATCTCAGCAGGAGGGTAAATCAAAGATCACCAAGGCCAAGAAGCAGTATGTTAGGAATAATGATTCCCCTCTGAGATGATGATGCTTAAAAAATCCACAACAAACTAGCCAAGCTCCACATTTAGGAAGAAGGTAAAATCATGTTCACGGACAACGCTCAAAGTCGGATGAGGCCAGAGCATAAAGTCCGGGCAGGATGGCTGAGCAAAGGCCTACTGTGGAAGGCAGTCAGACACCATACTTACAGTGAGTTGGGCCGGGTGGGTTTGAGCACATCCAGGTCTGGGTCACTGGAGTTCATGTTGGGCTGTAAACTGCTGCTGGAATTAAGGATGCTATTTGCATTTGATGAGACGACAGATTCCAAACTGGAGTTGATGATGCTGTTTCTTTGTTCCTCTGGGGAAAAACAAGGCCACAAACCCCATTATTACTATTATTTCATAGGGACAGTTTGTTTCGACATATACAAAAACCTACCAATAATAAGAATGGATTGAGATCTCAGCAAAGCTCAGAAGAAGACATAGGAAAGGGTAAGATTTACAGGTGGGAAAGGAAGAGGAAAGGAAGAGGAACAGGTGACTTGTGACTTTGGAGCAACACCTGGTCTGCTTAGCCTGATGGGACGGACCAGCCATTTTCCTGAGAGTGTCCCTACCACTGCACCATAAGTTGTGTGTCTTCTTTTGACTGGCAGATGGGCAGAACACAGAACGGCCTTCATAGCGCCCTTGTATTCAACCGGGTCCTCTTGGTTTCTGTGACATTCACCTTTTACTCTAAAATTCCTGCCCCCAATATGGTCTTAATTGTCAGGACCCTGTCCTACCTCCAATCCTATAGCACCTCACCATAAGATATCTACTACTTGGTCATCAACATCCTTATGACTCTGCAGTCTACACTCCTGACCACTCCCAAGACAAACCTTCCAGGGTTGCCTCCAGCTCTAATGTATTTGATATCTAGCTTCAAGTCAGTTCTTTAATTAACAGATCTATAAGGGCTACAGAGTCATCTGCATATATAAAAAACCCGAGTCCATGGTCCACACAGTCATATTAGTGCTTGGAGAGTATTACTAAGCCTGGAGGGAGGAAACCTGAGTTCTCTTCAAGATTCCACCCCTGCCTGGCTGAGTGGCCTCAGGCGATTTTCACTCTGTTTCTTGGCTAATGCATCTATAAAATGGGGAGAATGAGAACTGCCACGCACAGCTCAAGGAGTTCATGAGGATCAAGTGGGATCATATGCAAGAATGCATTTTGTAAACTTCAGAACACTGTTCAAAGTCAAGAACTTTCTGTTTCTTCCCATCTTTAAAACTTGGAACCACGTGCTGAAGAACACATTTTTGGGATACTTTAGCTAAATGGCACAGGCACCACTGCTGTAGCAAAATATCAGAGACTTGGAATGTCATTCTTGTCCCACATTCATTACAGATACACCATAATGAAACCAGCGGATGCTGTGGGCAATCAATTCACTTATCAGGAAACCCAGCCTATGTGGGTTAATCCTCACTGGACCTTTGAAACAAGCTGGAGGTATACCATGTCCCTAAGAAGACAGACGAGACTCACTGACACGGTAGTTCAGAGGCTGACATTTGAATTCTTCAGGCAATAAAGGGCGTGATGTGATTAAAAAAAAAACACAAAAAAAACTTTTCCATTTGTACTAGTTATGTGCATAAAAATTTATCATGCTTATGAGATGATGTTAGAGTAATCTTTACATTTAATACACACACACACACACACACACATACACATAACCCCAAACACCCAAACACCCCTGATATCTTGGCAAATTCTCAATGCCATGCTTAAAATCCTATAGAAGAGTCAAAAATTCCATGAGGCTATTGGGAGATTTCTCAACTCTTAAGTAGATTTTGAAAAAACTAGGTGATTAACTTGATTCTTGAGATTTGGAACTATTCATATTTCAAGAGCTTAAGTTCCCAACAGAAACAAAGAGAGAGAAACCAAAAGAGTTACAATGCACCAAGATGCAGGAGAACTAACAGGGACTTTGAATGGGAACTTGCTACCAGGAAGAAAAACAACTCTAAAATTACATAATTAGGGGATTACTGAGAAAATGGATATGCCATTTACCAGTATGAATCAGTGCAAACTTTCCTTTGCACAAAATACTCATGTTGAGATTTCTGAAAAAGACTGAGAAGCCCAAGACCACCATATAGAGAAGGGCACTCAACATACTTCTCTGGGGTTCAATGAAGATGATTTCTGCTTCACAGGGAAGGAGAGGTGAATAGTTTTATTAACTCTAGTTTGAAGCCAACTTTTGCATGATATAATTCTCTGAATTCACAGGAAACCTAAGAGTATAAACATAGCTCATATTTCTCCTGTGATTATATTTATTTGCCCTTAAGAGGACTATGATTCTATAAATTAAAAACAATACCTTGCTAAAAACATATTCATTTTTCTGAAATATTATTGGAACTTTTTTTCCTGACTTACTATCCATTAGAAAAAGAGCATCTGAGATGGAATTTTCTTCAATTTTCATCTATTCAATGAATGTTCAGTGAGTACCAAACACATTCCCAGATAATGAACACCCCTACACTAATTCCTAGGTATTTTATTCAGATGTATACTAGAATATTTATTAGTAACTTGCACATACTTATTTGTTCATATGTCTACCTTCCTCGATAGACTAGGAGCAACCTAAGGTTGAACATGTGACAGATAAAGCTTTGAAATCACAACTGAAAAAAAATTAGATAAAGATGCTTTCCTTTGTATAACACTTTATCAGAATCCTAACCTCATAAAAGAATCTGATTCTATAAATGGGATTTGGGTAAAATTTTTGAGACCGTGTCTTCTGTTACAGTATTATAGACTGGCTTTCTCCATGAGCTAAGCAAGGAACACTGCTGCATATGGAAACTGACATTTGTCTGAAATGAACCCACACAAGAATGAGGACGGGGTAGACAATGAGAACCCAACCCTGCCTGGCCACAAAAATTAATGGGTGGCTACCCCCAAACTGAACTCGAGGATTTCTAGAATCTCATTTAGTGGAGGACACTAGAACTCTTTTTTAGGAAGTAAATCCTTTTCGAGATTCTATTTTGACTTATATTTAGGTATTGTGGGTCTGACACATACGGCAAAACCTCTAACAAAATGACAACAAGAGTAAAAGATCAAGGAAAAGTGTCCTTTGTCCAAAAAGAAAATACACACAAAAAAATTAATCATAAAATTTCATAGTTTTGCAGTCAAGATGGCTAAATATGCATCTAAAGAGTCAGACTCTTTACCGGTATGCCTCGATGGGCCACCTGATAAGGAAATCTGGAAACCTGGCACTCTCGGACTGTAAGACCACCAGAGTTTTATTGGACATGAGACCTCAAATAGTGAGACTAAGAACATCCAGGCAGATAGGCTTCTGAGCTGAAATGCTGACGATCCCTACTGAGAGTGAGCAGGACAGAAAGAGTCATTCCAGAAAAGAGGTGGAGAATAAAATCCACAACAACTCACACATTTTAGTGGTATGGCAAACTATACCAAGACAAATTCTAACATGAATTAAGAAAAAAAGAGAACATGATTCAGTAATGTCGCTCCAAACAGGGGGATCTTTGTCAGGCGGGCAAATGAGTACTTTTCCTAACAGAAAAACATAATGAGAACAGGCAGCCTAAAACATTATTTAAAAAAAAAAAAATTAAATTAACCAAATCATTCTAATACCAGACCTGGACTTCTCAGAGATATTAATGACTCAAACTAGTTTTGGCATCCTCATCAGAAAGTATAAGAAAGACTGATGGCAATTACACTGCTGAAGAAAAGGAAATTATAGGCTAGGGGACTGAATAAGAAAAACAACAACAGTTATGAGTCAAAGCAAAAGGATCATGGGGAACCACTTACATGACGAAAAGAGAAAGAATGCCCACAACTCAGGCATATTCCTAAACTGGATGAAGTCAGTGGGGATGCTTGCCTTCTTCAAACACGTTTGTCAACAAGAATCTCTCTTTGTTTTAGTCAAAGACAAGAGCTCAGAAGCAAGGAAATGATAAAATAAATCCCCCAACAAATGTAAACATGTATGGGTAAACGATGAATGTTTTCATGAACATAGTTTCTATGAAGAGTGTCAAACTAGATGTGCTCCTAGTGCTGAGAAATGCAAACTACTCAGGGCAGGGGCACTTATGCCCATACAGAACACCTTGAGCATCCCTTACAGTGACCTTTGAGGTCAGCATCAGTCACACATTTTTGGCACCTGGCCCATGCATAATATACACTAAAGCTCCATGAATGGTTACAAGACAAATAATAAATATGAGGTGACAATAAGCAATGAAAATGTATTCTGCTAGCACAGGAGGAGGCAGTTCCAAGTGACTGAATTTTCCAGGTGCTTCAGACAGGGACCACTAATGTCCTTGAAACCAAAGTAATGGTTACAGTGGGCAGAGTCTATGTTTTTTGTACAAATCAGGAGTGGAAAAATATGACTATGCAACCAAATCACTGCAACTAAAAAAAGAAAGCCACAGAATAATTTTGGTGATATTGTACTTGTTCTGGAGGTTGCCATGGAAATCTGGGAGCTAAGCAACTTCACTTTCCATATTTACCAAGTGACTCCTGCTCACTCTAATGACAATCCCTCCCCATCCCCTTACCCCCCCATACAAAAGGCAGGGTCTCTGTTTATCACAGAACCCAGAAACAAGGCCAGGAATGTGGATGCAGAACCAAACCGAATTCACATGTCTCGGCAAGCCTCAACGCTCTGGCCCACTGAATACCCAGAGTGGGAGGATAAATAGGAAATACAGACTTGCAACATAACTTTGGGGGAGGTTTCCCACCACGCACGGACGTCTGTCAGAATACGGGCTAACATCATCTTTCCATGATGTCTGAGACTATCTGTCAAAAAGAGGGGAAGAGAAATGTTCTTTAACAGCAGCTCATGATGCCTCACAGAGCCCTAAGGAGGGAACGTGCTCTCTACACGATCGAACAGGGAGGAAAGGGAGTTACCAGACTTACGGAAGCCTGGAAAGACACAGGCTTTGGACAAAAAATATTAAGACAAAAGCAAAATACCCAGAGGCTTTCCCTTGCTGTGGTATGGAGAGAGGTGTACTTTCTCCTGCTTATTAAAGTTTTGCAATGAAGTCTGTAATGTATCATCTTGACAAGATAGGATGATAATAGAATGGCAGCTTAATGAATTTTGCAATAAAAAATGATGAGTGCACAGCAATTTCTGAGTTTACCATCTGTGGGAAACACCCAAGTACATGAGAAGCTTGGAAACAGACTTTCTGAAGCAATTTTTTTTTCTGTAGTTTTCGTTCCTGATAATAGTGGCGTGCCAAGCCACACTAAAATCTGAGGTGGAATGATTTCATGTTGACCCAGTGTCAGTCTCTATGATAAAAATAATCTCGAAAAGCAGTTTGGAGCAATGTGTTTGGGCACATAAAAACAGTGTGGGCAATGTTTCAAAAGAGAGTCTTAAAAAAACAGTTTGGGCAATGATGGACTAAACAGTGAATTGGTAAGTAAAAAATGTGGTCAAACTGTTGTTTCGACCATAGGACATACATTATGATATTAGAACTTTTGGCAGGTTGTCTTCAACAAAAACTACCAATTTTGGTACCATGTGGAGTAATTGACTTATTTCCTTCTCATGGTGCTCATAATAACCCTTCTCTTTGCAAAGGGGAAAAAAATGCCACTAAAAGTGAATTTCACGAAGGAATGGGGGAATCACTGTGGCTGGCCCAGGACTGAAATGATTCACAGGAAAGAGGCACGGAGGCACAACGGGGAAGCCCATCCCAGAAACACCACCATTTCAAAAAACATTATGTTGAAGTGAACCCCTACACAATGGTTGAACAGGGAGTTGAATGATCAGAGTTAAATACATACTCTGCTACTTATAACATAGCCTTCTTTTCCATCTGAGAACTTGCTTCTGAGTAGGGATGTTCTTCCCTGAATCTTTGGTTCCCAGGTAAGTGAAGGAGTCTTCTACAGACTGCTTATATTATTGCTCATTAAAAATAAAAAATTACATATTTACTTATTTTTATACCATGATTCACTGCAAAATGGGCTTGAGATAGTAAATAAAATGTGTGAACAGGCAGTTTGATTTTAATAATGTAAAAATCAGTCAATACATAATAAATACGCATTCCTCTCTAATTTAGAAAGTACAGAAAAGCATACAAATATTCTATATGCATTTTGTTGTGTAAATGTCTAGTCGTTTTTCTATACATAGAAAAATACACACATATATACTTTTCTTTTAACAAAACAGTATAACACCATAATATTGAGTTACCTGCTTTGTTCACTAGCTGATAAAGCCAGACACATAAGACCGTAATACACTTCTTTTCATTTAATGATCTACCTTGAACTTTTTTCTTGCCATTAGCTTTCCAGGGCATCATTTTTCAAATGACCACATCAACTATGTGGTTTTCAGTCACATATGGCAACTAAGCATAATTAAGCCAAGAGCCACATGACACCTTGGTCTGTGTGACAGTAAGAATCCATGTGGATAAATGTGTCACCTGCCAAAACAAACAGGTGTGTCCAGAGTACCCAGGACCTGCAGAGGCAAAACCTGAGAACAGGCACATGCTGCAGCCTTGAGTGCTTGGAGAAAGGCATTATGTAAGCCTCCGAATAGCATGAGTTCCCAGTTATTTTTCAACAAGGAAGACACAAATAAGAAGTACATGAGCTGAATTCTTAACCTCTCACTGGGTCTGTCTGGGAGAGGGTCCAGGATGAATTAAATGCACTAAAAGAATTAATGAGAGCTATAATACCAGCAGCTAGTTAGTGTGATCTGTGTAAAACAAAGCCCAAGAATCTATTCCCACCCCCTAGCCCCAGCAATGCTGTACAACTCATCCCAGCTGCTGATGTATTTGAATTCAAGCATCAAATCAGCTCTTTCTGGGGCCAGGGTGACTCTGCATTCCCCTCACATATGGGCCTCTTTTTTGGAATCTGCTGGATACAGAGGGGGAATAATTTCCTTAGCGAAATGTAATGTAATGTAAAATTACAGTCTGATGATAACCATCACAATTGTAGCTAATGTTTGTTAGGTGCTTACTATGTATCTAGTATCAAGATACATAGTAAGCCAATATCAAGTATGTGACATGCACTTGTATTGGTTTACTTAATCATGGTAACTGCCCTCCAAGGTGTTCTTAGTGATTGATTTTACAGATGAGCAAATGGAGGTTCAGAAAGGGAAAGTAATGCACTCCAGGTCTCAGGGCTTCTAGGTGACAGAGATGGCACTGAAACAATGCAGTCCTACTGCAGAACCCCTGCTTTCCACCACACCAGGCTGCCACAAACCTCAACAGAGTCAAAGAGATGTTCTGGTAGTGACAGAAATGAGCAACCTTGACTGTTTGCCTTTCCCCCCAAGCCTGTGTGTCTCTCACTTTAGCTGGCATCAGCATCACCAGAGTGTTTTTAAAAATACAGATGTCAGGGTGCCTGGGTGGCTCGGTCGGTTAAGCATCTTACTCTTGATTTTGGTTTAGGTCATGATCTTGGGGTCGTGGGATCAAGCCCCACGTCTGGCTCCACACTCAGCGTGGAATCTGCTTGAGATTCTCTCTCTCTCCCTCTGCCCCCCCTCTGCTCTTTCTCTCTAATAAATAAAGAAATCTTTAAAAAAAATACAGATACCTGAGCTCTAGTCAAGACCTCCTGATTCAGAATATACCAGGGAGGAGGAGGAGAAGATCAGGCATCTGTATTTTTTGTTTTGTTTTGTTTTCAAAAAACTTTTTTAAAGTTTTTATTTATTTAAGAAATTATTTTATTTATTTATTTTATTTTTTAATTAACACATAATGTATTATTTGCCCCAGGGTACATGTCTGTGGATCCTCAGGCTTACACATTTCACAGCACTTACCATAGCACATACCCTCCTCAATGTCCAGAACCCAGCCGCCCTATCCCTACCCACCCCTACCCCCCAGCCACCCTCAGTTTGTTTCGTGAGTTTAGGAGTCTCTTATGGTTTGTCTCCTTC
>CM052895.1:23796216-23811578 GCA_028534135.1 Potos flavus
CACAACCCCCCCTACCCTGCCTCTTGAATTCTTCGTATCAGAGAGATCATATGATAATTGTCTTTCTCTGATTGACTTATTTCGCTTAGCATAATACCCTCCAGTTCCATCCACGTCGTTGCAAATGGCAAGATTTCATTTCTCTTGATGGCTGCATAGTATTCCATTGTATATATATACCACATCTTCTTTATTCATTCATCTGTTGATGGACATCTGGGTTCTTTCCATAGTTTGGCTATTGTGGACATTGCTGCTATAAACATTCGGGTACACGTGCCCCTTCAGATCACTACATTTGTATCTTTAGGGTGATTACTCAGTAGTGCGATTGCTGGGTCGAAGGATAACTCTATTTTCAACTTTTTGAGGAATCTCCATACTGTTTTTCAGAGTGGCTGCACCAGCTTGCATTCCCACCAACAGTGTAGGAGGGTTCCCCTTTCCCTGCATCCTCGCCAACATCTGTCGCTTCCTGACCTGCTAATTTTAGCCATTCTGACTGGTGTGAGGTGGTATCTCACTGTGGTTTTGATTTGTATTTCTCTGACAGGCATCTGTATTTTTAATAAGCTCCTTACAATGTTCACATGCACACTAAGTTTAAGAACTACTGTTCCAAGAAACATGTTTCAACACCTTGGTAAAAGCACTAAAAATTTGAGACAAAAATCAGTGATACATGTCACCTTGTAATCTCTTAGAAGAACTTTATTTTTTCTCGTGGAGACCAACGCAGGGCTTGAACTCAAACAACCCTGAGATCAAGACCTAAGTGGAGATCAAGAGTTGGACGCTTAACCCATTGAGCCACCCAGATGCCCCTCTTGCAAGAACTTTAAAAGGCACAAGACCTGGTTGCTGGTCCTCTCTAATCCTTCTGGCTCCACCTTCTACAGTTGTCCAGGAAAAGTACAGCTTCTATGTCAGTACTTTTCATCTAGATATACTGCTCCCATTTCTGCTATATCATGTATCCATGTGGCAACTTGGAGATTAAATGTAATTTCCCTTGCTACCATTCATCTGGCAGCACAACTGAAAAACCCTGCTCCGTCTGTTCTGAGGTAATCACAAATGAGAGTGACTACCTTGGCCCAGCAAATTAAAGGTACTGCTGAATACATACTGCTCTCTGCATAGTTGGGGCTAGATTTGGAGGCGCTGCTGCTTGCTGGTATGCATATTGGGGAATCCATTCAGGGTGGTTCAAGTGCCCCCATGGCAGCACTGGATGCTAGGACAGATGGCTTTCACTGCTTCTGTAATTCAGTCTAACCAGATTTTCACTTCCACGGCTGAGGAACTGACATAGGCACCCTTTTGGAGACAACATGACATGGGGAGGGACACCACCTGGGTACAAATTCCTTGCCAGACCTTCACCAGTTCTGTGACTACTGAACCTCTGGAGCCTGAGTTTACCTGTCTGTGAAATGTGGTTACTGAGAACCTACCTCACCGGGTGATGGTCAGTTGTGAGAATAAAGTAAGATAGTAATGTGCTTAGGCTGCTTGCCATGTTAGGTGAGGTATAATAATTTTAATTTTTATTGGTGTTATTACTGAATGAGGTTCAGATCTAACTTGGTCTCAAGGTTCTTCATCAAATGCATTCATTTATCCTTCCACACCAGCCCCCCATCCCTGTCTCTTTACAGGCAGATCCCTACTTTACTGAAAGTTTAAACTCCAGGTACATAAGCAACACTGGAAACATTCTCCCTTAGAATAAAGGTTGGGTTTGCAGGCTAGATCACAAAAGCACAGAGAACTACATTTCCTCGAGAACAACCGCACAAGTTGAAATCAAAAGGCAGAGTAATCACTGGCTAACAGTAGAGCTGTGAGGTCAGAACAAATGGCTTCAAATCTAATCTACTTTGTTGCTGTGTGATCCTGAGTACATTAATTAATATAAATTTTATTTTCCTCTGTTGTCCCAAATGGGGACAGTACCTATGTCATGTAATTGTGATAATTAAGGGAGTTGTTGCTATGCACAGTACTTAACGTGAGAAACTACTTGATAAATTATGGAGCCATATATATTAAACATACATTAAAAAATTGATTTCTAAGAGCATGTTTTCTAAGTACAATTTTGAAACAGATCTTTCCACAATCCTCAGTTCCAGAGATAAGAGCTACATATACAAAGCCTATTCCATGTTCCCTCTGTAGAGCATCACTGTCCCACCCTTCTGTCCTTTGGATGCGACTATGACTCATTTCCTTTAGCATCTTACTCAAAATTCTACCTTTCGGAAATTTCTTGACCAGCTATATACAACTTGGATATCGCATCCCCTCCTCCCTAAAATATTCAGTGTTTTCCAAATGACTTGCATTTGTTGCTGTGATGCTTTTTAAAATCTGTATCTCCCTCAGCATTTCCTTCCTTTTTTGCCACAAAGTTTGATCTCAGAGACTGCTCCCATTTTGTTCCAAGCCCCACTTCTACCCCACACTGATTTGTCTGTGAGGAGTCACATGCTGCCCTGGGGCTGAACAAAGTCCTGACCCAGCAAAGAGCAGGAGAAAGCCTCTAGCTCCTCCTTCTGGGAAGGGACCACTGTCATCATAAAGACATCTTTACCTTTAGGGAAAGGGAAATGCCACCTGGGAAAGATTCTACTACATCCATAGACTAAAGCTGAAGAATCTTATGGAGGTACCTGAGATGCAACTCGTCCATGTACACAGAAAGAAAAACACTTCTGGAAAACAAGACACACATCCAGAAGCATCAGCTATGATGTCACATGCTTCCGTGAGCCTGAAGTGCAGGTACGAAGCCAGAAGACAGAGCCTATGAATTCCCAAAGTGACTCTCAGGAGCTTCCTCTCCAGGAAGAGGGAGGCGACTGACCGCCTGAGGCCAAGAGTGTTGGCACAGATTCATGTCTACGCCAAAAGAATGGGCTCCACCTTCTGCACAGAGTGGGGGCACTCCAGAGAGGGGAGAGAATAATGTGCGCTGACAATCAACAGCTGGAACCTCTCAAGGGGAAGCACCCAAGTGAGCTGTGGCTGGGAGTTTTAGGCCTACTAAGCATTTCAACAGGGACTGAAAAGAGAGCTAACCAATGCAACACAAGAAAATCTTCAATTGCAAGTGCGTCAGTGAGCAGAAAAGCATAACTGAACTCAAAAGAGATCGGACAGATGGAGACAAGAGGAAATAAGGTTCTGAAAAATATCCGCCAAGTGTGAAGGCAGAGAACGGGTATGTGGAGATGTACTCGTGTGTCCACACAAGAGCAATCTCTCTAACAAGATAACTGCTCTGTGGCAAGAACCTGAAGAAAGGTAAGGTCACATCAAACCTGGACAGGTGTCACAGGAATTGGAAGTGCACAGCATGGAAATGACAGGGGAACACAGTGAGCATCCACAGTGATATAACAGCCAAATGACAATATCCAAACCCAACTCTAGTCTAAAGAAACTCCAGTTCATATATTTACATTAAGAGAAAGGAATTGATTCGCCCCAAAATTCAGAGCAAGATCTGTGACTCTAAACAGCGGCACACATTTCACAGGTGGGATGTAAGGTGTTGGAACGAACATTCTTTATCTTAATGGTTACGAATTTATTTTAATGTATATTAGAGAATAATACAGTGGGACCATCAAATTCATGATTTTAGAGATTTTACTGAGTAGGATGAGGCCATGTAAAGAAGTGAGTGGCTTTAAAATTAATTTTTTTTTGCACTTCAATAATCCAGCTTTATTAGACTGAACATATATTTTGAAAACTCAGAAGAATCATATAAAATGAACATATCTGTACATAACAATCATAGCTGAACATGTAAAGAGAAGACGATCTGATATCAGAGAGAAGGAATTCTCTTCCCATATAGATAATGGAAACAGGATAATTAATATCCTGGAAATCATAGTCAAAGTAGATTACTGAGGCTACTGAGGTCAGAAGTGATGCAAGTTTTCCACAAAATGGCTGGTACTAGACTTCATGACAACCCGGGCAGGGTGACTTTTAGCCAGCACATTCAGAGAAGCCAGAAGCAACACAAATATTCTCAGAAAGGTAATTTTTTTTTTCCCAGCTTAATATTCCCTTTGCTGGCTTTTTTACCCTATATTTAGGTTCCAGTGCCCACTTTTAGGATGTATATCTAGAATCACTCTTCCAAATAACCTTTGGAAACCATACATAGTCTCAGCAGTTTCAACTTATTCTGTCAAAAACTCAATTCATTATCTCTCCTTTCTTTTCACAGCACCAAGCTTCTCCCAATGACTCAAATTCAAAATTCCACATTCTTCTCCTTTGTTTCCTACGTACAGCACATTGCAAAATTATTTTCATATTCTTTTTTCTCTGTGTTCCTCCTGCAATCTGCTTTCTTTCAGATTCTGTCAAGAATTGATAACAGATGGGGCGCCTGGGTGGCTCAGTGGGTTAAGCCTCTGCCTTCGGCTCAGGTCATGATCTCAGGGTCCTGGGATCGAGCCCCGCATCGGGCTCTCTGCTCAGCAGGGAGCCTGCTTCCTCCTCTCTCTCTGCTTGCCTCTCTGCCTACTTGTGATCTCTCTCTCTGTCAAATAAATAAATAAAATCTTAAAAAAAAAAAAAAAGAATTGATAACAGAATGTTGTAGGAAGACTGTAGGTTTGCGGACAGTTAAACCTTGTTCTGAATCCACTGCCTTCTGTTACATGATTCTGCAAAATAAGTTCATCCTTCTAGGCCTCAATCTTACCATCTTTAATAAGTACCAAGCACAGCACAGTATTAAAAAATGATTGTCGTGGATAGATGTGCTATCATCTCATTGGTCTATGAGTTTATTTATTTATTCTTTAAAAAAGGGTGTATCAAGTGTCTAAACTAGAAACTATGTTATGCACTGAAGCTTCACAAATCAATTTAAAGAAATGTATTAAACAACAGCATATGAGTTATTTGGTTGTCGGCCAAAGAGTGAACGAAAGCTTATGCAAATGATTCAAGTTTGGGAAGGAACTGAGCTAGGTATCGAAAGTTCCCTTAACCTGAAAAACATCATCCTGTGGAAATACATAATTTTTTTTACTGACAAATGACCTGGAGTGTTTATTTGTACTTTAATTCTACAGAGTAAACTTGGCAAAGTGCTTTGATAAAGGAGTCTTCTGTTTTTATCCACAGATGAGACAGGGGGAAGAGTCAGGTGTATGAAAACGTGACAGTACCCTGTCACCTGCTCATCTCACAGTGAGAGGTGGCCAGGTTACAAGCTGGGGTGGGGTGCCAGCAGAACCTTTCAGCTCCTGGCCAGTCACCCACCCTTCCTAGGATACTTTCCAAGCCAGCCCTGGATATCATTTTAGTTTCTCAGGAAAAAAACATTTTCCAAAACAAACTATAAAAAGTCGATTTATATATGCCTGCCAACATACTTTTCAATGAAAACGTTTCTTCTCTGAGAAAGGGAGGAAAGCTAAGCACCCCTCAAATATCCGAGGTTCCAGTCCTGTTTCCAGGGAGCATTTCCTAACATTCAGAGGACAGGCTGCTTCACTGCCTTCCCATCTTCCATCCTTCTGTCCACTGTCTGCAGAGACACCAGCAGCTCGTTCCGCAGCTTAGGTCTGTCTGTTTTCACACGTCCTAACCCTTCATCATTTACCTCGGGTGATCAAATTAATCTTGGGTCAAGCTCTCAATGATTTGCTCCTAATCTCTATCTTCTTCCTCACATGCTCCCAGAACATGCTTTGAGACCTGTTCCAAAGCTGCTTCTGTTTCAACCTAACCGTCTGATGGGTCCTAATCTACACTGTCCTCTGCTTAGTACCAAAAGTTAGGTGACCGTGGCTCTCCTGGCACCATGAGAAACACATCACTCCACAGCCCAAATGCCATCCGTGTTCATGGCAGATTCGGAGAGACCAGTCCTGTTCCCAGTGTTCCCTGCTACACTCAGAGGGGCTCACGCAATGTGCAGACCAAGGTGAGAATGACCCGAGCCACATATTTAAGAAGAACACAGGCTATCTTTGAAGAGAGGTCAAAGCCCTGAAACTGTGCATATTCTCTGACCTAGAAATTCTTCCAGGAATTTAGCTCAAGGAAATGCATGCCTGTGAACAGATCTGGCTACAAAAATAAAAGTAGCTTTACTCATAAAAGCTAAATATCTGAAACAACCCAAATGGTGCTCAATTCACCAGGGTCTAGTCATTTTATGGGATAGTATGACATCTTGAAATGCAGTGATGGTCTGGGGGCAGCGAAGATTTGTTTTCAGAATGAAAACGAAGGCCATTACTTCTGAAATACAGGGGATAAAGAATGTTTTTTGTTAAAAAAAAAAGTTTTTTGTGACAAATAAAGAGATGCCAATCCACATACATTATTTTCTCTCCTCTTCAAGGCCAAGTGATTCATTCTGCTGATCTGTGTCTTTACTGTACCTCACAGAGGTTAACAACGACAACAGCAACACTCCCCAGCATTTACTGGCACTTACTCTGCACTAGGTGCCATGGGAAGTACTCTAATCCGCACAACAACCCATGAGGTGGAAGCTGTTACCCCTGTCTTCCAGAAGAGGAGCCTGAGGCCCTGAGGTGCAGGTAACTTGCCCCCGTCATGTGCAGCCAGAGACGGCAGATACAGAACCAGCAGCCAGGCAATCCAGACCCAGGGCATGCGCTCAACCATTACGTGCTCCGCAGCCTCTGTGAATGCACTTACCTCTCCGAGGCCGGTTATCACGGTGGCCTACTGCTATCTATTCACCTCTACTCCCCTCCCTCAACTGTGAGCACCGTAAAGACAAGGTCTGATGTTTCTATTCCCAGTCTCTCCCAGGCAACGTGCCAGTGTCGGCTGTGTGAAAGAATGAGCCTTGGTATTTGTGCATGATTAAACAATAACTAGTAATAATAGCAGCAGCTCTCAGCCCTTGCCGAGTCCAAGACTTGTGCAAGATGCTTAAATGTAAAATTTTATTTACTCCTTAACAAAAACCAAGAGATAGGCACTATTATCCCTACTTTACAGATGAGCAAATAGAGGCTAAGCGACAGTCAAAGGCTTGTCTGTGTGTTGCTGCTGGCGCCAGAACCCAGGTCTGACGAGACTCCAGGCAGAGCTTGAGCCCTCAACTCTTACACTAACACTACCCAGCTCTCTTATTCCAGAAGCTGAAACAAGCCTGAATATTTAGGGCCCAGTCACCTGATACTGCAAAGAATCCGTTCTGACATTGAGTAAAACTGTGGTGATAACACTGTGCTGCTTGGAACAGAGAGTTTTATTCTCTAATTCATTCATTAAGTTCACACATTTATTAAGTGTCCACTCCATGCCAGGTTCTGTGAGAGGTGGAGTAGAAGGATGAGCAAAGCCAGGGCCTGGCCTCAGAGTCACATTGGAGTGGGGCATGTGACTCGCACTAATAAGCATTTAATGACAAACTGATAAAAGGAAACTGGTTCTGTGCGAGCCGCTAACAAAAGAAGGGTGGAAGCCACGATGCCGGAGCTGAGCTCCTACTGTGTTTCAGGAGGAAACAATGGTCAGCTGTTTACCCAGAGGAGATCTGGAATAGAGAATCCTGCACAGCAAGTGGCCCTGGCCTTTCATTTCCTAACACTGCTTCCTGTCCTACCAGGCTTACTCAGCAATGAAACCAGGCAGGGCCCAGCCACACACCATCCTCAAGGACACACAGGACAGCAGCACACAGAGAGGCCGGAGGTGTGCACCCTGAGCCATGGGACTCACGTTTCTCTGCTGATTGCATGGCGTGGAAGAGCGTCAGGGGCCTCTCGCTGCAGGAAGGGGGCTTGGAGTCACTGCTCTTCTTCCGGGATAGGTGCAGCTGGACATTGGTGAGAGGCGTATCTGGCACGGTGTTAAATATCTGCAAGTGAAGTTGCATAGAAGGGTTACACGCTGCTGTGAGTGGGGGAGCAAGCCCCAACCAGCACAACTGAAAGCCTGGTGGTATCAAAGACTCAGCAAGAAGACCCAAAAAGACCACCCGCATTAGCTCAGGACTTTGAAACATCTCTCAGAACTGGTACGAAACATTTTCTTTCAGGAGCGTATCCTGGAGTTTGGTGACCATTCACTTCCATTTCTAGCCCCTTCTGCTGTCACTTTCACTGATCCTCTCTCTGTTGTTCTCTCTAGGGGTAAGAGGAATGAACTCTGCTAAATACAAGCCACTGTCTATTAATAGGGCTTTGAATATTTTGACTACCTTTGTCCACAACCAGTTCATCAAAACCCTTTACTTTTCCTCACTGGTTCTACTGACCAGTTCTTAATGACTGCTTCGCAACTTTCTTAGAATGTGAAACTGCATTTAAGTAACATTCCAAGAAGCAGTCCAGAGCAGGGCACCAGTTCCTGGTCTGCAGTCACGCTTGGATGGAGCCTGCTTTCCAGTTCAGCAGCTCTGTGTCATCTATGATGCTAAACGTTTTCTCATCTAAAAGGAGGAAAAAAGGTGGATGATAAAAGCAACCGATACTACAGACAATTTGGAAAACGTAGAAAAGCATCAGGAGAAAAAGAGAAAAAATTTTTCTATTTTTACCATTTAGAGACAACCACTATAAGCATTTGAGCTTTCTTACGAACTTTTTTCTTTTAAGCTTTTACTTAGAAAAAAAAAAAAAAAAGGAAGTCCTGGGTAAAAAAACAACAAGAACGAAACAACAGATGAAAATCGTGACAATATCTTTTCTTTTTACAGATACAAGTATGATGGCATTATTATAACAGCCACACTTACACGGTGCTTACCATGGTCACTGTAGCCACCACACGAGGTCACTTCCCTAGGGATTCATTACTGAGTGTGTTCTGCAAGTGGCTCATTCAGTTCTCAGTGACCTGGAGCAAGAGGTACTGTCCTCATCATTTATAAAGAAGAACCAAGGCAGAGGTTAGCTGCCACAATTATCAATATAATTACAGATAACATAGAAAGCTGGATCCCTAGATTTTCTTGATTTCTTTTCTTTTTAAAAGATTTATTTATTCGAGAGAGAGAGAGAGCACGAGCGGTGGGGGGAGAGGGAGAGAGAGAATTTCAAGCAGACTCCCTGCTGAGCATGGTTCCTGATGTGAGGGCTCGATTCCAGGACCCTCAGAGCACGACCTCAGCTAAAACTAAGAGTCTGATGCTCAACTGACTGAGCCCCCCAGGTGCCCCTAGATTTCTTTCCAAATGCATATAAATGACAACACTAACTCACTCAATCAAGAAAGATCTTTTGAGCATTTATTTCATACTAAGGACTCTGGATATTGCACTGCACGAGGTAAACACGTTCCCTATGGATGGGACAGTTTGCATCGAGTACCTGTGATTTACAGAGTGTATGCCATGCCAAGTATCAGGTTAAGTGCTTTGTATGAGTTACCTCATTCAATGTCAAAAAAACCATTTTCCCTAATTGGGATTACATAATCTACACAGTTTTGTATCCTATACATCTAACATTATATTTCAACATTTCTCCTTTCTTTAAAAAATCTTAAACATGATTCTTAATGGTTGTGTAACAGCCATACTGTATTAAGATATCAATATTTATTGATTTACTCATTATCATGTCTCACTCTGGAGCTAGCCTCCTTCTGGATTTCCTCTTTCTCGACAATCATGAGTAACAAGAGGAAGGTGGGGGCACCCCACTTTCTTCCACTATGGGTAGCAGTAGATACAGTACACTCTTTTCAATGGCCCTCTCTCCTTTGTGTGTGCATTTAAAAGCAGAACTCTGAAGCTGATATATAGGAAGCAAAGTCATAAGAATGATGAGAATTTCAGCCAAAACAGCTGCTCTCCATGGGCTGGCAGGTCCTTGGGCTCCAATGATGCCAGCCAGCTGGTTAAGTCAATCTCGCTCCCAAACACAGCTGTCTAAAAAACAGCATTATCATATTTTCCCTAGGGGACTGAATTTTCAACAAAATAAACTGAATCACAACATAGCTGAATTCAAGTGGAGCGAGGAGGTAAGAAGAGAAGGGGACTTAAAGCAAAAACAACAGAAACGTCCTAGCTTCCAGAGGAGATGGCACCCCTAAAAGTAAGTACTGCATATGCTATGCATATGTGCAGCCTCCTGAGTTCTGCAAGGGAAGCCAAGAGAAACTATGGTTATTGTTGAGCTCAAGGACCACACACTCTAGGAGGCTTTCTCACCCCTTTCCTGTGTTCCCCAAACAACGCTGAGCTGCAAGGCTGCTCCCAGGTGACCGCCTAATGGTGCACTATTATCACTGACATTTAAATCTTGCTCCTGTGTGTGAGCGTCTGTGCCCGGCAGGCACCATGCTAGGCACTTTGCATGACTTCTAAGCCACAGATATTAAGTAGGGTGAGCATGCCAAAGGAGAGATCTCCTGACCTGCCCCACAGCGAAGCACGAGAGGGGCTGGACCTGGAATGCAGGGTTGTGGCTCCTCACATCTGCACTCTCCAATTCCTCAGCTGTCATTACTCATTCAGCTGAGCTTTTCCAGCCAATCTTCACTCCAGAAGCCATGCCCCAAATGCACGAGCATGGATTTCAACAAATAACGGTACCTCTTAGCACCCCTCTGCCGCTGCCCTCAAGTATAGCGCTCTCAGCCATCCCTAGCTGAAAACATCTGAAAATGAATTCAGACTTGTGATGGGCCTCCGCCCCCTTACGTCTGGCATCCAAGGTTTGTTTTCTCTTTTCCTAACTGGAAATGAGCTCCTTGGGCGACTATAGTGGACACAAAGAGAATGGATACACATTTTAATTTCAACTATCACCAAGAATGTGAGGTTACAGTCCTTCCTAAAAACCACACGAAATGCTGGAGAAGCAAAGAATAGGTGGTGAAGAAAGGCTGCATATTTGGGCAGATGCATGAAAAACTGCTTCCAAAACAATGTTTACACACAGCCAAGAAGGAAGAGACATGGAACCCAGGAGAGTCGTTCATCCTGCACACTGGTAGGTTTCTTTAAAAGAGAAGTTGTTTGCCCATACCGGAACCAGTTCTTGTAGATTTTCACCACGGGTGAGACCTACAGTCCCAACGGCCAGTTCTTCGGGCATCACCGTGAGCCAGGCCCAGGCTGCTCAAGAGCTCTGATGGGGCCGCTCTCACAACACAAAATGTCAAGTGCCAGACACAAGACTATGGATGCGGTGATTACACATGTTTCCAGAGTGCAAGGGCACCTCTGCAAATGTGACCAAGTCAGAGCAGGTGATACGAACGTTTAGGAGTCTGGAAAATCATGCTCCAAATTACTGTTGTTCACTTAACTCTGAAACTTGAACACATGCAAGCTGTTTAAAGCCTGGTTATAGTCTGGCCACTTCCTAGCCAGGCCAAGGGTTTGTCTCTGTGCTAAAAGCTCAAGCTGGAATTCTGATGACAATCTGAATTTTTCACAGTTTCCTTGGTTATTCCAAGCCTGTTTTGTTTGGAAGAGATGATTTCAGGAAAATTAAGTGAAGTTTCCTTCGTTCTGTTGAGAAGAATCACTATACAAATGACCCTGCCGAATGATGCAAGTGTGAGTTCCTATCATTTATGAGCAATGGATTTATGGAGGTCTACCACATGGCTGGAACAATTCATGTATTTCACTGAGACTTTCCAAATTAATGTAAAAAGGGGAATTTATTCTGTGCCCCAAGTGCCCTATTAATTCTGTCCGAACTTACTAATAGTGGTTTTAGATGATGGTTGTGGTTCATCGATAGTGGTTCACGATGATGCCCTTCAGAAATAAAAGTTATTGGAAAGGCCGTAAGCCTTCTGGAAGCTACTGAGGAATAAAACTGTAACATAAAAACAACTCTGGATATCTCTTCCAAGTATTCCCAATTTCAAGCTTCCTATAAGTGGAATTAGCAGACCCATAAATACCACACTCCTGTTTCCCCTTAAGCTACGCAGGAGAGTGGCCAGGCTTCTGCAGTCACATAGGCCCGGGCCAGGTCCGGGTTCTGTTGCTTACTCAGTGGGCAACACCTACAGCTACACTGATCTCACCATCACTGATAGCAGCACCATTGCCATATCACCACAAAAACTCCAGCAAAGGAATTCATAGCCAGCATATGCGTAGAAAGCAAAGAGGCTTTGGAGCTAGACAGACTGGGTTCAACTCAGGCAAGAGCGTCAACGCCTCTGAGCCTGTTTCCCTTGTGCAAATGAGGATCTAACACCTGCCTTGCAGAGCCTTTATTTAAGGCAAATAAAATAAAAGTATCTGGGGAAAAAAAGAAAAGAAAAGTTAAGGCACAATAAGTGCTAGAACCTAGCAAAAAGTAGATAAGAAGTGGTAGTGGTATAATGACAATAAAAATAACCAAAATTTGTTGAGTGTTCATCGTGTTATTTACATGAATTACCTCATTATTTTACTCATAAGAACTCTATAAAAAAGGTACTATTATTCTTGGCATCGTGAAGGTGAGGAACCTAAGACTCAGTGAGATGAGCTGATTTGTCCAAGGTCACATACTTGAGTGCAGCTGGACTGGAACTTGGCACGACCATCTGGATTTACCCATGTGTGGTCTTTATATCTATTATTAATTTGAGAGACAGAGGACAAAATAAGAAGATTCCAAATTTTACAGTCCAATGGATCTGACTTTAGTTGCTTACTAGTAGTTCTGTGACTAAGCAAATTGTATAATTCTGTGACCTTCAGATGCCTCATCTGTAAAAACTCCCAGGAGTGTGGTGAAGACCAAAGCACCTAACACAGTTTGACACTCAGTGTTCAAGAGACATTACTGCATTCAATAAAAAAGTATAAGAAGGGAAATAACTGGAGACTCAACAATGAATTATTTGCAGTCAGGACAGGAGGATTTAATTTATAAGTGCAAATTTAATTACTGCTCTTTGCAAAACATCGATCTTAACTGCTTACAGCAATGTTAAAATTTGCTGTTCTTTTCCCGTGTGTCATCTACAAAATTCAAATTTCACTGCCCACCCTCCTGCCTGCCCATCCCGACAATTGTAGACTACTGCCACTTGCAAAATTCGTTGTTAGCGGTGACACATACACATTTTTACACCTTTTGCAATCCCATTCATCACATGCTTCTGTAATTTACAAGGATTAGGAGCCTCCCTATAATGTGTGGGGTGCACTCTTTATTATGTGCTGTGATTTTTATGGGAGGAAAATTAGGTCATGATACAGTTCCTGGTCTATAACTGCTAAGTAGCTCTGAGACAATAAATCAATGACAGAGGCCTGGGGATTACAAAGCAAAATAGAAGAGACTGAGCATTTTCCTGAGACACAAATGCACCAGTTCCAAGCATTAAAAGATCAACAAATCTGGGCTTGTTTAATGTGAGGAGTGTCTGCTTTGGGAGTGGAGGGCTGGAACCACAGAGCAGGGCTCACACACTGCCCAATCCTTCTCATGACAGTGCAGCAGGGCTGCTTATGGCCTGAGAAGCCATAAACCCAGCGCCTTTCCACGGGAAAGCCGGGCAAGTATTATTTAGCAGGGCTCATTTACAGCAACAGTGAAGAAGCCAAATTCATAGGCTACAGTGACAGGGTTTTTAAGGACAAGTGGCAGTCCAATGCCCTATTGATATCAGCATTTTGGCAGAGGGATCAACAATTTAGAAAACAGTTTGGGGAGCTTTATTAAAAGTGCTTCAGAAGAAACCAATTCCATTTAGTAACTGGGGGCATATATAGATGGCATGCATGGGTCCTACCATTGGCTGCTGTGATTTTCCCTATCTCCGGAAAGTTTCTATTTCCTGTTCTCTTTGTCGACAGAGGAATAGATGAAAATATAACAAAACCCCATCCTTATTTAAGCTACATTAAAGGAGCTTCACAATTCAAACAGTGCTCAGTTTATCTGGGGCTTATTGGGAGAGAATATACATGTTCAGATCCACAACCTAATGCATTAATGAAGAGTAATTTGCACAGCACTTGACACTCAAAAAAGAAAAAAGTCCTATGATAGAAGCATTCCAGCCCTGCATATAAGTAAATCTAGCTTACTTTTAAACCTAACATGGGCAGGACCAAAAAGACCATACTCGGGAACCAAAGGAAGGAAATGTAACAAAAAATAAAAAAAATAAAAATCAATGAACACATTAAAAAAAAGCCACGAACATAAGATACGAGACTAGCTTCCCAAGCAGGCAATAGTACCAGGGATTATTTCAATGTAGTAAAGCATCGAGAAATTCTTCATCATCATGAAGTTGAAATATCAAGAACATGAAATAAAACTGCCAAACGCTTGTCAGTTGCCAGAAACTGTTCAAATAAATTATATTTCAGTAACTGATGGACATTTTGTGCACAAACCCCAACAGCGGTGTAATGGATTTCAATTCCACCAACATTTTGGTAAAAGGAGGTCAAGGTAGCTTGGTGGGCAAAAATCAAGTCAGATCAAGACAACAGCACCGAAAGACACTACCATTTTAATGGGAATGCAAGGTTGCTTCAGACTTGGTGCTTATACTAGGTGTTCAGTGGGGTCCCATCCATGGTTACCAGGCTCTTCTCCTTGACGGAGAAGATTAAAAGTTAACATACTTCTAAAAGGGGCACTGATCTTTGGGCACTTCTTAGAATTAACAACTCAAAGATCAACATCCTCCCTCTTTCAAAGCAAACTGATGAGCTGGGAAAAGAATTATGTTGCTTTCTTTTGTAAAGATCAACAGGCATTAAAAGGGGCAATGGTGATAAAAGCATGTGGTGCTTAGGCACATGAGCACATCCACACTCTGCTTCATGTGCAGAAACCCTTTGGAGGGACACCTGCATGGCTCAGTCGGTTAAACGCGTTTTCAGCTCAGGTCATGACCCCAGGGTCCTAGGATCGAGTCCCACATAGGACTTCTTGCTCAGCGGAGAGCCTGCCTCTCCTCTGCCTGCCGCTCCCCCTGCTTATGCTCTTTCTCTCTCTCAAAGAAATAAATAAATAAAATCTTAAAACAATAACCAAGATCTATAAAGAACTCCTCAAACTCAACACTCAAAAAACATAATCACATCAAAAAATGAGAAGACATGAACAGACACTTCTCCAAAGAAGACATACAGATGGCTAACACACACACGAAAAAATGTTCATCATCATTAGCCATCAGGGAGATTCAAATCAAAACCACATTGAGATACCACCTTACACCAGTTAGAATGGCCAAAATCAACAAGACAGTAAACAACAAATGTTGGAGAGGATGTGGAGAAAGGGGAACCCTCTTACAACACTGTTGGTGTGAATGCAAGTTGGTGCAGCCACTTTGAAAAACAGTGTGGAGATTCCTTAAGAAATTAAAAATAGAGCTACCCTATGACCCTGCCA
>CM052895.1:23812078-23861311 GCA_028534135.1 Potos flavus
TCATAGCAGCAATGGCCACAATCGCCAAACTGTGGAAAGAACCAAGATGCCCTTCAACAAACAAATAGATAAAGAAGATATGGTCCATATATACAATAGAATATTATGCCTCCATCAGAAAGGATGAATACCCAATTTTTGTATCAACATGGACAGGACTGGAAGAGATTATGCTGAGATAAATCAGTCAAGCAGAGAGAGTCAACACACATATTGTTTCACTTAAGTGTGGAGCATAAGGAAAAACACGGAGGACATTAGGAGAAGGAACGGAAAAGTGAATTGGGGGAAATCAGAGGGGGAGACGAAGCATGAGAGACTGTGGACTCAGAGAAACAAACTGGGGGTTAGGTGAGCCTGGTGGTGGGTATTAAGGAGGGCACGTATTGCATGGAGCACTGGGTGTGGTGCATAATCAATGAATCTTGGAACACTGAAAAAATAAAATAAAATAAAAAACGAAACCAAAAACCCTTTTGAGTGCCATGGCCAAAAGAAATGTTGTGGACCATTACACAATGAGTGGGTCCAATTCTACTCTTATAGGCTGGAATTTAACAGGAAGATAAAATTCATGCATATATACGTTATTAACCTGAGATTTCATGTTTAACCGAAACTATAAAAAGAAAGTAGTCTGTTTCCTTGGTATGGTTCTTCTTTCCCAAAAATCTAAAATTTTCAAAGTTACTGGCAAGGTAACGTTTAACCAAAAAATAAAAGGAAACTACTTTAAGTGGCAAAATTCCTGGGTGTTGGGGAATCTTAGACAATGACAGCAATCAACATTTTGTTTTAACTAGAAGCATATAAATTTTGGTAACTTTCACTATGACCCCAAGTATTGGCCTGCTTGATGTTTTAAGGCTCAGAGTGATACGCTGTGAGTTGGGCAAAGATTATGTCCCCATACAGAAATGGTAATTTTATATAATGCATTGTTACCTTAAAACAAGCATGGAAAGAACTAAAATCTTAAAATCTTTCCCCTTTGATATGTGACTACAATCTAAAAAAAAAAGGAAAAAGAAAAAAAAAAAAAAAAAAAGCCAGACTCTTAAGACTAGTCTTCTCTAGGTCTCACCTAATCCAAAAACGAAAAAGAACCAAAGGTATAGAGTCACTAAAGGGAAATGATGCCATAAACAAGAATTTTCCTTGAAAAGTGTGGCAAGAAGAACCAAATAAAAGCCATTAGGATCTTATTCTACCCTGTGAGAAATAAAGGCTGTGGGACGCCTGGGTGGCTCAGTGGGTTAAAGCCTCTGCCTTCGGCTCAGGTCATGATCTCAGGGCCCTGGGATCGAGCCCCGCATCGGGCTCTCTGCTCAGCAGGGAGCCTGCTTCTCCCTCTGTCTCTGCCTGCCTCTCTGCCTACTTGTGATCTCTCTCTCTGTGTCAAATAAATAAATAAAATCTTTAAAAAAAAAAAAAAGAAAAGAAATAAAGGCTGTAAGTCAAAGGCTACACTCTGAGACTTTTTTAAATATAAAGCCACAAGTTTACATTAGGACAGTCAACTCTATGATTTTTGTGCTTTATTTAACAAGTGATTTTGATATCAATAATCAGAGTACAATTTGGTTCAGCTTCGAGGGATGTCTTTCTAAAGTGCTGCTATAATCATTTCACCCCTTCAACCTGGAAACCTGAAAGCTCCCATTTTTCAGGAGTAAACGCAAACCCTTTTCCATAGCTTTCAAAATCCCTGACAATGGGCTAAAACCAAGTGTGTGGCAGCGTCTCCCACCACTTGCTAACATATAACCCACATTCTTTCACAACCATGTCATTTTAATACACATGAGTTAATTAATCCCTGGAAGGCTGTCCCTCATGTCTCAACTCTTTCTCTGCCCAGAAAATGTCTTTATCTGTCTGAGCCCAGTACAAGCAGAATTAAGTGATTTCTCCTCAGTGATGTCATACACTCGACTTGTCTTATTGGATGTCACTTAGCACGCTGTATAATGCTTAGTCATACCCTGATAAAATCGGAGGGCCTTGGGAAAAAGGTCCCATCTTACTCCTTTTCAGCCAGTAGTAGATGCTCAATAAATGCATGGCACAGAGACAGACTAGAACAGATTTCAGTAGCTTGGGTTGTGAAAGCAGTTCAGACCTAGCTCCTCTCCTGAAGGCTGTTTCTTAAACCCTTTGCACTTCAGGTTCATAATTTGTAAACTAGAGGTAAAAATATTGACATTATAAAAATTAAATGATATGATGGATATAAAGCTGCTTAGCACAGTATTTTGTGGGTAAGAAGCTATAATAAAAGTTAACTATTACTGCCATTATTACCTCTAAACTATGTACCTTACAAAGATCCATTACCTTCAACAGAGTAAGTAAATCAGTATGTATTACCAAACATGTATAAAGGAAGATCCCCACCAGCCCCCAAACATAATCCCTATCTTCTGGCTTTTTCCTCTCTGTCTCCACTTACTGTGGGATATTTATCTCCTACAACTGTTCCAAACATGACTCTCCTCACTGGGTTTGCCGGGGGAGGTGAAGGACAGAGTTTCTGGCCATATGCTTTAGCCAGTTCAAACACAGAAGCCTTTTTCCTTCTCTTTGAAAAGAGATGTTTCATCAGGTAAAAGAAACTGAATTTTCTGGCTAGCAAACATTCCCCATCCCCGTTTTAAATGTCAATTTTAACGACTAAGATGTGTTTCCAGTTTTAGACACTGACGAGTTAGTTCTCCACACGAGGCTTTCAAAGGGTATGTGAGGACTGACTTGTCAGTATCACCAACTGTCTGATGCCCCCTGGCTGTGTAAAAAATGGCAATGATGAGGAGGAGAGGAGCACTTTCTGTAAGAAATACTGAGGAACTGCCTGTGTTCAGCGCAAGCCTCTCCTAAGAAAGCGGTGCCTTTTCCAACAGGAACTACATGCAAACCTGCCAGGCACGGGGAGTGAGGCCTTACGGCAGAACACCTGCACAGATGGCAGCTCACAACTGCTCCTTCGCCTCTAGCTGCACACGGCTTCTCTCAGACAGAGGTGCAGTCTCTTTCCCACCCTTTCAATCTGGCTGGCCTGGTGACTTGCTTTGACCAACAGAATGTGGCTGAAGCCACATTCTGTCTATTCCAGGCTGACGCCTTAGGAGGCCTTGTGGCTTCTGTGTTTGCCCCCTTGGAAATCTGGCCCAGACTATCGAGCGACGAAGGATCACATGGAGATAGAGAGGCCACAGAGAAGAGGATCGAGGTGTCCCAGCTGACAGCTAGTACCAAGGTTTCAGACATGCGGACTAAGGCCATCTTGGAACATTCAGCTGTGGCCAAACCACCCCAGCAGATATCATATGGGACGCACAGGAGCCCTCCCCAAATTTCTGACCACAGAAATGAGAGGAAAAAAAAATCCTTACTGTTTTAAGTCACTAGGCTTGGAGATGACCTGTTATGCAGGAATAGATTAAGGGCAACAGACATCTTATGGTTCTCTCTCTCCGTCTCTGATTGGCTCCAATTGCTAGATGCCTGGGCTGCTATACCCTCTTTTGGTACTATATTCTATTACTTCTATCTACTATTACTATACTTCCATTACCTAATTTTATTCCAAGGGACCAAGTAAACACCTTCCATAAAATGTTCTTAACAACCTGAGAGAGTATTATGTCAGTCATTGCAGGGGGACATACACTTAAGACCTGTATTCAGGCTTGTTTCAAGGAAAAGGGCACATACTATCTCTTGCTTCTTGTTGGCAGACAGGATGAAAAGATGCTGTTGGAAAGCATTTCCTCAAGTGGGGTTTCAGAATTTTGTCTAACTTGTGACACTAAAGTTAGAAAAATAGTCACTCACGGACATTTGTGTATGTGTGTGCATATTTCTAGAAAATTATAGCCCAGCCTAAGGGAGTGCTCATTAAATATTAACTAAGATCTTAATAGTGTGAATTTTAAAGAATATGGCTCTGACAATATTCATCTGAGGACGTAAGAGCGCTCTGGATTGGATGACTACAGTTCAGTTCTATTGGGTGGAAATTTATCCAAAGCACTGTCTCCAGAAGCCAGGGGCCAGAGCATGGCCATGGATGCTTAGGCTTCCTATTAGGTGAACCTCATAGGCTCCCAAAGGAGCCTAAGGCAGGAACTGCTCATTTTATACGAGACCAGACCTAAAGCTATATTTAAAAAGGAGTCTAGTTGCCTTATTCTAGGTTGTTTTTACCAGAAAGACAAACCTGATAAATATGAATGACTCTGTCCCCAGAAGAATGTACATATCCAGGTCTTGCAAACTTTGGTCCATCATGGACCCCAGATTAAAAACCTCTTATCAAAGTGGTACACTAGCTCCTTCAGGGCTGGGGACAGGCACTCTGGGGCAGTCTTCATCCCAGAAATGTTTTCACTCATACTCTTTCATCATTGGCTCCCATAGGAACATACACCCTCAATGTGACTCATCCCACTCTCTGGCAGAGACTAATGAAAAGGAACATATAATGAAGCACTGTAATATTCTTAATACTGTATGTACCTTAACAAGTACACAGCAGAGAGTAACATAATTTATAACCCACCAAACCAGAGGAATATTTTCCTACCAGTTCTTGCCCATATACTTACAGGCCTGGCCATGCACTTCATATTTCATTTCTATTTCTGCATTTTGTGCCCTAGGCAGGATGACTGCTTATTTACACAAGTTTCAATATTGTAATTAGAACTTTCTGGTCTTTTTTTCTATCGTGCTACTTTTGAATTTGCTTGCTGGCTTTGAAAGCCCAAAGACACCAAAAAGAGTTATAGTTCAAAAATCATTGAACACTGCCCGTTACAGGCTTAAATACAGCCCCTTTGGGGAGATGGAACATAATTACACTGCTAATTCTTTGCATATCTGTCTCAACATTTAATATTTTATTCAAGAAAAGATCAAATTATAAAAAGTATTATTTTGGGAGGGGGGACATGTGACATTCAGAAACGGAGCTCTATTTTCAGAGCACTCTGTTAAGAATGCTAAAAACAATGGTTTAGTTACTTCATGCCAGATTCTTGGCTAAGTCCTTTACATATCATACCTTATTTAACCCTCAGAGAAAACCAATTGAAGGAATGTGGCAAGCTGGCCATATTCAGTTAGTTGATTTAACAATATTTGAGGGAGGTGGTTAGATGGAGGTCCAAAATTTGGAATAGAGAAAAGATAATTTCTTCAAATAAATAGCTGATATCCTCTTTATTAGCCATGGGGGCCATGCCACTTAAACAACTTTGCAAGATACTTGTTACTTTGGGAAAGTTCTATTCAGAGCTTCTTTAGTAGTAATTAATTCTCCGCAGCAAATTACCTCAAAAACTTAGTGGCTTAAAACATTTAGTGTCTCTCTCAAGTTCTATGAGTCAGGAATTCAGGAGGGGCTGAGCTCACTGGTCTATTAGGAGGTTGCACACAACATGTCAGTTGGGGCTGCATCATCTGAAGATTGAACAGGACTAAAGGGTTGACATCCAAAGTGGCTAACTCACGTAGCAGCCCAATTGGTCTGCTTGTTGGGAGGAAGTTGCACTTTCTCCCCACAAGGTTGTGTGACTGCCGTCACAACATGGTGGCTTTCTTCTGCCAGAATGAGCAAGGAAATGTTGAAAAAGAAAAACAAAGCTGGGGGCACCACATTGCCTGATTTCAAGCTATATTACAAAGCTGTGATCACCAAGACATCATGATACTGGCACAAAAACAGACACATAGACCAGTGGAACAGAGTAGTGACCTTAGATATGGACCCTCAACTCTATGGTCAAATAATCCTCGACAAAGCAGGAAAAAATATCCAGTGGAAAAAAGACAGTCTCTTCAATAAATTGTTTTGGGAAAATTGGACAGCTATGTACAGAAGAATGAAACTCAACCATTCTCTTACATCATACGCAAAGATAAACTGAAAGGATGAAAGACCTCAATGTGAGACAGGACTCCATCAAAATCCTAGAGGAGAACATAGGCGGTAACATTTTCGACATTGGCCACAGCAACTTCTTTCACATCTCCAAAGGCAAGGGAAACAAGAGCAAAAATGAATTTTTGGGACTTCATCAAGATAAAAAGCTTCTGCATAGCAAAGGAAACTATCAACAAAACAAACAACAGGCAACCCACAGAATGGGAGAAGATATCTGCAAATGATGCTACAAAGGGCTGATATCCAAGATCTATAAAGAACTTCTCAAACTCAACACCCAAAAAACAAGTAAGTCAAAAAATGGGCAGAAGACATGAACAGACACTTCTCAAAAGAAGACATACACATGGCTAACAGACACATGAAAAAATGTTGCATTTGCCATCAGCAAAATTCAAATCAAAACCACACTGAGATACCACCTTACACCAGGTTAGAATGGCAAAAATTGACAAGGCGAGAAACAACAAATGTTGGAGAGGTTGTGGAGAAAGGGGAACCCTCTTACACTGTTGGTGGGAATGCAAGTTGGTGCAGCCACTTTGGAAAACAGTGTGGATTTTCCCCCCAAAATTAAAAATATAGCTACCCTATGACCCAGCGATTGCACTACTGGGTATTTACCCCAAAGATATAGATGTAATGAAAAGAAGGGCCATATGTACCCCAATGTTCACAGCAGCAATGTCCATAATAGCCAAAGTGTTGAAAGAGCCAAGATGCCCTTCAACAGAGGAATAGATTAAGAAGATGTAGTTCGTATATACAAGGGAATATTACTCAGCCATCAGAAAGGATGAATATCCAACTTTTGCACCAACATGGATGGGACTGGAGAAAATTATGGTAAGTGAAATAAGTCAGGCAGAGTCAACTATCATATGGTTTCACTTACTTGTGAAACATAAGGAATAGCATGGAGGACATTAGGAGAAGGAAGGGAAAAATGAAGCAGGGGGAATCAGAGGGGGAGACGAACCATGAGAGACTATGGACTCTGAAAAACAAACTGAAGGTTTTAGAGGGGAGGGGGGTAGGGGATGGGTTAGCTCGGTGATGAGTATTAAGAAGGGCACGTATTGCATGGAGCACTGGGTGTTACACGCAAACAATGAATTATGGAACACTACATCAAAAACTAATGATGTACTGTATGGTGACTAACATAATAAAAAATAAAAAATCAATCAATCAACAGAGAGGTCTATGTAGGCCTCATTTAGAAGGCCTAAAAGAGGTGAGTAAGTATGCTATGAAGTTACATGGAAGAAGACTGTTCCAAGTACTGGGCACAACAATTGCAAAGGCCTTGACGTGGGCATGGTGCAATGTGTAAGGAACAGCAAACAGTCAAGGCAGCCACAGGAGTGGCTTTTTTTTTTTTTTTTTACTTCACAGGAGTGAAGTAAAAGAGAAGGCCATACATGAGATAAGGTAAGTAACAGAGGCAAGAGCAGAGCCCGGGTAGGACCTTCCAGGCTCTTGTAAGGGCTCTGACTTTCACTCCCTGAAATGGGAAGCCACTGAAAGGTTCTTAACAGACGAATGATATAATTTGATTTAGCACTTAAAAAATTTCACTGTGGTGGCTGTTATCAAAATAGGCCAAGGGGCGCCTGGGTGGCTCAGTCGGTTAAGCCGCTGCCTTCAGCTCAGGTCATGATCCCGGGGTCCTGGGATCGAGTTTCGCTTCGGGCTTCTTGGTTAGCCAGGAGCCTGCTTCTCTCTCTGCCTGCTGCTCCCCCTGCTTGTGCTCTCTCTCTCCTTCTCTTTCTGACAAATAAATGAATAAGCTCTTAAAAAAAAAAAAAAAATGGACAGGCCAAGGATAGGAGAAGGGAATAAATTAGGATGCTGTTGTAGATGCTGTTGTAATACCGAGACAAGAGATGATGATGGCTTATGTTAGAGTATTATCAAGTGCAGACAAGTGATAAAAAGTGGTCTGATTACAGATTTATTTTGCAGGTTATCTAGCACAATTAAATCACCATTCTAGGTAGAGTTTTCAATTAGGATGGACAGCATTTTTTAAATTACTTTTTATTATATCCCAGCACTGTGGCTGTCAAATGGTGTTCTGAGAACCTTCTTAAGGATGTGCTACTAGGAACTAAGGTGGGACAGATGTATAAAACTTCATGGCCCCCACCTGAGTTTTGCAAGGGCAGCTCTGTGTTGACATACTTCATTATGTGAGATGAGAGAGATCATTTTAAGAAAGACAAGAAACTCCAGTGCCCTAAAAGAAAACACAGACTCCCCCAACACACACACGGTATGAAAAAATACACCATTTAGAGAACTGGAGGGGAAACTACAGATTAGGAAAACTACTTGCACTATAGATAAAGTTTACTCTCCCTAATATTAAGGAAAAAAAACTCAAATTCAGGAGAAGACAATCATGTAAAAAATGAGTAAGGAGCATTTTCTAAAGGAGGGTCATTAAGAGTGCCTCCTTCATTGGATTGTTACGAGGATACAGTTACAACCCATATAAAGCGCTTAGCACAGTGCTCAGTACAGAAGAAATGCTCAACCGATGTTGCCCACCACTACCGCTACCATAACCACCACTGCTGTCCCCTACTCTCCATTTGGCCCCTGCTGCCATGACAAGATGATGACCATCACCAACATCATCAGCATCAGCAGCAGCTTCATGGTATAAGAGCCATTAGCAATGGGAACCTGCATCAACCTGAATGCCATTTCCAACTCAGCTTCCCCCCAAGGAAAATTCTTCACTCACAGTGACCAGTGATATATTACCTTTTCGTGATTCTCTATTAGGATCTCGATAACAATATTCTGAAACTTGATGTCCATGATGGCTGCTACTGTTTCTTCCTGAGGACGCAGCAGGGTGGGTCCAAACACCACGCCGAGGTTTGCCACTGTCATCAAATTCTGCTTGTGGTTGTTAGCAACACTGGGAGGAAGGAAAAGAAAAGGCACAAGTGAGAGAAAGACAGTACAAATAGATAGCTGACTTCCCCGTGCCTTCCCTATCTTCAGACTCCTCATCTGATAGGAACCAGACTCTAGGACATCTTAATATGTCTTCGAGTCTTGTATTTTTTGTCCTCTACAGTTTTCAGAAATCTTCAGTACTCCAGCTATTTTGCTCTTTCAGGACATGATACTCCTTTACCTGATTTTGTTTTGCCTATCAACCAACAACCAGCCAACCAACCAACCAACCAACCACCAAAGCAGCTGGCCTCCAAAATGTGAAAGTTTGCACATCTGAATACCTGCTCTGCAAATCCAGCTAACTGCTCATCTCTTTTAGTTATGACTTTTATACTTTGCTGCTGGTTAAACCACTGTGATCTTTAGCATTTTCTCTAATGCAAATATAAAAACTCTTGATAGCTTTAATACATTTGCAAATACAGGCACGAAACAGACCTAATTTTTAAGATGAATAGATCTTAGGAAATTCAGCACTTTAGGCTCAGAGTATTAAACCCCATCGCATTAAACATGTGGCTTACGTTAAGCGAAACATGTGGCATAAACAGAAATAAAAATGCACTACTGTGTATCCATGTGTATGGCTGTGTTTATACTGTCACTTATACTCAAAGTCTAAGGAACACACAGGGTCAGCAGTAGCTGGATCTAAGTAATCTGCTAAATACATACACATATTTTTGGATAAATACTACTCAAAACATGTATGTGAACTCCAAACCCGGCCACCATGACCTAGCCATAAAACTTAATTGTTCATTTGCTGGCCCTGTGTTTAAAAATATGCAAATAATCTACTGACAACAAATAAGTTAAAAGTTAAGCCCAATTTAGTATTGTTAAGAAAATATTAGGGGCTTCCCTAAATCACCTGTTAGAAAAAGGAAACTATTCATTACTAGAAACTAGAGAGAAATTGGACAGAGATAGCAGTTTGCACAGACGTACCTCCCTAGCATTTAGTGCTATTTATACAGAGTATTTTTTCACACAATTCTATAAATGCCTGTACTGTTTCTCTTGAATACTTCTATTTTGTAGGAGAAGACGTTCTATTGCCTTAAGTGCTGGTTGTGAAACTGAGCCTTCACTGAAATTACTACACCAGCCAATTTTATCAGCAGATGTAGACCTTTCTATAATTTTCTAGGGCTAAAAGTCTAATGCCATAAAAACTTGCTCCTCCGAAAGGGGCAGGGGGTGGTTGGGTCTGTCAAGCTTTTAACTGTGGAACGAGCCAGGTACTAAGAGAATTTGTTTTTTGACTGCTAAGCAAGGAGAGCTGCCATTGATATGCTGGCCTGTTTCTGGTCCACATAAAAATATTTTGCAAACATTTTTAGAGTTCTGGTGGAATGTCTTGATTTACTTACACAGCTTCCCATCTACCCAGAGCTGTATCATGTTTCTGAAAGCATTAAAGCAGAGGGTCAAGTTCTTACCCATCAAGGAAGGAAGACTTTGGTTCTGTAACTCAGTTGACCAGCAAGTATGCCTATTTACAAGCTGCTTGTAACATCACTCCTTTCATCATGGGCTCCTATGTGCAGGAAGTAAATTCCGTGCCCTTATATTCCCCCTCCCAAATGAGCAAAGTCATTAGACTTACCCCACCGGCCACAAAAGTCCCTTGTGTAAATGAGTCAACAAGCTATTTATGTATGAAAGTACTTTTGAATTGGAGACCAATATAAAAACATAAGGTTTGGATGATGATCCCTTTTTACCATCAATGCTACATCTGACTAAATCCACAGTCTCCTAACTAGGATCCCTGACTAGCATCTCTAGGGTTGGCTTTGTCCTGACTGCCACCACCAGTTACTGTCTATAACTCAACCTTGATCAAGTCATTCCTCTGCTGAAAACTACAATGGCCTCAAACCTCGCTGGGTTGTTGGGAGACAACATAATGACACAGCGTGTGTAAAGTGTTTAGCAATGCTGCTATTGTTTGACTGTTCTGATAATGATTATAAACATTTGATGGGCTCCATTGTCTTTAATGTAAAGCCCAGACTCTACTGAAGTAATACACCTTTTCCCAACTCACCTCTAGGCCCTCCTCTCCCACCACCCAGCTCTGGGTCTCTGGACAAATGACTCAATGTCTCAGCTTTGGGCTCTTCTTTGAAGGGGAGGGAAGGTGAATAATATGTCTACTTCACGAGGGGGTTGTGCAGATTAAATATGGTAATGTGTGGGAAACAGAGTGATTATTATTATAGTAATTTACTATCCATCCTCTTCCCACTTTCACACCTATCTGCCTTTGTCATTCCACTGCCTAGAATGTTCTCTTACTCTTCTCAAATGGCCTGCTTCCTTTCTGCAGTCTCTGTCCAGTCCTTCCCCAATCCTCTAGCTCTCAATGAAAACAAAGTATTATCGTTATTACATGTTAGTAATGTCTCTACCACTGCCTTAGGATAGGGACTGTGCTTATTTTAGGTGGTAACACTAGCACTGTGCACAGCGTCTGACCCAGGAGAAGTCCAACGAATGTTCATGAGGTGTTAAATGGGATGTGTCTGGGTAGGCATAAAACAACTGTCTGCAATCCAGCTACTTACTTATAAAACCTTCAGTTATTATAGATGATTTTTGGGGCGAATATATCTCAAGTATTCCAACCTCCCTTTTCAAAGTCTCGAGCTGTGTTTCATTTCTTAGATTTAATTAATGAATAACAATTACTCTAATTTGCAGGCCCCAATGCCCAAAGGCATTGGGAAAAAAGGTACAGTAATTCTAGATAGGCAACTCTGAATATAAACAGGCTTGAGGCCACTACCCAACACAATTCATTTCCTTTTTAACGATCCATTTTATTTTAGCACTTAAAAAACATATTGATCTAAGGCTTAGGAAACTTTTTTTGGGGGAAGTTATAACTTTTGTAACTACCATTATCTTTTGGCATACTGAAGTAATAAATTGATCTGTCACTTGATTATTACTGCTCACAAGTTCATATGCTTATGTTCATTACTCTAAAATGAATTATTAATGGCTTGAGATCTCTGTGTATCCTGGGGAGAGAGGCATAGACTTTAGCCTCTACAAGCACCAGCCATCCATTATAGCTTGACAAATTTACAGATGTGTGGGAGGCAGGCTGGCAGAGCAGTGGGGAGGCTGGTCCAGCAGAGGCCACGGGACTCATTCATTAGTGAGGTCTGTAAAACACTGACAGCCTGCTTTCTGGGTTGGTAATTGAGCTGCTTGAGCTCTTCCTCAAGTAGTCCAGAGTGTCATGTTGAGACTTGACTTAAAATCCGTACACAAGTTTCTTGTACATTGCACATTCTACTGAAGGAGTCTTTGACATGCCTTTCAGATCCTTAAGTCGACATGGACTTTTCTGTGGTGCCTTCTGCAAGAACTACCAATTCCATAGGCTTCCTTTACAGGTTGCAGAAACACAGTTATACATGTGATTTCAACTTGGGGGAGACCCAGGTCTTTTTGTGACCACTGAGTCTATTATATGAGCTGAAAAGCAGTGTTATCTTCTTAAGAGCATGCCTTCAGGGCAGCTGTTGGGGGACTGGCACCCCATGTTCCCAGCAGTTTCCTCATGAAATGCAATGAGGAAAGAGCACGTTCCAAGGAAAATGGCCGTGGCTGAGGGGCCTCCTGCACCTTTGTGTAAAGAAAAATGGGTGGGGACTCTGGATTGGCCTGATGACCTTTGAGAGGCGGAAGGAGGTAAATCATTTCCAGATGAGGATGATGGTGGGGAGTGTTATGAGAGGAGGAGAGAGAAGTCAACCCCTTTGGGGCTTGTAATGCAGTGCCCCGTGCTGTCATAGGGATCACATTTGTTTTCCTGTTGTTTAAATGAGAGCCATGACTCTGGAAGTGCTAAGCAGTGCTTTATAACCACAGACTGGTCCTGATGTCCGCCAACAAAACATAAGCCTATTTGCTGCGTTTGCGAATAGCTTCCATCTTGAGGCCTGGAGTGCTGTGTCAAGGAAGGAGTGTCAAGGCTAAGTCCCAGCTCCGCTGGACACAATGTGGTGACAGGTTAGCTCTCCTTGCAGTGGACTGCATAGCTGGTATAAGAGCACGGCGACACTGACCTGCCATGCTGTGCCTCAGGTTGCAGGGTTAAATAATCTTAATTTCCACTTGCAGGGTGTTTTAGAGTTTCTAAGGAGCTCTGAAACTACGTTTTATGTTTATCTGACCTTCATGATATCTCAAGAACACAGGAGCTCTGCAACTTTCTGACAATGTCCCATGGTAGGGAACACATTTTCCTATGTAACATTTCACTAGGATACGCATACATATATACATAAACAGAAAGACACACACGCAAACCAGAAACAAAAATTTCAGGAATAGTAAGGGTGATGAATGTTGATATTTCCTATTCTATTCCATCCTCAATCAATTTCACGCCTCCCTAGTGTGTCATGACTTAAAATTTGAAAAGTGCTACTCTACTGGTATTGAGTACGAATATTATGTCCAGTTTACAAATATGGAAAAAATGGCTAAAGGAGACAGTAAGGCACAGTAAGCACAGTGGTTAGAGTCAGACAGATAGTCCCAGCTGGAAGACGGCAGACGAGTCACTTGACATCTCTAAACCTGTGTTTTTACCTGTAAAACATGAGCACTAATACCTACCTCATAAAGTTTTAAGGCTGAGTAAGTAAGATTAGGTGAATAAATCTCTTGGTCTGAAATAATGGCTTAATAAAAGAGCTGCTATTGTTCATGGAGGCAGTCAAGGCAGTGGTGATGATAATGGGAGAAGTAGCAGCAACTGCCAATTTAAAGTCACAGTGTTTGGTGCTGTCACTTGGTATCCTGTGCAGGAACCTCGAGGGGCCGGCTTCTGCCTGGGGCAAAGAGCCCTCACTCCTCCACCTATATTTTCAGGACTTCTGTTACCCTGTCTCTTTGTATTTCTTCTCTTATTATTCTTTTTGTTTTTCTTTCTTCCTTCTTAAAAATTACAAAATACACCAAAACTATAGAAAAGTTCAGAACATAGTATTACCTTTTTCCATCACTTCCCTCCAAGTACCTCTGGCATGACAGACTGGGAGCCTGTCTATCCAGCCAACAGCAAACCCACCACGCGCACTTGGCCTTCAGGACCACCGCTTTGTCCCTGGCCTGCTTTGCAAGTCCTCCCCATCCAAAGCCCACCTCCCTGCAAAGCTTGGCTCCAGACATTCCCCTGCCTGGAGGCCACACAGAGCTCGGTCCTCTAAATGATTATGTTCACAGTCATTCCACGGGACATTTCTACACCGACTATTCCCCTTCTCATGAGCGTCTCTGGACTGGAGAGTTTGAAGGACATCTGCTGGAGCACACAGGCTGGCAGTACCAGGCAGGCCCCGGGTTACCTATTCTGAAAGTGGTTGGGTGTGTGGGCACTGAAGCTATAGTCAGTATCACTCTTCTACTACCATCCATGGGCAGAGAAGCTCCAAGCTCTGGGGCTGAGAAGGATGAGCTGGAGATGAAGCTATTGGAACTATACTTTTTTTGTGGCTAACAAGTTAGATTTAATTTTCAGGATTGGTATAGTGGTTCCTTTCAACAACTTCAAATTCATCCTTAGTCTATAATGGGGAGTGGTGAGAGGAATCCCTGCCCCCAGTGGCTCTAAGTTTCCTAGTAAGTCAGTCTGTGTGTGTGTCACCTGGATACTACCAGGACTTGGTGAGACTGGACCAGTCTAAATGGTGCTGGGGAGGCCTGTGCCAAGGAAACCCATCAGAGTCATAAATACAGATTTGCTGGGTTGTCCCAATGGCTGGCACCAGAAATAGAGTTTAAAATAAATTGTTCTGTGTACTGACTGGGGTCGTGCTCACCAGCGGTATTCAACATCCTTCTGGGAATGGTCACCCAGTGAGAAGCCATACTTAACGCTTTTGCGCAATTCAGTTAGTGCTTATGGTGGATATAATCTTCGAGAGAACTCTTTGAGGCAGGTAGGTAAGGCTACCACTGCCATTTTACAGATGATGAAACTAAGGTGCGGAAGGTAATTTGCCTGAGGTCACAAGGCCCACAAAGGGCAGAGCCAGGAGAGGAAGCCCATACTCTTCACCATGGCACTTTGCTGTTCCCACACCACTTAGGGTCAGTTCAGCCTAGGCTAAAAGAGGCAAACTTTTCCTTAGAAAACCCAACCAAAAGTGAATGTAGAGAGCAGTTAATATGTTTGAGCCTGTGGTGAATAAAGTAGTGGATGTAACAAAAAAAACAAAAAAAAAATGCTGCTCCTACATTCATCACCCAAGTTATTAAATTAGAAGAAGCGGAAAAAAATCCAAAACCTTAGGAGAAAAAGTGTTTATGCCTCTGAGAGTGATACTGGACTAACCACTGTTTCTTCTCCCTTCCTGCAGTGAAAATGGCTGCATGCCTGACACAATCATGGAAATGGGGAAAGACCCCTCAAATCTGAGGGCATTCCATTTGTGGTTGACTGGACAGAGAGCTGCTTCCTAATGATGAAAGAGTATCAACACTGTAAGACTGAGAGAGAAGAGCAAATTGAAAGAAAAACAGGAGTGGCTAGAAGGATAGTTTCCCAACTGCACCTTCTCCACCCTCTCCCCCACAACACCGAAGACAATTATGGCCATACGTCCATCCATCCAGGCTGTGCTGCTTTCATCCAAGGTCTCAAAGCTGTGTGAATAACTTCCGGTGTCTTTTCTACTTTTAGTGAAATGTATAAACTGTATTTCAGATGAGTGAACCTCACTGCTAAGGTGTTAAGTACTGCCCAGTTTCATATATGTCAACTCCAATACCCGTTTACAAAAGCAAACTAGGTGCTAAGAACTCTTCACACAAAAGGAAAAGAGTGTGCAACCAGAAGCTCTATTTCCACTCTGGTTTCCTCCAATGCAACACTACTACCTGTTTAAAACCCACCAAAGAATTCTGACTGTTTTCAGTTGTAAGATGGAAACCCCTGGCATGGCCTACAAGATTCTGGAATGGCCCACCTAACCTTTCCAGGCCCTTCGCCACCATGTCCCCTTTGCTCATTAATCTGTGGGCTAAAAATCTCTTTAGGACTGGGAGCCTTCCTTTATCATGCTGACCCCTTCACCAGGGAAGCTCTGCAGCCCCTCTTGATCTGGCTCTTTCCTACTCACCACTCTTACTTCCTCAGAGAGTTCTTTCCAGACACTGTACTAGGCCAGGTATCTTGTTAAAATGCTAATTCCTCAATTCTCCTTCTTGGCATTTACTGAATTATGTCATCATTCATGGAATTGTCACTGTCTGTCTCCCCCACTGATTCCAAGAGAAAAGAGATGGTATTAACCTCCCTCAATGGCACACCCCCAGGGCCTAGATAGGGTTTGTCCATATCAGATATTGATGGGGAAAAGAAAGGGACATGTACACGCTTTGGGAGGACACCTTCATCTAAGGGTATCAAGGCTCAGCTGCACTAAATGTCTGCTTTAGACGTCCATGTAACCTATTGGGGTCTTAGAGTCTTTGCCAAGCTGGAGATAGCTCTTGGGGGAGTAGCCAGTGCAGCTCACCTTGACAATGAAGGCATGTAACAAACCACGTGGCTCTCCTTGGCCACGCTGCTAATCTGGAATGTATGAAGGTCATAAAATATTCATAGGGTATTATTATCATTATTACATGTATTCCCTAATATGCATTATATACCATAAGCTCACGATATTATACCAATCTCCTTCTAATATACTTACAAACTTTCTGGAATAGTGTCTCCCGTGTCTTTTTCTTTCGTCATCCCTTCCTGAAAACCTCCTGTACTTCCTGCCTATCTCCAAATATTAAAATGGTCATCAATAATAACAGCAACTCAGCACTTACTCTAAGTCAGGAATGAAGCACTCATTCGATTATCTCATTTGATCTTCACAATAACTCTACAGGGTAAATTCTACTACTATCCCACATGAAGAAGTTAATGCTCAGAAAACTCAGCAATTTGTCCAGGGTCACGTATCAAATAAGTGGTAGAGATGGAATTTGAAGCCAGAGAGTCTACAGTTTGATTCCAGAGCTACTGCTCTTACATGCTGTGGGACAATGCAGAGTATGTGCGTGTGTGTGTGTGCGTGTCCTGTGTGTACAGGCTGCCATTTTGTCCTATGTGCCTCTCTTCTTTTCTACAGAGCCTAACCTTAAGGAGATTATGGGTAAAAGAAGAATCTGATTATTTTTAAAAGAATGTTTGGAAAGCATACAAGAATCAGGTTCATCGCTGCCCATCAACATTATAAAAACTAAACTTTTCTATTGGTAGAAAACGAATCTGGGCCATGGGAATTACTGGCCTCCTTCAGAATAGGCTGGGTTTCATTAAGAATGAGAATTGTACTTTTGCTAAGCTGCTTCATTTTCTGAAACTAGTCACAGTCGTTTAAAGCCTAACAACAGGCCAACCTGAGTTCTATTTGCCCTACGCTATTGCAGCCACTTGCTAGTCGAATAGTCTTATGCACAAAGAAGTCACATGCCTTCCATCCAGATGTTAAGTGGTGAGCTTTCCCCTCTCTGGTCACGGTCAGTTCAGGTTCTAGCCTGTAGCTGTATTCTAGGACCCAGTTCACGTGCCTGGATGGGGAAGAACAGCACTCACATTTAAAAAAAAAAAAAAACAAAAAAAAACCTACAGGGAAGCTGGCCCACAGAACCCTTCTTCCTGGAAAATTACTTAACTTTATCAAATTGTATAACAATTTGAAACATTCTCAAGTCCAACGGAATTATCATTTTCAAAGCGTTTTAGAGTTTCTAAGGTCCTTTCACATTCATTACCGATGATTTATTTATTTTGAAGCTTACATTCTCCAATCGGGATAGAGATGCCAGAACATAAAAGAGGAGGTTTAAAAGTTGCCTCTGTGCATGCCAATCTGATGGTACCGAGTGCTGCAAATCTATCAGTTCCTGTCGGTGGCAACATCTTTCTTCAGTGGCTCAGCCTATCACCTTTAGGCTAGCGCTGTTCAAAAAGTCAGGTCATAGAGAAGTTGCCTGAGGACTTTCTATCCAAGGAAAGAGGTACAGGGTAATCCAGAACAGAGGCCAATAGCACACGGTGTATTTTTCAATGACCAAATATTTTTGATTGTCCATTATGTGCCAGGGACTGCTTTAAGTGTGAGGCATAGAACAGTGAACAAAACAGACATTTCCCCAAATTCCGGGCTGTAAGAAGCTTACATTCTTTTGAGGTAGGACAGACAATAGGCAAATAAAATACATGGTGGAAAGGGATGACTGAGGGACTATTAACAATGTGAGACAAGGTGGTTAGAGAAGATGTCACTGAGAAAGAGGCACGCACAAACAACCTGGAGGAGGGAAGAAAGCATGCCACACAAATCTCACAAATCTCTGGGAAGAAAGCTACCACGAGCAAACAAAGGATGCAGATACCTCAGGGAGGAACATGTGTGGCATGCTGCACAACGTAAGGAAAGCCAGCGTGCTTGACACAGAGTGAGCACAGAGGCAAGTATTAGGGGAAGTCAGGCAGGCAATGGACTTGGGGCTGGCAAATCCTATAGGACTTTAAGAGCTTTGTTCTTGACTCAATGAGATGAAAAGCAATGAGAAAATTCTGATCAGAGGGATAACGATACTTGTCACCCTTCTCTGTAGACTCAGAAAGGTCTCAGTTACTGAGACTTCGAGGCTCAAATTCCATGGGAAGTAAGAGACAGAAGAACTTCACAAACCAGCATAAAACCCATTTGGAGAATTTAAGACCTGTAAAAACTAGAACACAGCACTTTTCTGATTTATTTAAGTAACCACAATCTATCAGGCCCTGTGCCTTTGACCCATGTCTGTGTTAACATGGTAAGTCTGTGAGGTTGATCCACATTTTTCCCTTAGTCATTGTGCTGACCTCCACTAGGAACTTGGCGGAAGAACAGAATGTTGAGCCAAACATGAAATGAAGGCCTAGAGCAACAGCCTCTAGGTGCTAGTTCACCTATTACTGAACTAACAGTCACCCACAAACAGCACCAATATTAAACATGTCATTATAAAGCCCACTGAACTCAATCATCTTTACCACCTTTAATTAATTAAAATAAATAGTAGTCTTCTGAAGCCAGGTCCTTTTTACTAGTCCCATTTTACAGATCACAGGACAGGGACAAAAGGGGCTAAATCAAAGGTTAAGCAAATGGCCCTTCACCATGTGGCTTAGCTCCAACCATAACAGTGGCTGTGACATTAAGCAGTCAGACCTTCTCACGTCCCATGAAATGCAAACCTCGTTTTTATGGGAAGGACCACACTGCTTCCTGGAGGTCAAACTAAGATTCCACATCTACAAATGGGATTATGGGAGAGTAGCAGAGTAAGAGACTGACAGACTGACAGAAAAAAAATATGCAGGCACATCACATACATACACCCTGGGTCATCTATCTCCTTTCACGGAGACATTTTAAATCAGGGAAACAACTCATCAGGCATATTTTTGAAAATGAGGGTACTTTCACCCCCCAAAAAGGAATCAGACAGAAAATTGCATTCCTTGCCGTGAGTGTGAAACAAATTGAGAGGCCAAGGTTGAAAAAGCTGGCTTTATTTTAAGGGCCCATGTACCAAAATGACTGAAATTTATAAGCTAACATGAGCTATCACCAAACTTATGAATTCCATGTGGATATTCAACTAAGAGAAAAAAAATTATTTCAGTGTGTCCTGAAGAGTTCATGGCTCTTCATGTACAAGAACTGGCACCCCATGGGAATGTTCTAGAGATCAGTCAGTACTAACAATGACAGAAGTCCCAGATCTCTAATATCCACGAAGTGTTATTTCAACAGAATATCAACATTCTCTATGTTCATCTGTCTGACGCTAAAGAATAGAATTCTTTAAAAGACAATATGCTTTTCACAGCCCATAAAAGAAAAAAATCTGAGTGGATTACCCCTTCATATGTCTCCCTACTCTTGAAGCTTGGAGCCGACCTCTCCTATCTCCTTGCTGCCCTACACTGTTATCTTCTTAAATTTTCATGTAAGCTCAAGCCTAAGTGAAACAGTAGCCTATCTTATTTATTTACATGTATAAAATAATTGTTTATATGTAGCAGGACATGTTCGAATAAGAGAGAACACAAACCCTTCTGCCTAATCACAAAAATAGATTCATCAGGGAATTGTGCCAATAGACTTCTTAACTTCAATGCATGCCTGGCAAAATCTGATTTATCTTCCTTGTAGGCAGCACAAAACTAGAAACTCCTTGAATTCTGCTCCTTTGGAAGCAAAATAAAGAACAAAGTGCAGTGTCAAACAGGAACTAGGGAGCCAATGTGAGAAACCCAACCTATCTTTAGGCAGAGAACAGCAGGGAGTATCTGGTAACAGAGATGCCAAATGATTTAAACAGTGGAGTGGAGATCTGCGTTTCTGATTCCCCCCAACATTCAGGCTCTGGGAGATTGTCATTCACAAAGCCCAAACTCAACATCCTTCAGTGGGGAAATCAAAATGTTTAATGACAAAGTTCTGGAATGCTTTCACTTCTGTAGGCCTCAAAGCTTGACACCTTAGCTGTTGTCACCTTGCTTTGCTGGGCTCATCGGGAAAGGCAGGTGAAGAATGCCAAGTTGATGGCAGTGGAGACGGGGATGAGAAAAGCAGTGTAGGCTTAAAAAGCACTTCAGGGACACCAGGGTGCACAATTCCCGGTGGAAAGCCAGCAACACCTGACTTTAGCAAACCAATCTGGATCGTTTATAAATCCTCAGAGATGAAAGAACTTAATGAACATCAGATCTTCAAGTAACTCCAAGCTCCTCACTGTAGCCCACATGAATTGATGCTGCCTGGCTCTCCAACCTGCTGTCATACCTTCTGTCCTCATTTACAGCTCCCAACTACCCAGGCCTTCTGCGTATTCCTGAATGTACCGCATCTGCTCCTCCCTACCATGGACTGAACACCTCTGAGATGCCATGACTTCTAGGCACTGGGATATAGCAGTGAACCAGATGGACAAGATTCTTCCTTTGATATACTGGCACTGGATTCCAGTTAGGAAGACAGAAAATACATAAGAACACACTAAGAATGTCAGGCTGAGAAAGTGGTAAGAAGAAATTAAACAGGGGTGTGTGATCAAAACTGGTGAGAAGGACCAACTGAGGTGAGCTGGGGAAAACCTCTAAGGGGAGACATGTGAGCTGAGCTCCTTCATTAAAGAGTTCAGTGTAGAAGTCTGCGAATTAGGAGAAGACTACAAATCATACACATAAACACATGGGCAATTAAGAAGTCCTATCTTCAAACCCAGGCATCAGTGATGACCACCAGAGACAGACCTCTTTAAAAGTTATATTTTGGAGGAATTCACTTCCTTTCCATGGGCATTCTGAAGTCTGTGTCAAGAGCTGTTTAGCACAGCTGAAAGCACCAGAATCTTTGCCACCCCTATGTTTTCCCACATGACACTAAAAATGCCTTGTGGCTTCTGGCTGTCCCCCCACCCCTCCCTCTAGGCCATCCATCTCTATTGCCCCAATCCAGTTAGGAAGAGGCCCTCCTAAAAACAAGTCGTTAATAGATTTAATGCTCAGTCTTGCAAATAGAAGGCCACCTTCCTAAAATTTAGGAAGCAGAAGATAACTGTTGACGTGTACCTGCCTTTGGTTGGGTTATGTAAAAAGCTATGTAATCATTAAACAGGACAGGAAACAAAGAAAAGAGTAAGCCTTTAAAAAGATCATTTGTGTTTGGAAAACTTGAGGGGAGAAAAGAGCAAGGTTCAGAAGTCCTGCTACTCTATGAAAGGTCAGAGTTTAGAGTTCACTATAAAAATATCAGAAAAATCACCTGTACTTGCACTCACCCAAACAAGTCTTTTCCATGCACTGGTATTTAAGGGTAAAAAACTGCTGTAAATAGCAAGTGGCTTCAACAAAGAATTAGTACATCCACTCTCTCCTGCCTCATAAAGCCCCCGTGCAGGTGAAAGCTCTTCAGGCTCTGGGCCCAGGGAGGACAGGAGGCCTGCTGCTGTGCCTGGGGCATCAGAGGCCAGAGCATGCGGCCATGACTCAGGGGTGCGAACCACACTGCTCAGCCAAGCATAGACAGCATTTTTGGACACACTGATCTCTGCAACAACCACGAGGACCATGCAGTGCAAGGGTATGACACGTGACTACACATACTCACACAAACCCCATGTGGGTGGTGCATTCCCTTACGTACGCACACACTCTTGTATGACTCCCACAGGAGTGCCCCCAGGACACACACACAGGGGTAAACCTACGAAACATGCTTCTGTCTTCCTGAAGAAGAATCAGTAAATGTCATCAGATGTCAGTTTCGTCCTTACAGTAGTGGCCATTTTTAAATAGCTGTCCTTTATTTTTTCTCTTAGTAGCTGTCATTACGGAAAAAAACCCCAAGACACAAGTTTTCCTTTTTTTCCCCAGTATTACAAGTGAAAAGCATTCAGCATAGAATAACAGAAAAAGATGGAAAAGCACAAAGAAAATAAAAATCACCCATAATTCAAATAATCAGAAATAATTAAATTGCATTCAATGTTTTGAGGTATGGATATGATGGCCTATGTTTTTCCCAGGCATACACACAGACACACATATTTTAAAACAACCTAGAATCATAGTGCATGCACATAATTTTACAACCTGTTTTTGCTGCTTTACCATGAACTTTTCAAATATCATCCATTGCATTGTTCAACATATTTATGGTTATATAGTATTCCACTATATCGACCTTCCAAAATATATTTAAGAAATCCCCTATTAGACATTCAGATTGTTTTTCTTTTCTTTTCTTTTTTTTTTTAAAGATTTATTTATTTATTTATCAGAGAGAGTGAGAGAGAGAGCACAAGCAGGCAGAGTGGCAGGCAGAGGCTGAGGGAGAAGCAGGCTCCCCGCCGAGCAAGGAGCCCGATGTGGGACTCGATCCCAGGACCCTGGGATCATGACCCAGGCCAAAGGCAGCCACTTAACCAACTGAGCCACCCAGGCGTCCCTCAGATTGTTTTTCATGTTTTGTTTCCAGTAACACTTCAGTAAACTTATACACAAATAAATGTTTTTGTACTACTTTCTTTCTCTAGAATTAATTCACGGAAACAGAATTCCTGAATGAAAGGGTATAAATACTTTTAATATGTATTACCAAACTGTCACCTAGAAAATCTTTATCAATTTATATGGTCACCTAGAATATTTCAGTATGCCTGTTCCTCTGGGCCCTACGGCATTATTGTTTTCAAGTTTTTAATAAGTAGTAAACACTGTCATGTCTCTCTGGCTTTAAGTTGCACTTCTTCGATTTTTAATGATATCGACCTTTTTTTTAAATGTTTATTGATCCAGTGACTTTATTAAGGGCCCAGACATAATAATCAATCTCCAGGCAAGCAGAACAAAAGTAACAGCTAAGTAATAAGACATACCAAAGATGACGTCCTCTATTTTTAAAGATAAATACAGCTCTACATCTATTAAGGGGTTCCTGTATTTATAATCCAGGTATCTTTCATGAAATTTAATGGAGATGAAAAATATTACTGAGCTATCAAACCCCTTTCTATGAATCTGGATAATGGTAAATTTCCCTGGCTCAGTATTTGGTACAGGAGTATAATCCTGGGGTCTACTTTAGAACCACAAATGAAAACAGCTGGAAAGGAAATGACATAATCCCCTCCTCACCTGGTTTGTAAGTACCACGAAGGTAAACACCATACCTGCCTTATTTATCAATGTATGCCCAGGACGTGGGAGGACAGGTGCTTAATAAATATTTGTTAGAACTGTTTTCAGGCTGGTGGCCAAAGGACTTGAGGCAACCCGAGCTTCAGAGTATCTGCCCCACTGATTTCAAAATATCCACCCCCCCATCCCAGTGAGTGTTGTGGCACTTTGGAGGCATCACATAAATGTTTGTGGCTGCCAAAGTCCACACAAGAATCATATTACTCCCTCCATCTACTTCACAGGGATGTTTTTAAGGACAAAGCAAGGAGGAGAGGTGAAAAGGCTCTGAAGACTACCCAGTGCTGCGCACAGCAGGATGGTGGTGGTGGTGATGAGGATGCTGCTGAAGAGGAGGAGGACGAATTTAAACAGAAGCCTCGGAGAGGCAGAAACGATGAGGAGATGGCACGAATGGAATCAGTGAAGCAGGCCGTGGTACGAAATCCAGCTTTCATGAGCAGTGTACTGGGAGTCTCTCTGCCTCGAGCCTGGGCGGGTAATACAAGACGCACAGTGTAAGCGGACCACAAAGTCCTGAAAACCAACTTTGAATTGTAGACCATTGCTGTGGGGCTCTTCTTTATTACTTAAGAGTTCTTTATAGATTTTCTCTCTGTCTAGAGTGTTCTGCAGCTCCTCCAGGATGTGTGTCTGTATAGCTTTAATTTTGCTTCTCCTTTTGAAAGGCGCCCTGACTATTGAATCTGTTTCCGATCTCTCGATTTAAGGGGCAGCAGGAAGTCAGTGATTAGCAGAACTAAGCACTGTTGGGCAAGCTTTATTAGGCTCAGCATTCTAAGCTGGGAGGGAACAAAATAAAATACCTATGATAAGAACTCACTCTATGAAAGAGTCAAAAAAAAGAAGCATGCTTGGGGGCCACTATTGAGGTCTGCAGTGAAGGTGAACCTCTGAACCTCTGAAAGCGGCTGAGGTGGCGTTTCTAGGAAGACCTGACAGGGAAGACTCACACGCAGTTAACTCCCAACTGAGCAGACTGGCATTTACCAGGAGGGAGCCCCATGCCTGAGCTGCATCAAGGGGGAGAGACGAGGGTGGAAGAAGAAGGCTTGCATCTGCCTGCATGAAGCAGAGGAGTCTCCTCACTCAGGGGCCTACTGGATCAGTTCTCTGTGATGAATGGAGAAGGGCTTAGAGGCCTGTGCCCTGGACTTACAGTTCTCTGCTGTCTCAGAGCTCTCTATGCCTCTCAGAAGCAAAACCAAACACCAACCTACCCATCTATACATAACATAGAGTCTCAATTATGAAAAATGGCAGTAATCACTAGAAGAAAGCCTGCTGGAGGCTACGGCTGCTCCTGGGTACTGCTCCACACTCTCCAGACTCCTGTACTGCCAGTGCCACTAAGCGCCCCCCCAGACTAGCACCTGTTGCCATGGCAGCCGCTCTCCCCCTCCCAGGAAGGGCACACGCCAAGCCATTTTGAAAATAAAAAGCTTTTATGTTTCATGACCGCCTCCCCTCCAGCTTCTCTCTCTGTCTTGTCCAGTTAAATTCTAGGTAGTGCACAAAGCAGAAAATGAAATGTGGCCATTTCAATTACAGCACTGACAAAAAAAAATTAATAATCTAGTTTCCAGACAGAGGGGGATAGGAAACAACTGTTCAAAGCAACAGTGTGTGTGATTGAGTTAGGAAAAGAAAAAAAATGAAAAGTAATTAAAGACATTCTCTGAAGCACATTAGATTTGACCTGCACCGAAGCACTATGTGGTCGGATGCTGAGGAAGACAAAGGGGGAAAAATCAGTAATGGTGATGGGTAATAACAAAGAGTCCCCCTAAGGGGCTGAGAAAACAATCTGTTAACAGAAACCAAAGGAAGGAGCGAGAACTATCTGGAGGCCCAACCAAACACATATTTAAGCACTACTCCCCTGGAGAGAAATCGTGGGTGGTATGTAAGTTACAATCCTACATCATGCGACTTGTTGATCTCTAACATGGAACACAAAAATGAAAAATAATGAGAAAGAAATGAGGAATGTTGTATCAGGACTGGAACAGTTTTCTGTATTGTCCTTATCTCTAAAAATGTATCCCCCTGCCAGCACTCATTCTCCTTTTTTCTTAATCTGTTGTGATTGTCCTCGGGTGAGGTGTCTTGGCACATGATGCACTCCCAGGGATGCTTTCAAAATGAGCTATAGCTTCAGACCTCTATTGCAGTCCAGGAAAAGGAGGCGCATGATCAGTTCATATGCAGAAAGGAGAAGCAGAGGTCAAGTCTACAACGAAAATGTAGAGATTTCATTTCCTGCCTATGAAGCCAGTGGAGTTGCTAAGGCAATTGCCAAATAGTAACTATTCCGGTTCTGTGCACAAACCTAAATCTGGAAGAAAGGTTAACCCCCAAAACTTGGACCAATGGAGACAATTAAGCCTAAAATCAGAGGTGATAGTAAGTGAAACAAATGATGCATAGCTATAAAATGCTACACCTAAAAGATACCAGTCTAAAACCACTTTCACAAAAGAAAAGCTCAAGGAGAAAAATGTCTGCAATCATTCAACTCGTTCGTATGAGTACGAGGGCTGGAGGTGCCAAGGGCAAGGCTAGTGACAGGAAGTTCTTCTGCTACTTTCTCATGCGACGTGGGCCATGGCGTGGGGCTCTTAGTTACAAATCAAGAGTTTCTCATTATAGATTTTCTCATTGTCTAGAGGGCTCTGCACCTTCTCTATACAATGTGTATTTGTGCAGACTCAGTCTTCTTCTCTTCAAAGCTGGTCTCGATTACTGGACCTGAGGTTTCACATCTTTAAGAAAATTCTCAGCCTTTATCTCTTCAAATGATACCTCTTGGCATTCTGTCTCACCTTCTATAACTCCTACAGACATATTTATAACCTTCTAATTCTGTTTTTCATGTGTCTTCAAATATTTTCCATTTCATTATTTCTCTGGATTGCATTCTGGCACTTTTTTAAAGGTCTATCTTCCTGTTTTGTAAGTCTCTCATCAGCTTTGTTTACTCTGGTATTTATTTAATCCGCTGAGTTTTTAATTTCAATTATTTTTTATTTCTCTAAGTTTTACTTGCTTCTTTCAACTGCCTGCTCTTTTGCTTTTAATCCCTTTGTATGTTTTTAATTATTTTCAACAGTTATTTTTATGGTTTCCGTGGGGTTTTTTAATTATTGTTTTATTATTTGAAAGTCACGGGTTTTGATACTTCCGTACACTGTTTCCATGGTCTCTGATTGATAGTGGATTGTTTTCTTGTGTGTTTTTAAATTTGAACTCATCTGCAGAGGAGCTCTAGTTATGGAAATCCTAGGCATCACAGGTTGAGTATTCTTCAGCCAGTACTCAAGCAGTATCACTGAGTGCTAGCGGCAGAATAAATTTAAATATGGCTACAAATTCCCTTACAGATTCCAGGCTGAGAAAGAAAAATTAAATCCCTGTTGTATCCCTGGACTAGAGTGCTGTTGTTTGTTTTTTTAAGTCTACTCCAGATTTTCAATGAGAGTGAAGCCCTCCTAGGAACTCTGATTAAGGCAGAGGTTTCGAAGCTAACTCTAGCCCCTCTACCCTTAAGTGGGCCCCAGGTCTCATCAAGTTTCCCATATGGTTTTAAAACCCAAGTTAATGGACACTGATGACTCTGCATTCTGCTACCTCCACCCACCTACAACAGCCACATTGCCAGCAAGCCCTATTAATTAATTCTCTAGGGAAATGTAACTTTTCCCTGATTCACTATTTACTACCGATGAGGACTCAGATGCTATCAGAGTAGATTTCAACTTGAGTTAAAATTGATAAGTTTGCCAATTATTTTTATTTGGGACAGAGGCGAACAACTTCTGTTTAGCAGAAAGGACAATCTCAAAAGTTAAGGTTTTATTACCCTGCAGAATATTAACCAGTTCTGAATCTAACTTAGTGATTATATTTTCAGAGTTCTTTCTTTCACTGACTCTGTAAATAAGTCTCTCCTATTCTCTTTTGAACAGCTTTTTATTTTCTACTGGTAACCTCATAAATCTTTGACATGTGCTCATTCTGTATTTTCACAAGTCATATCAAAATTTTTTTTTAAATTATACATTAACTCTATTGAGAGTCTATCAAGTTTAAGGCAATGTGTTAACTTCTTTATGTTATACTATTAAATTCAATTCCCATGAAAGAGAGGTTATTATTGCAATTTGACAGACGAGGAAATTGAGGCGCAGAGAAATTGAGTAATTTGTTCAAGACATCTAGCTAAGAGTGTACAGGGCCATGATTCAAATCCAATCCTCATGCTCTTTTTACAATATAATAAACTGAATATTCTTTTCCTATAACACCTACCCATTGGTCATAATACCGCAAGGAGTTTTTCTTCCCTTTTCTAGACAAAATGGTCTAGATAATGTAGATTAAATATATATTAGCTTTTGAAGGTAGATAATTTAATCCACTGTCTCATGTTGACCTTTAGTCACCTAAACCCCCTGATTATTCCTGTGAACGAACTGGTTTTAAGTTAAACTTGAACTCATCATGAAGAGCAAAGTAACTAAAAAATATAGCAAATTTAAAAAATGAAAAATCACCTTATGATATTGTTAAACTGAGACTGGAAACTGTATGCTTGGAAAAAATCAACATTCAAAAAGAAACACAACAGGTATGCTATCCAATGAGAAGATCAAGCAAGTCTACATGGTTTGAACCTGAACATTGTAACTTATAGTCAAATATACAAACACATTTCTAGAACAAAAGGAGTTTAGAGCCAACTTAAAATGAGAATTCTAAGCTTTAAGTTCTAAATTACTTAGGTTTTCAAACTGAAAAGAAACACTGAGAAAGGGCTATGAAGGAACAGCTCTTCTAAACAATAAAATGCAAGGGGAAATCAGAGGGGTTAGGAACTCAAGTCTGAACTACAGTTTTCTTAAAATTGGAATTCTACGAAAAGCTATTTTTAAGAACCTCCAGATTTTTATCACCTATGGAAAAAATACATCCCACTAACAGTGTCACCAAACCAAGTATGTTGGAGGTAACCGAATAACCAAAGTCCTAGATATTAATAGGCAACATAAGGGCAATATTCAAGTTAGTCGTGCTTTGATAGAATTCATCGAATTTTCAGGTCCTACTTGTGTACAATCAGGCTAATTTGCTTTAGTATACTAACAGGGAAATTACTTCTACCACTTGCCTTGTTATCAGGTATACTCTTCGTAAGAAGTAGCTGGAGTGAATATATTTATTAGACGGCTATTTGTGATTTTTATTGTAGCTTGGACAGTAGTTCTAGGAGTGTGGCCCATGGACTCCTGGGAGGTTTCCAAGATCTTTTCCCAGGCCATGGGATGCAAAAACAAGGGTCAGTGAAACGGCTGAGGCCTTAGAATTAATCCAGGCGTGGCCCCAAGCTATACCAACAGTCACTGTATTCTTTTTTTTTTGTTTTATGTTATGTTAGTCACCATACAGTACATCATTAGTTTTTGATGTAGTGTTCTATGATTCATTGTTTGCGTATAACACCCACAAACAGGTTAAAAACAACAAACAAAATACCCCAGTTTTACTTTAAAAAATGCCTTTGATAAAACAGTAAGAATTATTTTTATTAAATCTTGACCTTTTAGCCCACATTTTTTTAATACTGTAATGAAGTAGGAAATATGCATAAAGCACTTCTGCTGCATACCAAAACCAACTTGAGGGAAAGCAGTTGTGCAACTGAGTTGCAACTAAACCAACCTCTTTTTCACATAAAATGCCATTTTAATTTGAAAAAACAACTGACAAACTATGGTTATTCAGACTTCAGTATCTGGCAGACATTTTCTCAGAAATGAACCAAGTGAGTCTGTCACTTCAAGGAAAACAATGGACAGTATTTGTTGCAGCAATAAAATCTATTCTTTCAAGCAAAAAAAGTATAATTTTAGACAACTTGGATTGGCCACCAAGAGCTTGGCAGCTTCCCAATACTTAATAACTATTTTTTAATGAGATTACCGGTGATGCTAACAACTATGATTTTTAAAATATTTTATGATGAAATGTGTCCACACTGGAAGATTTGTATAACTTCCTGAGCTAAATGACCAATATACATTAAAAAATCATGCATGGGTAAAAGAGCCATTTGAACTACAAGGTAGGCCAATAGGTTTTAATGCAATTTTGTGTGAAAAGCTCCCTGATAGGATTTCAATTCTCCACACTAAAATACATTTAAAAAAAAAAATTATCACTTGCTGAGTTTTGGCATATTAACCAAAAGGAATATCCCAAATTATCTGAAAGATGAGTAGAAATATTTCTTCCTTCTCCAACTGCATATATCTGTGTGGCCTGATTTTGTTCATATCCTTCAATAACAAAATGTATGGCAACAGACTGAATGAAGAAGGCACTATTATCTAATTATCTTCGATTAAGTCAGACATTTAAGAGATTTACAAAAATGTGAAATGTCATTTAATGAGTTTATAAATAAATCTCTAGTTTTTTTTCAGTTTTAATTTCTAATTCTGTCAATACAGATATAATTCAAATAAAGGCTGTTGGAGCCCCTTATCATTTCTGAGTGTAGAGAAGGGGTAAGACCACAAAGTTTTAGAAATGATGAGCTAACAAGATGGTACCTTGGATGCGGTTTCTTATGGGGGTGATCAAAGAGTTTAAAAATAGACTATAGAGTTGATGGTTACATAACAGGGTCAATGTACCAAATGCTACTGGATTGTATGCTTTAAAATAGTTCATTTATGTTTCGTGAATTTTATGTCAATTAAAACAATGCTAAAAAATAAAAAGGAATATAGTACTTGGGAATGACAAGTCAAGAGTCCCACTGATCTTGCATTTTCTCCTTTCACACAGTGAAGACCAAGCACCATGTACTACCCATCAGGAGATCATCTCAGTCTAAAATTACCTTAGGTTATTTCTGCTGCACATGAAATTTAAATATTCAAGGAAGCTCTTTCCTTGGAAAGGATGACGATCAGGACTAAATTTTTACAGTTTGTCTCAAAACCCTGGGTTTTATCATCTCCCTGTCATTTCAAACCAATAAAGTTAACCATTCTGTCAAAAGCCAATACAACAGTCAACTACTTCTCAGCCTATCCTAAGTATACAGTGGACCCTTTATGCCACACCATGATGGGTTGGGAAAACGAAAGTGTGAACAAAAATCATTAAGTGGGCCCTGTCCTCACAGGGCTCTCAGTGTAGTGGAGAGATCAACAGTAATCAGATAATGGCACACATTTAAGAAACTATACAGTTGTGAAGAGTGCTTTAGAAAAGTGTACAATGTCAGGTGCATGAAAAATAAGAGACTCAAACTAAACTGAAGACCAAAGAAGGAATCCTAGCTTCACTTGGGATCTTGTCAGAATTGTATTGAGGAGGGCACGTATTGCATGGAGCACTGGGTGTGGTACATGAACAATGAATCTTGTAACACTGAAAAAATAAAACTATTTGGGAGAGGGGGGGGAATTGTCAGACCCCAGGCCTACGTTAAAAAAATCTGCATTTTTAAAAAACTTCCAGGTTGATTCCTGTTTAAGAAGTACTTACTATTTTGAAAAACAGGTAGGGATTAAGTAGATGAAGGAGGAGTATTCTGGCAGAGCTAATGGACCAAGACGCTATGGCCAAAGAGTGGAGGGCACATTTGAAGAACTCAAAGAAAGCTACCGTGTCTGGGCTAGAGTGTGCACAGACAGCTGGGTGAAGGAGATGTTAGGGGCTGGCATATACTAAATCCAGTCATGAGTAAACAGAGGGGTTAGTAAGAGACTGTAGTCTCCTGAACCCTATCAAACACGCCTCTCTGGCACTAAGCTGCTTTCAAAACAAACACAACAGTAAGATACTCATCCTTTTATAGTTGCTGAAGGGCAAATTCCTTTAATTCCAATGTAACAACCAAGTTCTTATAGCACAAGTGGTAACAGCTCTGTTCCCCACAGTGAAACAACAGGGCAGCCTTGCAACACCTTAATCTGCGTGTGTCTAAGAAATATTATTCACATCTTGATGCTCTTGAGGGCACTCATTACCAGGAAGGGCTGAATTCTAAAGAGGGAGTGATCACACTCTGGATTCTGCATAAATCCAAAGGTATAGTGTACTTGGATTCCCTGGGAGCAAACATGGGTCACAATGGCACTGACCTTGATGAACAATTTATCTAGTGCTTGGGGAAACTTAATAGAACGTGACCCAGCAAGCCTGTAAAATCAGCAAACTTCACTGCAGGGGCTCCATTAAAGGGATGGCACAAAAGAAAAAGGTGAGGCAGAGACAGAGAAAAAGAAACCGGGGTGGGAGAGGTGGGGGCGGGGAGGCTGACAAGACAACGTTGCACACACACACATCTAAGTGTTAGCGAAAGTCAGAGCAGGAACCCAAACTTAACAGTGGCTCTAGGCATGCATGGATGTCTGATGATTGGATGACTGGAAGAACCAATCATACCCAGCAGCACCCTTGATGAAAACAAGTTCTTTAGTACCAAGACCCCCCCCAGTGAGAGGGAAGAATCAAGATGTGCACTTAGGTTAGAGAAGACAATTTATATTGGAAGCATCTCAGCAGCAGTGAAAAGCGCTAGGATGGGCAGGAAATATTTTGATTAACTCAAGGAAGACTGGCTCAATCTTCAGATAATAAGCCCGAGAAACAATGTCTAAGGCAAAGGGAACCTAGGGTTAGGATTTATGGCTCTGTGGTAATTTCTCACGTTCTCATCACTTTGGGGATCTAGGTGTATTGGCAAAAGCTGCCTGTATGATGAACAAAAATAAAGATAGAGGCCCAATTCATTTCCCCCCATAGTCGAAATTCTACATAAATTAGAAACAAGGGGGTTGTGTTATTTTTGCAGTATGAAAGAGGACTGGAAATTTTCTAGTTCTCTGAATGGCTATATTCAGCTTTACGATTCTTTTCCCAGACACTCTGGAGAGAAAACTATTCTTCCAAAAAAGACAGGATCAACTTCCTGGTCTTTTATGGTCAGTAGAAGCCACATGAGCAGCCACCATATGGAACTCCATATGGCCAGCTCTGACAATTAAAAACTAGGATGAAAACAAGAGTTTTGTCTTGTTTGTGAAAAGCACTGATGGGCAATCTATCAACCTTAAGAAGTTGAAAGCTTCCTTGCATGATAGTGCAGCCAAAATTATTTAACTATTACAAGAAAGCATTAATTAAAAAAAAAAAAAAAAAAGAATCTCAACAACCAAAATGGTTTCCAATGAGTTTGAATTTCAAGGCATTCTTTTGGTTAAGGAGGCCTGTTTCCTTCCTTGTACCCACAAGCCACTTTAGGGCTGAGACTCTTCAGCTAACTTTTGGCACTCACTCAAATTCAAATGAAAGGATAAACACTTGGTTGAGCTCAACGAATGCTTTGGAGCACTCTGCATCTGCCATCACCAACCTCAAAGACTGTGACAGGGACCACCTGAACAGGATCTGGTTTTCACTATTGCCTTTTTGGTTATGAAACTCAGACTGATTATTTCACTTAGAAATTATTCATTATATGCAATTATGGTATTGCCCCTGCATATTTCCCCTAGGCAAATCTCCGCCTTGGCCTCTTCCTCTGTGCACTCCAACTCCAGGGCTACATTCGCACGTGCCATTATCTGGGAGCATCTTCCTTCGTGTCCTTCTTCTCTACCCAATGAACTTCTACTGATCCTTTAGCTCTTAGTTCACCCCCACCCCTCAATCAGGGACAGTCCCTGTACTCTGAGGCAGTTTGTAGTTACATGTGTACATAGGATTATCTGCTGAGGGCCTCCCCTACTTGCTCCCACCAGAGGAAACTCTGGGAAGCACCTATAGCAGGGTAGGTAGAGTAGGACCAATGATCAGGCAGACACTGGGCGGGTCATCAGGGAGCTTGTTCTATAACAAAGAGGAAGATAAACCAGTGAATCCAGGGTTTCAGAGGCTGTGACCATGTTATGCACAATGCACAGGGTCGGGGTGAGGAACAGCTATTTCTGCCTACGCAGCACTTCAGAGAGAGATACAGGCATATGAAAAGATAGGTGCACAAATCTGTGGGCACTGCTAGTGGCTAGCTACTCTCAGAGCATCGAGCCTTTGGCATGGAGTGGAGAGGCCAAGCTAGAGGGGAAGCAGTTTCCAGATCAAGCATGCCTTAGTATGCCATGCTGCGGAGTGCAGACATCAGCTTCAAGTAGGGCAATGCAAAGGGCAGGGCTCCCTTTAGTTCCAAACATGCCTCTTTTCAGTTCTGTGGAAATTCAGGCCAGAATCCTAGCTCTGCTCTCCTGCCAAATTTCCCATAAGCAATCCATGTATTCTGCTCAAGGGAGCAAAAAAGAGTGAGCAGCTTCTCCATGCATTCCAAATTCATGTCTAGAGCCATCGCGAATCAATCAGTGCAGGGAGTGAGAATCCAGAGCCCATGGCTGGGCACAAACAGTCCAATCAACCTCATTCTCATTTTCTTTTCTTTTTCTATTTTAATGGCATATGATGAAGAAACTTAGCTTTTAAGATGCATGTAGATGGACTGGGCTGGTGGCATAATATCAAGGTCAACAACATGGATGGTGGGATCCTGACTTCAATAAAGTGACATGCAAAGGACTAAAGGGTCTCACCTTGGAGAACATTATCTGCTCTAAAATTAGGCTGTAATGTCATCATGTGGAATGACTTACAATGGGTCTTCTGCAAATGAAGTATCTCAAGGCTTTCTTATGAAAGAGGGAAGTCCCAAGATATAAGACAAGGTAAAGATATACTGGATATGAGTTAAGATGCAAGAGAATAGAAAGGGCAGATTCTTCTCAATTCAAGTGATATTTACTGAGGACTTGTGATGTGACCAACAGACTAGACAGATGCTGAGGATAGTCAGGCAAAACTAGATCCCCTACCCCACAAAAAATGCACAACTAGAAAGGAGAAGGGGAGATAAAGATAAATTTTGCTATAGCAAAACTGATCACTGGACCAGTACTGGAGTGAGGCAAAAATGAAATTGAATTTACATGTATTTTTAAATGGTAAATCCACTTCCTTAGGAGGGTGGCTATTGCCTGTGTCTTAGATCACTAATACTGTAAACTAGACCACATCTGGAAAACAATGCAGCCCATGACTAAGGTGGTGGGGGGAAAAAAAGAAAAGAACTCTAACTCTAGTTTCCCCAATGTGCATTAAGGACTGCCTTCAACTGATGGATATACACACTACAGAGATTCTTAGTAACTGTAACTTATTGATGTGGTCCAGGAAAATGTAAACTCAATGACCCTTTATCTTAAGGAATACAAAAAAAAATTTTAGCTATGAATAACCAAACAAAGGTAAGCAACATGGTAGAAAAAGAACCTTGGGAAAAACTAAATAACTTAGACTTCTATGATTTGAAAAGGAATAATCTTTTTTTATGAAACTGAAAAGGAAGTAAGTAAAATACAAGGAGGGGATTGCTTAAACTGAGCCACAGACCCATTTCCATTATCTTGCTTTCATACCTATAATGAATGCTTATATGGAAGTAAAATATAGTATGAAAAAGACTCAGGCTCAGGATTCAGACAGGAACATGTGTACAAATCTTGACTTTGAAACTTGGTAGCAGTGTGACTCTGCTAGTCTCTGCAAAGAATATGACTCTTTGAATCTCAATGTTCTCCTCCATAAACTAAAATCCCAACATCTGCTTTTTTGGGGATTTCTGCAATGATAGTAGATACTGTATATTGAAAGCATTTGAGACATAGTGGGCCTTCAACAAATGCAAAGCGATTTTATTAATCAATTCTTTGTGTTTATAAATGCTTGAGTATAAATTCTTGTTGCTCTTGACTTTTGAGCAGGGACAAATTGTCAGGGAAACTTTTTTTCCCCGGATGGCAAGAGTCAACACAGCCCCATATTCTTTTAACAGTCTAGAACTCATTCACTGTAAAGGAATTTCTCTGAACACTTCCAGGGTAACATAATTATTGTCTTGGGGATCAGTGCAAGTGTCAAGGCAGAAGCAACTGGGTATTGTCACCATGCTGAGAGCCAGCAACTGAACAGCAGTTATAGATAGCAAATGAAGATCCAAAAAAAAAACAAAGCAGACAATTCAGTATTGTACAAAGTATTAAACATTCCTAGCAAAACCCTAAGAGTTAATGCAATGTAAGCTGCCATTTTTGAGCCCTTACTCCATACCAGAAACTGCAACATGCACTTTGCACACATCAACTTACTCTTCACAATACTACTCTCAGGTAGGTCCTACTGTTCTCCCCATTCCATAGATGAGGATACAGAGGTCCAGATGTCAGATAATTACGTGTGGCCCCCCAGTTCTAAGTGGTGTAACTGGAATTTGACCTGAGATCTGTCCAATCTTAAATGATGTGCCATTTTCAAAACATCAATGGAAAACCAATTACATGGTCATTACCTTAAATAAACCAAGTCATTTATTCCCCAAATAGAGGTTTAGATTTTAAGAGTTCAATTTTGGTTCACTGTATAAGGTGTGAGCCCTAACTAGGACACACCCAGGCGCCTCTGCTCTCATTGCATGTTGGTCCTTCCAGTCTTCTTTGCTAGATCCTTCTCTCCCCCACCTCCCAACAACGCAGTGCTCAGGACTCCGTCTTGGGACTTCTCCTCTACCCAAAGACATGTTCTCAGTGATCTCACCAGTTTCAGGTTGCTATATACTAAAGAAAAATCATCTATATGCTCAGAGCTCTCGAACTCTTGGCATGTTCATCCTGACACCAACCCACTCGACCCCACCAATACAACAGAACTAGACCTCCTAGTCTTCTCTACAGAAGGCCAAAACCTCAGGAGTCACCCTTGATTCCTCTCGATTGACACATCAAGCCCATCAGTTATGCATGCTGGCCCTATCTTCAAAGTATATTCCAAAGTTGACCAGTTCTCCTTGCTCTTACCATTACCATCCTCATTCAGGCCTCTAAGATCTTCAGTCTGGACTACTGCAGTAGCCTTCCAGCTGGTCACCTAGAGACCATTCTCATTCCCATTCAGTTCATTCTCCAGAGATCAACCAAGCAAATGGAGAAAACAACAAAAACATATCCTATCATTCACCACTTTGGTACTATGATAGCTTCTGATTATAACCACGGCATAATTCAAACTTCTTCCCATGGCCCCCTGAACTCTCCCTGGGTCTAGCCCCTGCTTACCTCTCCAAATCCAACCCGTATTATTCTGACCTCATCGTTCCTGGAATCAGCCAAACAGACCACGCTGAGCAGGTCTCTTTCTCAGGGCATGTGTACCTACTATTCCCTCTACCTGAAAAAGTCTTTCTCTAACTCTTCACAAGGCTTTACTCTTTCACTTCATTCAGGTAGTGACTGAAATGACGTTTCCTCTGATCACCTGATCTAACGGTTACTTGCATACTCCCATCACTCTAACTACAAACCCTTCCCTGAGAGCATTTAACACTCCCTGAAGTTATTTTCCTAATAAGTTTAGTCTGCATTTTCTCACTATATTTTTAAACAATTCACTGCTGTATTCAAAGGACACTAAGTTGTTGCTCAATGAATATTTGTCAATACCTGTCTCTCTCCTCAAAGTTTAAGTTCTAGGAAAGCACGGACTTTATCTGATTTGGCCATTGCTATATCACCATGCCTAGAATAGCAGTTGCATATACAGGTACCCCAATATTTCAAAAAGTGAAAGGATCCTATCAGTCCTATATAGATCAGGCCAACTCCCTTCTCACAGGTAACAAGGATAGGCACTCCCTTATTGGAACTGCCATCTGAACTCCTACTGGAGTAGTTCAAAGTACCCCATTATCCAGAGGTACGTCACACTCCTGGGGCTTCACATTAGGTCTTTTCCATCCAAATGTCCTGAAGCTAGGTGATAGCTAACCTTGTCATTCAAAAGGGGAGAAGAGGGGTGCCCCAGTCGAGAAGTGTCTGCCTTCTGCTCAGGTCATGGTCCTGGGATGCTGGGATGGAGCCCCTCACCACAGACTCTCCGCTCAGCGTGGTGTCTGCTTCTCCCTCTGCCCCTCCCCCTGCTCATGCTCACTCTCTCAAATAAATAAATAAAATCTTTTTAAAAAGAGGGATGGAGAGAATGTGAGGCAATATAAGCCAAAGTTTTGGGCGCTGAGAGAATTCTGAAATCTTATTTCCTACCTCTAGATTCTACCCAGGCCCTGCAGAGCCTGCATCAAACAGGCATATTTTCCCTAGGCATTTTGCGCCACTGGATCAATATCATGAACACTACACTAAGGCAATAGGAACATGAGTCCAAAGCAGGTCCTTTGCAACCTAGTTCTATCCCAAGGAGCCACAGAAATAATGCAAATACTTGCTCAGAGGACTGAATGAGGCACATATGTTTTCAAAAAACATATTCATTTAATCCAGTCTGACAGTGATAAGGGTTTGTATGGGGCCCATAATACCAGGCTGGCTGTACTCTGTCTGGCAGGCCCTGCAGGTGTTTTCAGTTAAATGTGATAATCAAATTAGGTGCACAGCACGGATAACTCTGAAATGGCAAACGGAGCTTCCTGGGTGATCTCCCTGTCTGCCTTTCTCCCATGCTAAGCACAAAGATGGAAGAGCCTTAATTAACCTCATAGTAAAGGCTCAAGTGAAGGCCAGCAAGCAGAGGTGCCTTACAGATATGCAGGAATAAAAACAGAGAAGTGTAAAGGGGGTGGGAGGTAGGTTTCCGTTCTAGCAGAAAAGATGCTTATTTTACAGTAGATCAGGATAAAAAACCATTTTCCCCCCCCACAGGCTTACCCAATCTAACTTGTTTTGTTATGCAACTATATAGATCTCTTATGTTCTCTCCCTCCCTGCCCACCCTTTACTAGTTGACTTTGCACTCAAATGTGGCTAAGCTTCTTAGTGCTCCTGACAGAGACCAAATTAGAGGAAGGAAAGGATTTCTGCAGGACTGGTTATAAGAGACCAAGGAAAAATGACATGTGTGATAGGATGCTATGATAATCCCGGACCTTTTCAATTGCATTATTCTTGCCCAATTCAGCTGGAAATCACCTTTGGGGTCCAAATTTGCACAGCATGGTAAGGAGATAATGTGCCTGACTGGAGAACTGGTTCCTTGAAACAAAAATGCCATGTCAATTTCATTTATTCTATTATTACGGACTAGCTTAAATGGCTCCGCCACACCACCTGTCCCACCAGTCAGCCACTGACGAAGTACTTAAGAGGCCCAGACAGTGCAGTGGCTGCACAGGTCTCTTAAGTTGCTTTCCCAGTTCCTAAGATCAAGCCCACCTGTTCCTATTTTGCCACAGCAGTGCACAGAGCCAGCTTTCAACCACTGACACTGGGGGGAGAGGGATGGTGGCAATTTTCAATTATTCATGCTAAGCTGCAACAAACACATTTCTGAAAAGTTCTCTCTAAACCAAAGTTTTGTATGCGAAATCCCCTTTTCCTACTGCCTGCTAGGAATTTCCAGATGCAGCAGAGATGGCCAACTCAAGATAGATTGAATCCATCTCTATTCTCTAGCAGTGCCAATCACTGTTCACAGCTTAGGGGAACAAGAGGAAGGACTCGGGTCTGCATGCTAACAAAAAGCTCACAAGGGGATTTAAACCCAGCTAGGACCAGGATGAGGGTCAAGTGGAGAGAGACCTGGGAGATGACCATCTGCAACAAGTCTTGAGAGTGAGCACCTATTTCGCACTTCTTTAAATTCTACATCCTTAAAGAGGCGCATGCTCTCAGAATTGTTATACGTCATTGTCTCCTGAAATTTTGCACCCCAGGTGTCTCTCTTGCTTCATCCCAGTCCCGGCCCTGCTAAACATATGTCGGTGTCCTGGCTAACTTTACCTGCAGCTTAAACGTTTTTTATTGAGTTACCATAATGTTATTGGCTGGGTAGGAACCTAGTCTTTGTTAAACTTTTTTTTTTCCCCTCTTCATTAGCTTTCTTGCTTCCTTCCTTCCACCTCCTGTTCCTTCACAGGAGGTATGAAAGGTAGTTAGTTACATGTTGGTTTACTTCAATGGTGGTAAAACCTATGAAAGGGCGTGCAGAGACTAGTTCGCCTTTAGAGGCTGGCGGCAAAGCTGAGAGGCAATCAGGGCCTTACGGATATTCTGGCAAACACTGTTGGGGAAGGACAAATGTACTCGGCCTGCACCCAAGAAGAGGAACCCAGACACCAACAGCTAGAGCCCCCTCCCCGTTACTGAGAAGCCACAGAGCAGCGAGTGTTCCTGGCCTTAGACCCCTCGGGCGACAGGAGGTCCAGATGGCTATGTAGACCCCAAGTCTGAAAGACAGACTTCTCTTTGCACATTTTGCTTTTAGAAACTCCTCACAACACTTAGAAATTTCAGACTCATCAATTTCATCCTCAAAAGAGACTTGCACAAAGAAGTTGGAGGGGCCTTTGAAAGCCAGAAAAGGTGGCTCCACAGCCATGGCGACCTGTTACAGACAGGAGTCTATGGAGCCCCGTTATCTGCGGTGAGGCCTTAATGAGTTGTGTCTGCAGTTGCTTGGTCTCTAGGATATAGTGCTATTTTATGGAAGATATGGCACAGGCCAGGAGCCTTTACATTCTAGAACAAACAGGACTTACTAAGGCGCCCTTGGAAGAACAATGAGAAGGAGAGCAGCTGGAATGTTCCTATGTCAGATCTCTCTGAGTGGTGCAACACCAGCTGGTCCAGCATCCTATGCAGATATTCACCCCTTTGATTCTTTGGTTCTTTCTTCTTCCCTGATATTCTAGGCCTGCATTCTACCACCTCCACTCCAACCTCCATTAAGCCTAAATTCTGCATTTTAAATCTCTGTAGTTCAGATTAGATGATAATTTACCAACTCCCACAAACTTAATGCAGAGAACTTACAGTAACACGAGAAACCCAAGAGGCACCACATGAAGTATTCTGTATATTTATAGATCTATCGCTCCAAATGAAAACTATGTCAAGCATACAAATGGATTAGTCATTATGGAGAGTAATCTGGTGATATCTAAAAAGAAAAAAAAAATCAAGCTATGTATATTACTGCAATTCTACTGACAGGTATACATACTTTGCCAAAATTCACACGTGCACAAAAGGATGTCTGCAAGGATGTTCACTGCAGCATTGTTTATAACGGCAAAAAATGAGAAACAACTCCAAATGTCTATCAATAATATGTGGCATATTTACATAGCATTTAGAGGAATGAACTAGCATTTATCTCAAAAAGATAAAACTGAGTGGCAAACAGAAGCTGAAAAATGAGAGTACCCTCTGATACCATTTATGGAGATTACAACACACACACACAAATACCAGATGACTATATTTGGACACAAAAAATCGATTTTAAACTACCAAAACATAGTTCAGAGGGAAACACACTACAATTCATGTTAACTTTCCACTGGAGGGCAAAGGGAATGGAACTGGAGAGGTGCCAAAAGAGGATTTCAGTGTTAACATGACAGAGAGAACAAAGAGGCCAAATGTTAACTGTGATAAAAGTATATATTCATACGCATGCATAAATATATACGTGAAAAATTATAGCAAAACATACGAACGTAGTCCAAATACACATTATATTCCAAATGATACTCTGTACATTTTGCTCTAATTTCCACATACCCTCCCCCCCAAAAAAAAGAAAAAACGACGAGGGAGGGGAGGGCATGTTTGGGAAATCACAAAGATTCCTTCATGTCGTCTTGGGGAACTTAAAAAAACTCTGTTATATGTCAGGGGATGATAGCAGATGAAAAGAAAGAGAAAAAACAGTTTAAAAAATAAATGTAATAATAACTTTAAAAACACATCTTTAATCAGTATTATCCTTAACAGCAGTTTCTAGACCTTGGTATAGCTGCAAATCACTTGGAAAGCTTATTAAAAATAAAACTCCCTGCCCTCCCTACCTAAACCCCAACATGATGATTCGGGAGAGCTTGAATGGGGCCAGTGATCTCCTTTTTATACAAAAAACAAACATCCTTAGAGTTAATCCATCTTAAATGTACTGAGAAACAGTTAAAAAAAGCAAAACTTAGGGACGCCCAGGTGGCTCAGTTGATTAAGCGTCTGCCTTCAGCTCAGGTCACGATCTCAGGATCCTGGTATAGAGCCCCTCATCGGGTTCCTTTCTCAGCGGGGAGCCTGCTTGTCCCTCTGCCTACTGCTCCCCCTGCTTGTGCACACACACTCTCTTTCTCTGACAAATAACTAAATAAAATCCCTAAAAAAAAAAACAAACAAACTTAAAGCAAATGAAAATTCCAACTTTAATGTGAAAGTCTATTCCCCCTCCTAAGTGGATAGCTAACAGTGATTCTTAAGAGAAAGTTTTAATTTTATGATGACAAACTAAAGCCCTTCTATACAATGCTTATTTAAATAACTTTATAAAATGTTGATCCTATAACAGAGCAGTAATTTTTATGCACAACTGAAACGTTAAAGGCACTCTAGTTACAGTTATTTTAGTTTTTAGTTTTAGTTATTTTAGTTTAGTTTTAGTTATTTTACAGTTACAGGTGTTTTAGGTAACAATGAACTTTAATGCAACAAAAGAGTTAAAAATCACCCAAGAAGAACAATGCAGCTTTATGCTATCTAAGCCTTGTTATCCATTACCTAAGTTGGACCTCCCCTCTTCCTGCCTTCCCCAGCACAGTCAGGGCGCCTCCTCAGAGTTCCCACAGCCCCTACCCTCACACCTGGGCAAGAGCATACAGATCCATGCTGTGGTTTACCTGCGGACATGTTCACATTCCTCTCTAGGCTGTTCCTCCGAATAGGGAAGGCATCGTGTTCACCTTTGATACCTGTGTCTAGCACAGGGTCTGGCACACTGTAGGCACTCAGTAAGTATCTCCTGAACCACTTAGCATGTCTCAACAGGTCTTAGCTCAAAGACATCCAAGGAAAAGGAGTCTCTAGCACAGAGTTGGCCGACCTGTTCTCTTAAGAACCAGTCAATATCTCAAGCTTTGAGAGCCATGTGGTTTCTCTTCACAGCTTCTCAACCAACCAGTGTAACTCGGAGGCTGCGTAATACGTACATAAGTAAGTGAGGCTCTATTTCAATAAAACTTTACATACATTGAAATTTGAATTTCATGTAATTTTCATGTCATGAGCTATTCTTATTTTTTTTTTCCACCTATTTTAAAATGTAAATAACCACTCTGAACTTATGAGCCATACAAATATCAACAGCAGGGTTTTCTAACCCCTGTGCTAACACATCTGGGCAGAGATATGTAGGAAAATCTCAGAATACCACACAGGTTGGAACAGACTGAGTAGAAGACAAGCAGAAAGGAATCTAAGGTACACTGGTGGACCCTCACAGTACCTGAAAATAGGACAAAAACACACAACACAGAAACAAAAAACAATGGGGTTTTTATTATTTTTCTTTTAAACTAGTTATACCGTAACGGTGAAGCTCACATTCAATTAACTAATGGCTAAGGAATTGAGAAAAAAAACTGGTATATTTAAAAGTCATTAGTTATACTAGTTGGGGGGAAAAAAAACCCCAAATCTTTACAGGTTAAAGTTTTACCACCCTCTCCAGCATTGTTAAAATGTATTCTCCTTTGTCTCTGTAGCCCACTCTCAGGTAGAAATACAAATGAGCAGAGAAGCAGACAAAAGATTGGGAAAAAAAGCAGACAAAAGGGATTCTATCTCAGAATACCAAAGGATTGACTGTCCTGTCTTGTCCCACCCAGTCCTGTGCATAAAATCATAGATATCTTCAAATTTAAAAGGACTCAAGAGTCACAGAGCTGCTCCATTCATTAAAAATAACTCTTTAAATAGCATACATGATCATTTTATAAAAATTAAAAAACAAAGAGGCCAAGAGGGGGCACCTGGGTGGTTCAGTGGGTTAAATGTCTGCCTTCAGGTTAGGTCATGATCTCAGGGTCTGGGGATGGAGCCCTGAGGGATGGAGCCCAGAGTCGGGGTCCCTGTTCAGCAGGCAGTCGGCCTCTCCCCTTCCCTCTATCACTCCCACCCCCACCCCCCTTCTTGCTTTTGCTCTCACTCTTGCACTCTCTCTCTCTCAAATAAATAAAATCTTAAAAAGAAGAAGAAGAAGAAGCAGCAGCAGCAGCAGCAGCAGCCAAGAGAAGAAAACCTAGGTATCTAGAGATAACAGTTAAGAAACTGGCGGATAACTGCATTTTGCATGTTTTCCTTAACTGCACTGTATTTATGTATATATGTGTGTGTGTGCTTTTTTTTTCTTAAAACAAAAAGAATCATTATTTTGTAAACAAAGAAATCTAAGATTTGGTAAACTTCCTCAAGATTGTGCATAAAATGAGCTGGTAAAAACTCAGGTGTGGGACATCTCATCTTTAGGGCAATTGCTCTCTCCTACCACTTCCTAACTGAAATAAATAATTTGCATCTTGAATAAGTGCCTTGTACATAGCAGGTGCTCAATAAATTAATACATGCTGAAATGACTGATGCTAACAGTGCTGTCCCATTTCTTCTTCTCAGCCCAGCTCTGTCCAAGCTAGCTTTTCAGAGATGCTCTTTATTATCACTAACACCAAAGAGCATAGCTTTCAATAGGCTGCCAAATCCCAAAGACCATATGGATACAAGGACAGTGTCCTTTAATAATAACTGGTGTGTAACTTAGAATATCTGCTACTGGAAAGTGCTTCACTTCGGAATGCTTCCTTTTGGCATTATTTTAAAATGAACCATTATTCTGCTTCTTTATGCATTTGTTCATGAGGGATTCATTTTTGGATTCTTCCCATGTCCTAAGGGGGAACATTAGAAGGACCAGTAAGTATCAAGACATTTGCATAAGGTTTGCCTTAATTTTCAGTTGAGTAAGATCAGACTTAATCATGACTAAAACATTTGCTGATGGGCCTATTTATGTCCAGAGTCACGGTGCATTAATGACATGACAAGGAAAGGATAATCTAGGCTTGGCCAACAATTCCTGCTTCATTGACGGTCTGGCTAGGGCCAGGTAGAAAGATCTTGTGAGACGGTCCAACTATTTTGGAAGAAAACCTTTTATCTGGGCAGCATGCTAAGCAGGTTAAATGGCAGTTCTAGTGAGAAGAGAAGCATAATTCTTTTTTTTTTTTTTTTAAAGATTTTATTTATTTATTTGTCAGAGAGAGAGAGAGAGAGACAGAGAGCACAAGCAGGAGGAGCAGCAGGCAGAGAGAGAAGCAGGCTCCCTGCTGAGCAAGGAACCCGATGTGGGACTCGATCCCAGGACCCTGGGATCATGACCTTAGCTGAAGGCAGCTGCTTAACCGACTGAGCCACCCAGGCGTCCCTAGAAGTGTAATTCTTAAAGTGGTAAAACATCAAGGTTATCTCTGAAAAGAACAAGAAAACCTGATTAGCCAGCTTGACTGAGAGGCATGCTTGAAATGGAAAACTGCCATTTGCCTGGTAACTTAAGGGAATGTGCCTAAATGGTCCAGTTCTGGGGGTTGATGCACCGAGCTAGCACCTTCACTCCATCAAACTCCACTGGGAGAACCCTGGGTCTAGGGCACATCTAAAGTCCTTCTCTGAAAGGAGGCCCAAGGCTTTTATGAAGTGCTAGCTCATACAGAAAGCAAACAACACATTCTGGGGAACTGAGCTATATAACCAGGTATTAAAGAAATATCTGAATGCTCTGTTTGCTGTTTTTATCACTATGACGGTCCCATCTTCAACATAACAATGCATAACAGGGTGTCCAGAAACTTATAAGATCCACCAAAGAATTAATATTTGTGCCAAGGCCTGAAGCTTTCAATATATAATAGGGAATATCTAAGGCAAAAAATTGTGTTTCAGCAAACATAACAAACATCTGGTATTTTTGTCTGCCTGGCATCCTTTGAATAATGGCATCTAGTTTTCTTTGGATTGTCCCTCTCCCATTATATGTGGTCCTACCAAGAATGTCAGTTGAGAACACCACTACTGCCTCACCAGAGAAGTCGGTGCATTACTCAAGAGAGGCTATTACAGCTCTCTTTAACTAGGAATGTTGACCTGCAGTGGAATCCCAAGAGGATAAAGGTTGTCAGAGCTGAGATATTCCAAAGGTAGTACTCCAAAGGGGCTACACATGAGTTCCCTTGTTATTTTCCACCTCTTATTTTATCTATTATTCAACAAATATTTATGAGTGCCTCCCACTACGTACAAAGCACTGTTCTAGATGCTAAGGATTCAATGGCACAGAAACAGATAGAAATATCCAACTTCGGAAGTCTACATTTCAGGGAGAAGAAAACAAAAACAGACAAGTCAAATACAGAGTATATGAAACAGCGATATGTGCTATGGAAAAAAATTAAGCAATGCTAGTGGGTAGGGAGCACAAGGGCTGGCGGTTACAATCTTAGAGCAAGACCTCACTGAGGAGGGGAAGGAAGGGAGGGCAGATCAGGGCTAAGGACTGAAGGGCATAGCAAACAGGACTAAAAAGGAGCAGCCAGGAGGCAGGAGGAAAACCAGGAGGATGTGGTATCCTGGAAGCCAAATGAAGAAAGCATTTCAAGGAAAGAGGGAGTGAGAAACTGTGAAATCCTTCAGAATGATCAGAGAAGGGAAGTCTGAAGCTGATTTAGCAACACCAACATGACACTTCTCAGGGGAGGAGTGGGTGTAAAAGCCCAAGTGGAGTAGGTTCGAGAGAGGATTTGGGAACAGAAACACAGATAACTATCTGAGAGATTCCGCTGAGAAGAGCACAAAGAAATGGGGGAGTATCTAAAAGGAGATGCGAGATTGAGAAAGTTCGTTTTTGTTTTTGTTTTTAAAGATTTTATTTATTTGAGAGAAAGAGAAAGACTGAGAGAACAAGTGGGAAGAAGGGCAGAGGGAGAAGCAGATCCCCCTGCTCTGATGAGCCGATGCAGGGCTCAGTCTCGGGACCCCAGGATCATGACCTGAGCTGAAGGCAGACCCTTAACCAACTGAGCCACCCAGGAGCCCTCAAGAAAGGTTTTTATTGTTTTTGTTTTTCATTTGTAAAGGATCACAGAAATCACAACTTGTGCTGATGGGAAAGTCTCGAGAGAGACTGAAAAGTTGATCATGTAGGAGACAGTGGGAAAACTGTTGGAGTGAAGTCCTCCTGGATGCAATCAGGAATCAGCTCTAGTGCCCCAGGGCAGGGAACGCCTTTAGGTACAAGCACAGGACTGTTCCGCTAGCACACGTGGAGGAAAGGTAGAAACACAGGCATGGGGGTGGTAGATTCTGGAAGTTCTCTTGATTGTCTTTATTTCCTGAGTGAAATAAAAAGCAAGATCTGAGACAATTTACAAGGGTAAGAGTGAATAGCGTAGGAACATGTAGCAAGATACCAGGCACGTAAGAGCCCTTGAAATTGCCTTCTAATGTCTGATGGTTCAACTCTACCTGCAATTATGTGATCGACCCAGAAGACTTCCAATAAATTCCATTCTTTTTTGTATTAGCCACAACTCACTTCTGTTGTTTACGACAAATGACCTAATATACCAACTCCTTCTCGAGGCCTAGGATTACCCATGTTCTCATTCAAAGTCTGACTTTAAGGGGCACATGGGTGGCTCAGTTGGTTCAGCGTCTGACTCTTGATTTCAGAGCAGGTCATGATCTTAGGGTCGTGAGATCAAGTCTTGTATCAGGTTCCACGCTCAGTGGGGAGTCTGCTTGAGATTCTCTTTCTCCCTCCTTCTCCCTCTGCCCCTCCCCCTGACCCCACTCACACAAACTCTCTCTTTAAATAAAATCTTAAAAAAAAAGTCTGACTTTTATAAATTAGTGATCTTATTTTATCAAGTCCTGTACACCCCTAAATGCATAGAAGACCAGCTTCCAATATACCAATGAGCCCAACAGTTTGAGTTCCTCTCCCAGAACCAAGAAATAATGACTTCCATTTACAATACCAAATTGGAAACACTAAAGCAGTATGCTAAACTACTTAAAGAAAAACATGTCGACTCTTGTGAGAAAGCAGAAAAGACAGATAGCAAAATTCAAATCCCCTGACAATTTCTTCAAACTTTCTTTTGAGTTAAGCTGCAAGAGTGTCTACCAAGACAGACTGAAGATGAATACACATAAAACTTTCCTCAGGGTGTAGATTAATACTTCAAAACAGACTTCACTAAGTCAGGGAGGGAAATCCACGACAAGAGTGCACTACGAGGTAACCTGGAGGCACAAAGAACCGTTTTTACAGTGGATAGCAATGTTTAATCTGGGAATGGCATCTGAGAGGGCAGGCAAACTGAGTAAGAATGAAGGAAAGACTCCCCCACAAAGAGAAACATTTTGAAGATCACAAAGATGAGTGGAAATTTCCAGACCATGCAGACTAAGATGAGTCTTCTTGATATAACGTGTCATCCCCCTCCAGGAAATTAATAGTTATTAAACTGCAGCACAGACAGCTGCTTCTGAGATGAAATCAGCCTTGCAACACTAAGAAGCAGGAGGGTGAAGGTGAGTGGTTGCTAATCTTCCACAGAAGTCAGCCCCACATAGCTTCTTTCAAACAGGTGCACTGCTCTATGGGGCACTGGACTCATGAAAAGCCCTGAATACTCACAGGGAAGTGTGAAGCTTGGTGTAAGGTATGACCTGAAAGCAGGTATTTAATGGGCTCTTTCTCCCAGAGAACCCTGCTCTGGCACATCCCTTGCTAGAAGAGTGTGAGCAATGGTCAGCCCTTTGGGCCAAATGCGCACAAACTGCAAAGAAAACAAAACTAGAGCAAAAACAAACACATGCACACACAAGAGCTGTGTGTGTTATATTTTCAGCATCAAGCTCTAAGATTTTTACTCACTAATAATGGAACTATAAAGAAAGTCCCATCCCTTGAGTAAGAATGACTTGTTTTGGCTTAATCGCTTGAACAATTCTCCTAACTTCCCCCACTTCACAAGGCATGGCTCCAAGATCCTCCCTCCCCCATTCCCCAACTCCTCCAACAGATTATGAAAGCTGACAATTATGGAGGGTGTCCTATATGCCAGACACTCTTCTAAGAGCTCTGTGTGGAGTAGTTCATTTAATCCTCACAACGACCCTGAGAGGGCAGGTGCTATTGCTGTCTCTAAGTTTCCCAGAAAGAAGAGTAATATAGATGAAGGCTTTTATAATTTACTTCTCTACGCTTTACTAGGGGATTTGCAGGGGGAGTGAGGCAGAGAAGCTAGCTACCGCCTGGTTCAAGCACTGGAACTCGCTCCATCTCTTGAGACCATCTCGCAAGTGTCTAAGGACTGCTGTTTGGAAAGCCCACCTCCTACCCCCCATTAGTCAAAAGTTTCCCTTCAGAATTTTTAAAAATATCCCTTTGCTTCCAGGTTGTGCATGTGTAGATGCAGCTCTGTGTCATGCCTCCCTGGGTTGGGAGGGAAGAGGCAGGAGGCATCTGGTATGGGCACGAGGCGACAAGCTACCAGGCT
>CM052895.1:23861811-23911071 GCA_028534135.1 Potos flavus
ATTTCCATTAATTTAAAGTGCTAAGTTGCCGGTTTGCCTTAAAATATGTGGTTCTCCTCTTTGCAGTATCCCTTTAAATAGATTTTCCTTTGAGTGTGCCAAAAATAGCTAGAAAAGGTCCTTTGAGAATCCCATTCTTAGTCTTAAAAAAATACATTCTCCTCTCCAGCCCATGCACATAAACAGGCCTGGAAGCACTTCTTCCTACTTCTTCCAGGGACCTCTAATTTATCGGAAATAAATATTTTAGGAGAAAAACATAGCTGGTCAGGGAAATGATTCTCCCAGCCCATTTTTGCTTGTTCATTGATTATGCAATCACCCAATCTGGAGTCCCTCTTTCGGGACTAGCAAATAGATGGGCAGAGGTGCTGAAAATCCAAAAGCCTACCCAATGACCAGGCAGGTGGGGGGCACAAAAGAGCTTAACCAGACACAAGGGATAACAGAGACAGCCGGGATTTGGTGCGCTCAAGAAGGCATGCCCTTAGGGGGTTAGGGTGTGGCCTCTACCCAGTTGCAGCCAACTGTGAGCAAAGACATCTAAATTTTTTCAAGTAAAATCACCCCAGTTAAAAATGTTAGAAACCTGTCCAAATTTTTAAAATGGCAACATGTGGAACAACAATACCAAACAGAATGCATGTATGCGCTACTCTAGCCAGACACCGTTGTTCGCAACCTCTAAGTAAGAAACAAAAGATAAAGGAAGACAGAGTGCCTGTCCCCTGGGAGTTTAATGACCTACTAGGATTAAGAAGATAGTCACTCGGTCAACTGTCCCATAAGGTGGAATGTGATACCCATTAAAAGGGAGAAATAAGCAAAGCCTATGGGAGCTGAGGAAAGCGAGAGGGCCCTTGAGACAGAAAGGATTCTTGTAGTCAGTGACATCTGAGCGGGGGCTAAAGTATGAGGTAGACTTTGGCAGCAGACATTGGGGAGGGACCAATCTAGAGAGAGGAAAATGAATTGCACGAGGTAAAAAGAGGGAGTTAGAAAGAGAATGTTTGAGAAATGGTCAAGAGACTCTTCATGCTTCTACCTGACAAATATGTGTGTGTGTGTGTGTGCGCGCCATGCAGTTGGGACGCAGAGGTGATCATGAGGGGACACAAGATGAGGCTGCTAAGTGTGAGAGGGCCCAGTCCAGACAAGGTGTTGGAGGCGGTACCCTGAGTTTTATCTTCAGAGCAATGGGAAAGTTTCCTCTGAATTTTTTTTAAGCAAGGGAATCACATGTTGAGATCTGCAATGTTCCAAGTTCCCCAGCTGCAGAGCATGCATTCTGTGGAGTGGAAGAGAGCCAGAGCGAGCTGGGATAGGCGGCCTTTGCAAGCAGTCTGGGAAAGAGACGATGCCAGCTTGGACTGGGGTGGGGGGTGGTGGGTAGCTTCAGGAGGTAGAAAGGAGTTAAAATCACCAGAACTATCAGTTCAGGGTAGGATTCGATGAGGTAGAAGCCAAATGGGACTGGAGAATGCGGTCAGCATGGCTCCATGGGGGTATCGGGGCACACCACTAGTGGCCCAGTAGCCAAGCAATGCTAGACCAGCAGCAGCGGGTGTCCAGTGGTTACTAGAGAGAAGGAAGGCTTAGGAGCCAGGGTGTATGGCTGAGGGAAGATTGCCAGAGAAGCTCACAGGAGCTTTCCATTTTAGAAAGCCATCATCTCAAAATCACTATTTTCTTTTAAATGTGCTTTGTAAAATTCCACAGCTATTTTGTTTGGACTAGTCTTGAGGTCAAGGAAATAACTAGCTCTTCTCATGTTCAACAGTTCATCACTAAACCAAATCTTAGCCTTTAGATTTGCGATGGATGAAGAAGGAATACTGAATATTTATAAGATATATGTTAATGCCAAGTATCCATGCCTACTTCCTTTATTTTGACCCTCTCTTAAGAACTTCAAGGAATGCTGGTTAACCATCACGGTCCATCCTCCTAGGTGCTAAGGCCTAGCAATGACTTTCTTTATAACCACAGGCATTTGTACATGAACCCAATTCACTCTCCTTCTGGATCATTAAGGAAATATGAATACATCCTTCTTGATTGGCAGGAATGCCTAGAAGTACTCATATTCCAGGCACAGTAAGGTGAAAACAGCCAAGCCACTACATGCTCAACTCTTGATAACTTGTGACAATGGAGTCTACATCGTTTGATAAGATCACACTTGTACGCCAAACATTTGCCCCAAATCATTTTATGATTTCTGCAATATACAGAATTTTGTCATTTTTTGCAAAGCCACAAGTAACAGATCATCCAAATAAACATTAGATGATTGAGTAATGAAAAGAATAGGAATCAGCAAGTGGCAAATGAGACTAAAGTTGATTTCGCCCTCCTCATTTCTCTCTCTCATCTTCCACCCCCCAAATCTTAGAATTTTACTGTAAGTGTGCCCATCTGCAGACCTATTCTTCTCTCCCAAATTGGTCTATCTGTCCCATTTGTCTTAATTATGTTAGCACACCACGTGAAGATCATTCAACAGATTTAATGTTCTCTGTTGAATCATATTTTATCAAGACTATTTGCAGTAAGCACTAGGCACTGCCTACTCAGAGCTCTGCTTTTATGCTCAGGCTTCCCGCCAGTGGCCCAGGGAAGTCCTGTTTGGTGTAAAAAATCATGGTGGCCCCATTCCCCTTGTTGGAGACTGTTTCAAACCAGTAATATGTGATGGGAAGTCTGGAGAACTTCTGGGAAAAATACCATCATAGCTCTTAAAAAGAGAAGCGAAGAAAAAAAACAATGCTTTTTCTGCCTCTGGACAACCACAAATGTGTGAGGATGCAACACAACATCTTATGACCCTGTCCTAGCCAGCACAGTGATGCTGGCTGTGAGCAACACCATAGAAGTAACCTAAGTACTTTGTGAGCCAAGAAAGTAACCAACCCTTAGGGCTGATTCTGTGTAATGAGAAACAGATTCCTTTATTGTTTAAGCCATTTTGAATTGGATTTTCTGTTTCTTACAGCCCAGAACATCCTAAATGATGTAATACTTCTCTGTAGAAGCAAGAAAAGGGCTCTACCCCGTTGACAACATCCTAGCAACAAAGGAATACTTGCTTCAAAAAAAGAAGAAACTATGACTGATTTCTCAATAAGCATTTTGGGAAAACCAGCTGTGAAAAGGTATTTTTAATAGCTACTCCTGATGTATGGAGAGTCCTTTGAAATCCTTCCAGTGCAGCATAAACACTGTAATAAAATGACGATGAGCCACTATGAATGGTATGTGTGAGGATATGCAACATACTTGGAGTCATCATAATATGTAAATATTAGGAAACTTGTCTTTATTTTTCATCTACTCCTATTTCTTTCTACAATTATAATATTGGGAATTTTTTCCCTTCTCCACTTCCTGTACCTGATTAAACACAGAATCACATGGTTAGAAGGGAACTCAGAAAACTGAGGTTCAGAGAGGTTGACTAATTTCCTAAGATCCCACAGCTATCCGGGGACCGTTTTCCTTTACTATTAAAAATACATTATGCATGATTTTAAAATAAAACCATTTGCTGAACACTCAATTTAATGTAATGTCAAACTGTAAGGGTATGGGAAATCAAAACTGGATTTTTTTTAGCAATTTGATTATGAAATCTCCTTTTTGAATTCATTGCGTTGAGCTTCTTTGTCCTATTTCTATTACCTTTCTAAATCCCAATCCTTTCCACTTAATATTATTTCTCTCTCTTAGAAAATCCCTGCATATGGCCCATTCTCTTGGCCAGTGATTCTTAAAAGACTGTTTGCTTCCTAATTTCCTGAGAAATAAACCAGACATGCAGATTCCCGAGGAGAGTCCAGTTTAACAGAGCAGGGGTGGGGTCCCCCAATGTCAATTGTAAACAAACATGCCAGGTGAGTTGAACTGTGCTTTGAGGGACATGACTCCAGATTGTACACTAGATTCCAGGATCCAAATAGAAAACATCTAATTATCATAGTAGATTTAAGCTGGAACAACAAAAACATGTGCATAGTTGCCTATAATTTTTATGTTCCCTCTGAGGTCTGAAACAAACCCAAGAGCTCTGTGATTTGGATGCACCCTGGTAATCATTTGCTTGGAGGCTTTGAGATTTTATCCTTTCCCCTAAGACTTTTTTCCCTCTGAACGCATTTCTACTTGGGATTAAATATAAACTGTCTTAACTCTCTCTCCACAGCTAAAAGAAATCAATTTTGGAAAGTGTTTCAAAAGAACACTTTAAAAATTGCACAATACAAAGTATGTTCCCTTTGAACCAAACAACTGAGAGATGCACAGGGTATACGGGGTAGGTAATGAGAGCAATGAACACGGGTTTTCCAGCAGATCTAGCCCTGAAACCAAAACTTAGGAAGGAAGTTGACCATTAAGTAAGTGGACCAGAGGAACAATAGATCAGGCTTATCAGAGGGTAAGTCTGAAACTGAGAAAACTGGAATCAAACAGACAAACCCCTTATCCCAAGTTAACTGTCACTTCCTGGTCAATTTTAAAATAGGACAGTGCTGAATATAGCATTTAAATGGAATCTTAGAACTCCTCTGGGTGCCAAAGCATTTTTTTCAGAACTAAATAAATACTCCTTACTGAATTAAGCAACGCACATTTATACCCATCTCCACCAAGACACTTTTAATCCCAATCTTCTGAGACCAAGAACAGAGCCTACTGAGAACTTAAGTCTGTGTGTTATAACATCGGCTCTGACCACCTCACACTATAGCCTCTATGTACATTCCTTAAGGATTAAATGAACACAGAAATGCCACATAACCTCACAGAACCAAAGAAAATCACTGTGATTGTGAATCAAAGGCAAGACATAATGCTCCATAAATGCTATACTCTAAGTAACTCCAGCAACAAAGTTGGTTTAAATTTGTTAGAAGGCAAAAGTCAAGGTCACAGCTGTCACTTGCATATTCCAGTTGTACTCCTTGTTAGGGCAGGGACAAAGATGGTCTGAATTTAATGGGGTTTGGAACACAGAGGTGGACAAGAGGGAGAAAGTGAACCATTCCCCAAGAGAAAAATAGGTTCGGGTGTCTAAGATCTACCTTAACAGTTTTCGATGTTTTTAAAAATCTTTTTCTTCCCCTCTTTAAGATTCCTAACAATCCTCAGGGCACTTTACAAATGGGCAGATGCAGTAGTGAGTCTGCTGGATCACCATTTACTTTCCGTCATGCTCAGTCCATTTAAGCTCTCAGCACGACTCCACAGCTTGAAAAGCCCACTGCTCTGAGCTGGTTCTGAAGCCTTCTCCTCCAGCTGCTCCCTGGAGGTGCAAAGCCTAGTGGCCCTAATAGAGCAGCCATAAGCATCCCCACACATACTTGGCCAGAATATGTACCCAGAACTTCCTCTGTTTCAGTAAAGGCCCTTCAAGTGTGCAAAGTTTTGTAACTAACATCTAAACCAGCTTTTCTATTGAACAAATGCCTGACTGAGTTGTGTGGAATAGGCATCAAACCGTCATCTGAGAGCAGCTGGAGTTACTTTTTAAACCCAGTTCTCATTATTTTAAACGCACTTCATCAGGATTCTTTGACATTTTTTGGGCATTCTCCTTGTAAGCTTGCATGTTCTCTGCTATGCTTAATTGTTTCTGAACAGGCAGTCCCGATACTGCATGGCAAGAAAAACATTTGACCAATAACAGAGAAATCCTTGACTCTGCCTAATTGTTTCTGACCAACATGCTAAACACTTTTGCTTCTTCATAGCTAAGATCTGTGGAAATATTTATGGTAACACATACACTCTCTCTCTCCACAAGGCAGTATCGACATGCTTGGTAAAAATAGGAAAACAAACCACCGTAACCTTTCTCAGCTGACTATTAACTTATCCCAAAGAAATGACTTAATGGCATGAGAAAAGTGTGGGTAAGGACCAAATGCATAACACACCAATCAGTTCCATACAGTGTACGGCTTAATGGTTTAAGTTAGCTGTTACATTCTGTCTTTTTTTATACTCCAGTCTCCAACCAAGAACATCCATCCAAGTCAATGGAAGGTTAGAACATACACACATGTAGTCACTGATACAGCAAGGGAAGTCAAGAAGGCCATTTCCAAGAGTCCACCAATAGTTAATAAACAAAAACTCAAAACCATCCCAAGAGTAAATATTCTTAGCAGGACAATCAGGCCCCATGCTGAATGCCTCGCTTTATCTCAGAGGGCAAGCAGGCATTTGTCAAAGATAGTTGATTTATTCCCTAGGCTTTAACACATGTAACTTTTAAAAGCACTAACACTGCGGATAAATAAAGGAGAGCCTACTATCCATACCTGACTGATGAAGGAACTAAGGAATTGAGGGGTCCATGGCTCGTCCAAGGCTCATTAAGTGGCTTAAGAACACAGTCAACTCTAGAACTCAGGCCTCTTTACTCCAAATCCCGGGTCTGTAAACCCACAACATGTTCCTATTTGTCTCTGATCATCACAAGAACATACAACTCCTGAAAACTCTGCTTTGTGACCTGGTTATCATGGATGACATATTCCTGTTTACCCTTGGACATCACAAGAGCAAAAGCCCCCTGACCTCTCTGCCTGGTGGCCTGGTATCTGGGCGCTTCCCCAGCCTCCTCTGTAAGGACCATGTGGCATTTACCGCTGTTACTCACTGCAGTTAACATTTCACACATTTCTTTCCTAAGCCTTCAGCATTCCTGATGCAATAGTGGGAGAGGGAAACCTGAGCAGAACCAAGACCAGCTTTAGTGCTAAGACATGAACTTTCTAAGGGTGAGAAGAGGGCAGCATTCAATCTTAAACCTACTTTGCCAAGTGGTTCATGAGCAGCTGTAACATCTGCCTATTCTTCTCTGGGAGCCGATGAACAAGGCTGTGGATTTCAGAGACCCGAGACTCCTGGTTTTCCAGCTCTGCAAAGGAAGGAAGGAGGTAATATTTGATCAGCCGTATCAGATTACAAAACAAAATTAAAGGAAACCAAAGGTTGGGCACTAACTGACTGAGGATTTCTCAAAGGTTTAAGAGCCTGTTCTATGGACTCATGGTTAGATCTAGAAGTGTTTTTAATGGTGCTTCCTGTAACAGTTCACAAAAAAAAATGACCATCAAAGAATTCAAGCCAAAATGATGATGGGAAAAAATGGAGCCAGTCAACTGCGCACTCAGAGCAAACAGAAACCTGGGACCAGTTGGCTTCCTAGAATGACGGCTTCATTTCAAGGAAGGAAGGAACTTTATGCACTTGTCAAATGATAAACAAATTGTACATGAACAGCATTACAAGGGTCTCAAATATCAAAACAATGTCTCAAGACAGCTTCCACAAATCAAAGGCAATGTCCAGTCACTCTCAAGTCATGTGTGACACCCAACCAGCCTGGTGGAAGAAAGAAATGGCTGATAAAACATGTAAATCTTCCTGCCAACCTGTCACCTCAGTCAAACCCTGCCATGGCTTGGTTGAATTTGGGTAAGTGGCTTCATTTCTCTGGAGACAGACTGATAGTGCTCACCGTCCCTATTTATAGGACTGATGTGAGGTTTAATTAGAGAATGGTTGCTATGGGTTTGGAATTTCTCTGGGAAAGAAATCACGTAAACACGATCTTTACTCCCAGCTTTCTCTCAAGTCTTTCTCCTCCCTCTTTTAAGGAGACAACTCTGAGAAGATAAGGCCACCAGACCATCAGGTACTACTAAATTGGGCCAGTAGTAGCTACCAGGACAAACAAACTTTGACGGCTTAAAGGAAGCAGGGAGAGGCACAGAGACTACTGACATAATAGCACTGTGGAGATTCATGCCAGATTTAAATCTGATAGAGAATCTTACTACCCTTTACAGGAGGCCTGCCCCACGTAGACAGATTCCAGTATACTTAGGGCAGCTTGCACCTAATCCCTATGTATTTCAATACCAGTAATATGACGCAGGGGACCTGGATGATATAGCTGAAGAATGATCATAAGCTGTAAATGAAAGCCATGATGGAAAGAGGACTGGGAAGTTATATAAATGGTGTCGTATTCAAGGAAACAATTCCAATGCTCAATTTAGGTAATGTGTGAAGTCTGATTCATTCTGCAAAATGCTACTCAAGGGCTGGGAAAAAACCCAAGGAGTTAGAACTCCAATAATCAAAATTAGAAACCCAAACTTGCCTTCCTCTCCTCCCCCCACCCCAAAAACACATTCTGAAGTTTCTCTCCTCTACTGTAAATTCAATGTGGTAGCAGGGCCCTTGACAATCCCAACTTGGTTTCATTTCTATCTTCTGTCTGATGAGCACGTGTGTAGGTATTTACATACAAAATACAAAGGGTAGAAGGTATTTATTGTGAGATACTGTTATTTGATACAGAAAAATGTATTCCTTTCCCCCTTAAAACTGGCAAAAAGAAAACTTACTTGCTGCTTTGATGAAACTTCTTTGAAACTGGTACATCATGAGTGGTCCTGGAAGCATTCTGGGATAAAAGGATATACAGCAGTCAGTTTAATAAAAACAAACAGACTCCCTAAAGAGCAGCGTAGACACTGCCCAACTGTATACAGACTAAGATCAAGGGACACAATAGCAACTCAACTTAGTCCAACCGAGTTTCCCTTTTGAAAGGGTCCTGAGATTTCCTGTGACATTTTCATGCTCTTTCTTCTTTAAGGGAATGGATACGACTATGTTTCCTAGTTACAGCTAGGGAAGTGCTAATGTGAAAGTCTAGCACAAACCAAGAGATTTCCTTTTCAGTCAGTGACTCACCCATTGACAAGAGCATTTTAAGATGTATCTGAGAAAAAGGAAACTAACTAAATATTTGTAATTACCTGCGCTTAAACTCTTGTCTTCCCAGCAGCTTGTTATTAAAATCAGTTCATCTGGAAACACTGTGAGAGACTTCTGTACTTTTGTGGCAAATTCACTACCAAGTGTTGCTCCAGAATGCCAAAGGGCTAGAACCCCTAACATTAAGCACCATAAAATCAAATTTTATCTACTTTTTTAAAAAACATGCTTTATACTTAATGTTTATTAACTAATCATTAATATCAACATGCACAAAATAAGTGCTAAATACAAACCTCTGTGATTTGGTTTTCTGTAAACTACAGTGATAGTATATGTGGTATGAATGTTTAATCAATATGTTTAATGAGTGTGTTTAACTGTAAACTTCAGCTTTTTTCTCAACAGACTATAAATTATTCTTGGCTCAGGTTTTATTTTAATTTTATTCTCTTCAGAACCTCCAATTTAGCTCTTGATCGTCACTTGCATTACATCTTACTCTTGATTTCGAGATCCTTCTATCAATTCCCCAATAGCCAATAAAACCTGCATCACCAATATCTTTTCTGGAGCTTTTTTTCCTCGTTTGTTTTTGGAAACAAAGCGAATCTTCACTGAAGATTTTTTGTTTCCAAAAGCGAATCTTCACAAAACCTGAACAAATGTTTATGCAGTTCATGAGCACAGTTCTCCTCTTAGTTGAGACTGGACCCTCACCTACCCTTCAAGTTCAGGGTTAATTTCAGTCACTTCATAAAACTGATACAGGGGCAGCTAGAATCACGCATTCCCTTAATAATCAAGGGAGGGGCAGAAAATAGAAGTCATATCATGCACATTGTTACGAGATAAAGAGTCTCTTCTCCAATAAAATAATATTTTCCTACATAAGCAGAAGGAGTTAAAAAGAACTTCCATTAATGAGGACAGTCTATTAAGGAGTCTATCTACAGATAGATTATATTGCAATGTACAAAACCATCAAAACACATAGGATATGTATGTAATCATGCATTTTCAACAGACTGAGATATGCGGTTCCTTGTTTTCTTACTAGAGTATTTGGGGATTTCAGGAAATACCATATTTTAGGTTCTGTAAAAGGCTAATTATCATAGTAACTTCTCATAAAGAGCAAAGCTTTGGGAACCACTCATAGCATCCCTGCAAATGGTAACCCATCAAGGATGGATGACTTACAATTGGTTTGACCAGCTGAGCTAATTGCACCCACACATAAGCTGTTTCCATATCCAAACACCCACCCAACAGCTCTCTGGAGGCTGGAAATAAAACTGCTTTCTTCCTGATCGCATGATAACAAGCTGGCACCCTGCCCTGCAAATGGAAAGTCCCTACCTTAGGTAGGTCTTCAAAGCACTAGTGATTGTCTTTATCTCCCATTCAGCACAGATATCGGTCTCTGTTTCAGAAGCTGTTTTGGGGTCTAAAAAGAAGAAAAGGCAATGTGTAAACAGGAGCAGAAAATACAGCTAAAAAACAAGCGTGGTACATAAAAGCATTCAGCCTCCCTATTAACCAAAGAAATTCAAATTAAAACAAAACAACACCTATTGTTTTGCTGGTTCAGTTAAGAATACGGTTAAAAAATCCAAATTTCTATTGCTGGCAAAAATGCAGTGAAACTGATCTTCTTATAAACTGCTGGAGGCAGAAGAGATAAAATGCAACAGTTATGAAAAGCGATTTGGCAATATGTATCAAGAGACATAAAAATGTCTATGCTCTTCGAAGCGGTAATCCCACTTCTCACAATCTAGCCTCAGAAAAATAAGATAAAGCAAGACCAAAGTTACATACCCCAGGAACATTCAATACATGCTAATTCTCTGTAACAGCAGAAAAAATTTTAAAAGGAGATAACCTAAATGTCCAATGATGGAAGAATGATTAATTTTGGCATGGCTCCCTGATGGAAAACTATACTTCATTTACATGAAAATGCTGACTATGCAACTATAGGGAAAATGCCTGGATTATCATGCAATGTCAAACAAAAATACCCAAACAAACCAAGATTTGAAAGTTTGTGAGAAAACCTGTATGAACAAAGGCTGAAAGGAAATACTCTAAAATTAAAATAGTAGTTGTGTTAGAGGGGGAGAACTGTTTTTTTTTATATTTTCTAAACTATCCCTTGATTCCATTACTTTTATATGTACTTTTTTTAAATTGCCTTAAGCCAAGAAGTGCAATGGGGACCACCATAATTATACTGGCTCCTTATCATTTCTTCTTTTGTCTCCTCTTGTGTGGACTGGTCAACAAATGTGTGCGTTTATTTATTTATTTATTTATTTATTTAAATTTTATTTATTTATTTGACACAGAGAGAGATCACAAGTAGGCAGAGAGGCAGGCAGAGAGAGAGGGGGAAGCAGGCTCCCCGCTGAGCAGAGAGCCCGATGCGGGGCTCGATCCCAGGACCCTGAGATCATGACCTGAGCCGAAGGCAGAGGCTTTAACCCACTGAGCCACCCAGGCGCCCCAAATGTGTGTATTTAAAATGCATATGTACTATAAAGGAAGGGATAACTCTTAGAGCTACTCTTCCTGGGCAGCACACAGCCCCATCTCACCGCTGATGAAGTGGTCGGAAGTGAAGCCTTTCAGAACAGTTAAGATAGAATCCAGCTTTCTCACACACAAGACTAGTGATTCGCCTCCCAGCTCTCACTCCCATTTCTTTCTGTTACAGCACCTCCTGTTCGGTCAGGCTGCCCCCCTTCTCCCATTCCTACTGCATGTGTTTGGGGGAAGTCTCCATGCTTTCAGGGGTGGAAATGAGAGTCAGACAGACCAATCAAAGCACAGCATCTCTCTGGCCCCATGGCTGGTGCAGGAAGAACCCAAGACCTAAGCCAGCTGGATCAGAGGGAACTTCAGGACCCTTCTAGGAGACAGAGGAAAGACTCTTCTATTTCCTTTTGGGTTTGTACGTAGAAGGTTCTCCAATCTGCTCTAGATGCCACCAACTAGAGCCCAAGAGTTAAGTCTGAGACAAAGCCAGAGATGAGAGAAGCAGAGAAAGCTGGTCTTGAAGACATGGGTTGAGCCCTCATATCTCGCCATTCCTTTTTAATCATATGAGCCAATAAATTCCCTTTTTCCTTAAGCCAGGTGAGGTCAGGTTTTCTGTTTTTTTTTTACGATCCAAAGAGAACTAAATGATAGAGCAGGTAAAAAGAAACAGCCACTGGACTCTTTCTCAACAGTCTAAAAGAAAAAAGTTCTTCCTGCAGAAACAACAGCTTTTCAGCTGGAAGGGGAGAATGAGTCACAAGTGGGCACAATATATTTTCTATTTATTGGGAAACAATCCACTTTCATTCTAGTAGGAAGAGTCCAAATAATCATGAGTGGATTAAGGAGTTAGGCTCTAATCTCCAGGTAAGGGCACAAATCCAGCTGATGTTTCTCCGATACATTCAATTTTTTAAAAAGATTTATTTATTTATTTTAGGAGAGGGGCAGAAGGAGAAAGAAACTTAAGTAGACTCTGCTCTGAGCATGAAGCCTACGAGGGGCTTGATCTCACAACCCTGAGATCACAACCTGAGCTGAAACCAAGAGTCGGACGCTTAACTAACTGCGCTCCCCAGGCGCCCCCCTCCCTGATACATATTAGATGAAATAGAAAAGGCCTCAGCTCACAAAACGTTTAGTTCCTAAAGGCAGCACATCTATGTGTTTGCAGGTGACCCTAGGCATTGATGAAATCTGTCTTATCACATGAAACAAACAATAAACAACCTAAAGAGTGTGATTTTATTTCTAGGGTCACAGAATAGCAAACTCCGTAGAGCTCTATCACAGCAAATTTCTGAAAAGCCAATCCAAGGGTGATTCTCCAAATGGCCAAAACCTCTGCCGCTTTTAACTCTTTTCTTGCTTTGTCATCTCTCACTCCCTTAATGGTTTGTTCCTGCAGAAGAGTATGTACCAAAAAACTTTGCTTAGCACGACCTTTTTACCCTCTCCAACCCAAGACACATGGAGAGCTGCCATAGTGCATGGTTCCTGGATGTGAGACAACTGTTACTGTACATTTTTCTGAGGAACAAACCAACTTCTACCCAAAAAAAGTGAGCACAACACTAAACAAGCAGCAGTTGGCAGGTCTGGGAGTTGTGAACTGTTCCACGGACCACATTTAGCAAGCTAATGATTAGCTTCCATTTATTCGGGCTCTGTAACCATAGGAATATTGTGTAACATTACAGAGAGGAGAGTCAGATTACAGCCCGGCTAAAGGGCTTTTTATAGCACCAATGAGGCAAGGCTCAGAGCAAGTCCATTTTAATTCATTTACTATCCAAACTAAATTGAATACAGCCTCCCAAACCACCTCACTTTCAGAAAGTGCTGCCAATTTCCACACCTCCCTTACCGATGCTCACTCTCACTCAGAGAAGCTTCCTGGTGGCATCCATACATGACGCAAAGGCATAATTATAATTTTCCTCTGAACTCAGTACATTTCTCCCCACCAAGTCACTTGACCATTGTATAGCACTGTGAAATGGACCTAAGCTAGAGGATCAGGCCAACATACAGGAAGGCAGCCTGTGGGTAAACTGAAATGAATGTATTTTTTCATGAATCTACTCCCACAGGAATCTGCAAAAACAGGAGACAGACTGGAAGCAGTGGTTACAGGGGGAAAAGTCTCAGAAACACCTCAATGATCAGATGGATTAGAAAGATCCATCCAGTCCAGTACTGTGTGGCTGATGAAAACACGACAGACATTCTGGAGGAAATGATCAGGACCAGCCATCAACTTACTCCTAAATTTCCTAAGAATATATTATAATTGTATGCAACTTAATTTTTTTCTCCTTAACTGAGAAAATAACATGTGCATATGGCAAAAAAAAATATTCAAGCAAAACAAGTAAACATCAAAAGGTAAACCTTTCCTGTGCTAGAGGCAACTATTAATAACAGTTCTGTATATGTGTATGCTATCTCTAATAGCATATGCAAATACAAGCATATAAATACATACCACTTTTTAAAAACATAAACACAAGTACACTGTACATGTCATTTTGTGCACTGCTATTTTCATTTGACAGTATCTTGAGAAAGTGTTCCACATTAGCACACAAATTTATCTACTTCACAGTAGTACTTCACTGTACTATAATGTCCCCGTTAATGGAAATTAGGTTATTCCCCAAGTTTTGTTATGATAAACAATGATATAAACTACTGTTTCCATGTACATGTCTTACCTATAGAAAAAAAATCCCTCAAAGTAAAATTCCCAGTTCAAAAAGTACATGCATTTTTAATTTTAAAAATATTCCTCAACTGCACCTCAGAGGCTGTACCATTTGAGAATGACTCATTCCCCAAATCCTAGAACAAAATGCAAAACTTTGATCTTGGCCAGTCTGAGAGGTGAAAAAAGTCCCGTTTTTAATTTGCTTTTTTTTAATGAGGAGGAAGATTGAGAATCCGCTCCTATGTGTCAAGTTTATGGAGTATACTCACTCTTTTTAAGCACACAGTGCCATGATTTTGGACAAATGTATACAGTCAAGTAACACCCACAATCAAGATAAAAGTCATTTTCCATCACCACGAAAATCCCCCTGTGCCCCATACAATCAATCCTCTCCTTCCACCTCCACCCCCTGGCAACTGCTGTCACAAAGCATAATACTTCTGAAGTCCATCTGTGTTGTTGCATGTACCAGTAGTTTGATCCTTTTATTACTGGGTAGTAAACAATTTTATGGATATCCCACAATTTGTCCATCCATTCATCAGATGATGGACATCTGGGATGTTTCCAATTTTTTCCTGTTATGAATAAAGCTGGTATAAATACTTACATACAGGTTTTTATGGGGACTGAAGTTTCACCTCTTGGGTCACTACGTAGGAGTGGAACTGGGTAAAAATATGTAGGAGAAGTCACATAGTAAATATGTTTAACTTTATCAGAAATTGCTAAATTGTTTTCCAAAACAGTTGGGTCATTTTGCTTTCCCACAGCAACCTGAGAGCTCTAGGTGCTTCACATCTTCATCAACACACGATATGGTCAGGTGTCTAATTTTGAAATTTTAGCTGTTCCAGTAGACATGAAGGAATAACTCATTTGTTAAATTTGCTTTTCTTTAATGACTAATGATGCTGTTTACCTTTTCATGCACTTTTTGTCCATCTATGTATCTTCCCTGGTAAACTATTCAAATCTTTTACTCATTTTTAAAACTAAATTGGTTGTGTTCTTATGACTGAATCCTTATTAGTGAATTACTTGAGTTATTTTTAATAAATTCTGGATACAATTCATTTACCAGGTACATATCTTCAAAAGGTTTCTCACCTGTAGCTCTCAATTTCTTTTTCTCAGTAACTTTTAAAGAGCAGAAATTTTTTATTTGGATAAAGCTTATTTTATCAGATTTTTCTTTTATGTTTCCTACTTTTTGTATTCTATTTAAGAAATCTTTTCTAGGTGCGCCTGGGTGGCTCAGTAGGTTAAAGCCTCTACCTTCTGCTCAGGTCATGATCTCAGGGTCGGGGGATCAAGGCCCGCACTGGGCTCTCTGCTCAGCAGGGAGCCTGCTTCCTCCTCTCTCTCTGCCTGCCTCTCAGCCTACTTGTGATCTCTCTCTGTCAAATAAATAAATAAAATCTTAAAAAAAAAAAATCTTTTCTAAACCAAGGTCACCAAAATTTTCTAAATTTTCTTCTACAAGTTTTATAGTTTTAGCTCTTAGGTTTAGGAATATGATCCATTTTGAGTTAATTTTTAGATATGGTTTAAGATAAAGATGGAATTTTTCCCATATGGATGTCTAACTGTACATTCATTAAAATTACTGTCCTTTCCTCACTGAACTACCTTGACACCTTTATCAAAGATCAACTGACCAGATATGGTGGGTCCTATTTCTAGATGCTCTTGTCTGTTCCAATCATCTGTATGTCATTCCTCAGGAAATACCATGTGACCTTGTTTTCCTTCTGTAAACACTAGTTGTATTTTCTTTACCGTCTTTTTTTTTTTTTTTTAAAGATTTTATTTGTTAATTTGAAAGAGAGAGAGAGAGAGAGAAAGCACAAGCGGGGGGGGGGGAGCAGAGAGAGAGGGAGAAGCAGATTCCCTGTGGAGCTAGGAGCCCTACAGGGGGTCAATCCCAGGACCCCGGGATCATGACCTGAACTGAAGCTGGACACTTAAATGACTGAGCCACCCAGGTGTCCCATTTTTACTGCCTACAAAATCTTCCTGAGTCTTTCACATTCTCTATCTCCATAATATCTCTAAGGAAGAAGTTTTTGAACATATACTATCCACTACGTAAATCAGACTTTTCATTAACCTATTTTTTTCCTTTTTAAGATTTTATCCATTTATTTGTTAGAGAGAGAGAGCGCGCACAAGCAGGGGGAGCAGCAGCCAAAGGGAGAAGCAGGCTCTCCACTGAGCAAGGAGCCCAATGCGGGACTCGGTCCCAGGACCCTGGGATCATGACCCGAGCTGAAGGCAGACACCCAACCGCCTGAGCCACCCAGGTACTTCTTTCAAGACTAGATTTCATACTTAGCAATTTCAGAAGCAAATTTGGATTTTCTGATTATAAAAGTCATACATCTTAATACCCTGCATCACTTCCCCTATCTAGTGCCTAAGAATCCAGAGTATCCACAGCTACTTCTGTACAGAGATCTGAAAGCTCCTACTGTATCAAATCCCTGCCTTATGAGAACCTGTTTGTAGTATTCCAATAAGCAAAAGTGATAGTGGGATACACAGAGAGGAAGGTGAGCATCCATCTGGGCTGTCCATTCCCTAGGAACTCAGGACTGTGGTCAATAGCGACCTTTCTACCTCCCAGAAGGATCAATCAATCCTTCATCCCAACAGTCTATCATGTCCCAGTTCTGCACCATCTGTCTGTTCCCCTTTACTGGTGGGTAAAATTCGAAGTTAATGAACTACATGGCACTGCTGCTTCTATGAGGCTATAGTCTTCAAAGTCTGGGGCTGATTCCACTCATTAGTAAACAAGCCTTCAGATCTAAGAAGCTGTCATGAAGAACGACATAAAGAATCCTATTACTTTAGGATTTCTTCTGAAAGACTCTCTACTTGCTTTATTTATGCTACACTGTACAAGGATGTGAGAAAAGAAGGGCATAGAGAAAAGACAAATATTCAAGGTTTCAGAGGAGTAGAGAAGGATACCTCATGGTGGGATCAGAGATCAGTGGGTGAGGCATGCTACTGTATATGACATTTATGCTACTTTAAAGCCTCGCAGTCTAGTACCTTCCAGGTATACTCTGTAGCACTATCCTTGCTTTAAACATGAGTTAAAAAGGAAAAAGTTACAGGATGACAAGAAACAGCAAAATGGAATTTGTACTTTTTCACCACCATGGTGAAATAATGATAAAGATGCACAAAAAAAGGGAAATGAAGTTTCAAAAGTACAATAAGGTTCCCAGTCAACATTTTGCCTGTCACCAGAAGAATATCCACCAGGCAGAACTCAGTGAGACCCTGAGGAAAACCCACGTGCAGGAACCATGTGATAGGTGATGGTGCTCCGCTCACCCTTAAACCATAACCCAGGACACCGCAGGGAGCATCACTGCACCTCCCCCACCCCACCCCAGCACCCAGAGGGGAGCGTGCTTTCAGGAGTAGCCAGAATTGTCCTGAGATCAAAATTCGGGCAGTGAAATCAGACTGGGGACAGGAGTGTAGGGATATCCCTTTATATGAAGGGAAATGAATTCAGAAGGGAGAAAGTCCTAGAAGAAAGATGTGAGTGACAGCCAAGAACCACAGCACACTTCTAATGAACCAGGGATAAACTCCACTTCTCCCAGAACCATGACCAAATAGCAGAATCAGGAGAAATCTATTTAGGCCTACAGGTCCAGACTAAAAGATTTTAAAATACCATAAAGTTGGATGGATTCACATATACCAGCCCTCCAATTCATGTGACAGAATGATTCTAACAGCTTCCAGGAAAACAGTAGTAGAACAAGGAGAACCTATCCACAGTGAATTTAACGGTAAAGATTTATAAACTTCTCTGTGTTTTGATTAAACAGGTTCGATTAAAAAGATTAAAAAGCTGACGCAAAACTTGGCATAAAATATGAAGACCAAAGCACTCTAACAAAATTTCAGAAAGTGCCTACTCTGTGCTATAAATGAAATTCAGAAAACTAATGGACACTGTGAAATAAAGGCATCAAAGTAAGAAGACACAGACTGAAATAACAAAGGCCGTGGCTGAGAAGTATAGATGAAAACAGCTAAATAAGGAATGTTAGCAAAGACACAGAAAACTCAATTATAAAATTAAAAGTTGCATTATAAACAGCAAGAAAAAAATATGACGACCAAAAGAAATTTAAATAAGTGACATGGATGGGGGTACAAATTTGAGAACTTTTGCTAACATGCAAAGGATCAGGAGAAAAATTTTAAAAAGGCAAAAGATGAAGAAAAAAATTTTTTAGAAGATCAAGAGTTGCAGAATAACAAAAAAAGAATTTGTTTTCCTTTGGAAAAATATGTGTAAAAAGTCCATCATGAGACCCCAAAATGTATAAAAGAATGACTATATAGTGATATTAAAAAGTAGTAGAGGGGAAGAATTTTCTTATTATATGGTTATTGGTCCAACAGATAAGTATTTGAGGAAAAGGAGAGTTAGTTTCCATTTCACATAAATATATTCTTAATGAGATATAATGAAAACAAAAAGGTTTTGTAATCCTAGATGGAAAAGGTCTTTTAAAGCATAATTCATCTAGAAAAAGGACTGATTTCATAAAAGCCTGGACCTTGTAAAAATTTAAAATATTCGTAAAACAGAACAAAAACAAAAGTACCACAAATAAAGTTTAAGAAAAATGACAAAGTGCAAAAAAATATTGGTAATATAGCCTCTATATCTAAAAGATTATTACCATCAGAAGATGAATGTACCAATAGAAAAATAGGCTAAGAAAACAAAATAAGGCAATTCAGGAGAGAATATAAATCAGCAAGCAACGTAGGAAAAATGTCCAGCTTCACCCAGAACTACAGAAATGCAAAGTTAAATAAAAAAGAGATACACTGAAACTATATTTGTAATTTATTTTCAAAAGAAAGTAATAAAGTGTATGGCAAGGCTGTGAGGTACAGGGCACTCTACAAACTGCTGACTGCAAATTTGTACGATCAATTAAGGGCCTTGAAAACATGTACATACCTTGGCCCAGCAATTCAACATCTTAAAACAAAGCCTAGGGAAATCATTCAATACGAATATATAACTTAAAAATAACAACAGCCAACATTTATTTACTAACATGTGGAGGCTTTCGGACTCAGCAACCCACATGCATCTTTTGTTTAATCCTCACATTATTACAGAAGTAGGAGTTATTATTACAGATGATAAGACAAAAGACTAGACAGGTTTAAATAATTTGTGTAAAGTCAAATGGATAAGCAGTGGAAATGCAACTTGTCTAACTCCAAAACGCATGCTTTTAACCTCTGCATCCCCTGTAGGGATGTATGCTTAAGTGCCTTCTAGAATGAGAAGAAATTGCAATCAGTTTATGTATCCAAGAATAAGAATAAGGGATTGATTAAAAAGTTGTATCTACACAATAAATGCCCCCCCCCAAAATCACACTCTAGAAGAACTTGAATGACATCAGAAAATAGACTGTAGTGTTACAAGAAAAAAAAAACTATTAAAAAGCAATATATATGCATGGTGTGATTCCACCTTTATAAACATTTTATATTACAGAATATATTTTAATGGTATGATAAAATGGTCAATAAAGGATATCTCTGATCTGTAAGACTTCCATTTTCTTCTTTCCACTGTTTGCATTTCTCCGAATTTGCTATAATCACCACTCACAACCTCTGGTCAGAAAAAAAGTTATTTAAAAATTAATATAGAGATGTACAGGAAGAGAAAACAGATGTAGTGAACAAATCTGCATATAGATGAGTTGTATTAAAAAATGTTGAGCTAAAACTTGGAAAAATTTAACTTAACATTCAGGGGACAGGAAAAACAATAATACACACACGGAAGAGACTATTTCTAGGAATCCGCAAATGTTCCTGAGACGTTTTCACTCTTCATAGACTAAGGACCCATACTGCTAGGAGGAAGGGGATTAAGGGTAGCTTTTGGTAGGACATTAGCACCAGGCTACACTGCATGTACTAAGATATTCTAGCAAGCTTGCTTAAAGAATTCTAATCAATAGAAGGAAAAAGTTCTCAAAGCACTGGCTTTTTTTTTTTTTTTAAGATTTCCTTCCTTTCTCCCTTCCTTTGTTGAAAGAAAGAAAGAAACAAAGAAAGAAAGACACAAAGAAAGAAACAAAGAAAGAAAAGAAAGAAACAAAAGGAAGCACACGGACACTCAAGCAAGCAGAGCAGCAGTCAGACGGGAGGGAGAAGCAGGCTCCCCGCTGAGTAGGGAGACCAACACCGGGCTGGATCCCAGGACCCTGGGATCATGACCTGAGCCAAAGGCAGACACTTAACAGAGTCACCTGGGTGCCCCTCAAAGCACTGGCTCTTAAGATTCCTCTTCCAACCTCAAGTCCTCTAATGTACTAAGAGCATAGGAAATAAACTCAAAGTGATCAAAGGAAGTCTCTGGTTTTACTTAATTCTAATCCATACTTTCAATAATAAAAACTCACTACTTTACTTGTGAGAGGCTCTGAAAAATAGTTCATATCCTACACGTTGCCTAGTACCTAAAAGGGCATCCAATCAATACAGAATAAAGAAATAGTGAATGAATGGTTCATACGCAGCCCAGCCATCTCAGGGAGAGGTTTTGCAGTGTAGGAGCCTTATTTATTTTACATTCTTGGCTAACCCAGCCTAGTACCAATACCCTGGTATTGGAGAGGGCAATGGAGAGGGCAGCATGTTCACACAAGGGAAGAGAGATGGGGCTCCGCCTTCAGGTCTGGAGTCTTCCTGGTCTAAGAGGTGATTCCTCGCTTCCAAGATCCAAACAGGTTACCTTAACTGGTCATGAGAATCACGATACCATTCTCCACTTTTGATGAGATCTTGCACTGTGTCCATCTCTCAGCTCTGGTTGAGCCTCAGTTTGAATGCTAGTCTATCTGTAACGTTCTCCTGGCAGAGGCAGCTGGCCTTGTGACTTTCAGCTGCTGGTTATTAGTTTTTCATGACATTTCGCAGATACTCATGATGATTTTGTCTGTCCCCAGAAAAAGTGAGGAAGAGAACAGGACAAATATTTTGTCTGAGAGCCACTAAGAGAAGTGATAAATACAAGATCCTTTCACACCACTCTTTGCTTAGCACAAAGTGGTTCTTTTTTCTAGTAAACCCATCCAAAATGTCCTATTTCTTTTCACTAGTATCACCTTACATAATAATCTGTCATCTTTGAAATCTCTCTACCCCGTATCCAGTTGGTTACAAAGTCCTGTTGATTCTCTCCAATCATTTTGAGCCTTTTTTCCCTAACCTCAGAGCATCTACTTGGTCCAGCCCTCATTAGGCTGTGCACTGCTTAATTACTGCAACTGCCTTCTTCCTCCTTGTCTCTCTGTATCAAATACATGTTCCCCACTGCTGCCAGTGCTATTCTCCTAAGACTAGTCTGATCTTGTTAAACCTGTTTTGGACATACTTTTTTTTTTTTTCTTTTAATCTACCCAGCGGCCATTATATTTTCAGGAAAGCCCTCCTCCAACATTCTTCTAATAATCCTGTTCAGTCCACAGGCTTCTATGGACTAACCCTCTCCCTATTTCACTTCGCCACACTCCCCCAACATCACTGGAGATAAGCCTGGGATCCAGGCCATCCAGATCCATCTGCTGTAGGTCATGTGGCTGCCCTGAGATTGAGAAATGAATCATGTGAACGGCCCCATGCTGACCAATCAAAGTCCTCCATGAACTGTCAAGAAAGATACTCTCTACTCAGTGAGGTAAGATTCACAAACTGCTGCAGCTGAACAATGTGGGAGAGTCCCACAAGGGAAACAGCTGATACCAAGATAAGCAGAGAAGCCAGAAGAAAGGAGTGGGAAAGGCTCCGACAAAGGTACCTCTGTCACTGGAGCCAATCAGATCCTGCTATGCTTCTGCCATCTTGGACAGAGCAGTTGTGTGAGGAAATGAATGCCTTTTATTTTTCCTTCAAATTGTTCTGAATTGTCTTCTTGACACTGTGTGTGCAAAAGAGCCCTCACACATACAGCATCACTACTTAGAAAGTTTTTGGGGGGTGGAGAGGGGCAGAGGGAGAAGGACAGAGAGAATCTTAAGTAGGTTCCATGCTGGGCATGACATAGGGCTTGATCTCATGAGATCATGGTCTTAGCCGAAATCAAGAGTCAGAGGCTTAACCAACTGAGCCACCCAGGTGCCCCACTAGAAACTTTTAATAGTGTCTTTTTTCTTTTTCCGTAGGAAGCAAAACTCTCGCCAACTTCTTAGAACAATATTCAAGTTCTTTGACAAAAGGGACCATCTTAGCATTTCAGTTTTAGCTCTCCTGATCCAGCCTCAAGCACTTTCAAATATTAAAATACTATTAATAATATAATTAGTACCCTCCACTATAGCCACTACTGACCCTAACTTCTGCCCCTCATGCTTCTGCTCATTTCATGAATCCGAATTATTCTCCTATTCTCTCCTTCGCTACTCAACCTTCCTGATACAGCTCATACTAGGTGCCAGTGTCATACTTTACAGCACGATTCTCATGCATGTGTATCTCCCCCTACCAGACTCTTTGCAGATAAGAACTGAATCTTTCTAAAGTTTCAGCTCTAGCACCTGACAATCTGCTATGGCAAGCACACACTCCGCACGTTTGCAACTCTGATCAGAAATGAAAGACTGAGGGTTGATACCTGTTAGACTCTTAATTCTTCTTTACATTATGATTTCTCAAAAATTCACCATGTCACTGTATAACCCAGCAATCGAACTTATGGGCAGTTATCCCAGAAAAACAAATTTATGTTCACATTTAAAACCTGTACAGAACTATTTACAGCAGCTTTATTCCTAATTTACCCACATTGCAAACAACCCAGATGTCCCTCAACAGGTGAACGGTTAAACAAACTGTGTACATCTGTACAATGGAATACTACTCAGCAATAAAAAAGAAGAGAGTATTGATACAACAACTTGAAATTATCTCAAGAAAATTGTACTGAATGAAAAAAAAAAAGCCAATCCAAAAAGATTACATATGATATGATTCCACTGAGATAATCTTGAAGTAACAAAATTAGAGAAATGTACAAGAGATCAGGAGTCGGCAAGGGAAGGAAGTGAGAGGTTAAGCAGATGGATCTTTGTGGTGATGACACTGTCCTGAATCTTGACTGTATTAATATCCTGGCTCTGACCAAGAGGTCACAGTGTACAGTGTAGCAAGATGTTACTATTGGAGGACAGTGGCTAAAGGCACATATAACTCCATTTTATTTCTTACAACCGCATATAAACGTAAAACTATCTCAAAATAAAAAGTTTAATTTATTAAAAATCTAACCACACTGCAAATCTGAACCAAGACGTAGATTCTCAGTGCAAGAGTACCTCACAAATAATCATACTTTCAAATAAAATATCTCACTGTAACTAGCAACAGAATAGGGCTTTTGCAAACAGGAAGCAAGGAGCTCTCTAGAAAAAGAGATAGAGAAGAGTCATTCTGGACAATATGAGAGAGGAGATTTCTTTACCTATGAAAACTATTTTCAAAACTGGATGGCAAAAAACAAAACAAAACAAAACAATGGCAAATATTAACAAAAGAAGTATCCCTGCCCAGACAATGAGCAAGGACCCTAAGTGATAGTCCGTCTCTACAAGTGCACGGCTGGGCTTCCATGGATGAGTAACAGCCACTGATATGTGAAATCTGATCTGTTTGCCATTTAAATCCATGTGACTCACTGAAGCTGGCTGCGTTCACATCTAAAAATATAGGAAATCTGCAGCCTAAGCAAACTGGCTCATTGACTCATGGGGTTTTGATTAAAACACTACACATTTGGAGATAGTGCTTTTATATTTATGTCAGCGAGCTGTAAGGGAGGTTCTGCTCCTCAAACAACAGAGTCTAGGTAGAAATCTAGATGCAAAGAAGATCACAAAAATTATCTGCTTATATACACGTAATCAGGCAGTCACGTGACACCTTTTTGGTAACAGGGAACATGACATCTGAGGTGCTCTGAAAGCTAGAAGGATGCCCTTCCTTGGGCATCGGGTGTGCCCCACTAAATGCCTGTCTCCAAAGAGGACCGTGGAGTCATAAGCTATTAACGACAGAGTAGGGTGTGGTGGTCACATGAGTGACTGAGCGCCACTTGGGCTGGCAGTGGCTGAGTCTACAAACAGAGGGTGTGGTGCCTTGGCCCTGCCATTTTTTTTGTTTTGTTTTGTCCAGTCCCACTAAGTATCTCTTCCAGTAATGCCTACAGCCATAACAACTGGTGAGTGGGGCAGCTGATTTCTGGGTGTTCCCTCTTAGACACCCAATTCCTTCCCAAGAGGCTGTTCATACTCACAGAACTAGTAACTTTCAAGAGGGACCCCCTCAGCCCCATTGCGACCTGCCTGGCACAGCCACGGCTGCACTCACCCATCAGGACACTGAGTAGCTTCTGCACTCTGGAATTGACCCCCACGATTCGGTAGAGCCCTTGCTCATTGATCCCTGAGAAGAGAAACAGTGATGATTTAATTAGAGGCATGTCAGAACACAAGACAAGCCAACCCAGCCAGATGCACTTTTTTCATTTTCTCGGTCCTTCTAAAACCCACTCTAATTAAAGTCCCCTGTCACTCAGCTCTGCTCTTAGCATAGGAGTGGGATTTGGTGCAGCTGTCTAGGATTTCACGGGTGTGCTGCACACTTCAGCCCTTGTGTTAGGTCAGTTCAGTTAACAGAGGGGAAAGAAACCTTCCTCTTCTCTTGCCAAATGCAGCATCTGAAGAGTTTTGAAAGATGCCAAACATATACTTTTAAATATGTTACATTAAACCAATTTTTTTAAATTTAAAAACCCAACACTGACATGATAGATATTTCATACTATAGAAAAGAATAAATGCTTTACAATCTATTTTCAAATACAGAATAAAAATATAGAGGTGTGAGAGCATTTTTAATTTTGGACAATGTTCACCAAGACTGAGAAATTAGGAAATCCATTTATTTGTCTGTAAACATTCTTTATGAAGAAAACGGAAAATTACCTTCATTCAACCCAAGTAAATGTGCAGCTGAACCGGAAGGGGATTACCTCCAAACACCCCAAAGAACCACAAACTAAGCCACCTCAGTGCTTTGTTCATTTAAGTTAAGCAAGGATTAGATCACTGCTATACCATTTACAAAAAGGGACCATTTAGACCAAGTGATTGGAAATGACTTTTCTGTTTAGCCCTAGGCCCATCATACCTGACACCTCTCAACTAAGTGGTCTCCTGCTTCCCATCTTATTCCCCTGATGTCCATTTTCCAACCAGGAACCAAAAGAAAATTCCTAAGTACGTATCAGTTCAAATCCTCTCTTTACTCAAAACCTTCCAATGGCTTCCCATTGCATTTAGACCGCAATCAAAATTTACTATGGCCCACAAGGCCACGTCGACATCATCAACCACTTTCACTCTGCTCTAGCTACACTGGCCTTCCTGTTTCTCCAACACACCAAGCTTGTACACCCAAATCACAGCCTCTGCACAGCTATTTCTTCCCCCGGAACATGCTTCTCCCAGATCTTTTTATCAGTCAGGTCTCAACTGAAATACAACCTCTTCAACCTAGGGCATCCCATGACCAACACTACTGGCAAGTCCCCTACCCTCTTTTCTTTGTAGCAACTAACAATATGTGAAATTATCTATCTTTGTTGGTTTCTTGTTTGCTGTTCTCCCTACAACTACAGTATAACCTCTATGTACAGTGACTCTGTCTTCTTTACCATTACATCCCCCGTACCTAGATCAGCATACAGTACATGACATAATGCATAAAACACTGAGTTATACTCCAGGGCCACTACTTTGGGACCAAAACAAAATTTCCTGGAAGAAATTTGGGAAAAGGCTGATTCTACAGTATCTCCAACCAGGCCTATGTAGAATTAAGGAATAAAAAGAAGTGGTCTAGAATGATAGGCTTTTATCGCTAAAAAGGATCTGTAAAAGCATGTGCATCAGCCTGGCATGGCTTGGGGACTAGGAGACTGTGGTCTAAAACTAAGGGAAGTGTCTCTACTTATTCTGTCCTTGACCTTTCCTGGAACCGGACACAACCCTGTCTCCTGCTGGACTATGATTAACGCACCCTAGAAAATATGGGAGGTCTATTCACCTCTCGTCACTGCAAATAATGGATATACATGCATGTGTTTCAGTAGGAAAATAACCACTTCCTTCAAGTATTTATGCTAAAATGGCATTTAACGCACATTGTCCTCTTCTCCTTTTTGTGTCAAATGAAAACTTTCTTACAAGTTAAAACACATCGTTTTCATCTTCCTTTTAGAGCAGGAGGGGACGAAGGGGCAGAGGCTAGGACACAAAACTACTGGTGACCTTGCTCTTTCTCTACTACTTACTATGTATATTTTCTGGCTTTGTATCACAAAAAGCTGTCCTCCTGAGCCACTGGTCTGCATTTATCACAGACTCTGTGAAGGGTTTTAAATGATTACCTTTCCCTATTGGTTAGGCCACTGAGAACAGAGACAAACAGGCGGCCTACCTCAGGCAAGTGGATGAATTTCACAGTGGACGGGAGGGGATTTTTATTTTGAACTTACTTTCGGCTGCATTTTTATTATGCCTCTACTTTTGTTAACCCTGTACCTCTTATTCCTCATTCTTTCCTCTTAGAATGAACAGAAAATTAAAACGCCTGTTGAAAAACTGTCTTAGTAACAGTTTAAAAATTCAGAATCTGCAGTTAAGGCAAGTAGATAAATCAAAGGAAGACAGAAAGAAAAGCTGAGAGCCCCACTGACAACACGATGATACCTGTGCGTATGTGGGTCTCCCAGAATGGGTTCGTACTGTGCAGGCTGTTTCGTAATTTTCATTTTTCACTTAATACGTAATAATGAAAACTCTGCATGTCCATAAATGCATTTTCCTGCAGTTTTAGCGATTCACAGCTTTTTACTACATGGATGCACCACTGGTGATTCAACCAATTTTTGAAACATTTGACCAGTTTCTGCTTTTCACTTTAACACCACTGTGTAAACAGCTTTGTGGCTCAACCTGCCTGTGTCCTTATTTCCTCCAGATCAATTCCCAGAAATCTCACCTATTTCTACTTTATATTCTCTGGCTGTATTTCACTTCTCTTTGAAAGCTGCCTTAACCCTTTACTGAAGGAAGGTATAGCAGAAATAAGCAAACATTTACAAACTCTTAGCACACATTAAAATAGCTACTTTGGAAAGAACATTTTCTGACTGGGCAGGAAGAGTGTTTCATACAGTTAAGATTTTTTTCGTCCCCCTCTACTCAATGCTTTATAGGCCTTATAAAGATATTTATGTTTCTTAACTAGTAGAGTTATGGATCCTGCTTTAAAAGATAAAACTTCTTTTAGTCAAGTGAAAAAGACTAGTGGGTTGAGAGGCTGTGGAATACTAAGACTCACATCTTTAACAATGGTTCAAACCAAATCCATACCAAAGAGAGTTAACAGCTTTTCTCAGGGGTCCCAAAGACCAGAACACTCAAACCTCCCAACTGCCATAACTGAGAAATCTCCCTTGTGGCAACATCTAAGGAGGGAATGGAGACCACTGGGATGAATCAGCTTCCCCGATTCTCAACGTCCTGCTCCTACACACCCAGGAATGGTCAGTGCATGACAGGCAGGGCCGGGCTATAGCACTGCTACAGGACACCAGGGGCCTGACCCTTCTACCCACCTGGAGAGTCAACAGGGACTGGCTTTTCAAAGCAAGGTTCTTACCCTGGCATCTACAGACCACGGGAGTCCACTAGAGAATTCAGAGTGTCAATGAACTTAGGCAGGAAAACAATTACACCTTTATTTTTATGACCCTGTCACCAAAACTAAACATTTCCTTCCATTATGATATAAACAATAAATCACAGTGTTATCAATACCTGTGACTTGCTCAGAAATCAGTTATTTTCATATACATAGCGACTTTTATTTCAAGACATCTTGAAATATCATGACAGGTGACCCTTGATCAACACGGGTTTGAAATACGCAGGTCTAACTACACATGGATTTTTTTTCAATAAACACAGTACAGTACTATAAATGTGCTTTATGATCTTTCAACATTTTGTTTTCTCTAGCTTACTTCATTGTAGTATTACAGTATACAATACATGTAACATACAAAAATATGTATTAATTGATTGGTTATGTTATTGGTAAGGCTTCTGGTTAACAGAAAGCTGTTAGTAGTTGTTTGCAGGGGAGTCAAAAATTACATGCAGATTTTCAACTGCACAGGAGGGTAGGGGGTCAGCACCCCAAACTCCCGCATTATTCAAGGGTCAACTGCATTTCCAAATTATGCCAGTTATCAGACCCATGTCTATTACTTATTATTTAAAGTGGTAACAAAGAAACACATGTACTATTACATCACAACTGAATTCCAGAAACTAGACTTCTTATTATCCTATGTATTTGGCACGTATGCCTTTAAAACATTCTACCAATCAGCCAAAGAGGTTGATGATATCAAATTGGTCGAGAGTGCCTGCTTTGGAGCAACACAACTGATGGAAACACACCAACAATGGCACTTGGGGAGTTAATGAGTCACTTAAAATCGGGAAACAGGTAGCAGGTCTGACGCCTCGCCAGATGCGTGACCTTCACTGAGAACAATGCCATCTGTTGAATGACTTTACCTCTGGTTTCCACAGCGTGGATGCATTTCCTGATTATGCTGAAGCCAATGCTGTCCAACTGTGCAGCTGAAAGAGGAAGAGAAGGGCAGTCAAGTTGCTGGCCATGTATACCAATCTCAGACAAGGCCTGACAAACCCAGGATGAATAAGCATAAGGCAATAGAGCCATCCTGTGTGTTATCAGTCAGCAAGTAGTAAGAGTTCTCCCCCGGCTACAAACCCCACTAATGTGACCCAGAAAATTAATGATCAAATAGTAGCAACCGTTTCCACAGCACAGAACCAATTTCCAACCTGGCAGTGAGACTGGGAACCCCCCAAGATTCATCTCCAGGCTTTGATTACCCAGTGAGAAGATGTGGATGGTAATCGTTAGGAACGGGTTCACCTTTTGAGTACCTTGGGACATCAGGGCAAGACATTCTACAAACTCATGGGTCACAGTGGAGAAGAGAATGGTATAAAGTAGGAAGGGAAGTATTTTTAAATAATTTGTCATCATCTTGGGCAAGAATAAACTTGCAAAATATGAGAACTGCACAGAACTTGAACTCATTCTTTGATCTAATCCAAACAGAACCTTTCTCAAAAAAATTTTTTTAAGTTTTTAATTTTAATTCCAGTGTACTTAACATATTAGTTTCAGGTGTACAGTGTAGTGATTCAACACTTCCACACATTAGCCAGTGCTCATCACGACAAGAGCACTCCCTAGTCCCCATCACCTATTTCACCCATCCCCATACCCCACCCACCTCCCCTCTGGTAACCATCAGTGTGTTCTCTAGAGTTGAGAGTCTCTTTTTGGTTTGTCTTTCCTTTTTTTATCCTTTGCTCTTTTACTCTGTTTCTTAAATTCCACATGAGTGAAACCATATGGTAGTTGTCTTTCTCTGACTTACATGCCTTAGCATTATACTCTCTAGTTCCATCCATGTTGCTGCAAATGTCAAGATTTCATTCTTTTTTTATGGCCAAATAATATCCCATTGTGTATGTATGTATGTATGTGTGTATGTATGTATGTATACACACACACACACACACACATATACACACACACACACATATATATGCCATATCTTCTTCATCCATTACTCTATCGATGGATAGAGTCGGGCTGCTTCCATAATTTGGCAACCATAAATAATGTTTCAGTAAACACAGGGGTGAACCTTGCTCTAATTCTTTATGCATATGAGTGAACTTATATCCAATGAAGATAAAAATCCTTAAGAAAATCACTGAATTCCTCAAACTAAAAAGGAATTCTGATTTATTAAAAATTCTCTTATCAAAGGAAGCAAAATAACTCTTACTCTTATATACATACTTATCACTTACTGATATTTAATATAAACACATCTGACCTCTAGGATAGTCAGTAAAGTACCGGAAAAGGAGGAAAACAGTATTTTTCTTCCTGGAGACTACCTGCTATACAAACCACTGCTCTTATTCTCTTAAAGCTATGTCTACTAACTTACTCTCATGCTTTTTCTGGAATAAACCAAGTATTTACTTTGCAAATCATGTAACACAGAGCTTTCTGACTCCAAGCTGCAAGTCAGATTGATATCAGTCTTCCAAATGAAACTCAATCAACTCATGCCATGGATATTTCCCAAATTTAATAACAAACTATGATACACAGGCCAAACACCTGTTAAAATCTAGGCAAAGATTATCTAAGAGTTTTATTGAGATATAATTCACATACCATAACATACACCTATTTATAGCACGAAATTCATTGGTTTCTAGTATACTTACAAAGTTATGAATCAGGCACCATTATTTGATTCCATAACATTTTCCTTCTCTTCCACATAAAACTTCATACACATTAGCAGTCACACCCTATCTCCTGCCTTACATCATTTCCTAAAAATAAGTCACCTGTTTTCTGTCTCTATACATTTGCCCATTCTAGGCAATTCATATAAAAAGAATCATATATTACACAGTCCTTTGTATCTAGCTTTTTTCACTTGGTATAATGTTTCCTAGAGTCATGTATGTTGCAGCATCAAGACATCATTCCCTTTTATGACTGAGTAATATTCTATTGTCTGGATATACCACATGTCACTTACCCATTCACTGATTATTGTTTCTACTTTCTGGATATGAAATGCTGCTAGGGGGGCACCTGGGTGGCTCAGTGGGTTAAAGCCTCTGCCTTCGGCTCAGGTCATGATCTCAGGGTCCTGGGATGGAGCCCCGCGTCGGGCTCTCTGCTCAGTGGGGAGCCTGCTTCCCTCTCTCTCTCTGCCTGCCTCTCTGTCTGCTTGTGATCTCTGTCTCTGTGTCAAATAAATAAATAAAATCTTTAAAAAAAAAAAAAGAAAGAAATGCTGCTAGGAACATCTGTGTACAAGTCTTTGCGTGGACATATATTTTCACTTCGGTATATACCTACAAATGGAATAGCTGGATTACATGGTAACTCTATGCTGAACTTTTTGAGCAACTGCCAAACTGCTTTCTAAAGCGCTGCACCACTATGCAATGTAAGAGGGTTCCAACTTCTCCACATCCTCCCAAATATTTGTTACTGTCTTTTTTTTATTATATCTTTTTTAGTGGGCGTGAAGTGGTATCTCATTGTGGTTTTGATTTGCATTTCCCTAGTGACTAATGATGTTGGACATCTTTTCATGCGCAGGGGAGGATATTCATTCCTTTATACAGTAATCAGAATAGAGCCTCCTGGAAACTATTTGTCAGAGGGAAATTATTTTTTGTACTTAAGGAGGTTTCCAAAACGTTCATAACTGTGATTCAATAGTCAGTTAAAGCCTTTTAGTTGTTCTTTTGAGAGGTGATCAACAGAATTTATGCACAGGGATGACAGTCGAAAAAGTTCAGGAGAGGAAGAACCACCATTTTACACTGTCCTCTGGGGTGCTACTGAGACGGATTCCAACCTTGGATGCTCTAAGAGTACGTCTGCAGCACGATCTTGTTCTATGTACTGATCAGTGTCTATCATGGACAAAACGTATTTTGCTTCCTTTACCCCATAAACAGTGGTAAAAGTTTTGGAAAGTTGAAATAACCTGGCAGCTGACAATGACAATCCCAGTGGCCAAAAGATACCTGCTCATAAAGACATCAGCGTAACTAGCAGAAGAAAGAAGGGCAGAGCCAGAGATAGACCTGCAAGTCCAAATGAGTCCTTGAATCTTTTTGTGTTTGACTTTTGTGTTTGTGTAAGAAGCAAGGTCTTTTCCTAGGTAAGTAATAACTAGTGGAAAAGGATGCAATGGAATCTTCCAAGTATATCCAGAAAAAATTGAATTCCACTAACCTACATTAATTACCATTACTTCTTTTAGAAATTAGTAAAGCACACTGCCCCCCCCTCCTGAAATCTCTTAGCAATTCTCCTTTGGTTTTCCCAACATTACTAAGATCTTTCATTTGTTTTAAACCTGCTAACTCCTTTTCTTGAAATAAATCTTACACAGATTTACACATAAGGGCCTCACACATTACACGTGTAACACAGTATTAGTATATATTAGTTGTCTGAGTTCAAAAGTATAACACATTTACATATTACCAAGTCAAAGAGAGCTCAAGGTAACTCTGTCAGCCTCTAGTTGTTCGCGTTGCATTCTGATGATAATTATTACAGTTTTAGAGGCAGATAACACTGTATTAAGAAACGGAATTCATATCAAACAACAGTTCCCAACAAGGAACTCACGACACAGAGTTTAACAATCATTGCTCTAAGTCTCTAAACAAACTGGTACAATTATTGCCTGCTGACCTGGGACATCCCTGTTTCTTCCTGTGTCTCTAAGCCTATGTCTCCCACAAGCACGCATGCTCACACACATACACACACACAAAGAAGTTTGACTTCTATTATTAACTTGAACTCCCCGCTGATGTCACGATTAGGTTACTAATGATTAACAACTGCTTTATTATTTAACATGTACAGAGTACTACTAATGTAATAGTGATTATAGTGCATACATAACTAGAGATCATTAGTTCTGATCTCTGCCCAGCAGGTACATAATCTAAGTTAATTGAGATCGCCTCTGCTGAAAAGCAAGTTCCCACTAAAAGGTTTAGAACATGATCACCACCGAACAGTTTGCTAATGACAGAAAAAGTCTGAGCAGCCTGCCAGATGGAAGCGGCTGTCCTTAATCCCCTGAAGCAGGTGATTCAGCTCTTTTATTGGGCCAAGGCTCAGAAAAGGTCAGGGATTTATTTGCAATTTCTGTATCCTTATAATCTCCAGGAATAATCTCTCATTAAATATCTACTAGGCTTGCATTATTCCCTTAATTTGACTTGCAATGAGTTGTTGCAGGACCAGTAGCTCCTAGGCCTGTCATCCACTGTCTTGCAGCTAAGGCCCGAACTGGCTTCTCCTTCTCCCTCCGCCTCAACTTCAACTCTGCCCAGGATTCTGCACCAGACAGCCCAAACAGCTTTCATATGATGACTGTCAACAGAGCTCACACCAAATCCGAGGTTAACCTACCAAGTTAGAAATCGATCAAGTCTTAATTTTCATTCCAATTTTGAAGCCTTGTTTGTCTCCTTTTAGAGAAAGGTCACACAAATCTATTTTCTCCAAGTTCTATGGAAAACACAAGAACATTGAGAGTTGGGCTGATGCTTAGTCAGCTTGGAGGGTCTTAGGGCAGAAGAGAGAAGAGGATGCTTGGCAGACCACTGGGGTTTGCACTATTATGCCTAGGGCACGAACTCCAAGAACAGGGAGGCAAGTTAAATCCAGGAGCAAACAGTTTTCCTGCAAAGGGCTTGAAACAACAACATAACTATATAAGGTTCAATCTAATGATGTCCTTGCCTAAAAAGAAGAGGCTGGTGGCCAGGTGGCCAAATGCTACCTCACCTGAGATATTCTCCCTGGCTCTTTTCACCTTAAAAGAAAATGAGGTGTGAAGGTGATATAAAACCCTTTGCACTCCCCCTCTTTCTTACCCTCATATCAAAATCATTACCAGGTCTCTCAATTTCATCTAGTTCTCTCCATCTTCACCACTACCATCTCGGTCCTGGCCTCCATCATCAGTTACCAGGACTGCTGTGATAACCACCTAACTGACATCTTCATATGTCCCATGGCTCCTTCCAGTCTCCTTCCTCTACATTGCAGCCCTCCAATCTGGACAAAATCAGATCATGTGCCCTCCGTGTTTAAAATCTCTCAATGGCACCCCATTGCTCTTGGGAGGATAACCCAAATCCTTTACAGGTTTCACAAAACCCTGCATGGTCTAGCCCAGTCTGGCTCTCTCACACTACTCCCTCCAGACCTAAGCATCCTACCACAGTGGCTTCCAAAGCATCCAACTGACCACACTTTTTCTCCAGCCTTTGAACATACTGTGGATTTCACTTGGAAGCCCACTGGCCAAAGCACCTGCAAATCCTCAGGTCTCCCCTCAAGTGTCAATTTCTCAAACAGGCCCTCCTGATCTCTGGTTCACGTCCTCACTGCAACTTGGATATAGCACTCTCAACTTCTCCTTCAGAGTATGTAACATAATTGTAAGTTTACGTTTATTTCTGTAATGTTGCCTACCAAAACAGATTTGCATTCATGAAAGCAATGGTGCATGTATATCTTTACGCATTTGTTTTATTCAATACTCTATCTCTGCCTTTCACTGTCTACTATGTTGGCTATTAAATATGATGGGGAGGGTCACTAAGGGGACATGCAGTGAGTAAAAATGACCTTTCAAATTCCAACTGTTATAAACCCTATGAAAGAAGATGAGTTATTTAAGCTCTTGTGCCTAGATTTTTCATCTTTTGGGAAGACGTAAGTGTTAAAATAAGATATGAATGACCTGACCTACCAACTTTCTTCCTGTATCAGTACAAAGAGGTATCACCACCTAACAGTACAGCCCCAAGAATGAGTTAAAAAGACAGGAAAAACAAAAGGTGTGTCAGCCAAAACGTGAAACAGAGAAGACAAAACCAAGTTCTGGTTTTCCTGGACACTTGTAGAAATCCTCTGCTTGTCCATCAAGACATTATCATCACCAAACTGTAAGTGGCATGAAGCGGTGGCTGGTGAAACAGAAGGTGTGGGGGTTCTCTCCACGTCATACTATCTAGGCCATCTACATAATCAGACAGGCCTGAGGTCAAGGAAAGCCCTAGAAAACAAGAGCATTCTCCCCTAGAGCTGTGTGCTACCCAAGAGACCTCATTCTCGTGTCCAGGAGCCCCTTTATTCAAAATCACTGACCTGCTCTTGCCCTATGCCAGTCCTTAGTACTCAAAACATCAATAAATTTGGCAATAAGTGGCCAAATCACTAATTCTGAATGGAAGGGACCTTTCCATACTGATGGACATACAGTGTGTGAAAACAACTCTCTAGGACACACCCAGAAGTTACCCAATACATGCTTCCTGGGAATTCTAACAGAGCTCAGAAGACAAATCCTTTTCCAAAGGAGAGGAACTAATCTCCTGAATTAGTCTCAACACACATTAAAACACATTACCCATTTTCTTAAAGGTGGTATTCAACAGGTTTTTCTTAGCCTAAAACCCTTTCCTGAGGAACTTACTCAACTTTCCTTTGATCAAAATAAATAAATAAACAAACAAACAAATAAATAAATCTTTCACGTTTTTTTACAGAACAAATGGAATTTGATGGAAGTGCTGGATGATTGCATAAAAATAAGAGAACTGAGAGGTAAAGGAAGTTACTGCATCATTTTTAATGTGGATGGATATAGGAAAGGGTATGGAATTACTACAAGTAGGCCATCATTTCAGGGACAGCTCAGGGGCATGTTCTCACCTGAAAAATTTACTCAATTTCCCGAGTGCTTTGCTCTTTAAAGTCTGGTCTACCTGACTCATTCTGAATTTAATCAATTTCCACACCATTAAAAGCCATGAAGAGAAACACTCCCATTGAATTAAATACCAAATCCATCTAGAGAATATATTTCCAATTGGCTCACACGCTGAGAGGGGCTCAAGTCCTTCCTCCTAATCATATGAAGACCCAGAGTTGCCAGGGCTTTGTGGCTATGGCCCCTGGGAAACAGTCTTCATGGCGGCAGTTCTTGGAAACTTCCAATGGTGCTGGGAAGTTGGCCAACTGCTTCTTAATTATCCAGGTGTGAATTCCCCACTTTGGGGATTACTGATGGCCAGTTTTTAATCCCAGTTCAGCTCCCCAAGACCCTGTACCCCACTCTACTCTGTCCTATACTCTGCTCCCCAGCTATATACATTCAGGGAGTGTGAACTAACTTTAATACTAACTGAAGTCAACGCAGACATAAGTGGTATGTACTGGAAAGAGAATGATAAACTTTCAAGCCAGACAGACCTGGATTAAATTCTGGTCTCTGACATCTCTGATTGGTATGATCATAGGAGAGGTGCTTCACCCCTGACACTTAACCTTCCTCTTCTATAGAGTGGGGAGAATTCACCAAGGTGTTGCAAGGGTCAAAGGAAATGTATGCTGACTTATTTGGTATTTCAATAAATGGTCATTAGCAGTATTACCAACATTTGAATCAAATTTTCTAGTTGATAAAACATTTTTCATACCCAAGTTCATGTTATTCCCATAATAATCCCATGGGGTAAATACTGTTACTGCTCTTACTAATAACTCCTTGCTATGTTCCCACACTGAGATCAATAATACCTTGCTGTTTATAGAATATATTAAAATATTATACCTTAACTGGTTTTCCCAATGTATCTGATAAGCCTTTATGATGAGAAAAGCCAGGCTCACAATGTTAAGTGGTAACAATGACAGCAAGAGCTAACGCTTGCTGAACAAACTGCACTGCTCTGGGCTAAGCACTTAAACGTACCATGTCCTCATCCATCATCACTCCTATTATGTAGACAAGAACTCTCGACTCGGATGAGGTTGAGGAAATTCTGGTAAGACTTTGCCCTTAATGAGTGGTGGAACCAGGACTGTAACTCAGTATGACTCCAGAGTTCATTCCTCATCCACTCCTAGTCTTCGGCTCAAGTTCACATGACCAGTCAGACAGGGACGGGGCTGTGTGTGGGGGGGTGCTAGGGATCATGTTTTCTGGAGTCTTCCCTTTCTACTCCGGGAGGAGCTTTCAAATCTAGTGGACAAGAGAAGGAGGAGCATGCCCGTTGCCAAGCAGATTGTGGGCACCCTCCCACAGGTTATAGCCTAGTAGGTTTGAGAAGCACGCTTGGGATAACAATGTACTGCATGCCAACCAACTGAAACTAGTGTTACTGAAGACTAACAGAAATTATTGTTGACTGTTAATTAGCTATCAACATCCATACCACAGTCCCTACCTGATAATAGCCACTCACCAGTGCTATGTATCTCGATATATAATGTTGCTTGTGCCTCTGGTGGTATATGAAATGATTCAAAAGGATGCACAAATATTTTCAATGGCTGTGTATTTATTTCAGTGAATATCAGAAATTTGCCTTTTTTTTTTTTTATCACACATGACATGCTACATTTATTTAAGCTAAAAAGAGTGAACTGAGGGGTGACTGAGTGGCTCAGTTGGTTAAGCAGCTGGCTCTTGATTTGGCTCAAGTCATGATCTTAGGCTCTTGGGAGGGAGCCCCATGTTAGGCTCTGCACTTAGGGAGGAGTCTGCTTTTCCCTCTTCCTTTGCCCCTCGCCCTACTCATGCTCATTCTCTCTCTAAAATAAATAAATCTTAAAAAAAAAAAAGTGAACTGATTTAAGAAAAATAGTAGGTCAATAGTAATACAGATGGTATATGTATATGTAAAACAAAACAAGAAGTCAATGATAGAAAAACCACACATTTGGGAACTACTGTCTCAACTTGTCCCCAGCCAGGCACTACACTGAACCTGGCTGGAAGGGCAAGAAGGGAAGGCACCATATTTGACTGGCAAGATTTCCTACTTCAGTACAGTCATCCTGGATTCCTTGCCTTCTCTCCCCCTCCAATCCATCAACCAGCCCCATCAGGTACCAGTTAAAAACACATCCAGAACCCGGATGCTTCTCACCATTCCCACTGTTTTAATACCTTGATCCAAGTCACTATCATCTTTCACCTGGATTGCTCTAATCAATAGGGTCCTGACTGCTTCTCCTTTTGCCCCATAGAGTTTATTCTTCACCAGGAGCCAGAGCCATCTTTTAAAAATACACATTGGCTCATATGTCACTTGCCTGATCACAACTCTCCAGGGACTTCTCCTGACATTCAGAACACAAGCTTACCTCCTGACCATGGCCTCACATGGTCTAGTCCCAGCCTACCTGACCACTCTCGCTCCAGCCTCCTCCAATCCAGTCACCACGGTCCTTCCTGATATTCCTTGAACACAACTGGTTTATTCCCTCCACTTCAAGGGTTCCTCTGCCAGCTCCTAACATGCCTCATTTCCTCTGTTTGTTTGGGTTTCTGCTCAAATGTAACCGCTTCAGAGAGGCCTCCCTACTTCAGGTTTCTAGAACGGTTCTCCCTTGCCATGTTATTCCCTATCCTTTGCTCTTATTTCTTCCTAGTCTTCACCTGAAAGTATACTTTTGTTTACTTGCTGTCTGTCAGTTTCTCTCACTAGTATAACTCCATGAGAACAGGGGCTTTATCTGCCCTGTTCATTACTGTAGCATCAAAAAATATTTCCTATATGAAGCAACAAATCCAATCCACATTTTCACCTGCTAAGACACCAGAAACCAATAGGTAAAGAAGTCCCCACACTCCAGGGGCCTCAAATGCTAGCAGCTGGCTGTAGACACTGGTACCTTCTAGAGTTCAGGGGTGCTGTCGTGGGAAGCACAAGATGAATAGCACTGACCGGGATCTCATTCACCCTCTGACCTCTAAGCATTAATACTGCCCATCGGAACTTTTTTTTCCCCCTAGCCTACCAGATACAAAAGCACCGATCTTCTTTTTCATGGTTTCTGAGGACACACAGAAAAAATAAGCCAAGAAGGACATAGAGTAAACAAAGTAAACTAGGTAGCAGGAAAGAGATGAAATCCCTGCCTGGCCTGGAATAAACCTACCAGCTCTCAGCTGAGTTAAGAAAGGCTCTAAGATATCCGTAAAGACCGTTTCAGTTCTCAGCAAGACACCGCAGCCAAAGTGATACAGTATAGGCTGAGGGCGGCAGATCGGCTTGCAGTGAACTGTCTCCTTGTGGGTTTTGACAACTGCAGTCTCCCTGTCCACCTTAAAACCCCCAATCAGGACAGCAGTGAAAGAGAAATGTCTAATGCACCCCGAGGTAACACCAACCAGCTTCGTCAGGACCATCTGTCTCCTATACAGGAGTCTGGACACCCGGAGAAGGAATTACAGTCCACAGGCCTCAATTCCTTTCTGTCTTGAGGCATGGGTGGCTGTGCACTGATTTCTCAACCAAAAGAGATTGTCACCAGCTTTTTGAAAGAGGAAGTGTTTCAAGCAGAGAACCAGCTTCTTCTGCCCACCTAGATCCTTTTCCTGCCTTTACTTACCTGTCTTCTCACTTTGATCTGCCCTAGGAATGGTTCGGGTATTTTTTGGTCACAACAAACAGAGGCAAGAAAGGGCAAGGAAGGGAAAGACGTTCATAATCAGAGGCCTAACACTGACATTTGTGGCTGCAGTCCCCACGAACTGATAGTGGAAGATGGGCATACTTCGCCTCTCTGACCCTTCTCATCTGCACAGATCAGGTGCTGTGAAAATCAGCAAGGCAATGTCTGTGAAGGCCCTCTGGGAAATTGTACAAAGACTGTCTACTGTCATGCTTTTATATGAATAGCCTCTGGTTTGGGGGAATGATGATATTACTGATAATAACAACAGGAGATAATAACATTTAATGGCTGCTTAGAATACCAGGCATGACTGAGCTAAGGATTTCCATCCAAATCCCATTTAATCCATCCAACAAACCAAAGATATAGGTACTAAAGCTATACGATCTCACAAAAACAAACAAACAAACAAAAAAAAAAACCCCCCTGAGGCCTGGGAAATTAATTTTTAAAGTCACATACCCAGTAAGACGTGAGGCTGGGATTCCAACCCATGCACGTAATACTACTGCAGAGCCCACTCTCCCAAGCACTACTCCACGCTTCTTTCCACTGTGGGCAACAGGACTTGATAGCCTCTGCTGAATCTTGCGTACTCTGAACACTCTCATCAGGATGGGAAGGAATGACCCTGAGAGACTACAAGTATGTACTGAGGAGGAGGATTCAGTTTCCTCATCTGTAAATGGGGTCTATAATACCATCTACCTCATAGGGTTTTTATAAGGATCAAACAACATAACATATATCAAACCCTGAGCACACTGCCCCGTAATAAGTATGTGTTCAATAAACATTAATTGAGAGTCTTGAGGAAAACCTTTCAGTCTCTGCTTCAACAACCGCTTGCACTGGACCTTAGAACTTAAAGATGCAGCCAGGGATCTGTTCACTGTTGCTTGGCTGAAGCCCAAACCAGAATGCCAAGCGGTGGTTCACACCTGCCTAGGCCATAGCTTGCTATTGGTACAGAGCCTATGTTTCTAAGAGAAAGAGGGATATTGGGCCACAGCAAAGTCACTCCTTGGCTGCATCTGTCATTCTAAAGTTGGCTGGGAGAGAGGATGGTTTGTTAAGTGTCATTTAGGACAAACAGAAAGGCTTCTGAATGTCTAGGCTAGCCGGAGGAGCACCTTTGCCAGTCATGTCCCTGAGGGATTGGGGTCTCACCAAACAAAATGGCTGAGATCCCATATAATAAAATCTCCGAGAAAAGAAGCTGTCCCTTCCCCGTTCTCTCTTGCTTGCCCCCAACCCCTCAGCCAGGGTTATTCTCAAGCTAGGTCATTACAGCACATCCGAAAATAATTTGAGTTCCATGCAGGCCACATCCACTGTGTTGCACACACAAGTCATAAGGCAAAGTGAGGTGCTGATAATCAGCACTTGGGTGAGCTAGAATTATACTATCTTGCCTGCCGATGGCTTATAAGATAAAAGTGGTAGCCAGAGAAACCTGCCATAGCATGGGAGGGAGGGGAAAGGAGAAAGCAAAAAGGCCCAGAGGAGTGGGGGTGGAGGGCTGGAAGGGAATTCAGGCAAGGGAGAGAGCCAGCACCGGTCTCCTATCAGGCCTGGCCTGGAAGGTGTGGATGGAAAGCTGGAGGGGAAGCTATACTCAGCTGACTGCCTCGTGGGCCAGTACTCAGGAGATCAGGCCACCATGCCCCTTAATGCTGCCCATCCTTCTCAGGTTTAAAAAGGGAAATGTTCTATTTATAAGCCACCGGCCAGTGGAGACCTGGCAGCCACTGGATGGCTCTGATCCCACAGGGATCCTGGTTACCAGTGGCTGCCTTCTCCTGCCTCTCAACTGTGGGTGTTCTAATAGCAAAAGGCTGAAGGTGACTGGAAGCAAAAGAAAAAGAAAATCCTCTTTTCTGTCCTCTGCTGCTTTCATGAGAATGTTGGACTTTTAGTAATGTCTGAAGGCTTTGAAACCTTTCCAAAACAGTGACCCATATGATCCCACGAAACCTTTCCCTACTATCTTTAAGACTAAATTTCTATTTCTGTTTTACAGATCAAAGGAAGCTGAGGCCCAGAAATGAAGGGAATGTTTAAATCAGAGGCCGAACAACAAGCAAGGAAGGTAATGGTGCCTTCTCAGCTCTCCTCCTGGTCCTCAATCTTGTCCTCATGGAATGAGAAAAGCCTGGATACAGCATCATCGGGGAATGTGACTGAATGATGACCTAAGAAGGGTGGATGTGTGTAACAGGAACCAAGCAGCTTTGGTTGTGTTACCCAGTGGCTGCAGAAGGGCAGTGGGCCATGTTCCAGTTCTGCTCCTGGGAAGCTGCGGAATCACTGACACACAGTAACCATCTCTCAGTGTCACGCAGAGCATGTGAGGAGCCGCTAACAATTCTAATGAGGAGGCTCACTGAGAAGCAATGTGGGATGGCCTCTCAAAAGCAAAGAGCCGAGGAGGCTAGGTGTTTGAGGATGATGATGAAAGGCCTTCCTGCTCCAGTGGTTGGCCACATAATGACAGGATGGTAAAACAGAGGAAAGACTTCACACATATCAAGAACCGGAGGAAGGAAGTGGGGAGTGACCTTGGCAGTCAGGCAGACTCTGGTTTGAACATCGGCTCCCCTAGTTCTTAACTATGAGATCTGGACTTCTTACAGACTAATGCTCATGTGTAAACTTTGTTGTTGTGAACAGCATTTCCACTAACGGCAATCATGGACATAACACTTTCATGCTGCCTGTCATAACTCTATCCCATCTTTTTTTTTTTTTTTTTACTCTATCCCATCTTAAATAGCTTAATACAAGGGTAAGTTTTTAAAAAGTAGTCTGAGGGGACGCCTGGGTGGTTCAGTCAGTTAAGCATCCAACTCTTAATTTTGGCTCAGGTCATGACCTCAGAGCCATGGGATCAAGCCCCACTTTGGTCTCTGCACTCAGCATGGAGTCTGCTTGAGATTCTCTCCTCCTCTCTCTGCCCTTACCCCAACTTGTGCTCTCAGTCTCTTTCTCTCAAGTAAATAAATACAATCTTCAAAAAAAAAGCAGTCTAAGAACTGACAAACCCCTAGAGTCTGTGGGCCAGGTTTGCCATTGCCTGATTTGAAAATAAAGTTTTATTAGCAAACACGCATTTGTTTTTATATTGTCTACGGCTGCTTTCACGATACAATATCAAGCGTTAAATAATATCGCAAAACTGAATATATTTACTATCTGGCTTTTTACTGAAAAGGCAGACCCCTGTGCTAAGCAATAACATTTGGAAAACCAGGGGGTTTACATGTACATGTGTTTTTGCCCTAATACACATGAAAATAAATATATAAATCTAAATGGTAATTCAAAATGTGTGGCACTATCTAAAATGATCTGAGATACCACGAGTAGTGGTACCCCACTTTGAGAAATAGAGTCATAAGAATTTAATGAACTCACACCCATTAGGCACCAAGCCTGAGGACAGTAAGGGTGTTAGCTGCCACCCTTCGTTCTCCCTGCTCCCCTCAGGAACACTTCCGCCGATCCAGTGAGCTTTCCCCTTCATATAGGACAGACTAATTGGCATAACCAGACAATGAAAAGGGTAAGAGCCAATAGTAATAAGGCATTTGTTAAATAATATGCCAGACACTTTGCTAAACTTCAATCATCCTAGCAACTTCATGAGACAGGTGTGGTTATTTATCCCCCATTTTACAGGAAAGGCAACACAAGCTTCGAGAGGCCCAGCACGGACCTGTTCCACAGCCAGTGTGCCAGTATGCTAACCCCCAACACTCACACGGTACCCTCCACTGGAACAGTTCTCTCTGATCCGTGTGGCGGGACCTACCCACAGGAAATTATCTGAGGTATGTGCAAAGACTGAGGTAGAAGCATGCTCAGGCTGATGCTACTCATAACAGCAAAAATCTGGAGAGGACATCCAAGTCCAATGACAGGAAATAGTTCAACAAAGTTGGATATAATGCGATGACAGAGTATTAAACAACCATTGCAAATGGCATTTATAAACAATTTTCATGACATGGAAAAATGCTTGCAAATTATTTAAAGCAAGATACGGAAAGTATATTAGGTATAATGCCAAAGGAATCAAAATACATGTTGACACTGACAAAATCCATATAAGACATCATGAAAAAAAAGACAAAGACTTATCTCTGGGGTGGCATTAGCGATGATTTATATTGAATTTCTGAAAACTACTGCTATATTTTCTTCATATTCTATAATGAATTCATATTATTTTTATAATAAGCAAAAATACCTATTTTTCAAGCTGCTTAGGAGATTCAGGGTTCCCCATCATGTCCCAGTGTAAATCACAACATGAGTGAGCTCTTGAGCGTTATACGAACACAGAGGATTCCTGTGAAAGTACCAGATTAAAAACAAACTGGAAGGAAAGAAGGGATTGACATCTGGAAGCAGAGGAAGTGCTATTTCCTTCTTCTGGGGGAAGAGGAAGGAAGTTCCCATTTTTTCTAAGTCTTGCTAGCCTAGATGGAAGCCCATTCTGAGATCACCCTCCAACCAAATGGCTCTGGGCATTTTGTCTGCAAAGTAGGTACATGTGCAGACAGCATGACGATGATACGCACCCACGCACATGATGGGCCATCTGGCCATCATCTCCGTCGTGGTCTGAACCTCAATGGGAGACCACATACTCCTTAAAGGCAGAGGCAGGTGTTCTACTCGTAGGCGTCTTTCCCCCTCTGCATTCACACTGCCCCAGGCCATGGGCACTTAAGAACTTTGAGAGGTATTATTTGAATGCAGAGCTACAGTAAGGTGGACTCCTGCTGGGAAACCAGCGAAGGGTTCAAATACACACAGGAACACATAGCGGGAAGCACCTTCATCAACTGCAAGGTTCTCTTGGAAAGCCAGATGGTCAGTATTGACCTGAGTGTGAAGTGCACGAGAAGGCATTTCTGGGGCAATCTGGCCATATACCTTTGAAATAATCCGATTAACCCATGGAATTTGAGTGAATATTCACATAAGTAAAGTGGCTAGCTGTGGAGTCAAGATTAGGAGACTGAGCTCAGGGTCTGGCTCAGTCTGTCAGCCTTCAGCCTTCAAACAGCTGGAGAAGCAGTGGGAGGGCAGCATTTCTGTAAACAGGCTAATCTTTTTAGAGCTAAGTAGGCAGTGACATTTATTATTTAGAAACTTCTAACTTGGAAGAGATCAACTCACACTAGAGAAGCCTGCTCTTCCCTCACTGTCTTATACTGGACTGGAGTTTCCTCTCTGACAAGTTCTCACCTCTCTAACCATTTCTCAGGTGGGACTACCGGACAACAGCAGCCTTGGCAGAGAAGAGGCCACTTCTTGGCTTCATCTCCTGATTCCTACCGGAGCTCATTTCAAAGGAGAATAAACCCATTCTCACAGAGCCTCTGGGGAGGAAATCTCACAGCTGCAGTCAAGGGCAGAGCAAGCAAGAGGACCCAGAGACTGAGGAGATACTGAAGTATGAGGAGATACGCACTGAGGCGGCCCAGGGGGATACAGAGAGAGCAGGGTGGGAGCAGGGATTCTCGCCCAGTGCTGAGTCCTGTTCTTCACAATGAGAAAGGGGGCAAACCCATGACAGCTATCAGCAGTCTAGGTTATTAGTACGGGGGTGTGATCAGCAAAGCAGCTTAGGGAACAACAAACCATACTTCCCTCCTCTCTAGTATTCTTACTCGCATATTCTCCCTCCCTTTCTCTAGCAGGCAAGAATTTGGACAACTAGAGAAAACTCAGTACCATTGATGTATATTACTGACATTCCATGAACAAACCCAGGGCAAGTCCCCTGATGGCAGGGATTCCCGGTAAGAGGCCCATAGAATGGACAAAAACAGCAGATCGGTTTTTGAATTTAGTATATAAGGATTAACTTAATTAAGAATACCCAAGACCTCTAGGTAGAGAACTAAACTCTGATAAAGGACACAGGCAATCTGAATAAAAGGAAAGACATTCCAAACTTTTGGAGATGACTTAATATTATAAGAGTGTCAATTTTCTCTGAATTAATTTATACAATTCAATGCAAATCTAAAGGAAAGGTTTAAGTTTTTGAGGAACTTATAAAACTTATGTTAGAATTTACACACAAAGATAGAGGTCCAAAAGCAGCTAAGTCAAACCTTAAAAAGTAGAGTACCAGACATGGAAGACTTTTCACAAAGACATCATATGAAAAGCAGAGAGGTATTACCACCAGAACAAACAGACTAAGAACTTAAAAAACTCAGAGAAAGAGCTCAAATACATAAACCTAATATATAATAAAGCTGGCACCATAAGTCAAAAGCAGAAAGAATGACATGTGTGGGAAAGTGGAATCTTCATGTGGGTAACAGTAAAACTGGATCTTCATTGGATCTTCATTAAATACCCCATATGATGGTAGGTATCAGTTGGATTAAAATCCTCAACACGGAAGACAGAATCATGAAGCCAATGAAACAAAATGTAGGTGCGCATCTTTGTGACATGGATCAGAAAGGCCTTCTTTAAAACACAACTTGAAAATCATAAACCAGAAGGTGAAAATTTAAAAAAAAAAAAAAAAAGGTACTTCGATATATAAGAGGCCTTTACATTCAAGTAAGAATATCACACATAATATTAATAGATGACAAGATAGGAAAATGTATTTAAAATGTCTACAGCTAACAAGGGATGGCTATCTAAAATACAGAAGAAACTTTACAAATCAATAAGAAAAAAGTGGCAAATGAAAGAGAACTATGAGCAAAGGACATGAACAGGTAATCAAAAGAAGGGGAAACCCAGTCAAAAGGCATATGAAGAGATGCTCGAACATACTAATTATCAGACAGATGCAAATCAAAACAATAATGAGCTATCATATTTATATGATTGACAAAACATTAGAAAGCTGAATAACAGAAAAGTAGGCAGAAATGAAGAAATCCTCGTGTAGGGCTGACGAGACTGTGGATAGACACTCCAGAGAACTACTCCCTCAAACTAAGTATACTCACACCCTTGGATCAGTCAACAATTATCCTCATGGGTATATCCCAAAGAAATTCTGACACAGGGAGATGTACAAGCTGTAGAAAATGTTCATTGTGGTGCTGTTAGTGCTCATGAGGAGCTGGAGGCCTAAGGAGACAGAGTGTGCAGCTCTGTAAAAAGTACTCAGTGTGATACACCATGGACTGTGCAGCAGACAGAAGCCACAGTCTAGAAGCAGACAGAGGAATAGGGATGGCTAAGGGAGCAAAGAAAGAGAACATGACATACCATCATGGTAGATAAAAGATACAATATTGCTCAAAAATACGCTTAATGTACACATTAGAGTGGTGGTCTATATAAAAGGAAGGAAATAGGAGCTGTGGAAAGAATTAAAAGCGAAGAAATAAAGAAATGAATGAATCAATAAATATGAAGCGAGGGGCCTGTGATGATCCCCTGCCACAAAAAAGGGATCCATGCAATTCCTCTTCACATGAGATTCAGAGACTAGAGAAGAAGACAGGAAAAAGGCTCTGCAAAGAAATTTGTGTTTGTTTATCGGCTGCCATCCTCTCCCTGACAACTGGGCCATTCGGAAAATACCAGCAGCTGACAGGCATTATTTATGGGCCTGTGTGATACCCCATAGGCACTGTATGCCCTGAGAGGAACTTCAAGATCAAAGCAACAAATTCAGCAGTTTCCCCAAAGGAATTTCCTTTTCCTACCTGCCCCTTCAAAACACTCTGGCTCTGGGATAAAATAGTGGCATTCAAACGCCCATGAAAACATTTTCTAGAAAGGAGAAGCCTAGACATTTAGAATTTGGATATTCAAGGCAAAAAGAGCAATGCCACACTCTCAAATTCCTGTCAGACTGACTTCCCTCAAAAACAGTTTCCACGGTGGAATAAACAGAGGGCTGCAGAACAATCAGACCCTGGACAACAGTGCCACCTGTGGTGGCAGCTAAGCCCATGGGCAGGTATGGAGGGGAAATGAAAATTACTTTGATCCACAGACATGGAAAGTTCAACCATGTCAGGAGAGAGAGGGAGCTAAGGCATTATATGATGTGAAAATGGGGTCCCAATGCCAGAGGAGGTGAGAAAGTATCAATCCAGAACCCTACTCTGGTTTTGCCAGCTTGGAAACAGAACATCTTTTGGAATAATACTTTAAAAAATTGTTTCTATCCAAACCACTCCTGGAAAAATGGCCAATATGTTTGAATCCACCGTTTTGCTCTCCAGCTTGCTAAAGGAAAGGGTAAGCAATTGAAAAGTCATTAGACACTCCAGGCAGCAAGCTTTCTGTGCTCTGTGAATAACGGTATGCCAACAGCAAACTGTTGCAAGGGTCTGTGTTCTCCAAAACGGAACTTCTTGTGTTGCTCTTTTCTTTGGGAGGTAGAATATCCTTGTGGTTACAGTAGAGCCTCTAGTGTAGACAGAATTCAGATTACATTGCGCTGCCTGAGTTTACTAACCCCAATTTCCAAATACACAAAGTAGGTCAAAAGTACCTATCTCACACAGTGTTTCAAGTATTAACTAAGCTCATATGCATAAAACATCCGTAAACATAGTAAGTAGTGGATAAACAGCTACGATTTTAAAATATATACTCACTGCAGACAATGCAAAGCATGGAGAAGTTTTCAAAACAGAAGGTCAGCCCTTTCCAATAATCTACACTCTAGCCACATTACAATTTCATGATCAAGGTCTTTCCAGACTTTTTTCTATCAATATATCTAGAGAAGTCAAATATTTTACTAAGAACATTGCTCTGTAACCTGATTTTTTAAACCTCAATTAACAATATACTGTGTGGAGTGCCTGGGTGATTCAGTCAAGTGCCTTCGGCTTAGGTCATGATCCCAGCATCCTGGGATTGAGCCCACGTCAGGCCCCTGCTTCTCCCTCTGCTTGTGCGCTCTGTCAAATTAAAACAAAACAAAACGAAAACAACAAATAACCAAAACAAGATACTGAGGACACCATTTCCACAAATACACCTAGATTGCTCTTGTTCTTTTTAAAGACTATACGGTATCTTGATGTTTTTAAAGATTTTATTTATTTACTTGAGAGAGAGAGGGAGAAAGAGAATGTGAATGCGGAGGAGCAAAAGGACAGGGAGAATCTCAAACAGACTGCAATGAGCACGGACACAACACGGGGCTCGATCCCAGGACTCTGAGATCACGACCAGAGCCAAAACCAAGAGTCAGGCACTCAACTGACTGAGCCACCAGGTGCCCCATATCTTGATATTTTTAATCAACTTCCTATTACACATCTAATTGTCTCTCTTTGTTATTATGACCAATGCTCCAGTGCACTTCTTTGTTGCACAAACATTTTTGTACTCTGGTATATTTCTTTAGGACAAAGCACTGGTTCAAACGATATTGGCTTCCAATACATATTCCCCAAAGGCCCTACAGAATGGTATAACCAGATGATATGCCCACCCAGAGAATCAGGGTCATTTTTCAAATCTATTGGCACTTATCTCAAGCAGAGAGGAGAAGGTTTATCGCAAGCCACAAGCAAACTTCTCATTGGTAGTCACTCATACGTATCTCATTCCCCAGAGTTCTCGGGTCATTCATTATAGAATAGTGTGTCCTAGGTTGGGGCATGACATGGGCATGTTATTTAAGTCTGCATGGCCATCTATCCTCTCCTGTTCTGGTGGTTTCCCCGATTTCCCACTGGAAATCTACCTTGTTCCCATTTTATGCATTTTATGCAATACTCTTAAAACTGTGAGTAACACTGTGTTGTTTTCCCCTGCGTCAACCTAAGCTAGACCAACCTATTGTTATTTTTCTGGGAATCTGAATCTTCAGAAGAGTGAGGCAGGTACTTAAAAACAGTTTAGAGCTTTATCGTCCT
>CM052895.1:23911571-23941366 GCA_028534135.1 Potos flavus
GTCTTTACAAGGTTACAGGTGCCCTTGGAAATTATGATTAACCAGAGTGCTCAGAGCCAGCAGCAGGGGAAATGTGCTGCATATTCTACAAAGGCTGCCCAGGGTCATTCCCATCAAAAAGGAATATTATTACGGACTTCACCAACTCCACTCTTTCCTCTCCAAAAAGGTAACAAAGAACACACAGTTACTAAGCAATCACTAAGATGGTTGTTGCCTATCCAGTCCTTTGAACAAGACTGTGTAGGAGGAAATTCTGGCTTTCCCTTAGCACAAGGTTCTTGGGAAGCTGCGTAGTACTTGAGCAGAGTGGCTTTTAAGTGGTTATTGGAGCTACATTCTCAAGACCTAGGGTTAACTGAGATAATATACATGAAAATGCCTTGTCAAGTGTGAAGGGTTATAAAATGCAAGGTGTCACTACAGCCTTGCCAGTCAGGCTCATTGAAATGTCCTGGAGTCTCTGAGATGGTAAGTCAGGATGGAAGCAACTGACTAGGGAAATGGGGCAGACCCAACATGCCCGCAGCACTCCCTGGTGGTTCTTCCCCAGCATAGCAACTTTTAAAGCTCAATCCCAACCCGAGCTGTAAAAAATTATCCAAGGGACATACTTACTCCCTTCGCTCTGACTGTCTTTGTTCGAATTGTAGACCTGGAAAATAGAAATAAACATTTACTTGTGTGAATTGTATACCACCCTACAGGTTCAAAGAATAAAATCATTACCTGCCCCCTTTCCCTAATTTATGCTATAAAATGGAAGGCAATTTCTGGCCCCCAAACATGAATCTTCTCTAAAATTATCTACTTCCCAGTATTTACTTCAGGTATTCTCAAGTGTATATACATCACAATCACCTGTGCAACTTAACTTAAAAACAGATATTCTTTAAAAAAAAAAAAAACACAAAACTTACGTGTATATTAAATTAAAAAGAAAAGTTTTAAATAGTTCAATCATTAAGCATTTACTGTGCACCAAGCAACATGTCGAGCAATTCACATGAATGATCTCAAATTATCTAAACAATTATTCTAATGAATAGGAACTCATCACTGTATTACAGATGGAGAATTTGAGACTTAGGTTAACTTAGGTCTCCCAGTAAATGGCAGTCAGGACAAAGATATATTATAAATTGTTAAATGTTAACACTGGGGAATGGAACCATTCACATTCTGCTTTATATGGTTTTGAAATTTGAAAGTTGTAAGGAAAATATGTTACTTTTACAATGTAAATCCCTTAAATTATTTACAGAAATCATAAAAGGGAAAGTGCTCCAACAGAGAAAAAGAGAAAATACCCCAATGTAAAACACACAATGACATACTGCAAGAGTCAGCAAACTTCTCCCGAGAAGAGCCAGATAGTAAATATTTTAGGTTTTGTGGGCCAAGAAACAAAATCAATATTAGGCAGACGCTTGTTTAACAAGAGAGAAAATGAATTTCCACAAATTTTTGGTTGACAAAATTTAAAACATAGCAATTTTTTGAAATCCAGGTATAATATTCCTCACAGGTAAAAATCCCTTTTAGAGGTCTAAGGGTCTCTTTTCAGAGATGCTTGGCTCAGTTCCTCTAGAGGTTAAGTAAGCGGTTTTCAACCAAGAGCAGCCATCAGAATCCTGTGGAATTTTCTCCTCCAAGGAGTGTAATTTGTGAAATGCAGATCCACCAATCAAAAGAATGGGGTTTTATTTGTTTGTTGGTTTTACATAAGGAAGATAACATTTTGCTTAATTAGGGTTCAAAGTTAGTATTTCCTATCAAATCAATTGCATATATTCATCTATAAATGCCACGTTTAGCTCACGGGTTATAGAAAAAGCAGGTGATGTGTTGGATTTGGTCTGTAGGGCAGTTTGCCAATCCCTGATGTGTTGACATTAGTAAGATAAACCTTCTGTTTTAAAGGGGGAAAAAACATAGTTTTCCAAATCTCTCTTTGGTAATTATAATTCTTTATATATGAAAAGGCATAGGGTAAAGCTGGCCATCATAAGTATGTATGTATGTACATACGTACATATCTATCTATCTACCTACCTACTATTCCAAGTGATTCTGATGGCTGATCTTGGCCAAGAACCATTTATTTAACCTCTAGAGGCAGTGAGCCAAGCATCTCTAAAGAGAGTCATGAAACCCTAAAAGAGATTTCTACCTATAGCAAGTGTGTGTGGGAATGGCTAGTCAAGAGCTTTGCAACCTGGCCCTTCAGTTGCCTTCTGTCATTGGGGAAGGTTCGCACACTGTCTGGGCCTCTACTGCCTTATCTGTAAATTAAGGGAGTTGGCCAAGAAGGTTTTGAATGATCAAACTCTAAGTAAGACAAATCACTCCGTTTTATTATTACTAATTTCCTGAAGAAGACTAAAGAGGTACAACCACTATTTGAAAGTCAGGAGGATGAGGATTAAAGAAAAGGGTTTCTGTACTTGAGGCAAAGGCATCAGTTTTTATGCTTAAAAGTTATGGAGATGAGGGGTCAAAAGACTGTGATCCTAGCATACAGCCTTTTGGAGGGAAGAAGACCCGTGCAATTGGCAATCTGTGCATAGTAGAGAGGGCAGGGAGATGAAGAGGGGCAGAGGGGCAGCAACTCAATCCTGTAGGATGTTGTGACCTCATAAAAGCTAGGACCAGCAATCCACAGTGAATGGTGTTCACTAACCTTAGAAAGCCAGATAAGCCAAGTGCAAGGGAAGAGACTCTACTTTGACAAGTATTTTTAAAGCATCCCTAACCAATTCATTCTGTCCATTAAATTTAAACATTCTGAGAGAAACTTGCTCCTGTTTATAAATGGCAAAATCCAGAAAGAACAAAATTCAAGACTTTTAGCTCTCCTTTATTAGGACGAGAATTTGCACGAAAGTACTTTCCTTCAAGGTTTCCTGGGTCTCAGGAAGCCCTTGCCTGCAACACCCAAGCATTCCCCAAATCGGAGAAGTGTGATCAATGAGCCAAAGGTGCCAGAAACATGTGCTGCCTAATCCTCTGAGGCCAGACCATTCATCTCTGCTAGTTTGGTAAATGAGCCAAAGAGAATGAGTTCTGAAATAAAGCTAACAAACCATGCCCGCCAGAACTGTGTGACTACATGGCCCAGTAAGGAAGGACCAGGGTGGGGGAGCAGCCTCACCACTACGCAGGCCAGATGGCAGCACGGCAATAGCACTAAGTGAGAATGGCTTTGTTTAACTTCCCAAGTACCACACACATCACTGAATCCTTTTAACCACTTTATGGCATAAGTACTAGCACTGTTCCCATTTTGCAGATGTGAAACCTGAGCCCCAGAGAGGTTACACAGTCTATCCAAGGACAGAGAGCCAGTGAGAGGCTTCCTATTCTATCTTGCCTCTACAGAGAGGTCACAATACTCTTTTACTTCTCCAAGCAGTAGCAAATGTACATTACTACCAAGCAAAACCAGTAAACTATTAGTTCACAAATAGCTCCCATACTGGCAGAAGCAAAGAGCATGCAATTCACCCTTCAAAAATGGTCTGTTCTGGGGATATCTTTTCATTATTATTATTCAAGTATAACTAACATACATTGTTATATTAGTTTCAGGGGAAATCTACAGATCTCATGGCGGCCCACTAATGTAATACTGAATAAAGTACAGAGGCGAGGCCAACTTCCTGAAATAAAAGGTCTCTTTGGCCATGGCTTCTGTCTTATGATTGATTAGCAGAATTATCTCAGGTTTACAAGCTTTCAAGGAAGTTTCTCAAGAGCCTTTGTCTTGAAAGGATAGAACATAACTCTCCTGTATTAATTCAAGGGGACACGGGTCACTAAACAGTCCCCGAATTATGGCTCCTATGAAGACTAATTCAGTTAATACGCTTTCTCCTGTCACTTACCATCTCTAAAGCTTAATCACGCCACCTGTAAAATGTGGATATTAACATTCCCGACATCTTAGGGGTGTTGTGAAAATTAAATGAGATAATAGATATAAAACATTTAAAGCAAAGCAGAGGATACCGATTCCATGTCCCACTTAAGAGTTCCATAAAGATAAAATTTCAACATCATCATTTTTATCTTCCTCATTAATTCTCTTCACACGTATGCCCTCTGGGATAAAAGGCTAAAGATGGGAATGTAGTTTGAGGGATCCAGTAACACTGGGCTCATTAGCATTTTAATTTAACCAACTGAAACTGAGTAAGGGACTAAGGGCAAGGAAGAGAAAGACATCCAAAGCCAACTTACAGAGCAATGGGTTCTCATTTTTTTTTAAAAACAGCCATCAAAAACAAAAGTAACCACCTACCACCAACCACTTGTTCAACCACTTTTTCACCAATTATGTGCCATGTACCATAGTAAGCACTGAGATGAATTATTTCATTTCATCCTGAAGCCTACAGGGTAGGAGCACTGCCTCCACTTCACGGCACTATGTATGTTAAATAACTTCACAAAAATTACAAAGCTAACAAGTGGCAGAGTGCTCTAGACTAGCTGTGCTCAACCGCAACTTCACGCAACTTCCCCACTCAGTCCCACTTCCTAGCGGAAAACAAAACAACAAAAAAACCTTGGCAATTAACAAAGAACTCAAAAGAAGCTAAGCAGTAATTAAAGTGGCAACAATGCAACCATTATGTAAGAGCAAAATTTCCACCCAATTTAAACATAACAGTAATTCCACAAACTTCCAATTAATACAAGCATAGCAGTAATTGAAAACCACAACCAGCTTGAGACACTTCAGGATGCCCAAAAAACATCCTTTCCTGAAACTCTGAGCACATACACAGAGAACTGGCCAGCATTGCCAAGGACTGTGTGGCAGACAGATTTCTTAGTGGAGTACCACATTCAAATTCTGTTTTTTTTTTTTGAAAGATTTTATTTATTTATTTGACAGAGATCACAAGTAGGCAGAGAGAGAGGGGGGAAGTAGGCTCCCTGCTGAGCAGAGAGCCCAATGTGGGGCTCTTGATCCCAGGACCCTGAGATCATGACCTGAGCTGAAGGCAGAGGCTTTAATCCACTGAGCCACCCGAGAGCGCCGCCCCCCCACCCCCGCCCACATTCAGATTCTTGTCAGACTCTATTAACAGGCTAAATTTAGAAACTTTAAGTGACACTTTTCAGAATTTACTAGTAACACAACCTTGGTCTGTGGAATGCCTGCCACTTAATAGTGGACACGCATTTTTAGATCAAGGAGAGACCCTCTTGTCACAGTGGGCCACAAGCTACACTTGGAATAGCTCTGAGAAGGAACTGTCTGAATCTTAAGCATGGAGAGATAAAACCAATTTGAATACCTTGCAGTAAAGAAGGGTGTGTCTGAACTCGAGAGACCAGGGCTCTGGAGCTGGGTATTGGCTCCTCCTCCTCCCATTAGAAGTGTGCCTCTCATCATCACAGCCTGATGCGCTGGAAAGAATGGAAGTAAATGGCTGCTGCTGCTTTTCTATTTCTCACCTAGCAAAGCTCCCTTCCGCTCGCCCTTCTATCGTTACCAGTATCGCATTTGCGGGCTTAGAGGGGCTCTCTTGAAAGTCAAGTCAATAAAAATGTATCTGATGGCTCTTTCCGATGACTTATGCCTAATCAAATGTGAAAACCTTGCTCTTGCACCCTCAAGAATTACTCGTAAAGAGGGCTCAGTGACTAGAACATAGCAGGCTGCTCAATAAATAGTGACTGGTGAACAGTTTTTGAGAAGAAGAATAAAAGAGAGACTTAATTTTTTTTTTATTTTTAAATCCCCATCTTGGAGGGGTTTTTTTTTTCCCCTAAAGATTTCTTATTTATTTGACAAAGAGAGAGAAAGAGCATGTGTGAGAGAGAGCAAAGTAGGCAGAGCGGCAGAGGCAGAGGGAGAAGCAGGCTCTCCAGGGAGCAGGGAACCAGACGCAGGGCTTGATCCCAGGACCCAGGGATCATGACCTGAGCCAAAGTGAGACACTTGACCAACTGAGCCAGCCAGGTGCCCCCCTCCCCATATTGGAGTTGATGAAGACAATGCCCTGATCCACGACCAGACAGAAAAGGTAAGCAGATCTATCATTGCTGAGGGACTATGCCATTCTTCCAAATATCTGGAATGCTCCAGGAATCTCTATATTAGAGAAGAATGAAAATGTACAATTCAGGCCTTATTATGAGGCAATATAAAGCAGATTTATATTATTTGGCTTAACTCAAGGGTGTCAAAACTCAAAAGGGTGTCACCAGGAAGTTGTGAAGTGCGAACCAAGGAAGGGGTTACTGTACCTCGGGATACTGAGTCTCCCCTCTCCTTTACAAAAGAGGCACAACAGACTCAGGCAGTCTCTTGGAAAATGGCCCAGCAAAGAGTGACCAAATGGCTGTGCTCCTGAAGCCAACTGGAGAGAGAATCTGATGGCCGCTCAAGCCTTTCTGCATACCAGCACACCAGCAATCTAGTGAATACGAACAACTACTGGCTGTTCAACATGATTATGATGATGATGACAGGAAAAATACTTTCTTCCCCATTTGTTCAAGCACTGCCGGCTGCTTTGTACCTACGGATATAAACAGCTTACTTCTTGTATAATTCCTCAGTAATACTGGGGGGAAACAAAGTGCTCTAGACACCTGCTACTTCTACCCTCTTAGCATCCACGTTCCACATGGATACCATCCTCATTCTCCTTGGGGAGTCATCATAACCAGTTTATCAATTCTATCACTATCACATTTCTTAAATCTATTCCTCATCCCCATTTTTTCTTCTACTGCACTCAGCCAGGTTTGGACCACTTGTTGGCACCCTGGCATTGGTCTTCTACCTGGTCTTGCTGGCTCTGTTCTCTTTCTGCTGAAGAAAAGACATCAAGAGATCACAATACTAGTCTTCGAATACTCAAAGGGCTGTCACGTGGAAAAATGGCAAGACGTATTGTTCCAAACAGAGCTGAAAGTCAGGGTGGCGTCCTAGGACAGCAGATTTCAGAGGGATACAAATAACTGACAGTTAAGAGCTCTTCATGGTCCAGAAGAGCAGGGAAACTGGCTGAATGTCATCCTGACACATAAAACTAAGCTCCATTTCATCTAGAAGGTGGCCCTGAGCATTCCTGGGCTGACAAATGCAGCTTCATTTGAGGTTTAATTATTGTGAGCCTATCCTCTCATCTGTACAAGCCTCCAGTGGATGCCAGGTTGGGGGAAATGGCCCAGCATCAAGTGAAGCAGGGTGGTAGTTGTGAGTGCTGTGGCCCTAGAGAGTTGGTGTTAAAGCCTGGTTCTACCACATTTTAGCTATGTGACTTCATGTGGCAATTTAACATTTCTAAGTTTTCTTATTTGTTAAGATTTTATTTTTATTGGGGCGCCTGGGTGGCTCAGTGGGTTAAAGCCTCTGCCTTCGGCTCAGGTCATGATCTCAGGGTCCTGGGATCGAGCCCCGCATCGGGGTCTCTGCTCAGCAGCAAGTCTGCTTCCCCCTCTCTGCCTGCCTCCCTGCCTACTTGTGATCTCTCTCCTCTCTGTCAAGTAAATAAAATCTTTTAAAAAAAGATTTTATTTTTATTTATTTATTTGAGAGAGAGAGAGAGCAGGGAGAGGGGCAGATGGAGAGAGAAAGGCAGAGAATCTCCAGCAAACTCCCTGCTGAGTGCAGAGCCCGATGCAGGGCTCATTCTCACAACCCTGAGATCATGACCAGAGCCAGAATCAAGAGTCGGACGCTTAACTGACTGAGCCACCCAAGGACCGCCTGAGTATGTTTTCTTATTATAAAGTGGAGCTAAGTAAGAATACTTCGAGGGAGTCTTGGGGGAACTAAAATAGCCTCACAGTGCCTGCAAGTACTCAAAAATGCTATTTCCCTTTCTGCTACCTCCACAAAGATGTTCTCACTGACTTTGTGTGGCTGCAACCCCCCCTACTGCTTTGGCCTCTCACTGCTCTGACACAGTCTATTCTACACAGGTTAATACTTCAAAATACAGTTTCCCATTTTCCATTATTTCTAATCTGCAAATAAATTCCTTATGACCAGTTCTGTCTTACCTATCTACAGGGATCTGCCTGGCATCAAACACAATGTTGGGCATATGGTTAACGTCTAAGAAGTTGCTCCTGATTGGGAGATAAAGGAGCTCAAGACAAAGGATGAACCTTCTTTCAGTCACTCTCAGTGGGTCGCAAGCGGGCCATAAGGACCTTGATGAGGAAATTATCCTTAGAATGATGCTTTCACATTTTGAGTGTTGCTGACACTTAACATACTTCCTGTGAGAAAGTTCAATTTAAAATCATAATTTTAAGGGAAAAGGTGAAACTGGTCCTCCTGGGGGCATGCAGGTGGTTGGTCACATGCAGATATGCAGTCAAGGGGTAGTCTCTCTATTTTAACTTGTTTCTGGTCCTGATGAATTTTAAGCATGAGTGCAGTGTTTCTGGAGTTACTAACACTGATTGTTGTGAGTGCTCCTCCTCCCCCACAGCACTGTGATTTGCCTGTTATATAAACACTGTTGCCATAGTTATAACGCAGGAAGCTTTGTTGTTTGACCTCAAGAAAAATTCAACCCCAAGTCAGGATAACACTAACTCTCTAGACCGACAATAGACCATCGGAGGGTAAGAACTGCCAAATTCCTTCAAGCTTCTAGAAGGAACTACTGTATTTTGGGTAACAAGCGAGCAACAGGAAGAGGAAACGCTGCAACATTATGCAATTTCCTTGCATTTCATATTCAGAAATCCTGAAAACCCCTATAAGCAACTTCCCTAGCTTTCAACCCAAGATCAGAGTCATAGCCAATATAAACAAACCTGGATGCAAAAGAGGAAAAATGAAATCTAAGTAATATCCAAGTAAGAAGAGTATTTCAGGAAAATTTTAAGGGCAACAGAAAAAAAAAAGGCTCACTTAAGAGCAAATGCACAACATTAAGTAGATGGCATATGAGCTGACACATATGTAGGATGTGGTCAGATCACAGTGCGAAGAGTCTTCTGGCTTTAACATTTCCTGGCTTCACACTGACGTAACATTAAAAAGTAGGTATGAACCCACTAGCCCATCAGCATGATGCTTCTACTTCCCCATTCGCCAGACAAAAATTGTAATTTTAAACAGAAAAAGTCTTTCTCTGTTCCTCTGCCCACCTCATCCCCTCCGACAACCCCTTCATGTCTTTGGAAATAGTGGCATAGCTAGATCAAAGGAGGGAACCTTGTTCTTCTATGCTTTGGAAAACTGCAAATGAGAAATTCCTTGGTACAGTACACATGATTCCACAGTTGGAGCCTGTGAGGTTCCGCTGCTAGAGCAGGGCCCTGCCCAGGAGAAAGGACAGCCAGACAGTGAGTCACTGTACAAAAATCATTCCTTTCAACTTCCAGTCCATTCGTCCTTCAGGCAACTTGAGGCAAGTGGCACTGTAATGATCTTATTAATCCCTGCAATGGCTCTCACAGGGGCAGGAGGAAAATTTATCCAACACACGCACAGGTGACTTCTTTCCCTACAGACAACTGGTAGGTCAGAGTACTGCATTCCTAGACAGATGACTCAAAGCCAAGTTTCCTCGGATACAGGTCCTACCCTAAATCTAGAAATAAACTTGATGTCAACCCAGCATATGCAGCAAGGGGTTCTGGGAATATTCGCTTTGATTTCTTTGCTCTGAGACGGTAGGGGGATCCCTAGCTCTTGGACATGAGGAATCTCTGTTTTCCTACAACACCCAAGCAGCAGAATAGGGTTTACAAACTGGAAGGGCGGATTCTAGAATCCTTTCTGGTTCTACAAAGGGTAAAAGTTATTAGACTGGGCCCTTCCTTATCTCCAGACACTGTCAAAGGGAGGAGGTTTATCAAGATATCACATGATTTCTGACAAAAATGATTGGAGTAAAGGGTAAGGTTGGGACCACCAGAGCCCTTGCATATGCAGATTTGTCTTTTGGTAACCCACAGTGTTCATTCACTTGTCGTTAGGCAAGGGTACCCTGCTCTCCTTGCAAGGGTCTACACCTCTCCATCACAGGCAGAGGTCAGTCCACTTCTGACTCTGGGGGTAGACAGACAGTATGACTTAGGCCAGGTCAGCCAGAGCAGCAATATTCACTCCTTACTCTCAACATTTACTCTGAAATATTTTCAAACTTACAGGAAAAAAGCAACAGTGAACACAATACACATACAACCCATCACTTCCGTCCTACTGTTGTTAGTATTTTACTACATTTGCCTGATCATGTATGCAGCCATCTCTTTGTATCATCCACAATCCAACTTATTTTTTGATATATTGTTACAGACATTAACACTTCCCATCTAAGCACCTGAGTATGCTTATCATTTATTAAAATTACGTATTGGTTTATCACCTTTTTAAAGTAAAAGCTACCTACACTGAAATGCATAATTCTTTTTTTTTTTTTTTAATTTATGTATTTTAGAGAAAGAGAGCATGAGCAGGAGGGGCAGAAAGAATCTCAAGCAGAACCTATGCTGTATGTGGAACCCAACCCAGGGCTCAGTCTCACGACCCTGAGATCATCACCTGAGCAGAAACCAAGAGTCAAACACTCAACCGACTGTGCCACCCAGGCGCCCCTGAAATGCGTTAAGTCTTAAGTGAGCTGCAATGATTTCATATGTCCATGTACCTTAAAAACCCAGATCGAGGCAGAAACTTTTCCATCACCTCGGGCAGTTCCCTGTCAGGCCTCTTGCAGTCTTCCTCAACATCCCCCAGCACCCACCCACCCCCAACACACACAGGCTCACACACCTGGGCAACAACTGTTGTGTGCTGTTGCGGTGTGCTCCCACCATCGGTTCTGCCTGTTCTCATCATACAAATGGCATCATACAGTCTACACTCTTTAGGGAGGTCTTATTTCACTCAGCATAAAAGTCGTGAGATTCATCCATGTTGTGGCATGAATCAGTACTTCTGAACTGTTTTACTACTGCTGAGCATTATTTTATTATTTGACTATATCACTGTTCATTGATTCTCCTGTTCATGGACACCCAGGCGTTCCCTCCTTGTCTTTGGCTATCATAGATTAAGACACTCCAAACGTTTTTGTTTAAGTCTTTATGAGGACATAGACTTTCATTTCTCTTGTGTAAATAACCAGGGGTGGAATTTCTAGGTTAGAGGGTATGGGGTATCTTTTTGGAGAGGGAGAGAATAAGTGAGCAGGGGGAGGGGCAGAAGAAGAGGGAGAGAGAGAATCCCAAGCAGACTCTGAGCTGAGTTCCCACACAGGGCTCGATCTCACAACCCTGAGATCATGACCTGAGCTGAAACCAAGAGTCAGATGCTTAACCAACTGAGGGACTCGGCGCGGGGGGGAAGGGGGGGTGGTCATTACTGAACAAGGAGCTGCCAACCTCTTTTCCAAATGATTGTTCTATACTCTAATAATGTTTGAGTTCTCTGGTTGCTCACATGGTGCTAGCAGTCTTAATTTTAGCCATTCTGGTGGGTATGTAATACTATTTCACCATGGTTTTCCTTTGCATTTCCCTGACGACTAATGATGTTGAGTACTTTTTCAGGAGCTTACTGGACTTTCTTAATCTTCTTTTGTGAGATGTCTCTCCAAGACTTTCTTTTTCTTTTAGTGCAGCTGCTCTTTTGTTACTAAGTTTTATGAGCTCTCTATACATTCTGGATATGTCAGATGTATGTCCCATTCTGTGGTTTGCCAACGGACTTCCTCAATTGTACCTTTTGATAGCACAAGTTTTCAGAGTCAAATTTAAAGTCTTTTTTTTTTTTTTTTGTAGAACTATTGCTTTCTGTATCCTATTAAGAAACCTCTGCTGATGCCAGATAACAAGGATTTTATGCTGTGTTTTCTTCTGGAAGCTTCATAGTTATAGCTTTTATGTTTAAAGTTTACGACCCATCTTGAACTAATTTCCCTAGCTCCCCTGGTTTGTAAACATAATTTATAGGTGCTTCTGAGTCACAGCCCAGATCTGAAACTCACTGGTTTAAAATACAAATTCAGTAACGAGTAGCACTAACCCACCCGCTAGAAAGCTGTCATATAGAGTGGATCCATATATATAATATGGACCCATATTATATATCCATATATATATATAATATGGATATATTTTTGGGGGTCCTCACAACATTAACAAAACTACTATCTGCTCTCTACCCACTCAGTTCACAGGACAAGGGAGAAGTAAATGAGCTTTGTAAAGACATATGTGTGCGTATGTATGTATCTGTGTATGAGCATATATATATGTATATATATATGTATGTATATATATATATACACATACAACATACACATATACTCAAGTCTGACTTTCAGGGTACATGGCTAACTATACGGCTACCTACAAACTATAATCTCAAGAGGCAGGGAGCCCTGGGAGCTGACAAATATGTGGTCATGACTAGCCACTGACGTCCTGTGTGGTCTTGATCAAGACTCTTGCTCTTTCAGGATCTTAATTTCCTAATCCATTGGAAGAGGAGCCTGAACCCATTTTTAAAACTGTTTAAATTCCACACCCCTCCACTGCCTAACTTCTCTAATATCCCACCGTCAAAAATGAATCCTTTTTGTCCTGAGGGGCTCAAATCAAGAGACTATTCACTTTAAGGGTTTCATATTACAAAAGGAAGGTAGCACCTTATATCTTATCAGCAACCTGCTAACCTAGGATTTGCTGACAACTGATTAAAAATGAGGTCTTGTAAATTCAGAACAAGGAGTAAGGATTTTGAAGGAAAGGGAGGCATGAACCAGAAGGCTGCTGACCAAAGATCAGCTCAGCTTACTGAACAACGTGGCTTAAAGCTGACCAGGAAGAAGGGGGTTGTTATGAGTATCTGTATCCCACCTACAACAGGCCCAGCCCAAGCTTCCCTAGCTTCTTCTACAGAGAGCTAAAGCAAGCCATACACAGAGCCACCAAGCTCAGTTACCAGCACAGCCTGAAGCCAAAGGCAACTGGGAGTACGAAGCCCACTAGGATCCCCTCCCCAGACTGGAGGACAGGAGAGAGTAGGTCATACCTTAATTCTGACCTGAATTTGAGAGCATGGCCAGGTAAACGCACAAATCAAAGGCCACTTCTGGGCGCTTTCCTGCAGCACTTGATATGGGTGATTAGCCTGTGTCCTTTAAATGTTCACCGCTCCTGAACCCTACCCAAGCCTGCTCCACAGGCAACTCTGTAGGTTCCTCTACCCTGCAGTTATTTTTTGTAACTTGGGAGAAAAGTATTTCTATAAAAGTGTTATATATATGGATAAAAATAATCATAAATGCAACGTGTTTACAAATATAAAATACTTACAAATGTAAAATACACATACATATTTACACACATATAATCAATTCATTAGTCACTCTAGTTATGTTCTTAGAGTCACCGTCAACAATGAATTAGTGAATATGGAACCTCTGCTCCTATGGGAAACACAGGGTTAGGTTCCCAAAAGCTTTTGGTAGTAACATTTTCATCAAGTGATCAACACATAACCTTGTTTTGTGTGTGTTTCTGTTTAAAGACACCTTATCTAATACATACTGTTGATTCATTAACACGGGACTCCTGACCAACAGCGCTGTAACTGATGCCTGACGAAACTCATTGAACAGGTGTTTTCTCTGTAATACATACCACAGCCTTCTTGTGCTTAGGAACACCAGTCAGTACTTTAGCCCTATGCTTGGGGACCATTTTAAACAGTGACATCACCAAGAAAAAGCACAGGACCACAAAATAAGTGGTACTAAACACAGCAAAAAGGACACTTACTTACAATCTGAGGGCTGAAACAGAGGATTATCACCTTGTGTAACCTTAGCTGGGCACATGTGTGAGGTAACTCAAATTTTTATCTGTACTGTGCAGATCTCCAAGACTACGAAAGCACTCCAAGTATTGGTTTGGGGATATAAATAAATGTTCACAAGTAGTGACTTCCCAAATATGGGCTCTGTGAATAAGGATCAATCGTGTGTGGTACATGTGTAGAGAGTCAAACATACATATGAAATACTTTCAGCATACATAACAGTACAAAAAAAAATGATTTAACAGTCACCCAGGGATTGGCAATGCAGATTTAACAGTTATTGGCAGTTTTCTAAATTTGTTTCCAATTGAGATCTCTAAGGAACTGAATATCATAGTCCCTAGGCCCATCTCTGTCTCTTTCTTCCCCTACTCCCAAGATGGTGTATACCATTCCCATCCATGTTTTACTATTTCTACTACATGTGTACACGTCCATAAAAAGCATGTTGTTTTTATACTTTTAAAATGTATGTAAGTGGCATGATACCATGTATGCATGTGATCTTACAACTTGCTTTCTCATTTTCTATTATGTTCCTGATATTTATCCATATTGACACACGCAAATCAAGTTTATTCACTTTATCCTCTGTAAAGCATTCCATAAAATGAAACAGACATATTTTATCCACTTCCATACAGATGAACAGTATAGGTTATTGCCACTTTTTCACTATCATAAACCATATGAAAGTGAACAACCTTTTCACTGGTCTCCTTTTGTACATGTGTGCAAATTCCCTGGGGCAAAATCAGCCACCTACAGCCTGCAGGCCACATCCAGTCTGCCTTGTGCTTTTCAAGTAAAGATTGTTTGAAATCAGTGATGCTGAACCATTTACATATTGTCCATGGCTGCTTTGTGCTACAACAGCAGAGCTGAGTAGTTACAATGACCACTGCAGGATGTGTACACATTCAACTTTACTTGGTTTTGCGTAGTTACCAACTGACACTCTCACCAGCAGTACACTTGAAGAATTCCATAACTTAACTCTAAAACCTCCCAAAGTTCCTTCCCTGGCTGTCTCATTGCACTTTCTCTTCCTATGCACATCGCCTAGAGATTTCATCCATTCCCATGGCGTCAACAAATGCTTTTATGCAGATGGCACCCCACCTCTAAACATACAACCCCAAACTCCCTCTGGATTTCTTAGCAGCACACCTCCATTTCTAACTACTTACTGGGCATCTCTACCTGGGAATTTCCCTGAACCTCAAACCCAGCATCTACTCCTCTTAACACCATCAAGAAGGGTTTTTGAAACAATGGAAGGGGAAACACCTTAAATCTGTGAGCCAGCAGCTAAATTAGAACTTGTTTGTAGTTGGTTGATACAAGGCCATTTAATGGGGGGGAAATACACAAACCTATTTTCACATAGCAACTCTGTCCTTTCTAGTTATAACACTTCTCTGTGCCTCAATGCCCCCATCTATAAAACGGGGACCATTCCACCCAAGCTAATGGATGGGATAAGAGCAGTAAAGCAGCTCACACAGTGCCTGGTACACATAAATGCTCAGTCAACAGTAGTTAATAGTCACTCTCTTCTTAATGCCAAGACGCTTCTAGCAGTAACTCGGACCCAAAATCTTAAAGTCCTGTCTTTTTGCTCTCACATCTAATCAGATGAGAGTAACTATTTTGCTTTCAAAATGATCATATCCATTCCTCCCCATTCAGTCCCAAGACTCCTGTTGGGTAGCTTAGCACCTCTTGCTTGGAATGCCTGCAAACCGGCTTACTTTCTGCCCTCCCTTTGTTCAACATATCCTTCAAAGGACCACAGCTCTGAAATCACTTCTGCTCTAAAACCTGTATGGTCTTATCATCCCTGACAGCATAATGTCCTAATTTCTATGTGTGACCTCTACAAGCTGGCCCCAAGATTTCCTAACTTACTTTCCCCTTTCTCCTCCCAACCTTCATGCTCCAACTAAATACAACTGGCTATTTCCTACACTTGTCCCATGATGTCTTCCTAAGAACATTTATTTCCACATTTCTTGCCAAGAGAGCCCTTCTATCCATCTCTGCCTATGCATATCCTTCAAAGCCCTACTCACATGTGCCTCCTTTACGAAGCGGTCTTCAACTTCCTCTGTCTGAAATCATCTCTTCTATTTTAAAACACCGTGCTTATACCTGACATTTATCACCTCCACTGTGAAACAATAGCAAGGTGACAGATTTATCCCCACAGACACCAGAGGGCCTTTAGCATAGCTGGCATCCAATAAACATTTGATGAATGACATTATGAACCAAGGACAAAGTGCTGTCAACGTACACCCTAGACTCAGTTTACATTAACTTAGTAAGTTCCAACCCTAGCACCCAAAGAGGTTATGTAATTAAAAATGAATTTAGGACTTAGAGAACCCTTCAAATCTGGGAAGAGTAACTTACCTTCTATCTACCAGCATTTTAAGTATTAAACTGCATGCTTATAGTTGTGCCTCACACCAAAAAGGTTCAGCAGTCGGCATTAGGGCAAGACACAGAGCCAGAGTGTCCTCACTCCCAGAAGTGTATCAGGCATGAAAAAAACAATCTCTCAAAGCATGGAAGCTCACGCGGTTTCTTCTATAGCAGCTAAGTCTTATATTCTCCATGTTCTTAAAAATCTGCTACACTTCTTAAACCATCTCAGAGCATTTCAGGTCAGTTAGGAAGTAATGGTGCTGAGATAACAAGAATCATTTGGAGGGAAACAAAAATCAAGGTAGAGCTCTACCTTACACCGTTTTGAGACCAAAGCAAATCGGAGGTATTTAATCTCAGAATGCAGATGCCTCAAGCAAAAATAAAATACATAAAGTAGCTCATAGCCTTAATACATAGAGTTCTTACAATCAAAAGAAAGGTAAATACACCAATAGAAAAACAAATGGACAAAGGATAAGCTATTTGCCAAAAGAGGACAAATGATCAATAAACATGAGGAATATTCAAATTCATCAGAACACAAAGAAATTCAAATTATAACTGGTATCTTTTACTTTTTGAAAAAATTACAGATTTTTCTATAATGCAGGCTCAGGGAAATAGACACTACCATACAGGACTTATGGAAATATAAACTGGCACAGTCTTCATAGACGGTGAGCTTCAAAAACAGATCTAAGTATTCAACAAGTATGGCACTTCTATGAATTTATGCTAAGGAAAAGAGTCCCAGATAGCAGCCCACAGAGGGGCCTCAGTGACTACATAAACCTCTCAGATATTATATGTAAAGTGTTATGTATTTATACATCTTTCTGAGGGCAATACACACAATTTTGTTCATGCCATCAATGACTTTAGTTTCTAAGTCACCCAAGAACTTCTCTTTGTGGAATAGTATTTAGAAACGAGGTGTGATAGACACTGCTAGATATCTATATAGTGTCCATTCTTCTCCCTTAAAAACAGACCCTTGATTATGCAGAAACAAAGTTTATCCAGCTGAAAACACTACAATCCTCTGGGATAGGAATGTGACTCAGGTCTAGCCAGTGAGACACAAGCCAAAGTACGCTGGGGATTTCTGGGAAAATGCTGTGTCTCTGGCACATACACACACACACCACTCTTCTTGCCTCCTTCTTTTTCCCTGCCTGAACCACAGACACGAGGCCAGGAAGTGCAGCAACCCTCTTGCAATCATGAGGTGACAAGGAAGACAAAGTCTACATCCTACGGATGGAGTAAGAGAGAGATGGAAAGAATTTGGGTCCCTCAAAGCATCATAGAGCTACCCTATCTACCCCAAACCACTATCTTACAGCTCAATGCCTAAATATCCCCCCATTTAAGCTACTGTTTATTGGATTTTCAGTTGTTAAAAGTAAAACTCATGGCGAAACTGATACATAAGAAAAAAATATAATAAGTATTGAAAATCCTACTTACATTGCAATATATGGAAAGTGATCATTGTTTATGTGTATGTATAAACAAATATATGAAAAAGGGCTGAAAACACAAACATCAAAAATTAACCACTATTCTCTTAGTAAGTTGAGTGATTATCATTTTTATTTTTATGCATTCAGTTATTTCCTACATTTGATCATTTCTAAATCAATAGCAACAGAGGATTAGTATCTCTGAGCCTAATTCACCATGGAGCAGCAAGGAAGGCTCAGCCTCAGATATCAAGGGCATATACAATTATCTCTGTTTTAGATGAACTCAAATAGTAGATTGTGAGGTGACCCATTCCCACTCTACCTCAGCTGCCAACAAGGTGCAGCCCCATGAAGGCAGGTGGCCAGAGTGTCATGGGTACTAGGCAATCTCTGGGAGGCTGCTCTGGAGAGGCATGGCAGTCTCAGGCAGCTTTTAGGTCACCTGGACAAATTATCTTAAATTCTTGCTACAAGGCCTATATGTGGAGCCACAACTGGCCAGGCACCTTGGACAAATGCTTCCGGGTCACATCAAAGTAATACATAGGACGGCAGAACCAGAGACAGCCTTCCCTGTGAGCCCACTGCTGATCACTCAGACAGAAGGTCTCGGGGCTTCCCTGAAGTTTCTGATCGATCTTCTTCCAAACAAGAGTAGATACAACAAACCAAGCCTGTGTTTTGGAGCCAGTGAACTACAGCCACACTGTGCCTCAAATCTGCCAGAACTATGTCCTTTCAAAACCTTGCAAGAAGAAAGGCATACAACAAAAGGGAAAGATCGGACACACACAGAATATCAAGGCTGGAATTGGCAGACATTGGTGATGAGATCCTTTCCTTTCTTTTCAGATTCCTTCCTTCCCCTCCCTGACTGACTCCATGGGCTTCCAAGCTGTTTAACATTGTTACTCCTGTCCTTCTTCCCACTCTTTCTCGTTCAGTCAAGGCTAAACAGTAGAGAGAGACCCCTTCCTGCCATAACCCACCCCCACCCCCTGTCCTGCCTCAGAGGGAAGCCAGCAGCTATGTTTAGGAGATCACTGCTCTGACTTTGTTCTACTATTCTGATTCACATAGCTGAACGAAATGATTGTTCTCATTAAAAACGAGCCCATCTTTTACTGCCAGTGCAGGCATTCCCAAGTGCTCCAACACTGAGTTTGCCTGGGCCAACAGCCAGCCATCTGGACTGCTCCAACAACTTATGTAACTTGCTGTGTTTCCACCTTTGGCTTGGGGGATGGGGGGTGGTGTAAAGCAGGAAATGGACTTAGATCAAGCTGTCAATCCAACATGTCTGAACAGCCTGCTAAACATTTGGTCACAGGACTTTTTTAGCCTTCGAGAGCAACATAAGGTGGACTGGATCAGGCTAGCTTACACGCAGCAAGAGCCAAAAAGGAACATGAGGTCAAATGGATTGGAGAAAAGACTTCTGATGCATAAATGCAAAGAAAGCCTCCGAGAGTCCCTTTTCCATGTCAACAGGCTACAGAGTAAAATGCAGGCAGATGTGTAACTGCAACAGACAATAGGAAAATGTGAGCCTTTCGCTTCATGTGGTAACATGAGGTTTAAAAAGAAGGGGGGGGGAGAAGGTGCTGAATTAGCTATGAAGCAGGATCGGGGTGTGCTGGGAGCACGGATGAGCCAGGTACCTTCCCCTAATGAGGGACAAAGACAACTCCAGTTTGATTTTGGCCAGTAGCTCTGGAGAAGTGAAAGGGGAGGCAAGAAAGAAAAACCAGTTAGTCCTTTTAAGTAGAAAATGTACAGAAAGATCATTTGATTAAAGGTAACTCTGCCCTGTACAGGAGTAGCCAACCTGCTGCTCATAATAATAATGACGATCAGGAATACGCTCAGCCCTTCAAAGAACTTTCCAAAGATTAACTTGTACCCTCCCTAATAAGGTAGACTTCTTAAATTTAAGAAATCTAATCTTGAGGGTAACTCATGGCCTCCTCATATCTGGGAGTAAGAAAGCATGGAAGATACATGCCCAACTAGACAAAGACCAGTAGAACATTTAGATTACCTTTTGTGCTTGAGGGTTGTTAATGCTTTGTCCATTTGGCCCAAGATGCTTCAGGGAGAGGCAGGTTTAGGAGAGGCAAAATACCAGTAAGAGAATGGGTTTGGATCTAAGTTCAGCTGTTGGCTCTGACACTGGCTATGTGACCTGGGGTCATACTTCCCAGTACTGATAACAGAGATTATAAAAGCACGTAACTCTACAGAATAGTGTTACGGTGAAATGTGCTGATACGTCAACATACCTGGAATGGTGTCTGGCATATAATAAACATTCAAATGATGGGGAAGCTACTTATTACTACCAGTTGACTAGATATTAAGTTTCCTAAGAGCTGGAATCAGTACTCTTAGGTTATGATTCCCTAGATATACTCTAGCACTCGATTTAAAAAAGTGCTTGGGGCACCGGGCTGGCTCAGTTGGTGGAGCATGTGACTCTCGATCTCGGATTTTAAGTTCGAGCCCCACAATGGGTGTATAGATTACTTGAAAATAAAATCTTTTTTTTTTAAGAATAGGTGCTTAATTAAATGTGCATTAGGAACCTTGGTCAAAATGGAAGAAAAATAAAAAATAAAAAGGTTGGGTCAGGGCTAGAATGATAAATTCAAGAGCTGAGCCATCCAATAAATCAGGATGATGGCCCAAGGCCCCACACAAAGGGTGGCTGGGACAGGCCACTGCAGGAATGGGCAGGGGGACATTTAGATCTTGGCCAGACAAATGAAATAGGAGAAAGGAGTTGTTCAACCACTTGGTGTTAAAAATGACTCAATGCTCACTTTTAACACCCACAATCCAAAACGAATCTTTCCTTCCTCCTCCTTATCACCACCACACAGGCATAGCCATGCATTTATATATTCATTGACCACTTACTAATCCATCAGGCACTGTATCGTAAGTGACACCTCTCCCATTTAACCTTCCCAACATACCGGTGAGTTAGGTACTGTTGTTATCCGCATTTTTAGAGTGAGAAAATAGACTTAGAAACTGAAATATCTAACCAGCAGGTAGGGAGGCTGGGACTAGAATCCATGGTGTGAGACACCAACACCCATGCCTTGTATCACTAAACAGGAAGTACTGCCAACACGCATAGCCATGCTGCATTCTTCTCTTCGCAATGACTCTTGACGTTCATATTGCCTTTATAGAAGATAAGCTTGCCCTGAAAAAAATGACCAAAATATGGTAGAGGCACTAGTCAAAAGAAAATACCCACATGGTATCCACATCACAACTCGTCAAGGAAATGCTAATACACACCCAGTGAAACCCTAACATACACAAAGCAGAATGGCCATTAAAATAAGGACAATTAAAATATAAAAATAAGGATAATTCCAAGTATAGATGAGGATGTGGAAAAATTAGAACCTTTAGACATTCGTGGTAGAAATGCAAATGGGTACAACCACTTTTGCAAGAGTATTTGGCAATACCTACTCAGGTAAACATCCATCCACCCTATGATCCAGCAATCCCACTCTTAGGGATATACTCAAGAGAAATGGGTGCTTATGATCAAAGACAAGTAGGAGAATATTCCTAGAGGCTTTATTTCTCAGAGCTCAAATTTAAAAAGAACTCAATGTACATCAATAAAAGCATGAAAATCTTGTGATGTATTCCCTCTGATGAAATGCTTTAGATCAATAAAAAAGAACAAACCACGGCTACCTGTAAGCACGGAGATTCTCACAGGCATTAATTTGAGGGAAAGCAGCCACCAAAAAAAGAGTACAACCCTATGACTCCATTTAAATAAAGTTCAACAACATGGAAACTAATCAGTGGTGACAGAAGTTAGAACAGTAATTACCTGGAGGGTGGGGGAGGGAAGGAGGTATTTGAGTGTGCTAGGGAGCTTTCTAAGAAATATTTTCTACCTTCATACAGATGGTGGCTATATAGTTATAAATTTGGTTTCTAAGTGACAATACAGCATGACCTACTCAGCTGACATTCCTCTCCAGGACACCTTATCCTGGAGCTGCTGGGATAGTTTCTGGAGCTGCTGGAAAGAGATTTACAGTAGGCAGAGTAGTGTCTCTACCTCCTGCAACCCTCCTTCCCTTCCTAAGTGCCTGCACCATTTAACTGAGGAGAGTTAACTTCACATGGGATTATCTCCTGGGATTGGGCTCACAGTGGGGCGCTTTGCCTTCATTCTCACACATATACCCTCCTTGCCCTGGATATAAATAATGCAGCCTGAATGCAAGTTTGGGTACTCCGTCCTGAATAGTCCTTTTCCCTTTATGTGTGGAAGAAATTTTAAAATATTTTAAAAGCTGTCCGTCTTCCCCTGCTTCTTACTTCTGCAGGGCTTGATAAGGCAACCCATCAGTGTTATAACTAGTCCTCAAGAGATACATCCATCTTGGTCAAATCCTAAGTGAAAACGAGGAGTCAAAAGGAACACACCCAGTACCCTCTGGATGCACCATGCTTCCCTGCAGGAAATAATCTACTTTTTGAGTAGACTTGCTCCAGCTGGAGACACAAATGGAGCTGATGTGGAGCAAAACCCAGACACCAGCTGGGACCTCAGAACTTAGTAGACTTGGGAGGGGAGAAGAGAAGAGAGAAACAACATCTAGTAGAAACTGCCAAGGTAACTGCTATTTATTAAGGAGGAAGGGGAGAAAACAAAGAAAAAATTTATTGCTTTTAAATCCTCATCTTCTTTAAATCAGTAATAATGTTATTTTTATCATAACGATGTAATTTATGAAAAAAAATTATTATGATACCTAACAAATTTAATGATAATTCCTGAATAGCATCTGACAGTCCACGCTGAAATTGGTTTGTTCAAATGAGGGTCCAACCCAGTTTCATGCATTAGATTTGGTTAGGTATTTGAGGTCACGTTTGTTTCCAACAGTCTCCTCTTCCTTGTCCTTTGCCATAGCATTGCCTTATGGGAGAACTTTAACCTGCAGTGCTTTAATTTTCTTAAAAAAAAAAAATCCAAATAAAGCTGACTGGTAAGACTAAGTTGGCCATTATACCAGGCATTATGACTCTTTGTATTTTTCCCCAATTTGAACACTTACAAAAAGGGCAAATCCCCTTCTTGATATAAAGCTCCAGTAATTTGACATTTATAGGGTGTTTACTATGCGGCAAGTATTGTGCCAGTTGATTTGATGGATTATCTCATTTAACTGTACATATCAAGAACTCTGAGGTCAGTGTTAAAACTACCCCACTTAACTGATATGGATCTGGGGCCAAGATTAATCAAAGACTAAGTGATGAGGCCTGAATTCAACCCCAGGTTGTCTGACCAGACCACGCCCTTGGCCATCATTCTCTACTGGTATTTTAATTTTGAGTCTAAAGAGCTTAAATCAATGTTGGGAGTGGCCACTGGCTAACTCTAGCCCGTAGATGGGTATACAAATAAATGGACAGTGCGCCTTTCTCCAAAGGGAATCAAGGATTTCTCAGACATTATCTCATACCTCCTCATCGCTGGAGAGAAAAAGAGGTAAAGAAAAGGGAAAACAAATTTGGAGTGGCACTGCTGATGAAGGAAGAGGCATGCATTGACTAGGATGTCCCACTGATGACCCTAAAGCCCCAGGCATGTCGTATAAATCCTCTCAATACAGCTAAGACCTAAAGAGACAAAACCTAACCCTGCCCCAATTAATGCAGAAAGGAAAATTTTAAGACGGAATGTGCTCATTATGGGAAGGTCTGTAAGAGCCCAGGAATAAAATGGAAAATATTGTGAAGATGTCAAAGTCACTGAAAATAAAGTTGGAGTGGTCTAGAGGAACCGGGTCATGTTCCCATGCCTCTGTGGGTAATCTATCAACCACCCCAAATATGGGGCTGAGGAAACTTTTCAAGGTACTGCTCATGTTCTTCATACTGGTGAATTTACTCTGGAAGGCAAATAGTACCCATTAAACACACACATACACACATGATACCAGAGGCTCACTAAACTGTGCTAATGATGTCCACCCTAGAGTCTCTCTGACTCATCGACTTCCTCAGTGAATTTTTGTGGTCAGGGAGGGTAACAGATCTGTCTCTGGGGAGGCAAAGTGAGAAATGTTTTTGCTGCCTTTCCCTACCACCTTCCATTTTCTTTCCTAACCAGGAGAAGGCTAGGAGACTTCTGAAGGCAGGTACATCAGGCTCTGCCAAATGAATTAAGCCAAGCACACAAAGGCTGACTGGTACCCAGGAAACTACAGGGTTCAGCACAAAGACTTGAGGCAAATATCCAAAGATCATCATTTCACAGGGAAAAAAATCTACCTGGGTTGACCTGTGGCAGCCCCATGACCTCCAGTCAAGTCAATCCAACAAAAATTTGCCAACCTTCCACATGCTTTTGAAACAAATAATGAAATCAAAACAGGATTATTCCTCTGTCTACTTTCGTTGCAAAATCAGGGTAACTAATGACTCTCCGTGTATCGATAACCAAATGAATATGTGTGAAGTTCTCTTTATTGGCCTGGCAATGCCATACAATAAAAGGTACAGATCCTAAATCAAGCAAAATCATCATCCTAAGGAAGAACACAGGGTTGAAGCATTACTTCTATATAAATTTCTTTACCCAGCACCATCAATAGCCCCCTCTGAAGCTGGTCTATAAGACCCCTTTCAATTGCTCATTGTAAGAATATGTGTTGCTTCTGCTTGCCTAAGATCTAGTCTCTTTTCCACTGTTAATACTCAACCTTCCTTTGGGGAACTACTTCTTCCCTTATCTCTGTCTATGTGGTCAGGTGGAGCCAACCCCATGGGCTAGCACTTGACTCAGATGTGACCCAACAGTCACAGCAACCACTTCAGGGATAGACCTGGAACCTGGCGCTAGCCACTGAAAATGTCAGCCACACGACTTTTGCCGGAACTCTTAGGAAAGAGACATACTCTTTCACACTGAGGGTGCTCAGTGGGTGGCATGTAAACAGGAACTGCGTTTATAGAGGCCTATCCATGATACAATGAGAAGCACCTACCTGAGAATGATGCCAAACACAGAAAAGCATGAGCCAACAGGTTCAGAATCTAAATTTTCTGTAGTTGACACACTATTTAAGTTGGTATGCTTGTTTTTAAGAGTTGAAATTCCACCTACAGGGAACCAGATGTCTCTGCAGAACTGTCTTTCCAATCCAGCTTAGTAAGGTCTCAATTTATATTTTTGGCATGTAAAAAATATCTTTTCCTGGCAGTATATCTTATGAGCTCTGCATTTTTCAATACGCGGTCTTATGGGGTATGTTTTTCTTCCTTGGCTGAATTTATGTTGAATGGGTATATTTATTATGGATAGATGTTAATGACTTCATGGAGACAATAAAAAGATATAGTAATAAGGACTGGGGCAAATGTCCTGGCATTACACAGGCCTTATACTTGGGTTAATTTCAATGTCAGCAAAAGGCTAGACCACGATAATCTATCCTTTTCTGCCCCTCAGAAACAGGAGCTTGCTCTACACAGACTGCTTTCCGACATCAGTTCATGTATTTACTTTACAAAATTACAATTTCCTTACTGGAGGTGTTTTCGAATGCTTTTGAAATATTCCTCTTTCAAAAGAATTTTTTTAAATGCTTTTAAAGAGTAAAGCAGCATTATGGAATGATCACCACGTAATAAAAATCTGCAGAATCCAGAGAGAAAAACTTCCCATGAAGTGAAATGGAATATGGTGATACCACCAATCTAATCTGGGTGTAAGGTTATACAGGTAACATTTAAGGCAAAATCAGATCGAGTGAAAATTTCTCTTGAAAATCCCTTAAGCTGCTCATGCAGCAAATGTACTTTGTCCTATTTAAACTCTTAAAAAACCTCTTTACACCATTAAGTTCCACAGAGGGGGTTTCCCACACATGCTGGTTCCCCTAACTGAGCACCAAGTCAACACAGTTGCTTACATTCGGAGGCCACACCGTATTTGTGCTCTTGACGGAATGCTTGATAGCCGAATTCGGTTATGATAAATGCATGTGCCTGGACTAATTGTGTCATGCTTTCTTAATACTATCCAGGTGACCCATGACAAAGACACCGGAGTTCCCTTTATCCTACGGAATCCTTTAGGGACACTACACACATAGGAAACATCTAAAGAACAAAGCCATGTCAAACGAAGACTATTTTTTGAGTAACTCGCTGTGTGTAAGGCAGAGTAATCACACTAGGATCATCTACTGTGCTGATCTTCAAGCTATTAGTAGATAAACCTTCATCAAAAATGTATCAATCTATCAATCAGTCAAATGTGAAACCTCAGTACACTACAAAGAGGAAAGGAGACAGCTCCGGGAGAAGCTGGGAGAAAGTCTTCCCTTCAGGTCAACAAATAGAGACTCCCAGAGGTTCCCGACAGGATTTGAAAACTGCTGACCTAGGGCCCATCTCTAGTCTTCTCTTTCTCCATTTCATTGCAGGAGAATCACAGGCCCAGAGAAGGTGAGTGATTTTTCCAAGGCCATGCAATTCACTTGTACCAGTGGACCAAACACCAAATTTCCCAACTCACTTCACCACTATTTTCATTACAAAACCAGTTTCCTTCCACTTCCCACCCAGTATCTAAGATGGCGATCCTTGATAACTGTGTGCAAAGGGCTAAAAGAGATTGGGAATGACCGAAGTTGGATGTATCAGGTAAGGCCAGACTTCGAAGAAGAGAGGAATTTGGTGCTAGATCTTACAAGCAAGGCAAGTCAGTCCTGAATTAATGGAGAAAGACCCTCTGGTGAAATGAAAAGCCTGAGACTGGGGGGGGGGGGGGGGGGATGCAGCAAAACTGAATAGAAGGTCTCAATTAAGGACTGGGCCTAACATAGCCAGGGAAAGAGAGAGAAAGGAACAAAGGTGGAAAACAATATAGGGATGCTAAATAGCTGAGAAAGATCTATTGCCAAAACTGTGTACCACTTCCTGAAGATGAGCCTGCCAAATTCCTCGAGCAGTAGTAACACAGGGCCGGCATGTGGCTATGAAGAGCACAGGCCTAGGGCCCTGCATTGAGGCCTGAATTCCAGAGGAGGCTCAGCTTCCTCATCCACAAAGGACAAGTAATAGTAGCTCCTAACATATTAAATGAGCACATGTTCAGAAAAAAATATTTGGTAAATGTTAAGTTAGTAATAAGGTTACTGCCTTTTAAAAATAAAACATTAAGTCATCCTTGTGTATGAAATAATCTACTTGCATGAAAAACCAATGCAAAAAGGACTTGCCTCCAAGTCTTGAACATTAACAAGGAGTTTGTAGGTATCATGCAGTCAAGATTGAGGTGTCCTAACAAGACAACATGAAGAACAGAACCCTTCCTTGTATGACAGTTCTTGATTGTACCATTTCAGATTTGTAATCAGGGTAATCAGGGACGTCAAGAAAAACCTCACTATCTATTTGGGTCAGACAAAGATACTGAATTATCCAGATATTCAGAAAGAAGCACTGAAGGACTGAGATAAGAGATGAATGGAAGAGGATAGCAAGGCAAGACAAAATCAGACCTGCACACTAAACAATAACAGAGCAATAAGGATCAGAATAAAACACTGGATATTAAATTCAATGTAACTAATCAATAGAAAATAAGATAATAAACGAACTCAAAAAACATGCTATAAAAATCCAGAAGGCAGAAGCTTAAAATGTTAGGGCACTGCCTTGCCTAAAATAATCTCTTCAAAATGGACAGGGAGAAGGAGAGGGCAAGAAATAGGAACCAGTCGCCAACACAAAAAGCAAAGGAAGATCAAAGAAGCAAACTTCACATCCTCTGCTGGCACTCTCCCCACCGCCACCCCCAAAAACCAAAAGAGTCTTTTTGGGTTGTGTCATTGACCTACTTTTGAACATCCACGGAATAATTAAGTATAGTTTCATAAAGCCTGGGGCAGGGAAGGAAAGGAAGCGCCCTGGGTCTTATGGTAGTGACAGACCTAGCTCCTCTGAAACACGGTGGTGGTTTCATTATGGAGTGCAAAGGGGCTTATTTTATTACTTAAATCTCACTTTTATTCATTCATAACCAATAGGAGTTATTTTCAGTGCTGGTATTTTTTAAGTAACAGTAACACTGGTGCACGGGGTAAAATCAACCCCTACAGAAAAGTAAAAAAGGCCAAGCTCAAGCCCTGCAACCTCTCCCCCAAGGTTTCAACTATTCAATTCTTGACTGTCATTTGTAGAAAAGAAATTATTTATACACTCGGAAGAGTGTATGTGCATACCTCACAAACGTCCTTTCACTGATTTGACTGACACCATACTGCCCGCAAAGTTTCGGATGCCACTACTGCCACGGCGCTCTTCCCACCCGTGCATGTCGAGCTGCACTCCATAAGAAAGCACTGCGTGGCAAACCACTGGATGGACACTCCTCAGCAAGGGCCCATATTAGGAAGGCAATGTAAACAATTCCTTCGTAACTACCCACCCATCCACCCACCCACCCACCTGTATCTATTAGCTTTTTCGACAAAGCTGCAATGAACATCCTCATCGGCAAGCCCAGCACCTGTTCTTACACACGCTTCACAGTAAGGGTCTGTTTTCCTTCTGCAGGTACCCCAAAGTGACTGCACTAAAAGGGGTGGGCTAGTACAACTCTCAAACAACACAAATCTATCCTTAATAACAGTGAAAACTTACACTAAAATATGGTGATAAATGGAATAAAAATTTACTTGGATAACCTTACGTCCAATATACAGAAATATTTACCATTTTTAAAACACCTATTAAAAAAAGTAAAAACAATGTAATACCAAGGATTGGGATTAAGCCTTCATTTGAAAATAAAGAGAAATAAGTCCCAAATGATATGAGTCTTTTGAAGCAGTCCCCTCTTCAGATGAATTTTCTTTTCCTCAAACGTTAGAAGGAAACCTATGGGCTGGAACTTGTATCTGAGTAACCACTCTCTTCAAATGGTCTGGAAGGAGCAGGCCTTCCAACCACTGAGGGTGAGCTAGCCAGTCGGCCCCTCACTGCTTCTGACTTTCTCCTCCTCTGTACCAAATGGCATCACAATTCTGGATCACTGCTTAGTATCTTAAATCCTAGGTATCACATAAAAGGGAAATGAAATTAATGTCCTCCTTAATGCCAGCTCCCTCAAACGACTTTGTCCCAGACATGAGACAGACACTTGCCTACCTCAAATGTCACTCATCAGAGACGTCGTCCAGCTCCCCCAAGATAAGCCTGGTACTGAACACAACGATTTCAGGATATGGCCTCTCTGTGCTGCAGATTGCTCAAAGTAGGCATAAACAACTGTACCTACCCTCACAGGACCATGACACAAAACATGTGGTATTGTTAGCACAAAGCATGGTACACAGTAAGTGCTCAAAAGGTGTCAGCAACGTACATCGTCATCAGTGTCAGTTTAAAAAAAAAAAAATGAGCAAGCACAGAAAAGAGTGCTCTAGCTCTAACTCCCAGAAGAAATAGATTTTTGCTTAGAAATTTGATTAAACCTGTTCAAGCTTCCCGCAGTACAGCTAATTACGTATACCCTGGAGCCTCCTCAGCCCAGGAGATAGCAGCTAATCCAGGCCTGCAGTAAGGCAAGGACACATCAGACTAGAAAGGGGTTAAGGGGGGTCTCCATGGCACAGAAAATAGTATGTGGCACCTACTGGCTACTGTCACGTTCCAGACAAGTGGAACTTTCTCAAATATAAACACTTTCCTTCCAGGGAGCCTGGGTGGCTCAGTGGGTTAAGCCTCTGCCTCCGGCTAAGGTCATGGTCTCAGGGTCCTGGGATCGAGCCCCGCATCGGGCTCTCTGCTCAGTGGGGAGCCTGCTTCCCCCCGCCTCTGCCTGCCTCTCTGCCTGCCTGTGATCTCTCTCTCTCCGTCAAATAAAGAAATAAAATCTTAAAAAAAAAAAAAACTTTCCTTCCTCTCTAAGGTCTTTTTTTCACAAGCATGCTATTTTATTTCTTAATTATCGTTATTCTCTCCCACCAACTATTCAAGAGTTTACAATATACTAC